>CP137678.1:9929170-10386670 GCA_037976565.1 Mesocentrotus franciscanus
AAAGTCTTAAATGAATCAGGAAGCAGGTTATTCATTAATTTAATCATACAGATCAAAATCTCTTTCGCGTTTATGTAAAAATTGTCCATGTTTTAAATTCATTAAATAATTGGTTTGTAAGGGCTGAACAAAGGAAGTCACCTCATATGCAAAACACTTTCTGTAATTTTCTAGAAATCCAGACTCAAAGGGCAAAATTAGCATTTCTTGTCATAAATATCTAGATAAATGAAATATCCAACAGCTTGACATAAATCAACATATCATTCGCTATCAACACTATGTTATATCTAAAAGGTGACTGGATGTGCTTAAATTATACATGCAGTGTGACCTGGAGCTGACCTACATATTACGACATTGTCATTCACCTTGACATATATACCGTGTGAGTCAAAAAAAAGTTTACACCTAGAAAATTGCTAATTATTTAAAAATCATATATGAACAGTAAATTATCATACATCTTATGAAAGAGTGTTTTATCCCAAATCATTTGGTATCATTTTTGTGTGGTATGTGTTCACGCTTGGATGAACAGGAGGCATTGTTTGCGAGTGCAAAATCGACTTGCGCCAAAGTTGCTTATCTGATGTTTAAATAAAACAATTGGGATTTGGGTATTAAATCGGTTTTTGCAGATCTAAATAACATCCCTAACAAAATTAATCATGCCACACATATCAAATATCGAATATCAAATATCAAAGAACATTTGTGCACGTGTTTGTGTGCGTTTATGTGCGTGTCTGACTTTGCTTCTGCAAAAAGCATATGCAATGCATTTCATTTGATACATTCAATTCATTCTCTCACTCCACTAATCCCAACAGAATACGTGCTGTAGGCATCACTTTGGCGCAAGTCGATTTTTGCACTCTCGCAAACAATGCCTCCTGTTCATCCAAGCGTGAACACATACCACACAAAAATGATATCAAATGATTTGGGATAAAACACTCTTTCATAAGATGTATAATAATTTACTGTTCATAGATGAAATTTAAAGTAATTAGCAATTTTCTAGGTGTAAACCTTTTTGACTCACACGGTATACATACAGCTTCACTCTTCAATAAAAAAACCTGAATCTTATGTATTCATTTAAATCATGATTTCCAACCTACTATTATAAATCTACCTCTTATACATGACAATTTCATATACATTTATCATCATCTTCAAATTTTATGGCAAACAAAAAAAAGTTTATCTTGTACTTGGCCTATTTCACTAAATTGAAATAACCAGGTTTCCAGGATGTCCTGAATTGGGCAAATCTGTCCTCAAATTAGTCCCATGTTTTCACTGTTTGACTGTAGGATGAGTTGGGCACAAGGTGGAGCTATTTCATCATAGATTTTGAGGACCTTGAGTGATATTGCATATGTACAATGCTGAGCAACATACATAGAATCAATATGTTAAAGGGAAGGTTCATTGATTTTGAAAACTAATTTTGTCATTATTGCAAAGGTGACACTTTGATTATCAAGGTTACAAGGTATCAAGGTTATCAAAATTCAACGCTTGGAAACGTTGGAAGTAATGATTATTATCAATTACAAAACGCTCAAATACAGCCCCGGCATAGCACCTAAAAAGCTCTCCGAACGCTGCTGAGATGTGTAAGGTCACATGTTGAACATGATTGGCACAAGCAGGCGATATCCTATGACATCTCACACATTTTCAGTGCCTGTCTTGTATTCTTCTCTTCAGTTATTTCTCTTACTTCACTACCGTCAGGCTAAATGTTTAATCTATTGCCTCACGCGCATGGTATTATTCTGATGAAAATTGCAGCGTTAAAAAAATAAAGGAATCCGTCGCTTGTAAACTAAATAAGACACCATTGCATTTTCAGCTGCATAAACCGCGGTATGTTTGGCGTTTCAAGAGGGAACAAATGCCGTCCATGCTATCATTCCGGGGGGGGGGGGGTTAAATTTGAAAGTGTGGTTTCTTTGATCGTTCATCAACCCTCTCTGTGTGCATTTACAAACAAACGAATTTAGTTATCAGAATCGATTTCATATCCCTTTTTGAATGGTGTAAAATTCCATCACATTTATATACACTAGACTCATTATAATTTGAGAAATAATAGCATTGCAATTATGTTCATTCTTGATGGGATGTCGTCTGCTTGGGCAGGATTGGTTCATCTTCTGACGGCATTAAACCATCGTTATTTATCTGGCGAATCCCTCATATCCCAGATGCTATGGAGATTGTTTTATTTGTATTTTTATAAATCACCCGATATGTAGTTAACCTCAAACTTGTACGATGGCCATCTGTTAGCTTACCAGTTTCTAGTGATACGTTATTTGCCGTATTTGTGATTTTCTTTGAACCCGCACTCTAAGGAGCACAAACTGTGTGTGATATCTAGACAAAACATCTTTACAATTTTATGATGGAAATCGGACAGAATAATATGTGATGAATCGCCAATATATAACATCATTAATTTTAAAGGAGAAAAATATAAATTTTTCAATAAATTTTCACAACACTAATGTTTTTTAAGCGCTGTCGTAATATCACCCCGGCCGCTAGCCGAGGTACCCTGAGCGAAAATTTTCTCTCTACCGTGTTCACTTCTACATCACCTAGGTAGATTAATGACTTGCTAAAGGACATTGGCATAGCGGCGGGATTCGAACCGTGAACCATGCGATCCAAAGTCCGGTTAAGAATACCCTACAAGACCACGACAACTCTACCAAAATCGGATATCGGCAGGATAATAATTTTGTTTATTGTTTAAATGTTCGCTAAAGCTTAGATGTATTGATCTACCATAAATATCTGCATCATAAGGTACCGCAAACAATTTTTAGGAAGTTTTCGCAATACAGTACGCAGTTTTTGTGTGATGTGTCTTACGCCGTGTATAGGATCTGTGTATCTTAGAATAGTACGTGACGTCAGATGGTAACCCCGATGGCAATTTGCTCATTGGCACGAGACCCTCAAATATATACACCAGCTCGTAACCTTTGCTCTAGAACTGACAACTATAACCCAATATTTCCCAAATTCAGACTCTCATCTTCCGAAAAACCTCTTACAGTTGCTTTTTTGAAAACGTGGAACAATATTTCTCTTTCCATCAGAGAGTTAAAGGGACTTGGTAAAATTGTTCAGATGAGAGAAAATGGTGCTAAGGTAGTGACTTCAATGCTAGATGTAAAATTAAAGATAATCTGAAAGTTTGAGTGAAAACAGACCATTATTAACGATAAAAATTGGGAAAAACTGATCTGATCGATTCCTTCATTCTCCCAAGAGTCCCAACTATATTATTACAATTTAATTACATTTTAGGTGAATGTAAATCGTAACAAAGCTATGAATTGGCTCTATACATCATTCCAGACAATTAAGTGTTGAAAGATTTTTAAATCCTGTCTTATGTCTTATTTTCATGGGAAAACGGTTGGGAAAATTCAAAAATTGTTGGGAGAATTTACTGTTAGAAGGTGTTGACCAGTGACGCCTTCAAAAAAAAAAATATCTTTGTGATTTGAGAATTTTTTTCAGGATTGTTTGCATGCTAAAGGGTTAGTACAGTAGAAGGAATATAATAAGGAACATTTCATACAAAAATTACAGTTTTTTCATCAACCTTCAACAATGTTACCGAGTCACTTTAAACTGGCTTGGCACTTAAAAAAAGAAATGTACTTTTTTCCTCAATAAGTTCATATATTTGACCAATTTCATGAATTTTCTTTTTCTTTTCACAATCTGTTATTATGAAAGCTGTATGGTACCTTTTTGTTTTAGCTATCCTGAATAGTCGATAATACTATTGTTATGTTGATACACTGTGTAAATGAATATTCATTTCATGATTTCTATATAGTTGAAATAGATATACAGAAATGTATATAAGTCATAAGAAATGTTTGTAATTATATAAGCCTAAGATTGTTTCTGTCTTCATATAGCTCCTTTAATTGCTGCCCTCTATCGCCACCATTCCATTCGTCGTCTGCTTCTGATATCTGGTACATGTCTCGCTCCAATGGGTGTGGTCTTGACTTCCATGGCAACCAGCAACGCTCAAATAGCAATCTATCTCTCAATTACCGGTAAGAAACTGCACATTAAACCCATTAAAATAAATTTCAGTCTTTTTTTGTTTTACCTTACCATTGATTACATCAAAGGTTTTCGATTGTAGTTGGAAGGAGTAGAGTAAATTGTTGAAATGAACTTAGTCATACCCGTTCATTATTTTCGCTTTAGTGAAGGCTATTAAGCAGACTTTCTTTTTCTAGAAACAACATGAAAACAACATAAAATACATATCAAATAAAAGCTAGAAATTGTACTTGTAACTTGTACAAGTACAATCGGTAAGTACTCATACCGATACTTTAATGGAGTACTGTAACATGTGTCATAGTGTTTACTGTTATGATGTCATAACAATATTAACCTTTTTTTTCGTAATATAATGTAGCAAAGTGATGTTTGTTCCATACAATACTTCAACACAACTCGCGGTCATAGGTAATAGGGGACAAAAGCGCTGAGGCAAATTTTGACTTGTACATTCAATTCTAAAATTTGATTATGTGATCCCATTGTCTAAATGAAAAGTAAATGTTACAAATATTGTAGCGCAAACTCTCAGCTTCATAATATTAACATTTGGAAGAGTAGAAACAAGACAATGTCAAAAGAGGCCTGAGTATTTGACGTCAGTAATAAAAAATATTTAAACAAAAATCTTACTTTAAATTGCAATATGATGACGTCGGCTGCTTTATTTGTTTGCCTGACTGATAAGAGAGCATGCGTATTGCTTGTAAGTAAGCAACTAGGGACCAGAGGCTTTAAATCCTCTCCGAGGACTTGGTAATGATGATTAACGCTTTACCCAAGGGCGCTTACTAGCGCCTCGACTTGATTTCAAACCCGGGACCTTGCGGTTACGAGACGAGTGGTCTTCCACTGAGCCATCACTTCCGTAACTTATTAATCTCTGTTAAAAACACTTCAAGTAACATTCAAGCCCTTTGAGAATCTACCAAATAAAAATGGGGCGGGGGTGTCCATTCTAAAGAGCTCTAGGAGATTCAGATTTGGCAATTTAATACAATTTTTTGCAACTTTAAGTAAAATTCGCGCGCGTTCATTATGTGCGCGTATTGGAATTAGATGGTGAAAAAGGTTCAATCAATGAATTCGAATTATCGAGAATAGGATCAGGAACCTAAATCATTTTAAAGAACGGTGTTTAAAGTTTGTATAACGCCGACGCGCGAAAACGCTCGTGTACACGCTGAGACAATTTTGAGCTTTTTTAAATTTTGCGCGGTCGTTGTCGCGGAGACGTACGCGTAAGCGCACATTTAATATGTTGATAATGCTGGGGGGGGGGGCATTGCGAGCACTAAGTTAAAAACAATTCTTTTCTGATAAAACATGGGGGGACATTTGATATGGTGTTCCCCTAGGAAAATCGTGGGGTCGTGTTCCCTGCCCCCCTGATTGACGCCCTTGATAGCATTCAATTTTTTTATGGCCCGAGGTAAACTTCTTTTAAAGAACTTTTTGTACTGATGGACATGTGTACCTAGCCTTGTGGATTAATTCATAGGGCATAAAACATGCGGCAATTGTAGTCTTTAGTGTAAAATGAACTGTTTCTCCTGGAGACCCAACTTGGTATTGGACTCATGTCTTCACAACTGGTCCCATGTGTTCATATTTATGGTTCTAAGTTTGCTTATCTTGTCAACCAGTACACTATCCGCCTGGGAAATCTTTAACAACCTTTTGAGAGCTTATATTGTGACTAATGACCCATTGATATAAGCTTTAATACAGACACCAAAGCTCTATTCAAGCTTAGGTGCTTGGGTTGAACAACCCTATTGAAAGTAAGTGTCCCGTCCATTGACTTTTAGCTATTATTCAATAAGATGAAGTATCAGAAGTCATGCCACCTAAGGGGAAGAAATCTGAGAGAATCATGGCTGCTGCTTCTTCTGATGTATACCCTGCTGATCATTCTGACCAGATCGGCGAGGAAGTTAAAGACTACTTCAGAAGTCACGAGTTCCGGGACCTGTTCCAGGTATCACTAACTGATGCAATCACGAAACAGATGACGAAGCTTCGGGACAAGCTGGAGAAGGCTGAGGGCAATATATTCAAGCTGGAAAATGATGTCAGGGAAAAGGCAGCCATCATAGACCATCTCCAAGAGAAACAGTCACGAATCATTGGAGACATCCGTGCACTTCATCGAGAACTGAATGATGCAGAGAAATATTCACGCAGGAACTGTGTAAGACTCTATGGAGTCCCAGAGCAGTCCCATGAGGATACCGATGCTTTGACGCTTGACCTCGCCAACAACGATCTCCAACTCAATCTAAGAGCTGATGACAACGATCGTTCTCATCGAGTAGCTCTTCCGCATCAACATACGAGAGGAAAAGACAACAAGTCACTCCCACCAAGACCCATCATAGTGAAATTCACCTCTTATCTCGCCCGCAATCTCATGATCAGGAATCGCAAACTGCTGAAAGGAAAAAGAAAGGGGGTTGAGGAGGACCTGACAGCAGCAAATCGACTTCTGCTGAAAGAAGCGAAAAAAGGAGGTGGAACTGAACAAAAGGATGAATGCCGCATGGTCATCAGATGGAAGGATAATTGTATTGACCAAAGCTATAACTGAAACGTGGTTAAATTCTTCTACAAATATTGATATGTATAATTTAGACGGATATTCTCTTGTTTATAAGTGTAGACCCTCAAAATCCGGTGGCGGAGTTGCATTTTATATGAAAAATAATCTCAATTACAAATTACTACCCGACTTTGCTTATTCTGAAACCAATTATGAAACTATACTTGTTGAAATCAGTAAGAAACCTAAACCTATAGTTGTTGGTTGTGTTTATCGTCCACCAGATTCTGACATATTCTTGTTTAATGAGAAAATACAAAGTGTTCTTGAAATACTTGAAAGTGAGAAGAAAGACTTATATATTTTAGGGGACTTTAATGTAAACTTGCTTAATTATGGTATCCATAATTTAAAAAAACTTTTTAGATATGATGCTTTCTTTTAATTTACTTCCCTTAATAACAAAGCCAACTCGCATTACTGAAAATAAAGCATCCTTGATAGATAACATATTTACAAATACCATACAGGAAAAAAATATACAGGACTCATTTTTAGTGATCTATCTGATCATTTCCCAGTATTTTCAATTGCAAGTGAAAGAATGGTAACTAATACATAAAAAGACGTATTATTAATGATTCAACAATGTCAATGTTTAAAGAAAGTTTATCATCCATTGATTGGTCAGAAGTCTATAATTGTGAAAGTGCAAATGACTCTTATGATATTTTCTTTACAAAATTCTATTCCAATTATAATAACTGTTTTCAAATTCAATTAGTCAAACAAATCAATGGTAATTTACGGAAACCTTGGATTACGCAAGTAATATTGAATTCGGTGAAACGTAAACATAGATTATATGAAATAGCTTAAAAAGACCTAGTGTCAATCATAAAAGAAAATATTTAGATTATAAAGATAAATTAACAAATATCATAAGAGCATCAAAGAGGAAATATTACGAGTCTTTGTTCTATAACTTAAAGAATGATATAAAAACATGGTCTCAGATCAATATGATACTTGGCAAAGAGAAACAGAATAAACTACCTCAAAATATGTATCACGGAAATATAAAAATGAGTAGTAAGAAAGATGTTTAATAATTTTTTTATTGACATAGGTAAAAACTATCAAAATCAATTAAAACACCTAATTACTCTTATGATAAATACCTTATTTAAATTCATTTTATGTTAAATCAACAAGTATTCATGAAATTATCAAATTGTCTTCTATGTTAAAAAAATAAATCTAGTGGATCTGACTGCATTTCACCTAAAGTTGTTGAAAAATTGTATTCATTATTTTGTTAATCCATTGTGTGACATATTTAATAAATTTTTGAATAGTGGAATCGTCCCAAGTAAATTAAAAGTTGCCAAAATTGTACCCTTATACAAAAGGAATGATGTTAAAAATATAGAGAATTATAGACCCATTGCCTTGCTTTCTGTTTTTGCAAAACTGTTGGAAAATCAATGCATAAAAAGTTGTATGATTATTTACTCAAATATAATGTTCTTATTTCAGAGCAGTTTGGTTTCTGTAAAAACCATAGCACCGAATTGAGTATTGTGAATTTTTCTAAAAATATTCTACATGAAATTAATAATGGAATGTTTTTATGGATTATTCATGGATCTATCTAAGGCATTTGACACCATCGACCACCATATTTTACTTTTAAAATTGTACCATTACGGTGTACGTGGTATACCTCATCAGTTTTTCTGATTTTTTGTATAATAGAAAACAATATGTGGTGGTCGATGGTGTCGAATCTGATAATATATATATAAATACTGGAGTTCCGCAAGGATCGGTTCTCGGACCACTTTTATTTATCATATATATTAACGATATTATTAGTTCATCCAAATTATTTATGTTTTTATTATTTGCTGATGATACGGTTGTATATTATTCTCATTTCAATGTAACTAAATTGAATGATTGGTTTAAATGTAATAAATTATTTTTTAATTATGAAAATACTAAATATGTAATTTTTCACACAAAGAAAAAAAAAGTTCAAAATTTCACCAATCCTGTTAGAATAGCGAATGTAACTATTGAACGAGAACTAAGTGTTATTTTTTAGGCACGAATATTGAAGATACTCTAGATTGGAAATGTCATATGGATTATGTTTGTTCTAAAATTTCTAGAAGTATTGGTGTCTTGTCTAGACTAAAGAATTTTCTCCCAAGGAACATATTAATGAATATCTACAATGCAACAATCTTCCCCACTTAAATTATTGCAATATTATTTGGGGTAATACTTACAAAACAAAACTATTCAAGATTTATATGTTACAGAAACGTGCAGCTCGCTTAATTACAAATAGTCATTATATGTCTTCAAGTTTACTACTTTTTATGAAACCGAAAATTATTTCTGTATACGATTTGATCAAACTTAATACATGCATATAAATATTTATGTTTAAATTTAATAATATAGAGATATCGACTGCTACGAGAGGACTGGCTGTTTTTATAAGCTCAGGGGCCATCACCCCGAGGCGCGCCTGCGCGAGCCAGTATAGAAACAGCCAGTCCTCGAGTATTAAAGTAGTCGATATGACTTTTATATGCCGATCGTACGAATTAAAACAAAAATCTACCAAGAATTCTTACCTTAGCCTTTTATTGAGTAAAGATTGGTTAAAACATCACAGAAAATCTGAGACACTATATGTTAATCTTTGCTAGAAAAATGACTGAAAGTTTCAATCATTTGGGAATCGCAGAAAAAAACCACTGTATGGTGTCCGCGCTCGCACAAAGACAATTTTAACACGTAAACCAATGGGGATCGCAGGAGGATGAGGGCACAAATTAATGGATATTTCCTGAGAGTGGGGCATGGCTTAAAATCACGACTCCAATTTCGACCAATCAGATGGCTAGATTTCTAAAGTGAGGTATATAAAAAAACTGTTACCATCTGTTTGTATTAATATGTTCCAAACAAATTCTTCTGTTCACAATTACCCCATTCGTCAAAGTCAAAACTTACATCACCCACTTTGTCGTTCACTTTCACTGTATAATTCTATATCATTTGTTGGGGTACGGGAATGGAATTCCTTGAATCATGACCTAAGATCCAGTTCTACAATTAACAGATTTAAAGTAATGTACACAAAAAGGTATTTTTCAAAGAATAGTATCCATGGTTGAGTAGGTACTTCTCTTTCCCATCTTTGTTCTACTTGTATCTCTTTTTTTTCTTCTATTTTTCGCTCCTTTCTATTCTTTCTTTGTAACATTCTTTATGGAAGTGTGTGTGTTGATGTGTATGTGCCTACTTGTATTATGCAAATCTTTTACTTGTCATTGTTAATTTATGTTCATTATCCTGTTATTGTTTGTTACAGGGCCCCGATTACAAGCAGATTTCTGCTTCTAAGGGGTCCTAACCATTATATTGTATATTGTTTATTGTCATTGTAAATTGTTTTATACTGGTTGAATAAAGAATTGAATTGAAGAAAAAAATAGTTTGCATACTGATCGTGTTTTATTGTGCGTATTCACTGTAAACATTATGTGCATTGATGTTTAATTGTTTGACGCACAAAAGGAACTATTGCCCGCGCTAAGGTCAAATAACAAAATTAAGTGTTTCTCGTCCCCGCCCCCCTCCTTTTTGGCCATCGCCTACTTTAAAAAAAATACTATTTACTATTCAGAAGAATAGGAAAAAAAAATTTAAAAAAATTATTAAAAAAGAGCAAAAATAAAAAAAGAAGCCTCTGATATACATTTTGTTTAAATAGCTTATAGAGTGATAGAAATCATTTGTTTTTTCATACATTGCATCAGTATACTCACCTCACATAGCACAATATCTGTGAATAAATATGCTTAGCCAGCTATAATTAGCATAGCAGCCATCTTGGAAAAAAAATCCAAAAAAATTCCAAAATAGTAAATAGTAATGCCTTGCCTCCTCCTTTTTTTAAGCCACACTGTACTACTTGTAGCTACTTGCTCCTCTATATAGAAAACAATGCCTAAGCGGTGCCCGTTGGTCCCCCATGATCCTCTTTTTCTTATGTTAATTGACAGCTGAGTTGATTAGATAACCACCTGTCAGTGACCACGCTAATCTCTCTAATCCCTCCTGCCAAAGTAGTACAGAGGGGCTTTAAAGTCCGGACGAGAAACACGATATTTTTGTTATTTGGCTTAAGTGTTTGGTAATTTAGACGTAGCGATCCAAAAGCGAAATGCCTGCAGTTCTTCCAAACCAGAAAGCTAGAATCTTGATACATTATGATATACCTTCTCTAAAACGTGGCGTAGGTGAATTGTTCTTGCACATCTAATTGAATGAGTATGCAATATATTTAGATACGATAATTCAATATAAATGGCCCCACGTGTTTTATTTTCATGTTAAACAGGTCTTGGGTATTGCATGGTAGATATATGTTGTACCATGGCATTGCACCGTGTTGCTAGGGAGAATTACAACCTACTGTACAGCCTTGGTTTGACTGGCTATGGCGCTGGAATGGTTCTGGTGCCGCTCTTGGCTGAATTCTTACATAAAGCTTACGGTTGGAGAAGTGGACTGCTCATCATAAGCGCTCTGATGGCAAATATTATCCCAGTTGGCATGACAATTAGGTCGGAATCAGATGAGAGTAGCACACAGAGAAATGGCTTTCAGCGTGTCCCAAGTTCGTCTCCCGGGTTGAACGAGGGAGAAGAATGCAACAGCAGCACGAGTCAGGACGTAAAAGGTGAGTTCAGCCGGAAACTCCTAGCAGACCGACAATGTCGGTCTTGTGAACCTTCAAAAAGATGTAAGAAGGTCAAGAAGACCAGCATGTCGGTCTTGTGGCCATTTGGTCTCGTCGGCATTTGACCATGTTGACAGTTTGCTAGAAGATTCGATAGACCTACATTGTCAGTCGCGTGGGCTGTTAGTGTCGTGTGCTTGTTAGTGTCGTGTGCTGTTGCCGGGATTGGTTAGTCTAAGAAGATTGGTATAAATCATAAATTATTGTCGACAATATGAAACCTTGTCCGACTTTAACATAAATGCTTTGACTGTTAATTTCATAGGCGCCACCTCGAAACAGATCATTTTATGGACATGTACGAGGGTTTTTCCTTCTAACGACGAAATGTTATGAGACCAGGAAACTTACTATACGCCGCTCTATGACCATACAAAGGTCTACTCTTGACATAATATAATGGCCTTTGTGCAGTGAAAGGAATTGTACATATGATGTTTATTTTTGTATTATTTCAAGTGAAATCATTATCATAAAAATAATGAGAGACCTACATGTACCATGTGTACCGTGAGATGTAATTTCATACCAAATGTATTTTGGACATTAAACTATTTTTTGTGGCCTTTACAATTATCTCTTCTTTAAAGATGACAACAGAGACGACAGCGGAGTTTTTCGTAGGATCACCAAGATTCTTCGCCAATCTGATTTTTACGTGGATCCTGTGTTCAATGTGATACTTGGTATAACTTTCGCGTATTATATGGTTTGGTGTGGCTGGCACTCCTTTCTTGTACCTCATGCTCTGCAAAGGGGGATCTCTGCCCGGAACACCATTATCATCACTTTCTCAGCTGCAATAGGGAATACCTTCAGTAGGGTTACTATAGGTGTCCTTACCAACAGCCATGTTAAACCTATCACCCTCTATCTCTTCGCTACAATCTCGAACATCGCCGCTCTTCTTTGCGATGTGTATTTCGTCAACTACTACGTCATGTTGGTGACGACATGTGTTTCCGCAATGGCAATAGGAGGGAAGGCGGTGTTGGGAGCGCTGGTTGTGAGGAATAGAGCGTCTTTCGAAAAGTTTGATGTCGCGTTTGCAGTCGAACAGCTTTTGTCGGATTCGGGATGTTTCTCGGAGGCTATTTGGGTGGTAAGGTATCACCAAAATGAGAATGAGCCATTCAAATATAATTTTTGTCAGCAATTACACAAAATATCCTTATAAAGTACCTTGAATTGGGTAAACAGGATTTGTTAGTTTGTTTTCGTGTCGTTCCAAAAAGGTTAAAATCTAATTTACAACCTCCATCAAAGCTAAAAGAATAATTTGATAAGATTAATTTCAACAATGCACTCTCCCCGTGATTCTAACCGTTAATTTGGAATGCAATTATTAAAACACGATTATGAACTGAATAGTTCTAACTGCTTACAAAAAACCTATATAAAAAAGTATCTTTGCCTCTAAAGAGGTGTTTATTCAATATTCAACCATAATATAATTTCACAAACAATTTAGCAAAACAATGGAACATAAATAATACACATAATATTTTTGCAGATATAACTAAGAAAATTCGCAGGTAATTTCATATTTTGTACCTTCATATGTTCATTTATTTTTAGTCTGACTGGGAGTCATTTCTCTCTTAAATAAATATATCAAATTCGAATCCCTATTATCATACCCATACTTATTACGAAAAAATTAATGATATAAATAGACCAAAATGCAATCGTCATCTATCTCTATTTCGAGAATAAAAGCATGCGATACTAAGTTCTAAAACTTTGGTTTGCCTTACATGAAATAAAAGCATGAACAACATATTCAGTTTCTTTGCACTTGAAACAAAGTTCATCGTATGGAAGACCCCACTTGAACCGATTTTTTCGAACTGATCGCATATCATATAAAAGCTTGAAATTAAATTTACGTAGGCGAAATTGTTTAATCCCAATCAAAATTCTGTTAAAAACAGAGGACCAGTTAACGTCCTTCGGCAAGACATTCTCCCTATACAAACAACATTTATTTATTTTAATTTGTTTAAAACTTATCATATAATACCAATGTGTACTACTCAAATTGCTTACAGGCTTAAATACTTTCCCAAATACATTGTGTGGGGGTAATGAAATTATGATCTTTGAATTCTAAAGGTACCCTATATGCTTATCATTTATCGACATTTTTATTAGATTTTTGTAGCTTTTACTTTGACAAAAAATCTATAATGTTATTAGCTACAAGGGTAGAAGGGAAAAGGACTGTAAAATTTTGTAGGTTTGAGGTACAGTTTCTTACCAGTTATTGAGAAATAGTTTGCATTTAAGCGTTGCTGGTTGCCATGGATATCAAGACCACTCACATTGGTGGCCGGGAGACGTAATTTTTATTTGCACGACAGCCTGCTATTTTTACGGCTTTAATTTCAATAAACGCGCTAGCGAAGAGTCTAGCTAGCTAGCTGAACCCGCGCATGCGCACATGGTAACCGTTGGGGTTAGTGGTAGGGTTTTATTAAGTATGCAAACCCATCTTTCATCAACCCATCGTTAGCTCAATCGGTAAGGACAGCGTAATACTTATTTATTCAATTCTATGTTTTGCCTTTATAAAAAGTGAGGCAAAAAATGCAATAAATAATCAAAGTCTAATTGTTTGTGACCTCTTTCCAAGCTTTCGTAGCAAACTATACTCTTCGCGAGCGGGTTTATTAAAATAAAAGCCGTAAAATCACAGTCTGTTGTGTAAATAGTTTTTTTTAAAGACGCGGCCGGGAGACATGTACCAGATATCAAACGCAGACGAGGGATAAGATGGTGGCGGTAGAGGGCAGCACTTAAAGGAGCTGTATGCAGACAAAACAAAAATCTTGGGGTTACTGATATATAATTGATAAAAAATCAGTGTATATTTATATCGAATATTCATCATGAAATGAATATTCTTCACACAATATCCGTCATTAAAAGGATCCTCACAAGTGATTGGTCTATCGCGAACCAAGTTATTAAAGGGACGCGTGCTATTTATTTACAAATATATTGGACTGAATATAATGGATCGCTCTTCCTAAAGAAGAAGAACACTCCGCTAAGGATTTAATGAGATGACACAATGAATGAAATAAGAACAAACTAGTGACTGATCCCATGACTGTAATTTCAGGGATTTATTCAGATCAACATGGTGTATTCAATTAAATTGCTCTCATTGTATTTTTCAGGCATGATTGCGGATCACTTCTCATCCTACAACGCAACGTTCAAACTCTTAGCTTTCATCGACGTCGTCGTTCTCCTCCTCATAGTGGTCGTGAGATGCAGACCAAAAGCAGACCCCGTCTGACCATGCTGTATTGGAAGCGTCTTACATATATCTTTGATAGTGAGCTCTGAAAGTGATGTCACTAAGAATTTCCTCTTTTTTATATTAACAAAACATTTTGTTTACAAACATTTTTGTCCTCTTTTTCTTAAACGTATTTGGAGCATATATAAATAATTTATAATGAACTGATACATACTTTTTCACATACTGAACATAGAAATACATAAATTGTCAACATACAGTGTATATAATTTAAGACAGATTGTATCTCTTATATGTAATTTAATAATGTTTTTATGATATAGTACATTAAAAATAACGTTTACATAGGAAAGTCACACGTCAAACAACAACAGAAAAACAAATCCGACCAGGTTTTATCAAGTCGAGCCAAAACAAACAGAGAGACAATATACTAAAAACAGAACAAAAAAAAAAAAAAAAAAAACAGAAAACAAATACCAAGAAGAAGAAAATGAAAATTAATACATTAAATTAAATATTAAAAAAATAAAAAAAATAACGAAACAGACGCCGTTTGGGTTGGTTGTGGCTGCACCCCTCCCTCGGTTTAGAGGACCATGTGTTAGGTACATGGAAGGACCATATTTTGTATAATATCATTCGTTTGTTGCCACTTTACTCTGTATTTATATCATTTGTTTTTCCTTTTGGCTTTTTCGTCTCCGGTTCCTTTGTACATGGTTATATAGTGGGCAAAATATTTTGATTTCGTTAAAGTGTTTTGTTACTTTGTATGAATTTGTGTATGGGTTGTGTGGTCAGAGTAAAATGTTTTCACAAAAGTAAAATTGTAAAACATCAATTGTCCTTGGTTGAAAAAATAGAATGAAAATTGATTACCAAAATACCCAACCCTTGGGGCAGCGGAAGAACAAACGTGGTATGGTTGCTAAATCTTTGTTGCAAAAAGAGCTTCGACCGTCACTTTTTCCCCCGATACCAACTACCCACGTGTTTACTAGGCACAAATCATTTAGAATCTTATATTGTGTCATTCTCAGTTTTGTGTCTATTATTACGCTTGCTGGTAATAAAAGGAGGCTTCTGACCTCTTACGGCCCTAATCCATATATTTCTCTGAGATAGTCAAACGCTTTGGATGTTTCAGGATTATTAACATGGAAAAGTTTGTTGTAAAGCTGTTTTATGTATATATATATATATATATATATATATATGTATGTTATGCATTTTATCATTATGTCTTGAATCCTTAATGATGACAAGTAATCTATTGGCTTTAAGTAAGAAGGATTGATACTTTCCCTTCGTGAAAAACAGTTTCCCTGCACAGGTTATTCTACACTTGTTAAACACAGTTTCCTCAAGTTGTAATATTTTGTAAAATACATGTACACAAGTAACACAACGCGATGTAGCTTCATTGGATTTACTTGAATATAAAGAATGTCGTAGTGACTACTTCTAACACGCAACTATCGCCATTGGTCTATCAAGGCATATAATATGCAGTATATATATATACACGTCCGACAGACATATATAGCATTCCCCGTTATCTACTTATTCAGCTGTGTCTTGTTATTTTAGCCTCCCATAGCTTAAATGATGTAACCAAACATAAAATTGTTGAAAGTTGAAAAGGATTGTGTAATTAGACATGATATTTTAGAATTTTCTGACTATTATTAATCTTTATTATTTTATGGATATTGTTATTCCTAGAGGGAAAAATATTATTGTCGGTGCTATTTATAGTAAACCTCAATCAAAAGTCAATGATTTTGAAATACACTTTTGGTCTTGTTTAGGAAAATTGAATACCGAACATAAACAAGTATATATAATGGGAGATTTTAATAAAAATCTATTGAATTATGATAGTGCTTCTGTGAATGATTTTTTAAATGCAATACATTTGAATAGATTTGTGCCCTTAATTGATAATCCAACGCGTGTTACAGAGTCATCCTAAACTTTAATTGATAACATTCTTACTAACAACTATGGATCGAATGTGCTTTCTGGCTTATTTTACAATGATATTACAGATCATTTCCCAGTTTTTCAAATAACCCAATTTAAATTTCCTTCACAATGTACTCCTACTCGTAAATTTCGTCGTATAAATGAAAGTACTTTTATAATTTTTAAAGAAAAAGTGTATAACGTTGATTGCCTGGAGTGATGTATTTAACTGTACAAATACTGATGAATTTTATAATACATTCATAGATATGGTATCCAAAGTCTACGATGATGTATTGGTAATAGGAGACAGTAAGACTAAAAGAAAAATTATTGAAAAGCCATGGATAACTGTAAGCATTTAAAAAAAGATAAGATTGAAAGATAAATTGTATAAGAAGTATAGGGAAAAATGTACTGATGACAGTAAGAGAAAATATGTCAAGGTCAGGAATAATGTTACCAAAATATTACGATGTGCACGCATAAACTATTATAAACTTAAATTTCAGGTTTTTAAAGGAAATAGGAAAAGAACATGGAATATGATAAATGAATTACTTGGAAAAAGTAAGAAAAATTTACCATCATATGTTACTGTAAATGGGACCGATTTACATGATGAAAACGATATTGTTAATAGCTTTAATACATATTTTGTAAATACAGGAGCCTCTATGGCTAATTCTATACAACATGATGATAACTTTATTGATTTTTTGTCTGGAATATGTAATAACACTATATTTTATATAAAGAAACTGAAATATTGGAAATTATTACAAATATGAACTCATCTAGTAATAGTGGCATTGATGATTAGTGGCATTAGTCCCATTGTTGTAAAACAAATTATTTATGGTATTGTGAAGCCTTTATGCTTTATTTACAATTTAGCATTCTCATCTGGAATAGTACCCTTGAAATTCACAATAGCAAAAGTGACACCTGTCTACAAAAAGAAAGATGTACATGACATTTCAAATTATAGACCAATCTCTGTTCATCCCGTCTTTTCTAAAATATTAGAAAAAACTGGCCTATAAGAGGACTTCTGATTTCTTATATAAAAATACTATATTAAATAGATATCTATACGGCTTTTTGAAAAATGTTTCTACTGAAATGGCACTCATTGACTAATTTTACTTACATGATTATATTGTTAATTCTTTTGCAAATAAATTATATACAGTTAGTGTTTTTCTCGACCTAAGTAAGGCATTTGATTCAATTGATTACTCAATATTGTTACATAAATTAAGTTATTACGGTATTAGAGGACTACCTTATTCATGATTTAAAAGTTATTTACAAAATCGAACTCAAGTTGTGTCATACAACGATGTCATTTCATATTCTTTTATTATTTGATTTAGAACCTCAATGATCGATTCTAGGTCCTTTGTTATTTATTTTGTTTATTAACGATCCCCAAATTGTTCCAAAAAATTAAATTTTATATTGTTTGCAGATGACACAAATATTTTGTATTCAATAGATTATTATTTATCATTGTCAACTAATTTAAATTATTAACTATTAAATGTCTCTAAATGGTTTAATGCCCATAAACTTACATTAAATATAGATAAATCAAATTATATATTATTTTATACTGTGAAACAGAAACAAAAGTATAGTTCTTTGCAAAACTTAGTAGTGAAACTCAATAATTCATCGATTAAACGTGTATATTGTACGAGATTTCTGGGTGTATACATTGATCATGATTTATCATGGAAGACTCACATTTCTTATGTCAGAAAGAAGTTATCACAGAACATTGGTGTCATCAGCAAATTATGCCATATCCTGCCAAAATGCAGTCCTATCACATTGTATAATACTTTAGTCCTACCCTATTTATTATACTGTAATGTTGTGTGGGCTAATACATATGCTTCCAAGTTGGAAGCACTTTTTATATTGCAGAACAGATTTGTAAGAATATCTTTTTCGTCTACATATTTAGCACATACGAAACCTGTGTTCAAAAAGTTAATCATACTGAATATTTATAAATTGAATAGTTATGTTAATGCAATACTACTCTTAAACACAGGCTTGGTCTATTACCCAATAATTTATGCAAAATGTTAACTTTGAATTGTTCAGTTCATAGATATAATACTAGACATAGAATGAATTATTACTTATCTGCTATTACAAAACAATATGAAATGCACTCTTTTAGACATAAAGCTACTTCTGTATGGAATTCTTTACCATCAAATATTACTTCTGTTAATAGTTTGAATTCATTTAAAAGAAAGCTTAAAATATATCTTATTTCCAATGATGTTACCAGGGGCGTCTCTAAAGGGGGGTGTGGGGGTGCGACACCCCGCACCTGTCAGGATATTGTCGGTAAAATTGCGCTGCCGTCTGGAAAAAAGAGGAAAGGGGGAGGGAAAAAAGAGAGGGAAAGGGAAAGAAAGAAAAAAAGAAAAGGAAAAGAAAGGAAAGAAAGAAAAAAAAAAGGAAAGAGAAGAAAAGAAAGAAAGAGAAAAAGAAAAGAGGGAGGAGAGAAAAGAAAAGAAAAGAAAGAAAAGAAAGAAAAGGAGAAAAGGAAGAAAAAAAAAGAAACGGGGGATGAAAGAGAGGAGAGAGAGGGGGGTTGTTGGTGGAGTCGTCTCGTCGAGGAAGCAAGAAATATGTTGCTGTGTCGGGTCAGCTGTGTCGGTATTCTTGCTCGATCCTCGTGTACTATATCAATGCAGAAGTTTGAAGTCGGTGAGATGTATAATGTCGGTCGGCTGACAAGTTTTTATCCCTACGAACTGTGACTTTTTATCCACTGTGACGACTTCGAGAGAGACTACAACTATAATACTTGTATTTTCTATAAAAAAATCAATTTCCTATGATATCAGCTAAAGAAATTATAGGTTTAAAATTTTCGAGGAAACTAAATCCAAACAAATATTAAGAGTCGAGAACGGTACAACGAATCGTCTTTTTCCTTTAATATTTTAATGAAACCCCAAAGCTTCCGCGCTTCGGAAGCGGAAGGGGGAAACTTTATTCAGACAAGGATTCAGAGTCGAGAACGGTAAAACGAATCGTCTTCTTTCTCTAATAATTTAAGGAAAGGTCTAAGCTTCCGCGCTTCGCGCGGGAGGGGGAAACTGAATTCAGATAAGGATTAAGAGTCGAGAACGGTAAAACGAATCGTCTTCTTTCTCTAATAATTTAAGGAAAGGTCTAAGCTTCCGTGTTTCGCGCGGGAGGGGGGAAACTATATTCGGACCAGGATAAAGGGTCGAGAACGGTAAAACGAATCGTCTTCTTTCTTTAATAATTTAAGGAAAGGTCTAAGCTCCCGCGCTTCGCGCGAGAGAGGAAACTGAATTCAGATAAGGATTAATAGTCGAGAACAGTAAAGCGAATTGTCTGCCTCCTCTCATAATTTAAGGAAACGTCAAAGCTTCCGCGCTTCGAATGGAAGGGGAAAACTTCATTCAGACAAGGATTAAGAGTCGAGAACGGTAAAACGAATCGTCTTCTTTCTCTAATAATTTAAGGAAAGGTCTAAGCTTCCGCGCTTTGCGCGGGAGGGGGAAACTGAATTCAGATAAGGATTAAGAGTCGAGAACGGTAAAACGAATCGTCTTCTTTCTCTATTATTATAAGGAAAGGTCTATGCTTCGGTGCTTCGCGCGGGAGGGGGGAAACTGAATTCAGACAAGGATTAAGGGTGGAGAACGGTAAAACGAATCGTCTTCTTTCTCTAATAATTTGGGGAAAGGTCAAAGCTTCCGCGCTTCGCGCGGGAGGAGGGGGTCACTGAATTGAGATAAGGCTTAATAGTCGAGAACAGTACAACGAATTGTCTGTCTTCGCTCATAATGTAATGAAACCTCAAAGATTCCGCGCTTTCGCGCGGGAGGGGGAAAAAACTGAATTCAGACAATAGGGTTAAGAGTCGCGAACGGTACAAAGAATCGTCTTCTTTCTCTAATAATTTAAGGAATTGTCAAAGCTTCCGCGCTTCGCGCGGGAGGGGGGAAACTGAATTCAGACAAGGATTAAGAGTCGAGAACGGTACAACGAATCGCCTTCCTTCTCTAATAATTTAAGGAAATGTCAAAGCTTCCGCGCTTCGCGCGGGAGGGGAAAAAAACTGAATTCAGATAAGGATTAAGAGTCGGGAACAATACAACGGAACGTCTGCTTTCTCTCATAATTTACGTCAAATCTTCCGCGCTTCGCGCGGGAGGGGGGAAAACTGAATTCAGACAATTAGGGTTAAGAGTCGCGAACGGTACAACGAATCGTCTTCTTTCTCTAATATTTTAATGACACCCCAAAGCTTCCGCGCTTCGCGCAGAAGGGGGAAACTTCATTCAGACAAGGATTAAGAGTCGAGAACGGAACAACGAATCGTCTTCTTTCTCTAATAATTTAAGGATTTGTCAAAGCTTCCGCGCTTCGTGCGGGAGGGGGAAAACTGAATTCAGACAATTAGGGTTAAGATTCGAGAACGGCACAAAAAAAAATCGTCTTCATTCTCTAATAATTTAATGAAACATCAAAGCTTCCGCGCTTCGCGGGGAGGGGGCAAACAGAATTCAGACAAGGATTAAGAGTCGAGAACGGTACAACGAATCGTCTTCTTCCTTAATAATTTAATGAAACGTTTAAGCTTCGCGCGGGAGGCCCTCACCCACCCCTTAGGAGCGCGCTTCGCGCGCTCTTTAAGTGATTCGCTTGCTCACTAACGCCCCCTTAAAATAAGATCCTAGCTACGCGCCTGCATTTAAATATATAGCTATGATGCTGACTAAGTTGACGAAATAATTCGTATATTTATGTCGTCGAGGAAAATGACCATTTGCGCATACGCAAGTACCTTAGATAGTTCATAGGAACAACAATTTAGCCTTCGGTCCCGGGTTTATAGGGTTAAATTTGTAGACATTGGGACATTAAATTTTGTTGGTAATTGGTGGCTAGTTTTGTCGGTAATCGGTTGCCTCTACACCCCTCACTGAAAATGGCCTAGCGACGCCCCTGGATGTTACATTGTAACAATACTCATATTACTTGACAGTGCAGGGCTGTGCGGTCTATATGTGTGTTTTTTTTTATGTTCTACTTTGTTTTGTATGTTTGTTTGATTTTTTAATTGTTTATTCATATATCATTTTGTATGATTCTTTTACTAATTTTACTGTTTATATGAATCTATCTCATGTCATGGTGGCTGTCTAGACAAACCCACTAGGGTTTTTATACAGCAACCAAATTCAATTTATTTTTTTTTACTATCAATATTTTAATAACCGAAATATAATAATTATGTATAAGTAGTACTTCTATTATATTAACTGCATGTTGATGTTACTGCTTTTATTATGGAATTATTGGATTATGAATTGGATGAAGTGAAACAAATTTATATTATTACTTGTGTATTGGACAATTATTATTTGTATGACAGATTTTGAAATGGGGGTATGACTGGGGGCATCCGATCAAAAGGGGGTATTGGCGATAAAGCGAGAATTAGTGTAATATTACCTTTGTATATAAAATACACTTTGTTACTGTGTTCCCATTGCCATTTCTATTTCTCCAATACTTAATAACAAGTAGTTTGTTTATTCCGTCTTTTAGTTTATTCGAGAACATTCGTATATCATATACGTCTTTGATATGAAGAGGCGAGTTGGCTCACTCGGTGAAGCGTTTGCCTATCGAACCAAAGATCGCGGGTTCGAATCCAACCCATGCGGATGGCTGAAGCCTGTGTTGTGTGTTAACTTGCCCCTCCCCTGTTTCATAGGCACCGGCTATGCTGCAGTCGAAAATACTCCGTACCTCGGATAGAACGTTAAATGGAGGCCCCGCCTTTGCACGTTAAGAACCCACTACACTATTCGTATACTAGAAGGGGAAAACATAGTGAAGTGATCCACCCGTACACCCTTCAGACAGTTATACCCGAAGGACATACCCAGTGTATCGATGATTCAGTTCGCTTCCGCCCTCCCAGGCACAGGTGGCCCAAAATATATAACAATGGTGCAACAACAATAATAACTAGACTTTAATTCGTCACTTTGACGAATTAGGTGATACGTATGCTAATGTTTTACATAAATAATAAAGAGTGCCTTTTTACGATTTCATAGTATCTTATAAATTCTCCTCCCATTATGGTCTATCCATATGTAAAGTTTCAACTGTGTAGCCTTGACCATTTTGGATTTATGGGAGAAAGACTGAGACAATATAACAATTGACCCCAATTGACATAATGAAGAATGCATTTTCACAATTTCATCTTATTCCATGAAATGCTCTACCCGCCATGTTCTACCTATATTGTGCGGCGCAGACATTCAATCAGTTAATTTGTTTTCATACTTTTCCCTTCCACAGGGATTTTATTTATTTTCATTTGCAACGAAATAACAAACATATATTCAAGGTAATTCATATTAATAACATGAATAAAATTGACTACTGAAAATACAAATATTTGTTGAACTGTCGAGTTAACAGAAGACATACATATTTTCAATAATGGATTTCTGATATTCATGAACAACAAAAATGGAAGAAACAATATAAAAGAGACATATTATCCTGTGATTATTAGACCTCGAATACTTAGGTGTTTGTTTGGACATCTTCTTATTAGTCTTCGCATTACCTAGTTGTTTCTTTTTTGTACACTTTTTGCAGCATTTTTTTGTGTGTATTTTTTGTGTGTGTGTGTGTGTGTTTTTAAGAGGGGTGTAAATTTATCGCTCTCGTAGACTTCGAATTTATTAGTATTGGTTTGGGCAACTTATTGCTGGCCTTCGTATTTTCTTGTTTCTTTTTTTGTAAACTTTTTGCAGCACTTTTGTCTTTTCTCTTTTCATGAGGGGTAATAAATTTCTCTGTCAGAACTGTTCCAAATTACAATCACTCGAAGACGATGCATTTTGTATTCCTTGCAACTCAGAAATATTTCCTTTCAATCATCACCTAGACAACGATGTGTTTTTTTTATCTATTTTTACTTTCTTTCACTTAGATAAATGTATCGACGAGGAAAATACCACTCTCTGTCCGCAAATCCTCTTAGACTAAATGAACTTAATAATGAGCTGAATTCTACAAAAACATTGCAACTTAATAACAATGTAACCAATGATACCTGCAAATATATGTTTTCTGATGATTTTGTACAAAAATATAAGTCTACTCCAGATAACTTTTCTATATTACATGTTAATTCAAGGAGTCTTGTCCGTAATTATGACCATCTACAACTTCTTCTTAGTTCATTAGATTACAAATTCACAGTTATTGGAATTTCTGAAACATGGTTTCGAAACAACATTTCAGTTAATATGTTTAATATTGACGGATATTCACTTGTTCATATTGATAGACTCATCAAACATGGGGGAGGAGTAGCTTTATATATAAGAGATGATATTGATTACAACCTGTGTTCTAATTTATCAGTAAGTCGTAATCATTGTGATACTGTTTTTATTGAAATACATCAAGAGAAAAAGAAACCTATAATAGTTGGCTGTGTTTACAGAGTACCTAATACTGATGTTAACGAATTCAACGAAACGCTCACGAGTCTGTTGGTCGACATGAACCCTTAAACAAAGATGCATACATATTAGGTGATTTCAATATTAACTTACTCAATCAAGATATTGATCACAAAACTAATGAATTTCTAGAAATAATGTTTACATATGGGCTATTCCCAACTATAAGTAAACCAACTCGTGTAACAAGACATTGTGCTACCGTGATTGATAACATATTTACCAACTGTATTCATATGCATCAAAACTGTGGTATTATTTACTCTGATCTTTCGGATCATTTTCCAATATTCTGTATGAGTGCCAGTATATCTGTTCCTATTCATTCATTCGGTGGTAAATCACGAGTAATCACCAAAGAAAAGATTTTGTTATTTAAGAATAAACTACGGTTGATTGACTGGTCTGTAATTTATGGTAAAACAGATGTTACTGTGTCATATGACCTATTTATTCATAAGCTTAGTTCCTTATATTTTGAATGTTTTCCTCTTGCAAAGGTTAAACTGAAAAACACGATAAACCTTGGATCACCCATGGTATTTTAAAATCTGTTAAGAGAAAGCAAAAATTATATTGTCGTTTTATGAAGAAGGGTGACACTCCTACACGAAAAAATACGTTGAATATAAAAACATATTCACATGTATCATTCGCCGAAGCAAAAAGATTTATTACGATAACCTATTTAAAAAATTGAGAGGTGATATGAAAAAAACCTGGTCTCAAATAAACAACTTATTAGGTAAAAAAGACATTACCGTCTCACATGTATTACAATCAGGACAAGATCTCGAGTAAAGCATCTATTGTTGAAGCATTTAATAGATATTTTGTTAATATTGGTAAGCTAACACAAGAAAAGATACCAACTTCTTCCTCGCATTTTCTGGATTATTTATCAAACCGTGTTCCAACTTCACTGTTCTTTAATCCGACTTCCAATACTGAAATAATCAATGTTCTCTCATCCATGAAAACATCTGCTGCACCAGGTTCGGACTCTGTTGCTGCACGTGTCATTAAGGAATGCATTCATACAATTGTTGATCCACTTTGTTACATCTTCAATGAATCAATCTCACAAGGTATTGTCCCTGATAAACTCAAGACCGCTAAGGTAATCCCAATTTATAAAAAAGGTGACAAATATGACAT
The DNA here is from genome assembly GCA_037976565.1 of Mesocentrotus franciscanus. Taxonomy (NCBI): domain Eukaryota; kingdom Metazoa; phylum Echinodermata; class Echinoidea; order Camarodonta; family Strongylocentrotidae; genus Mesocentrotus; species Mesocentrotus franciscanus. The sequence continues at coordinate 9,954,634 of CP137678.1, forward strand.
TATTAACTACAGACCAATTGCACTATTACCTTTTTTTCAAAAATGTTAGAAAGGATAATTTACGACAGGCTGTATAAATTGTTTGTACTTAACAATATTTTAATACCCCAACAACTTGGATTTCGAAAGAATTTTTCTACCGATCTTGGCGTACTGAACTTGGTTAATACTATATCAAATGAAATAGATGCTGGCAATTATTGCCTTAGTGTATTTATGGACCTGTCAAAAGCATTTGACACCATTGATCACCACATCTTGTTAAAAAATTAGAATTTTATGGAATTAGAGGGTTCCACTTCAGTGGTTCGTCAGTTATTTGTTACATAGAAACCAATATGTGGTGATCGATGGTGTCAAATCTCAACAAAGGGATGTATCCTGCGGAATTCCTCAGGGATCTGTGTTAGGGCCCCTCCTTTTTCTCGTCTACATAAATGATATAGTTAAATGTTCTTCAATTCTGAACTTCTCTTTGTTTGCTGATGATACCACCGTTTCATTATCACATAAACAAATTGACAATCTTATATCGTCAGCAAACAATGAACTAGACAAATTAAATAAATGGTATGCTTGCAATAAATTGTTTTTAAATTTTGACAAGACTAGGTATATTATTTTTCGTTCAAGAGGAAGGAGGGTTCCGTCTAATCTGTCGAATCTCATTATTGGCGGAAATGTCATTGCAAAGGTTGTTAATATGCAGTTTTTAGGTGTTATTTTGAACGAATATCTTTCTTGGAAGCCCCATCTTACCTCAATTTATTCTAAAATATCACGATCCGTTGGTGTTCTCTCTAAAGTAAGACTTTTTGTGCCCCAGTCCATTTTGACCACTCTCTACAATAGCATTATACTCCCTCATTTCAATTACTGTAATACTGTCTGGGGTCACACCTTTAAAACTCATTTAGACAAATTATGCATTTTACAAAAAAAAGCAATACGAATTATCTTTAACGCTCCCTTCAATAGTCATACATATCCTTTGTTCTCACAGTCTAATATATTACCATTAAAGGACCTGATAACCTTGAATTCCCTTGTGTTTATGTATAAATTTCATGCCAAAATCTTGCCTTCTCTCTTTAGCGATATCTTTGTTTTGAATTCCTCAATTCATTCTTTCCATACTCGCCAAAGTAATTTAATACACTTACCTCGGGTTCGCTCTTCCGTTGCCTCAAATTCATTTAAAACTCACTTTCCTAAGTTATGGAATAAACTCCCCAACGATATTAAAAACAGTTCAACTCTTTCCAGATTCAAAAAGCTAAGCAGGGAAATCTTAAAATCTTAACTTCTTTATAATATGTTCTTAATATTCTTGTTCGCTCTTCTCTTCTCTTTGCCCTCATATATACATATACATGTAGATATAGATTTTGCTGCTGCTGCAAGAAGTGTACTTCTCTTTTTTGCCCTTGTTTATATTGTTGATATTAATGTTCAGATTTTCTTTGTATAAGTATTGCTGATCTTTTTATGTATTTTAATTTGGTGGCCCCTTTTTATAAGCTCTGCTTTCTCCGGGGTCACCAAACCATCATTGTGTTCTGCTAAAATTTCGATGTAACTTATTCTGATTGTATATATATTTTGATGGTTGAACCAATAAATGAATTGAATTGAATTGAATATACAACTACTTTGTTGTGACCACTGCTAATTATATTTTTAAAATAACAAATAAAATAGAAATAAAATATTGAGAGAAAAAAACATCTTTTATATCAACAAATTCCTGAATTGAAACCATTTTCTTCTGAAGTTATTATTTCTACAATTCGAATCTGCAATATACTTTTCATTTTTTTGAAATAATTAATAATCGAAACTCTAATATTATCAAAGTCGGGCAATGTTTTCTTTATTTTGCACGTATACACCATCTGTCGCACCAAAATAAGTATACAATTCAATGGATAATTATTTGAGCCTCTTGAACGAAATAATTTATCTTGTAGTGAAAATATTATTCTATTCCTGGTTCCAGTATATATCCAGTGTTCCAACCTATTTCAAATTCACTGTTGCTCATAAAGTTGGAATATTTTTTTTAACCCCAATTTATGGAATGATTTTGACAATGATTTATTCATAATAGATCTAGATAATAGTTTAGATTCTCAGATTTTATTGAATAATAATTTGCAAGTGTTTATTTTGTGTGACTGCTTAAGCATCTGTATGCTACTATGTTAATCAACTAGGGATCCTACGCCCTTAAGTCATAACTGACAGTAATGAGGATGAATGCCTCATAAAAGGGCAATAATGAAAGTACATCGACACGGTTTTGATCCTGGGGCCTCACAGTTACGAGGCCATTACTTTGCCACTGAATCACGACTGTACGCAGCAGGGGCTAGGGTAGGGGGCAGTCCCCACAAATATAAAAGACAAAGAAAATTCAATAAATCATCAATAGTTAATTGCATTTTTCCCCGGTCCCCAACAGTCACTCAATAGTGTCTGCCAGTAACGTCTAGAAAGTAAATGGGTTTCCTTGCATAATTTGAATACTATGACACTACTAACGTTTAAATTTCACAAATAGGACATAGTATTACCTGACATATTCATTATTCCTGCAACGTTCTACCGAATTTGCAATTTCAACATTCAATTGAGAATTTTGACATGATCCCAACATCTGATCAAAAACCAAAAGCTCATTTTCTATAGCCCATAGTCTCAGCTATAACATACCCAAATTTGGGAGAAAATAGAGCGCAAATAAGCTAGATAGTGCTCAAAGAAGAATGTCATGTAGATTCATGATGTGAACGAAATTCACCTTCCATAGGCATAACACGCAAATAACGAACATTTTGACATGTGCCCTTTATTTTAATTTTTTGCTATTATAACGTCATCAAAATGAAAAATGATGTGTACTGATCTTGTAGAAGATTGTCTAATAGCTACAACATATAAAAAGTTAGAAGAAAAACGATCAATATTAACAGAGATACACTCAACTTTCCATGAATATGCTGACGTCATAATATGCACATTCGTTTTTTGAGTTACAAAGGCCATTATGATGACGTCACGATGTACTTAATGGCTAAATGGGATATGAAATCATATTTCCGCCTCATACTCTTGGCAGTCTTTATTCATCCCAAAGAGCTATAATGGCCTTTTTATAGGCATGTTTTTGCGGATATATCTTATGTATTACAAGAGCTCGCGCGCACGGACATTCATCTTCAACGGACGCTCATTCCGGTATTAATAGTCATAAAGAGATACAAATGGTATCAAATTGTTTGGGAAAGTATGGGAGATATCATGAAAGAAAAAAAATGGCGATTCTATGTTGCGTACGGCAAAGACGAACGAAAACGATTTTTCAAAATATGCTCGAAATGGCCTCAAATGTATGTAAAATGATTTTGAGACGATTTGGAGTAATTTTAAAATTTGCGCGCGTGTTTACGCGCGGACGTAATTTTACGCGCGCGCTTTTTGATCTGAAATTGACCGGACGGATATTGACCTTGATCGTAATAAATATAAATGAGAAATGACTATCCGTTATGAAGATATGATCATGTGTTGATTTTTACAAAATGGCGCCTGGATGACGTCACGATGACCTTGAGTCACTGAAAAGTTTTGCAATTCTAAGTTAGACTAATATCTATCATTATGGCAAGTTTCATGATAATGGCTTTATTCATTCTTGAGATATCCTGCGAACAAATTTGAGGAAGAATTAAAAAAAAAGAATCTTGACGAAATCAAAAGGTGATACGTATAACTATGTACGTACCACCTAATAATAATAAAGACAAATCTTGACGAAATAAATAGGTGATACGTAAACTTCGTACGTATCACCCAATAATAAATTTAAAATGATAATAATAATAATGCTTAATTCCAGTGCGATGTGTTGTGTGATGTGTGATTGATAAGAACGATCCACTCGTTAAAAAAGACTGGGGATTAATACCAATATTCTTGTATACAATATAGAATAGTCTTGTCGTTTGCTGAAAGAAACTACATGTATTCAGGCAAAGTTATGCACCACCGCTCAACCGCACCAAGCATCCCAATTGAACTAGAAGTTTGGAGTTCCAACAGGACTATGGTGAACTAATACTTATTGAGTTCTGTCATTAATTCTGCGAGTCTATTTTACTTAACATATATGTTACCCAGCTTACAAAGGTTACTAATCGATACAAAATATAAAACAATCAGAATATCCAACAATGTCAAATGATCTATTATCTAGAACCCTCGGCTATCAGGATCTGCTCCTTGTGCAATAAAGGTGGACAGCACACATTCTACACAAAGTAATGACAATAAACGCATATGCTACTAGGTGATTGGTACCAGTAATGGGGGTGGTAGAATATGGTTAGGCTTGTTTTATTAGAGTAACTTGTGAGTAATGAACCGGCCGGACCTGTTTTTTGGACAGGCCCTTAAATTAAAGGGGTTTCTGGTAGGGCTAGTGTGATCTTAGAGTACCCCACGGTGGTCCTTTTGCCCAAATTGTATACGTGTAAATATTCAGTTGACGTCACCTCTGTAGTGCCTTGGGTCCATCCCCATGTGATGTGGTGTCGAATTAATAAGAGCGATTCACACTTGCAATTTCTTCCAAACGACTGGGGATAGATACCATTATTCTTTCATGCAATAAAGAATATTTCTATAGATCATGTGTGGAGCTCCTACAGTAAAATGATACACTGATACTTATTGAGTTCTATCAATATTCTGCGCGTCTATTTTACATGTCGTTTACGTTACCCAGCTTCCAGAAAATTTCATGCAATAAAGAATATTTCTATAGATCATGAATTCCAGCTGTCGAGGTTTGTTGTTTGCTGATAGACCGTACATAACTTGTATTCACGCAAAACTGTTCAACCGTGCACCAAAAATGCAAATTGAACTAGAAGTGTGGAGCTCCTACAGTAAAATGATACACTGATACTTATTGAGTTCTATCAATATTCTGCGCGTCTATTTTACATGTCGTTTACGTTACCCAGCTTCCAGAAATAAAGCACGAATATATATTTTGTTTATCATTCCATCCTGGTCTACCATGGGGCGTTTTCATGAGATTTTAACTTCTCCAAATTTACCTTTGGTGCTGTGTACCTTTTGAGGGCATCTAGTAGTGAAGGTATTATCAAGACCATTGGAATTTACTCGGAAGATCTCAACATTAGTCTTGGAACGACATCGACGGATATCGGAATTGCTCTTGGTCTCCTCAATGCATTCTGCCACTTTCCAGGTGAGAATCTAAATCTAAACTATTCCTATTGCGACCACTTCAATCCTTTGCCAAATTAAACTCCTTATCACACGCAAGTTACATAAATGTTTCCCCCTTTTAAAATCTGACGACATAGCTTTCGTTTTTTAGAGGATTTAGGACTGAAAAATAGAGCCGTCTTGGTCCAGAGGATACGTCCCGTTGCGCGGCACGATTGTCCTTTGTTATTAATAAAAATTAATAATAGCGCATTTTCCACATACATGTTTAAATGCGCTTTACAATTAGCAGAAACAATTGGCTTTAGATATGTTTAAGGTATCGAGGGATTGCTGGTTACGGATTACGCATCTTGTGAGACGGATGGTACAGCATGATGACTTGAGAGCAGCTTAAGGAGTACTGTGATGGTTGGCTAAAAGTTAAAAGTTATGATAGCTAAAGAGGAACTAGAACATTTGCACATGAGAAAAAGTATCTTGTAGTGAATCCCGGACCTAATGGGTAGTCAGTTAAAATGACGAGGAATTGGTTTCATGTGACAGACTTTGGAAAACATGTGAAAAGTCTGGCGGCAGCGTTTTAAATACGCTGTAATTTCTCAATGTGGGTAGCAGTGGCACCATAAAGCAGTCCGTTACAGTGATTCAGCATTGATGATGTGGGGAATGTCCTCTGGTCCTGAATACTTACGAATTCGCCGGATATTATGTAGATGGAAGAAGGCTGACTTGCGTGTCATCAGGTCATGTCGATCCATGTTCATGTTCGAAGCAAAAATGCAACCCAAGTTCTTGACATTAGATGTAGGGAAGATGTCAGCATTGCCTATCCTGGCAACCTGCCTGATGAGGAGGATTTTGATCTTCTGGGGTTACTTATATGGCCAATGATGAGGGACCTTGTCGCGGTTATAAGTAATCTGTTCTTTATCTTCCAGGATTGAGATGTTTCTCAGGAGATTGAACTTATATTTAGATATAGAACAAGACGGACCTCAAACAGTTTCCTTGTGGAATGTCGCAGTTCAGATCGAATATTTTAGAGTGAAAGCCACGGACAATTACACGATAACTCCTATCAAGCAAGTAAGACATTAATCAACATTTGCCATTCTTCACCAAAGTGCAGTAAAGGTGTACCTGGTAGGAATTTATTCCTTGAATGCTTTTAGCGCTTTAGGGAAACTTGGCTGAAGCCAGGGTAATCATGATAGTACTTTGTAGGCGCCTTGATCATTCCATGGGATTGATATGAGCGCAATTTGTTTTAATTTAAATTATTTTCTTCTGCAACATGCAACTATAATGACAATTTAGCGATGTGAACATATACACAAAATTTAAAAAATTTAACTTATACACAATATAATAATAATAACTGTTGACAATAAAACAAACTGTAGCTGATAACAAACACTACCAAGAATTATTAATTAAGAAATCTGCAGAAGAAGGGCTATCACAGTAACCGCTTGCTTGATAGTGTGATAACCCAATGTAGGGAGGGGGTGTGGATGATTAAAGAAAAAACTTGTGATGGTGATGATGACGATGGTTATGTTATTGATGATAATGAGGTTGATGAAAATGAAAACGAAAATATGTTAATTGAAATATGTCTGACACAGAAAAATTTACCAGGAGTTATAAAACATAGTGATGGATGATTATAATAATCTGGAAATAACATTGCAAATTAATTCACCACTAGGAAAAGATCAAGCAATGTACTCTGACATATATGATTTTGTTTTCGTCTTATATTTAAATGAATACAGGGTTTTACATGATGTTATTGAGTCTAGGAGTTCATTACATAAATCTGGACCATGGTGTCTTATTAATTTATGCAGAACCGATAGTTTAGGAATTATCAAATAAAAGTTAATGAATTCCGTATAGGGTAAGAAGGGATAGTGTTATTTAGTGCAAAGAAATTCTTAACTGAAACAGGGCGCAGGTTATATATTAATTTAATCATACAGATTAAACTCTGTTGTGCGTTTATATAAAAATTGTCAATGTTTTAAATTCATAAATTAGTTGGTTTGTATGGGTTGAATAAAGGGAGCCAGCACATAACCGAAACACTTTCTTTTGCAATAAATAGATAGATAAGGTTATTTTGTTAATAGTTTTTACACTGGAAGCACACACCAGGTTACAATATAATAATAATAATTATAATAATAATAATAATAATAATAATAATGGATTCTTTTATAGCGCACGTATCGACCTTGCAAGGTCCTCAAAGCGCTCCAACATTACCCGGCTATGCTAGGCTGCCGATTTCGGCGCTCACAGCATTCAAGGAATTCCTTCCTACCGGTACCCTAACACCTGGGTGGAGAGTGGCAAGTGTAGATTAATGTCTTGCCAAAGGACATTAGTGCCGCGGCGGGACTCGAACCGCGGACCCTGTGATCCACAGTCCGACGACTTATCCACTACGCCACAACACAATATGAAATGTATGGCAAGATGAGCGAGTTATATAGCATTACAATGGTCTTTTTTAGGAAGATAACTTTTGGTCTACCAACATTCCTAGAAATCATACATGCAACTAGACATATAATACTTGTTAATAACAAGTATAGGTGGGCTGTTCCAAGTACATGCCACACATGTTTAGTGACATACTAAGTAGTTGAGATAACATTGGCATGATTTGACCTTATTTTTTGAAATAATCCTCTTATTCAGGTCTATTAGTGTGCCAAATTTCTAGTCTATACGATGCATGGTTTTAGAGAAACCATGTACAGTATATTTGACCTTTGACCCTCAAATCTAAATATCAAAATGAAATATGCATTTTCTAGATTTTGTTTTTTATAAGAAATCATATCTCCCACTCATACTCTATCCAACTATGAATAAAAAAGTAATAAACGACAAGGACTCAGATTTCCCATAAGGTTGTACTCAAACGATTGACATATTTCTCCCATAGATATAAAACGCAAAATTAGGCATTTTATTACATTGTTTGTGATAGTATATGATAATATGTTATAATAGTCGAAGAAGATCATAAAATCAAATTCAAAACGACGGCAAAAAAAAAAAAAAAATTGACCCACCAGGAATCGAACTTGGGTCGCCGGAATGGGAGGCAAGTGCTATGACCACTATACCAAAATAATCCACATAGACATTACACGTGAACGGAAAATGGAATTCTCAAATCCCACTTTGCAAGTGAAATATGAGCATGATCCCGGCATCTGATCGAAAAATAAAGGGCACACTTGTGATAGCTTATTGTCTCAGCTACAACATACTCGAAGCTCAGCGAAAACAAAACTAAAACGACGGAGATATTGCTCGCGAAAGACGGGAATGTAGAATCCAGTTTTGAAAAAGTCATGTCCCATAGAGAATACACGCAAAATGTGAAAAATTGACATGCCTCCTTTAATCGCAAAAATACGCCATGATGCCTTTGTCAAAATGAAAAATCGTGGTGACTGCATTTGTAGAAAATTGTCTCAGCTAGAACATATCAAAATTTGGAAGAAAATCGATCAATATTTACAGAGATACAATCAATTTTCCAAAAATATGCTGACGTCATAATATGCAAATTGAAATTTTGAGTTCGGAGGCCATTATGATGACGTCATGAGTTAATTGAGGGTCAAATGAGACATGAAATCATATCTCCGACTCATAATCTATCCAAATATGAAAAAAATTGGGGTTCCCATCCATTCTGAAGAGTTACAATGAATTTGTATAGGCATGTTTTTGCCCATATATGCTATGTATTACAAGAGCTCGCGCGCACGGACATTATCTTGAATGGACGCTCATTCCGTTATTAATGGTCATAAAGAGATAAACATGGTATCAAATTGTTTGGAAAAAATGGGAAATATCATGAAGAAAAAAATGGCGATTCTATGTTGTGTAATGGCGTTACGCGCGAAAACGCGCGCATGCGCGTGTGCGCGATTTTTTGAAAATGCTTAAAATGGCCTGAAACGTATGCAAAATGAATTTGAGACGATTTGGAGCATTTGAAATTTTGCGCGCGCTGACGCGCGGACGTACGCGTACGCGCGCGTTTTTGACCTGAAATTGACCGGACGGATATTGACCTTGATCATGATAAATATGAATGAGAAATGACTTTTCGTTATGAAGATATGATCATGAGTAGATTTTCAGAAAATTTCACAAAATGGCGCCTAGATGACGTCATCAGTCAAGGTCAAGGTTGAAAACCTTATTTTGCTTTTTCCATATGCCTATACATATGTGTGCCAACTTTCAAGGTATTTGATTGAGCCATTGTTAAGTTTTCTTCCTAACAAAAAAGTGGGTGGAAATAAGAAAAATAAATAAATAATAAATAATAAATAAAGGCAATTTTAACAAAAACATAAGGTGGTCTGTATTATATACAGCCCACCTGATAAAGGCAATTTTAACGAAAACACTAGAAATGTAATTCGTCATGAGGACGAATTAGGTGGTCTGTTATGTAATCTGAATAACTGATCTTGTAGAAAATTGTCTTAGCTACAACATATCAAAATTTGGAAGAAAATCGATCCATATTTACAGAGATACAATCAATTTTCCATAAATATGCTGACGTCATAATATGCAAATTCGTATTTTGAGTTCCAAGGCCAAAGGGCAAAGGGCAGAGCTATAGAAAATTAAGGAACATTACAAGACATAATAGAAGGAGAACGAGAACCAGAGGCGGGAGAGGTAGAGGGTGAGAGAGAAGAAAAAGAGAAGGGCAGAGGCAGAGGGAGACAGAGCAAGAGAATAAGAGGGAGGCAAGGCAAGAGGTCGAGGTAGAGGGAGGCAGAGAGAGAGGGAGAGGGTAAAAGAGTAGAGAGAGATATATATATATGCAGAGACAGAGCAAGAGAAGGAGAGGGGCAAAATAAGAGAGGAGAAGGAAAACAAGCAAGAGAGAGAGAGAGAGAGATGCAATGGAGAACGATGCATTCAATATATCCAGCATAAATAGAATTTAATATAGAGAAAGAGAGAAGTATAGACAAGTAAACAATTCTATGTCCAGGGAGAGACGTCAACATGCATATACCTGGGCTGAATAACTGGAAAAGTATAAACGTCTGGAAAGGAGACTAGCATCATAGATATGGGACGACTTGATATTGTTTAAGACTTAGGAGATTAACCCTATAGTTTTAATCAACGACAAGGAATCCGATTTCCCATAGTGTTGTACACAAACTATTGTCATTCCTTTCCAAAAGTAATAACACGCAAAATTAGGCATTTTATTACATTGTTTGTGATTGTATATGTTCTAACATGTCGCCCTTTATTGCAATTTTCACTATGATGACGTCATCAAAATGAAAAAAATAGTGAAAACTAAGCTTGTAGAGAATTGTCTTAGCTATAACATATCAAAATTTGGAAGAAAATCGATCAATATTTACAGAGATACAATCAATTTTCCATAAATATGATGACGTCATAATATGCAAATTCGTATTTTGGGTTCCAAGTCCTTTATGATGACGTCACGATATTTGTACTGGCAAAATGAGACATGAAATCATATCTCTAACTCATACTCTATCCAAATATGAAAAAAATTGAGGGGTATTCAGGCATTCTGACGAGCTATGGCGGATTTATATAGACTTGTTTTTACCTCTTTTTACATTATATTGCCCATTGACGCGCGCACGAATTTTAAAGTTTGACGCACGCGTGTGGCATTACAGAAGGTCGAGAATGACTGAAAATAGTTGGAAATTATCAAAAATAGTGTCAGAAATACAAACCATGCGAAAAAACGGCGTTTTACGTTTTGTACGCGCTGTGCGCGCACATAACGCGCGCGCAGACGCGCACGGACGGAAATTTTTGAAATGCTCAAAATGACCTGATTCGCACTCTCGTTTAATATTTACAGAGATACAATCAAATTTCCAAAAATATGCTAACGTCATAATATGCAAATTGAAATTTTGAGTTCGGAGGCCATTATGATGACGTCATGAGTTAATTGAGGGTCAAATGAGACATGAAATCATATCTCCGACTCATATTCTATCCAAATATGAAAAAAATTGGGAGTTCCTATCCATTCTGAAGAGTTACAACGAATTTTGTATAGGCATGTTTTTGCCCATGTATTGTTGATACAGATAGCGCAGGTCCAAGCGTGCTGTCAACTTTGACGGACGCTCATTGCGTTATTACTGGTCAGAAAAAAATGAACAAGGTATCAAAATGCTTGGAAAAATATGCCAAATATGATGACAGAGAAAATTTGGCGATTCTATGATGCAAAATACCAGAACGCCCTAAAACGCGCGCGCATGCGCACGCGCGCGTTTTTTTTGCAAAATGCTTCAAATGGCCTGAAACGTATTCAAAATGAATTTGAGACGATTTCGAGCATTTTGAAATTTTGCGCGCGCGCTAGCGCGCGCACGTACGCATGCGCGCGCGTTTTTTGACCTGAAATTGACCGGACGAATATTGACCTTGATCATGATAAATATGAATGAAAAATGACTTTCCGTTGCCGATGACGTCATGAAGACTTGATGACCTTGAAAATGTTCCTGTCACGTCTCATGACAATGACCTATGACTGTGCCAAAATTGAACGAAATTGACTAAACTGATCTTTAGTTATCCTGTTAACAAAAAAGTGTGCAAATAAATAAAAATAAATAAAGAAAGAAAATTCTGACGAAAACAATAGGTGATCTGTCGACATCGACAGACCACCTATACAGCCCACCTAATAAAGGCACTTCTAACGAAAACATAAGGTGGTCTGTATTATATACAGCCCACCTGATTATATTCCGTATGTGTTCATTTCACGTAAGATTTTCGTAAATAAGAATAGCTAAATTTGTTGTACATTTCTTACGTTCTAATGGTATGTTATTAATTACAATATTATAAGGAAAATCAAGGGTATGTGTATGTTTAAAGAGAAGGTTCATTGAAATTTGTGAGCAAAAAAAAAAAAAAATGTTGGCACCGGAAAATTTTTTACCCTCCGGGAAGGGTAATTTTTCCACCGCCACCCCCCCCCCCCTCCCCTTGGGCGCCAGGTGTAGTGAGCCCATTTTTTTTTTTTTTTTAGGCACCCGAACAAAATTTTTGCCTAAGGGAAGGGTTATTTTTTTTTCCATCGCCACCCCCTTGGGCGCCAGGAGGGGCCCAACTCTTTTTTTCTAGGGAGGCTGGCCCCCCCCCTGGATCCGCCACTGAAGTGGGAAACCGAGAGAAGACTTAGATCAGTCCGGTTCGCGATTCACGACTAGCTCGAGCGCCGGGCTGAATTGCACGGCTTGATCGAGCGCCGGGCTAGGCTGGCTACAGCAAGCAAGCTGCACAAGATGCGATGCAATGATGGCAGCTTGTACGTACGTATATACGTACGCGTAATGCACAGACAGGCCTACGGTATACTTGAAGTTGAACGCTACATCGACGATATATCCACTCGCTATTTGGAAGTTATTAAATTGATTTATAGTCTAGAAATCTCCCAAATCTCCACTGTCGTTGTCAATATGTCCGAGGTACTCCCTTCTTCTATCTCCTCAAACTCAAATCAAGTATGTTTTTCGTCCATATCGATATTTCCAGGATATTTCGATAAAGGTAAACAACGTTGGGTAAAAATGAGAGTCAATGTAATGTGAATTGCACGCAAAATGCATCGCGCACCATCGTCAATCATTTCAGCTGAACGGCCCATTGTTCATTTTGTGACGGCCGCAATGAAATATCAGCTGAATTTTGATGTTTTCGGGGTCTTGAGTGGGTTGATTTTTTTTGTCAAGTTTAATCAACTTTTATAATTTTCGCTAGATTTACAAGTTACACAAATGTAATAATTTTAATCAGCGTAATTTTTCGATTGCAATTGACTCGGTAACATTGTTGAAGGTTGATGAAAAAAATGTGTAATTTTCGTATGAAATGTTACTTATTATATTCCTTATACTGTACCAACCCTCTAACATGCAAAAAATCCTGAAAACATTCTCAAACCACAGAGATATTTATGATTTTCTTTGGAGGCGTCACTGTGCGACACCCTCTTAAAGTAAATTCTCCGAACCATATTTGAATTTTCCCAACCGTTTTTCCATGAAAATAAGACATAAGACAGGCTTTTAAAAATATTTCAACATTTAATGTCTGGAATGCTATATGGAGCGAATTCATTGCTTTGTGACGATTTACATTCCCTTAAAATGTAATTAAATTGTAATAATATAGGTGGGAGAATAAAGGAATCGATCAGATCAGTTTTTCCTAATTGTTATCATTAAAGTGCTGAGTGATTTGTAAAAAAGGATTATGGTTTTTATTCTATAATCCAGAAATGTATGTTCTTACTATCAATATGGTTTTTTAATTTTCAAAAAATTCAATCGGGAAGTCTGTTAAATTAGAGTTTATAAATTAGTTTCTTACACCACCCATTTCGTTTCTCCAGCCCCTTCGCTTCGTTAAATGATAGAAGTGACCTCTATATGCAAATTTTGGCATACTACGTCACATACAGTACTCGACCTAGTAAAGACTATTGCAATTTCCACGTATACGTACAATGTGTTCGCAATGTCAAAGTACACGAAAACGTACAAAATCTGGACTGGTTTACAACATTTACTTTGTAAAAGATTCCTCCCAAACTTCAAGAAAAAAGATATGCTAGCCTTGATGATCCTCATATATATATATATATCAAATTGAAATCCATCTACCACATACATCTGCGAATCTTGATGTACACCCCTCCTTCCTTTTACCTTTTTTTTCTTTCTTTTTTCTCTTTTACCAATATTTTGTTCTCTCTATATTTGTATCATGTATCCATTGAGGGTAGTCATGCTATCAAGCTTTGCTTACTTTGTCAACCCTCCTGTTTGATGTTTTTGATTAGTTACAGCCAACCTTACTATATGTTTTACATATTCTGTTGTCATGTATAAAATGTCCAATGATTTGTTTCTTTTATATTTGTAAAACTGTAAAAGAAAAAGAAAATCAAACAGAAATAAATAAATCAAATCAAATCAAATCAAATCAAATCAAAGATGTATCGCATAAATCCCAATTTCCTCCATGGAATTCACAGAATTTAGTTGTCCATTGCCGATGTGATTTTTATGATGATCGATGGAAGTTGCATGGGTCAAGCATGCTGGAAAAAAACTTCTCATGAACATTTTCAGTGTGGAGCTTTTTTATTTTTCAAGGTGAAATTGTGTGATCTGGTGCATACTTTAAAGAGTATTTTAACATAAAGCTAAAGGCAATATGGAGAGAGAAAATCATACAGAGAAATAAAGAAAATTATTAACATGGAATACCTGATTGTTCGCCCACGAACGTGGGCCGCTGGGCTAGGCGTAGAGCGAGGTGCTGAGGGCCCCACGCGCTCACTCTCTGAGACAAAGCCACAGGCAAGTTGTCGTTCAACTTTAAGTTGTTACATATAATCACAAGTCATTTTTCACTCTCAAAACTCACTTTATATTTTTATAATCCCTCTCATTCTATTCTAATGTATGAAGTAATATTAGGCCTTCTTTAAAAACAAAGCATAGAACTGTGAAATCTTTGCTGTTCTCGATCAATTGAATTGTCAACTGATGACGTACTCGAGCTCGCTGCTGGTTCGTACGTCCGATCCATCCCTAGCTATCCAGGGCGCGTCCGTGGCAGGCTCGGGCCGACCCGGCTAGCTGCATATGGATATTATGGGTACGGTGCGAGGATACGTACATCAGGCTAGCTAGCTATATATAGGCGCCGATCTGGCACGCACGCGCGCGAGAAGTGAGATCGAGGCTGTCGATGTCGTCTTCGATAAAAGGGGAAAAAACTTTCTAAATTCTTGATTTTGGTCGCATAATTCATTCAAATTTATCTGTTTTTATTATTATTTAGTTATTTAAGATTTGGGCGTGAGGAATTTCATTGTTAGCGTGAGAGCGTGAGAATTGAGTGAAATGCGTGAGTATTGGCAGCCCTGAGTTTGGGGTTAAATAGTTTTTAGTGTGTAAATTACCGTTAGATCTATAGGCTGCCGCTGTGCGAGCCGTGTACAGCAGAACAAGTGAACGAAATTGTTGTTGTTCGGTACACGACTGGCCCTGGCGGTCTTGTGTGGTCAGGTGCAGGTGTGTGTTATGGACAGGTGGTCGTTCAGACATGTTTGACTGAATGCTAATATGAAATAATAAAAACTCGTCGACTTTGATGATGGTGTTTAGCCCATATTTGCTGGTATAAATGTCTTGGTTGGCACAGCATTGTCTGTAAGTTTCCGTTCAAATTCGGCAGAAAATGTTCCTTCCTTACACAACTTTTCTACTAGCTTGTATCTTTTCACGAAGTCATTTTCTGTGAAGTGGGTGTCGCAAATTGTTACACGGTCGTTATGAGAGACATCTTCACAATCTGTTATTTTGACAGCTCTATGGTACTCTTTTTTGGCTATCCTAAATATGTAATACATTGTGTAAATGAATATTCATTTCATGATTTCTAATTGAAATATATATACAGAGATTTATAACAGTTATAAGAAATATTGGTTATTATATCAACCTAAGATTGTTTCTTTCTTCATACAGCTCCTTTATTTGCTGCCCTCTATCGCCACCATTCCAGTCGTCGTCTACTTCTGATATCTGGTACATGTCTTGCTCCAATGGGCGTGGTCTTGACTTCCATGGCAACCAGCAACGTACAAATGTCAATATATCTCGTAATAACCGGTAAGAAACTGCACATTAGACCTATCAAAATAAATTGCAGCCCTTTGTTTTTGTTTACCTTACAATTGATTACGTACATCAAAGGTTTTCGTATGTAGTTGGAAGGAGGAGAGTAAATTGTTGAAATTAACTTAGTTTTATTACATCATTATTTTTGCTTTAGAGAAGGCTATGAAGCAGACTTTCTTTTTTCTAGAAACAGCATGAAAACAAACATAAATACATATCAAATAACAACTAGAGATTATACTTGTAACATGTACAAGTATAATCGGTATGTACTCATACCGATACTTTAATGGGTTCTAGGACAATTACCCCCTGGGCAATCACCCACTGGAAAATTACCCCCGAAAAGTACCCCCAAGGACAATTACCCCGGAAAAATTACCCCGGAGAATTACCCCCTCGAGGACAACCACCCCTTAGACAATTTCCCCGGAAAATTATCCCGTAGGACAATAACACCCTTGGACAATTACCCCCCGAGGATAATTACCCCCAAAACAAAAATCTGCTTTTATTAAAACCAACTTATTAACAGGCTGGACCTCCCCTTTAAAGATACTATATCCCTTTTGCAGCCAAGATCAAATTGTGTAGAACTTTGCAGGAATTATGAATATGTCATGTATGTCCTATCTGTGAAATTTAAACATTACCAGTTAGTACGGGAGCCAGGGGTCAACCTAGCTGGAAAGGAAACCAATTTTCATGTGCACAGATGTAAAGATCGCATAGCTCCATATAACAAATCGACCGTCTGGCATGTTCTAAGTGGTGGGTGTGGCCAGGGAGCCCCTCCCCAAAAAGCGGCCCTTTGACGACAAATTAGTATTTTGTAAATAATATTGTAAGGAAACCTTGAACCACCATGAGTTTGGTGTCATATGAAAGAAAATTAAATTATCTACATTTTGATACCTATTTCAACGAAATTAGGATTAATTTACATAGCAAATTTAAGTTAAAAACATGATTTTTGGTGATTTTTTCGAAATATTGAATTTTATCAAAAAGATTATTTTCCATATATCAAAATTGGAGAGGTGCATTTTTCATAACTTTCAGGAATTTGCTTATGTACAATGACAATATCCTGTGCGAGGGAGAGGCTTATATATCTTTTCAATAAAAAGTTATAGCAATCCAAAGTCATTGATTTGATTTCCACAAAAACAACATTTTTGCCCACATGTGTATTAACTGTATGCATATACGTGCATTAGTGTATTAAGGACCTGTTTGGTGTGTTTACATCGAGTTTTAAAGATAACTTTTAACTAAAACCTCTTTATCACCATGTATTTGGTGTCAAAAGATGGATAATTAAAATACCTTCATCCTGATATCAATTTCAATGAGTGATGTAGTGTGTGAAATATAAATTTTGAGCCAAAAGGTGCTTTATTGTAGATATTCCTCTGATTTTGGCCAGTATCTCGGTATATTAACTGGACAAAAGTGATTAGACATTTAGTAGTGCAGAAAATTCAAAGGATTTGGAGCGCTGAGTGCAATTGATAAGTTCTTCTTCTGTACTCTGGGATGTTTCAGGAAATGTGGACATTGGCAGTTGCCTCCCCAGGCACGGATCCAGGGGCCTGCCCCCCGCCAAAAAGAGAGAGAGAGAGAAGAAAAAGAAGGGAAATGAAAAGAAGAGAAAGGGAAAGAAAGAAGAGGAAGTGGGAAAGAAAAGGGAAATAGGAGATCGGGGGCGAAATGGCCTTGCCTCCCAGGTTGTTGCCTCCCCCAGCAACTACAAAAAGAGAGAAGGAAGAAAGGGAAAGAAAAAGGAAAAAAGGATAAAGGGAATGAAATAAAGAGGACGAAGAAAAGAAGGGGATATCAGTTGCGATTCTCCCGCCAACAAGTTGTGGATCGGGGATGGGAACCTAAAGGCCCTTGCCTCCCCACCCCCTGCCAAAAGAAGGGGTGAAGGAAAGGCAAAGAGGAGAGCTAAAGGGAAAAACGAGGAAGAAGAAAAGAAAAGGATGAAAACAATTTTAATATCTACCCCTGAGCTTACGCGGACTCTGCCCCCTGGAATCCACCTATGGCCCTAAGGCAGGCCCTTGGATGCTAATCTGATCGTAATCAAATGCCTAAAATCCCTGAGCTTCCGGGGGCTCTGCACCCTGGACCCCACATAGGGCCCTAAGGCGGGTCTATGGATGCTAATCTGATAGTAATCAAATGCCTAAAACCCCTGAGCTTCCGGGGGCTCTGCACACTGGACCCCACCTAGGGCCCTAAGGCGGGTCTCTGGATGCTCATCTGACCGCAATTTAATGCTTAAATCCCCTGAGCTTCCGGGGGCTCCGCCCCCTGGACCCCACGCCTATTAGTGACCTGCTAGAGTCACAAATAATAATAATACGCTTTAAACGCTTGAAATGATCAGTTGTAGCACATTTACTAGCTTGAACTTGCAGAGAATTACATACAGACTTCCATATCTTCTTTTCTTTTTGCCCACATCCCAATTAAAATTCAATAAATAGAAGTAATCAAAGATTGTCTATGATAGTGTCCCTGGTGGAACTGTAACTCGAACGCTGTTTCAAAGGAAACAATCTACGACAAGTTTGCATTTTATTTTATTCTAATTAAAAAATGTTATTCTATGTTCAAAAAGACCATATGATTTATGCAACGGGCATGATAGAACTCTAATGTAGACGGTGATGTGTTACCAAAATTACCAAAAGCTGGTACCTAATGACATTTTCCAATCATCAAATCGTGAGATCCTTAGAAGTTCAAGGACTTAGTAACGGGTGGGCAGAACAAAAATCCGCATCACCACCACTCTTACATGCAGGCCCCGCTGAACGTTTCTCAAAGTGGGTGGGGGGAGAGGCTAAAGTATTTACGATCATGAAGAGCGTAGCGTAAATGGGCGTTGGGTCTAGGGGGCAAAGCAATGGCGGGGGTCAAGGGCGGATCCCCAGGAAGCTCGGGGCGTATGGGCATTAAATTACGGTCAGATGGCATTTTTATACTTTATTAGTGACACTGGCAGGACAATAATTGGCGTTTGGTCCAGGGGGCGGAGCCCCCGGAAGTTTAGGGGTTTGGGCATTAAATTACCGTCAGGTGAACATCCAGGGGCCGCCTTAGGGCTCTAGGTTGGGTCCAGGGGGCAGAGCCCCTGTAAGCTCAGGGGTTTTAGGCATTTAATTACGGTCAGATGAGCATGTTTTGATACCTTATTTGTGACTCTGGCAGGTCACTAATTGGCGTGGGGTCCAGGGGGCGGAGCCCCCGGAAACTCAGGGTTTTATGCATTACGATCAGATTAGCATCCAAGGGCCTGCCTTAGGGCCCTAGGTGGATTCCAGGGCAGAGCCCCGTAAGCTTAGGGTAGGTATTAAATCACGGTCAGATAAGGGGGAGGCAAGGACCTTTCGCCCCCCCCCCTCGATCCACACCTTGTTGGCGGGGAAAATCACTCATGATCTCCCCTACCTTTCTTCTTCCTCTTTTTTTCCTTTCCTTCTTTCTCTTTCAAGTTTGCGGGGGAGGGAGCAAGGGCCTTTAGGTCCCTCGATCCACACATTGTTGGCCGAATTAATCGCAACTGATCTCCCTTGTTTTCATCCTTTTCTTTTCTTATTCCTCTTTTTGTTCCCTTTTAGCTCTCCTCTTTCCCTTTCCCTTCCCCTTTTTGGCGGGGAGAGGCAAGGGCCTTTAGGTCCCATCCCCGATCCACAACTTGTTGGCGAGAGAATCGCAACTTTTCTTTTCTTTTCTTCGTCCTCTTTCTTTCATTCCCTTTATCTCCCCTTTTCCTTTCCATTTCCTTCCTTCCTTCTCTCTTTTTTTTTGCTGGGGGAGGCAATAACCTGGGAGACAAGGCCCTTTCGCCCCCCAATCTCCTTTTTCCCTTTTCCTTTCTGCTTCCTCTTCTTTCTTTCCCTTTCTCTCCTCTTTCCATTTCCCTTCTTTTCCTTCTCTCTCTCTCTTTTTTTTGGCGGGAGGGGCCTAGGCCCCCTGCCCCTGGATCCGCGCCCGGGGGAGGCAACTGCCAATGTTCACATTTCCTGAAACATCCAAGAGTACAGAAGAAGAACTTATCAATTGCACCAGCGCTCCAAATCCTTTGAACTTTCTGCACTACTAAATGTCTAATCACTTTTGTCCAGTTAATATACCGAGATACTGGCCAAAATCAGAGGAATATCTACAATAAAGCACCTTTTGGCTCAAAATTTATATTTCACACACTACATCACTCATTGAAATTGATATCAGGATGAAGGTATTTTAATTATCCATCTTTTGACACCAAATACATGGTGATTAGAGGTTTTAGTTAAAAGTTATCTTTAAAACTCGATGTAAACACACCAAACAGGTCCTTAATACACTAATGCACGTATATGCATACAGTTAATACACATGTGGGCAAAAATGTTGTTTTTGTGGAAATCAGATCAATAACTTTGGATTGCTATAACTTTTTATTGAAAAGATATATAAACCTCTCTCTCGCACAGGATATTGTCTTTGTACATAAGCAAATTCCTGGAAAGTTATAAAAAATGCACCTCTCCGATTTTGATATATGGAAAATAATCTTTTTTGATAAAATTCAATATTTCGAAAAAAATCACCAAAAATCATGTTTCTAACTTAAATTTGCTATGTAAATTAATCCTAATTTCGTTGAAATATGTATCAAAATGTAGATAATTTAATTTTCTTTCATATGACACAAAACTCATGGTGGTTCAAGGTTTCTTACAATATTATTTACAAAATACTAATTTGTCGTCAAAAGGGCCGCTTTTTGGGGGAGGGGGCTCCCCCTGGCCACACCCACCACTTAGAACGTGCCAGACGGTCGATTTGTTATATGGAGCTATGCGATCTTTACATCTGTGCACATGAAAATTGGTTTCCTTTCCAGCTAGGTTGACCCCTGGCTCTCGGACTAAGTGTCCTAGTATTCAAATTATTCACTGTCAGACACTATTGAGTGACTGACTGACTATACGCAACTGGCGGCCATAGGTAAAAGAGGACAAGATAGCGATGAGGCAAAGTTTGAATTGTACATTCAATTCAAAAATTTGATGTTATGATCCCATTGTCTAAATGAAAAATAAAATTTACAAATCTTGTAGCGCAAACGCTCAGCTACATCATATTAAAATTTGGAAGAGTAGAAACAAGAGAGACAATGTCAAAAGAACCTTGAGTATATGACGTCAGTAGTACAACATTTTAAATCTTATTTTAAATTGAAATATGATGATGTTGGCTGATTTGTTTGTTTGCCAGACTGCTAAGAGAGCCTGCGTATGCTTGTAATTAAGCAACCAGGGGACCGAAGGCTTTAGATCCTCTCCGAGGGACTTGGTATAGATGATTAACGCTTTACCAAAGGGCACTAGCGCATCGCCTTGGTTTCGAACCCGGGACCTCGAGGTCACGAGACAAGTGGTCTACCACTGAGCCATCACGCCTCCTTAACGTCTTAACCTCTTTTATAAACACTTCAAGTTACATTTCAAGCCCTTTCAGAATATACCTCAAAAATGGGGTCGGGGTGTTGCGGCACAAATTGTCGACCGCGACAATTGTGCCGATTTTTGCAAAATATGACGGTACAAATTGTCGCCACCGGTACAAATTGTCGACGGCGACAATTGGGGCCGGTCTTGCTGAGTTTTTGCTGAGTTCAATTTTTTTCGACAATTTGTGCCTGGAAAACAGAAGCTGGTGGCACAAATTATCGACACCGGCACAAATTGTCGCCAGTCGCTGAATATGTAGCGGTGAAGATAACAACGTCATGACTGGGAGTGGGGGGAGGGGGAGGGAGAGATATCATATTCCCCTCTCCAAAAAATAAGGTGGGGTGGGGAGATGATCTGAAATATCATCCCCTTACATTTGAAAGTTGATAACAATGATGATAGTAATACCACTGCTATTGTCCAGGCATAACTAAGTTCTCAAGGGGACTAAGAGACGGGTGTGTGTGTGTGTGTGTGGGTTTGGGAGTGGGTATGGGAGTGGGTATGTGTACGTGTGTATAAGTTTTTGGATAGGCGCATGTACGTGTGTGTGTGAGAGTGGATGTTTGACCACTTGACCGAGGGTCCACGAGACCGATTTGTTCCCCTCAGATTTGTTTTATTCTTTCCCCTCAGATTTGTTTCCTTTCTCTGCATGCCTCCATGTAAATTTACGTCAATGCCCCCAACTGAAAAACGTTCCGCTGCCCTTTACTACATGTCTAAATAATAATTATAATTAGATTCTTATAAAGCGCATTATACTAACAGACTACTTTAAACTTGGAGAAACTAGATGAAAGAGTAGATTAATGCAACCACAGGTCTGGAAGAGAGAAAATTGAGTGAAAGAAGAGTTTGTAGCAAAGCCAGATCTTTAGTACGTACATGTACGAGAGAAGAGATTCCAATGTATCCTTGAAAAATCAGCTGTCAGCCGAAAAGCCCGCAAAATGAATAATAAAGTGCAGAAGATACTAATGACTGTATTGTTAATACAAAAATTATCACAATCCACTAATTTAAGTTTTTTTTTTAAACCTAATATTATTTGACCTTAATTTGCATATCGTAATAACACTAGAGTGAAATTGCTTTTAGGCAATTATTCCTCACCTTATTGTCTTATCTCCAAATGCAACTGGAGGCAATTCTTAATGCAACTGATTAACAAATTGTCCTTCACCGACGTAAATAAACACTGATTAATAGTGTACTCGTCGAGTAATAGAGATGAGAAAATGAGCATTTTTAAATTTTAAGCGGGCGTTGTCGCAGAGACGTACGCGTACGCGCACATCAAATATATTGATTTTGCTGCGCAATAAGTTAAGCGTCATGATATAGATATATTGACTGCTATGAGAGACGTAGCTGTTTCTATAGCCTCGGTGCGCCGCCCGCCGCGACCCGCCTTGGGGTCGTAGCAGGATGTAACGTCCCCGAGAGCCAGTATAGAAACAGCTATGCCTCGAATACTAAAGCAGTCCAAATATCTTTTATAAACCGAATTCACAAACAAATCTACAAAGAATTCCTACCTCATCCTTTTCTTGAGTAAAGATTGGTTAAAACATCACAGAAAATCTAAGACACTGACTGTTAATCTTCGCTGGAAAGTTGCCTGAATGTTACGATCATTCGGGAATCGCACACACACTGTATGGTATCCGCGCTCGCACAAATAAACTTTTCACACGTAAGCCAATGGGGATCTCAGCAAAAATTAACTATGCGGTCCGTTACCCGGGCAACGGGCATCTTTCTCATTAACTATTGACGGTTACCCGGGCAACAGGCAATTGTTCGTTTCTTTACGGGCATGACTAAAATCACGACTCCAATTTCGACCAATCAGATGGCTAGATTTATTCAACATACTAAAAAGAGGTATATAATATGAAATATGAAACTGGCATGCCATTTGGTTTTACAGAGACATTAGACATATTCGAATTCATAAAATGGCGCCTAGATGACTTCACCATATTTGTGTGTGTCCAGTCCGTAAACGTTTTACCATTGTGCCAATTTTGAACGAAAATTCAATTGCCATCCTTGAGATATCTGTTCCTCAAAAAAGAAAATTATATAAGAAGTGATTTGTTCATTCGTACATACTACCTAGAAATAGTAACAGAAAACCACTATAACGATAATGAAAATAATAATGATCATGATAAGGAGGAACATTATATTATTACAATTCTCCTTGTGGTACCCTTCTCAATGCGCGGATCCACGGAAGGGGAGGAGGAGGGCCGACGGCCCCGCCCCCACACTCCTGGCAAAAAAAGTTTTAAACAAAAATGGTAACCGCAATTTTAACTCTTTTTTTGGCTCAAAGGGGGTTGTTTTGGGGTTACATGTCATTTTTCCGAAGGTCCGTATTTCCGAAGGTTCATATTAAATTCCGAAGGTCCGTAATTCCGAAGGTTCGTATTTCCGAAGGTCCGTAATTCCGAATGTTCGTATTTCCGAAAATGAAATAGGGTTCGTAATTCCGAAAATGAAAAAGGGTTCATAATTCCGAAAATGAAATAGGGTTCATAATTCTGAAAATGAAAAAGGGTTCATAATTCCAAACATGAAAAAGGTTCATAATTCCGAAAATGAAATAGGGTTCGTAATTCCGAGGGTTCGTATTTCCGAAAATGAAAAGGGTTCATAATTCCGAAAATGAAAAAGGGTTCGTAATATTTAGGGCTTTACATGATTTTATTGAGTCTGGGAGTGCATTCCTTAAATCTGGACCATGATGTCTTATTGATTTATGCAGAATACAAAATTTAGGCTTCATCAAATGAAGTTTGATAAATTCCGAGTATGGTAAGAATGCATAGTGTTATTTGATACCAAAAAAAACTTAGATAAATCATGAAGCAGGTTATTCATGTATTTATTACTAATATCCTTTGGCAAGATATTAACCTGCACTTGCTACTCTCCACCCAGGTGTTAAATGGGTACCCGGTAGGATGCGACCATCATTGTTGGTCAAACAGTTTTTGAGCGTCAAGTAACGCCTGGCTGGAATGCTCCCCAGGGAGTGGAGATTGTGCACACAGTATGTGCGGGCAAGCACTGAATCCACCGGGGTAATATAGGTTTTTGCGGCCAATTTCACACTTTTTTCATTCAAATTCATGAACGTGCATTCAAATTCACATAGAGGTTGCACGCATGTGAATTCGGGCATTCAACTTCAAAATCGGAGCAATCAATTTCATTTATCGGCACTCTTATTCATCTTCGGTGAAATCAAATTCACGCATGTGCGTACAATTTCCTACTTCGTGCATTCAAATTAACGCGGCGCTCACGATGAGTCTGTTTGGGGCATTCAATTTCATTTTTGGGTGATCAATTTCCTACTACGTGCATTCAATTTAGTGTAATATTGAGAGGGATTTCAAATAAGAGGAAAATTATGATTTCTTTAAATAGATTACTTGGGATTATTGTTGATCACTGTTACACAGTTTAGTTATTGTTTTTTGTTTATCTGACAATAATTGTTGCTCTTTGATAATGTATTTGATTATCATATCGCCAATTATATATAAACATGAATATCCCATCTACACCTTTCTTTCAATATGTATGTATACAAGTCCTAAATAATTGGAAACATTGATAGAGTTTTATAACATAAAAACTAGTGTTTTGGAGGTGATGTCTGCAATAGTACTGCGGAAATGTATTTTCCCTCAATTAAAAAAAAAATCAAATTCTTTGAAATGCATCTTTCCACAAACTTGAATGAAAAGACTTTTTCAATGAAATTGTTCGTTTGTATGATGTTTCTGTTTCTCTATCACACCCTTTCTCTCTCCTTCTCTCTCTCTCTCTCCCATGTCACCCTCTTCCCCCTCTCTCTCTGTCTCTCTCTCTCTCCCCAATCTGTCCCCCTCTCCCATTTCTCTCCCCTTTCTCTCTCTCTCTCTCTCTGTCGCTCTCTCTCTCTCTCTAATCTTTCTCCCTCAACTTTTCTCCCCTTTTCTCTTTTACCAGCCACCCATTTTTGTTATATATTTTTTTTAACCTCTTTTTGGTAGGCCTAATCAGATATGATAAGCCGAATATCAGTCACCTATGGATCCAAAGACACTTCCTATAAAGATACACTTTGCTGATGAAATCACACGTTATTAAACACGGATAACATCTCTTACAAGAACAAGTATACTTCACCCATCCAAAGAGAAGCATACACAAGTTTACACTACTCGGACATAACACTGAGTCCACCACCAAATAAACAAAACTTTTGAAATTGTCTTATCTTAGGCATATCTTGGTATGTGCATTTATATATATATATATATATTGAATATGCCACGAACAGTGTGATATTTGTACAATATTTGATGAGTTGAAAGGGATAAAGTAACCGAATGTCATTTTGGATGATATGCACTTCACAAAATATTCCCCCCATATTTCTTAGGCAGTTTCTGCAGTTTTCATATACACTGTATACAGCTTTTTGTTATATGTGTGTGCCATGAGTAATATGGCAAGTTATATATTCATGTGTTTAACTTTTTGTTAGCTGAGAGAATTACAAATGATAATAAACAAAGATAATGCAAATGTCATGATAATGAAGCCTACATTATTCGAAAACTGAGCAAAAAGCTTCTCAAAGACCCCAAAGAAACTAAACGCAATAATTGTTTTGAAATTGAATGCACTTAGTTCAAACATGCTTGCTCATTCACGAATTTGAATGACCAACGAGGTACTGTAGCCGGCATTAGATGAATTTGAATGCTCTGTGCACGAAATGTACGCTCTTATTCAACATTTGAATGACCCGATTTGACAATTGACTGCACGGATACTGAATTTGAATGACGGATTTTGAATTTGAAAGCTGATTCAACGCTGCGAGTGCAAATTGCGCGAATTCAAATGCTCGGAATATGAAATTGAATGAGAAAAGTGTGAAATTGGCCGCAAAAACCTATAGTATATCTGTAAAGCGCTTAGAGACATTGTATTAAGCGCTATATAAAAGCTGAATATTATTATTATTTAAACATGAAGAGCAATACAAACTCTGTTGTGCGTTTATATTAAAAATTGTCATTGTTTTACATTCATTAAATTATAGGTTTGTATGGGCTAAATAATGGGAGCCAGCAAATATGCAAAGCGATTTTTTTTGTTTTTTTGTTTTTTTGTTTTTGTATTCTTGGGGGGGGGGGGTGGGAGTTCAGCGTCCATTTTGAGAAGCTAAAGCGGATTCAAGATTTGCCACTTTTTCAATATTTTTGCCATGGTTTTATGTGCGCGTATTGAGATTGAATAGTCAAAAGGGTCTAGCAATAAGTTAGAATTGTTGGGAATAGGATCAGGAACCCAAATCATGTTTTAAACAACCCGGTGTTTTAGTTTGTATTAGGCCTACGCGAGAAAAAACGCCCTTGTATACGCGTGTGTGCGATATTCATAACAATATTCAGAAATTTGCGCGGGGGTTGTCGAGGAGACGTACACGTACGTGCTCATTAAATATGTTGATATACTGCGCAATAACTTGAAGTGTCTTGACATGAATTATGAAAGTGTTATGCTATTTGGTTATAGAGATAGTAGAGATATGCGAAATTCACAAAATGGCGCCTTGATAACGGCACATTATGCACACACAGCATTATGCGTTCTCATCTCTACGCGGACTACTGCGCATCATGTACATGCACTAAAAAACGTGTGTTAGTATGGAAAATATTGCACGCTTTTTCATGAAAAAACGTGTGATAGTCTCAGTAAATGAATCACACGTGACCGCGCATGACCAATCATTTGATTAGGATCTTGGAGTGAGTTGTATAATACCCAATATCCACTATAACGATAATGGAAATATTAATGATTAAGATGATGATAAGGATTAAATTATAATTCTCCTCCTCCTCATCATTATTATAGCATACATATGTTAATTGCTCGAGGTAAACTGAATTCTTTATAAATATATTCATGAATGGAATAGTTGGCATACTGATCGTGTTTGATTGTGCGTATCCACTATGAACATTATGTGCGTTGATTTTTAATTGTTAGACGCACAAAAGGAGCTATCGCCCGCGCTAAAGTGTTCGTTATTGTCTGGCAATTTAGACGTAGCGGTCCAATAGCGAAAGGCTCACAGTTCTGCCAAACCAGAAAGCAAGAATCTTGATACATTATTGTATACCTTCTGTGATACGTGGCGTAGGTAAATTTTTCTTGTACATCTAATTGAGTAATTATGCAACTTATTTAGATATGATTCAATATGAATGGCCCCACGTGTTTTCTTTTCACGTTAAACAGGTCTTGGATATTGTATGGTTAATATATGTTGTATCATGACATTGCACCGTGTTGCTAAAGAGAAGTACAACCTACTGTTTAGCCTTGGTTTGACTGGATATGGCGCCGGAATGGTTCTGTTACCGCTCCTAGCTGAATTCTTACGTCAAGCTTACGGTTGGAGAGATGGACTACTTATCATAAGCGCTCTGATGGCAAATATTATTCCAGTTGGCATGGCAATTAAGTCGGAATCAGATGAGAGTAGCACACAGAGAAATGGCTTTCAGAGTGTCCCAAGTTCGCCTCCCGGGTTGAACGAGGGAGAAGAATGCAACAGCAGCACGAGTCAGGACGTAAAAGGTGAGTTCAGCCGGAAACTCCTAGTAGACCGACAATGTTGGTCTTGTGAACCTTCAAAAAGATGTAAGAATGCTAAGAAGACCAACATGTCGGTCTTGTGGCCATTTGGTCTCGTCGGCATTTGACCATGTCGAGAGTTTGCTAGAAGATTCGATAGACCTACATTGTCAGTCGCGTGGGCTGTTAGTGTCGTGTGCTGTAGCCGGGATTGGTTAGTCTAAGAAGATTGGTATAAATTATAAATCATTGTCGACAATATGAAACCTTGTCTGACTTTAACATAAATGCTTTGACTGCTAATTTCATATGCACCACCTCGGAAACAGATCAGTTTATTGACATGGACAAGGGTTTTGCCCCGCCTTCGAACGATGAAATGTGATGAGACCAGGAAACTTACTATGTACAGCTCAATAACCATACAAAGGTCTACTCTTGAGATAATATAATGGCCTCTGTGCAGAGAAGGGAATTGTAGATATGATGTTCATTTTTGTATTATTTCATATGTAATCACTATCATACAATTAATGAGAGACCTACATGTACATGTACCATGTGTACTGTGGGATTTAAG
The DNA here is from genome assembly GCA_037976565.1 of Mesocentrotus franciscanus. Lineage (NCBI taxonomy): Eukaryota > Metazoa > Echinodermata > Echinoidea > Camarodonta > Strongylocentrotidae > Mesocentrotus > Mesocentrotus franciscanus. The sequence continues at coordinate 9,983,451 of CP137678.1, forward strand.
AGCTAATATGATTCCAAATGTATTTTGGACATTAAACTTCTTTTTGTTTATGGCCTTTATAATTAACTCTTCTTTAAAGATGAAAACAGAAACGACTGCGGAGTTTTCTTTAGGATCACCAAGAATCTTCGCCAATCTGATTTGTACGTGGATCCTGTGTTCAATGTGATATTTGGCGTTACTTTTGCGTCGCATATGGTTTGGAGTGGTTGGCATTCCTTTCTTGTACCGCATGCTCTGCAGAGGGGGAGTTCTGTCCGGAACACCATTATCATCACTTTCTCAGCTGCAATAGGGAATATCTTCAGCAGGGTTGCTGTAGGTTTCCTTACCAACAACCTTGTCAAACCTGTCACCCTCTTTCTCTTCGCTACAATCTTGAACATCGCCGCTCTTCTTTGCAATGTGTATATTGTCAACTACTACGCCATGTTGGTGACTACATGTATCTCCGCAGTGGCAATAGGAGGGAAGGCGGTGTTGAGTCAGCTGGTTGTGAGGGATAGAGCGTGTTCCGAAAAGTATGATGTCGCGTTTGCAGTCGACCAATTTTTTATTGGATTCGGGATGTTTCTTGGTGGCTATTTGAGTGGTAAGGAATCACCAAAAACCCATATGTAAATGAGCCATTAAAATATAATTTTTGTAAGCAATCACAATTCAACAAGTGTCCTTTTTAAAAAAGCTTGAATTGAATAAAATGGATTTTTAGTTTGTTTTCATGTTGTTTCCAGAAAGGTTAAAATCTGATTTACAACCTTCATTAGAGCGAAAAGAATGATTTGATAAGATTAATTTCAACAATTCATTCTCCCCGAGTTTCTAACCGTTGATTTGGAATGAAATTAATAAAACACGATTATGAACTGAATAGTTCTAACTGCTTACAAAAACTTACAATGTTATTAATTGCAAGGAAAACAAGAAAAAGAACTGTAAAATTTAGTAGGTTTGACGTACAGTTTTCTATCGGTTACTAAAGTTTGCGTTGCTGGTTTCCATGGATATCAAGACCACGCCCATTGGCGGGAAACATGTACCAGATATCAAACGAAGACGAGAAAGAGAATTGTGTCGATAGAGGGCAGCAGTTATAGGAGCTGTGCGCAGACAAAAATGAAATTGGGGTTATAAAATTGATATACATCAGTGTATATTTATATCGAATAGTCATCATGAAATCAATATTCACTTTAATACACAATATCCGTTATGAAAAGAATCTTCATAAGTGACTGGTCCATTGCGCATCAAGTGATTGAAGGGCCCAATGCTAATCATGTACAACTATATTGGATTGAATAATGGATCTTCGAAGAACACTCCGCTAAAGATTTAATGAGATAACACAATGAATGAATGAAATAAGAAAAAAACTAGTGACAGATCGAATGACTGAAATTTAACGGATTTTTGCATGTATTCAGATCAACATGGTGTATTCAAAATGCTCTCTTTGTTTTTTTCAGGCATGATTGCGGATCACTTCTCATCCTACAACGCAACGTTCAAACTATTAGCTTTCATCGACGTCATCGTTCTCCTCCTCATGATGTTCGTGAGATGGAGACCGAAAGCAAATTCCGTCTGAACATGCAGTATTGGAAGCGTTAACACTTTTGCTCCTTTTTGTATTAAAAAAAAGAAGAAAAAGGTAATCAACTGAATCATACTTTTGTTGCAATACTGAACATAGCATAGTATTACATAAATTTTCAACATACAGTGTACATAATTTCCAATACAAAATTGCTTCTCTTATGTTTAAGTATCATATAGTACAACAAATTTTTCTGACCAGGTTTTATCAAGTGCAGACAAAAAAAAAACAAAGAGACAAGATACTATCAGAACAAACGGCAAACATAACCAAAAAACAGAATATAAGAAACAAGACAAAAAGAACAGAAAATAACATTAACAAATTAAATAAAATGAAAAAGAACAAAGTAACGAAACAGACACCGTTTAGGTTGGTCGTGGCTGCACCCCTCCCTCGGTTTGGAGGACCATGTGTTAGGTCCATGGGAGGACCATATGAATGACATTGTTTATTCTTTGCCACTTTATTCTGTGTTTATCTATTTTGTTTTACATTTTGGCAATTTCCTCTTCGGTTTATTTGTACATGGTTATATAGTGGACAAAATATTATAATTTGGGTAAAATGTTTTGGTACTTGCATCTTAACATCAATTGCATTCAAAGTAATACGATTAACTTAAACGATTATTCATATATAAATATATATATATATATATATGGATGTATTACTCGGTTGTGTGGCACCGAGTAAGATGTTTCACTGCAGTAAAACTGTTAAATATTAATTGTCCTCGGTTGAAAATATTGAGTGAAAATTTATTCCCAAAATACCCAAATTTAAATTGCTCTCAAAGTAATACGATTAACTTAAACGATTTTTCATGTATATGAATTTATGCCTCGGTCGTGTGGCACTGAGTAAGATGTTTTCACTGCAGTACAATTGTTAAATATTAAATGTCCTTGGTTGAAAAAAAATGTATTCCCGAAATACCCAAACGGATCACTTTTGATTAGATTTCATCGACGTCGTCGTTCTCCTCCTCATAGTGGCCGTGAGATACGGACTGAAAGCAAACCTGACTTAAACCATGCAGTATCGAAAGCGACTTACAGATACCTTTTATGGTGAGATCTGAACGACAGGCCATTAAGTATCTAATTCCCTTTTTGTTAATGATAAAGCCAATTCTATACCCCCCGCCCAATGTTTGAAGTTGTTAAGGCTAAATTGGTGCCGCCGCGCGCAAGGGACTTTTTGTGGCAGACACGCCAAGACGTGATTTTTTACTTTGGACGGCAATTTGGGGAAATGCTTAATATCCATGCTAGAACTCTTGCGAAAATACCAAAAATAATAACATATAGTGGGAATGCTAGGGCAATGTGGTGGCGGTTTGGTAAAGATTGTTCTAAGCATTTAATTTGGCCCAGATGTTAACCATACCATAACATTTTTTTTATATTTAAGGCGGGCGCCACCTTTTTGGTCAAATCCAAATGGCCGCAGAATGAGCAGGAATTCCACCGTATTTTCAAATGAAACGAGTTACAATAATGAAATGTTATACAATTTTTGTTCGTACACGTAGAGAAAATCTGATCTTGATGTTAATTCGATGATTTGATGTCAAGAAGGGCGACCCCGTGATCATTTTCAAAATGGTCGCCAATCGAGTTCATGGTTTAATAAAATAATAAGATTTCAACGGATATGGGGTTTACAGGTCCAGGGAATCTTATTATGATGTTGTTCAATTGATTTGATGTCAAGAAGGGCGCCCCCTACAGACAAACTTCTATTCAAATCCAAAATGGCCGCCAGATGAGCTTCAATTCATTTTTATTTATATGACGAGAAGTACCCCCCCCCCAATATGACTGCAATATGATCGAGAAGGACTAGAATAATAACAGTATCTATCATTACTGGGTTTTCAGGTAAAACATTTGAAAGTCAAGAAAGGCGCCCCCGGGACCATCATTCTCGAAGTCTTATTGTAATTTTCAAAGAGAAGGGCTAGAAAATTGTTTTGTTGTTGTTTGTTTTAAGTATGGGGTTCATGGGTACAAAGAACCTAAAAGTGATGTAACTTCAAGGATTTGATGTCAGCCTTTTGTTTCCCTATGTTCACTGTACGTGGCAAAACTTAACAAAAATCGTCGGCCTATATAAGACCTTTTAGGGACTAAGAACTCGGCGTTGTGGCGTGCGCCTGTAATCCAGCTAACAGTGGAAGTTACAAACTGATTCAGCCGAGGACGCAGGTTCGAAACTAAGTCACGTCTTTCGGATGGTGACGTTAAAGGTCGGTCCCCAGACGTAAATAATCATATCTGATTGATACACGTCTGTAAAAACCAAATACACACACAAGAAGGTTAGGGAGTCCTCAAGTGATCCCTTTATTTTACACAGGCCATCTATGCAGCATAAACCACCAATGATCCATTTTTCTAAGTGCACTTAGTCTATCTCTCTCTCTTTGATCATCTTCATCTGTTCTTATTGTTCATCATGTGTCTCATTTTCTTTACTCTCTTTATCTTCTCTTTCTCTCTTTCTTTCATAATGTATGACATTCAAATCATAATAATATAAATGTCATAAAGCCCACCTCTTATGTGGGTGGGGTATGTGTGGGTGTGTTTGAAGCAGTTTTCGCGTTGTTGACACTAAGTCCATTTCAATTTTGACATCTCAATTCTCAATGATTCTCCTTATTGGTGCATCCCATTCACCCTTAGTCACAGGCCGAATGCATTCTAATTCAGCATTGTTTTGTATGCATTTACCTGCATACGGTGTTCATGTCCTCTTCAAGATCTGTTTGTAGGACGGTTCGAGGTTGTCGTTGGATAAATTCCTTATCCATTCCCCTCCTGAATTACTCTTCCTTAAGGTAATGGGTGGGAACATCTCTTGGAAGTTCGAGATCATGATCATCTTGCTTCAGTAATGCAGAAGTTGAGTGGTCCAAACTGCAGAGCACTTTGTTGGGGAAACCATTTTGCTATCGTATACCAAGTACATGTAGTTGCTGTAATTGCTTTCGATGGTGCTGTCTCTTTCACTGTCTGGAACAATGCTCATGAGTATATCATGGTGTGGTCTGAGCGATTTCAAAGACAAACGATTAAATTACAAAAGGTTCAAAAACGAGCTGCACGTGTAGTGCTGAGAGAAGGATTTGAAATATCTTCAAATGATATGTTTAGTCGCTTAGGATGGATGCCTATTCAGACACGTTTCCAGTTTGGACGTGCAGTGATGATGTATAAATCAATGCATGACATGGCACCAACATACTTAAAACAAGATTTACATCATGTTAGTTCACTACATGATCACAACACAAGACATGCTGTAAGGGATGCATTGTGTGTACCCAAATTTAGGACGGACACTTATACAAAAAGTCCTCTAATTTCTGGAATTAGAGTATGGAACCAACTTAAATGTTCTGTCAAAATGTCACCTACTTTGACCATTTTTAAACACGCTCTAAAAGCCCTGTTATCTGTAGAAGACGTGTAAATGAACTTTTGGGGTTTCGTGCGAAGCTAACCATTTTTTTCCTATTTGCAAAATTATGAAATTTGGTTGACATGGTTATCGTTATATCATGTATTTATACATGTAATGTATCCATTTTCAGCTCTCTTGTAAACAACCTAAGTGTATTAGGTAAAGAGCTATTGAATGTAAATATGTATATAACAATTTTGGTATCCCGTGCGTTAAGCTATATCAGATTATTAAATGAACGTTTGTAAATTTTTTATTTAATTTGTAAATTCCATTCACCTATTTCTTGTAAATGATCAAGGATGATTCTTGAATGATCAGTTATTTCATGGGGATACCAATTAATGTGTATTTTACCTGTTTATATGCTTGTGTATTTATCTATTTTGTTTTTGATGCTGTTATTTGTTTTATTATTACCAAACAGGGCCTCATGGAAGACCACCAAAATCCCTGTCCTCTTTAGGAAGTACTTTGTAAAGTCAGGCCCAAAGAACCTGTCCACTTTTGTTTGTGCGGTTCACAACCACCAAAAATAATGTTTTGCTCAAGTTCAAGTTCAAGTTCAAGTTTTATTTACATTTTCAACAAGAAAAACACAAATTATGTACAATAAATAAATTACATAAATTACAAACAGCATTTTACAAAGTATACAAAAGTAATTATACACGTGTACATGTTATTTTTATTTGCATAACAAAAGACATTGTTTATATAATTTATAATTTAGTTATAAGAAATTATACGATAATCATATCATACAATCTACATCAAGAAGAAAAATTAAAAATTAAAAATTAAAAAAAATGTGTCTGTTTATTTATATGTCAAGTGAAAATGGAGGGATCCACTAAAAAGCATAGCTTGTAGAGTGTTGGCCCCTCAACAAATAATGTTATACAAATTAACTCAATAATAAAAATAAACAAAAAAGACAAAGAATAAGATCGACTTTAAGTTGGACTTAACTATGGCAGGCCGTTCATGCCACTGTTTGCTCTCACCGTTTACTAGCATTGGTCTCTCAAGGGAAGTACAAATCATGGTCACAAATCTACAGAATTTACTTTTTTTGATAATTCATTATTGAAGGAAAAAATATTATCTAAAGATCATAATGGTGAGAGCAAACAGTGGCATGAATGGCCTGCCATAGTTAAGTCCAACTTTAAGTTGATCTTAGTCTTTGTGAAACACTCCCCTGGTCTTTATGTAGCTTCTGATCAATGATGCCTTAATTTTATCAGGCTGTATAGGAACCTGAATTGGGATGGGAGCTCTCCTTCATAGGATGAGCTACATGTATACATATCTCAGGGGAACTGGTTTCCAAAGTAATTTCTAGGATGTCCTTCAGAAGTGACGTTGAAATCAATTTGGTGTAAGAATATTAGCATTATAGTCTCTTGGCTCAAAAACTATAACATAACATAAGCGCATTATTAGGCCCTTTCATTTTGAACTACATTACCATGCATCTAGCCAGGATGGTGGCCATATTGAATTTTAATAATATGCATGTCGGCCTCTAACAGCACTTAAGCTTGGCGAGTTACAGAAAGAAAATTAACTTGGCTACAGATATGGAGCAAATGTTTTGCCTTTTGTAAGAATCCTAACCCGATGATCCCCTAGAGGCGTTAAAAGGGCACCTTAGGTAGCCACTGCATATAGGACATCCTAGAAAAGCCAATCCGGTAAAAAAATTACCCTTATAGTGGCCTTATAGTTCTATCCTAACATTTCATCGATTAGATAGCATCATAATTGAGTTTGTGTCTAATTTAAAAAACAAAAAGAGTCCTGGCTACGATGATATTAATAATGTTATTTTAAAAGGTGTAATATCTTCAATTGTTAGTCCCTTAGTACACATTCTTAATCTATCGTTACTTAATTGACAAGTCCCAGATAACATGAAAATCGCAAAGGTCATACCCCTGTACAAAAAAGGTGATAAGTTGAATGTTAGTAATTTTCGACCAATTTCTTTATTGTCTTCCTTGTCAAAAATTCTAGAAAAAGTTATTTATCGTAGAACTGTTAACTTTTTAAAAACTCCTAATATTTTTTCCAACTTTCAGTTTGGATTTAGAGAAAGACATAGTACAGAACATGCCTTATTGAATTTCGTTGACAAAGTAGCTCATGCTTTAGACAATTGCTCTCATCTGATTGGTATCTTCCTGGACTTCTCCAAGGCCTTCGACACCATCAATCATGACATCTTATTATTCAAACTTTCTCATTATGGGGTGCGTGGAAAGGCCTTGGAGTGGTTCAGGAGCTATTTATCCAATAGACGACAATACGTATTCTTGAATGATCATACTTCCAATATGCAAAACGTAAATTGTGGAGTACCGCAGGCAAGTTTGTTGGGCCCTTTATTGTTTATTATTTATATAAATGACTTTTGTAAATCATCCGATGTCCTTTCATTTATACTTTTTGCAGACGATTCTAATCTTTTTTATTCCCATAAAAATCCAAATACTTTAGTCAATGTTGTAAATTCTGAACTTGAAAAAGTCACCCAATGGATAAGAGCTAATTAACTATCCATTAACCTCCAAAAAACCAAATATATGTTATTTAGTAATTCTATAGACACACTGCCCATGGATATTGTTTTTGACGATAGCCCCTTGGAAGTTGTCTCATTCATTAAGTTTCTAGGTATAACTGTTGACAACAAACTTTCGTGGAAATACCATATAGATAATACGTGTAAAATTATTTCTCGGAATATTGGCATAAGCTTAAATTTCATTTCCCGACATCAGCCCTTCTCATGCTTTATTCATCTCTAATTTTACCATATCTGAATTATGGGATACTTGCTTGGGGCAATACGCAGCAAACTCTATTAAATAGACTGATTTTATTACAAAAGAAGTCTCTCCGTATTATCTACAATTCTGCATTTCTCTCACACACAGACCCGTTATTTGTTACTACCAGACTATTAAAAACAAATGACCTGTATCTATTTCACGTAGGACAATTTATGTATAACTACAGTAGAAACACCCTTCCACATAGATTTGATGCCATGTTCCCCCTAAATCGGTCATTTCGTGATTACCCAACTAGACGGTCTAACGAATTTCACCTACCTCTCTTTAGAACTTTATTAGCAAAGAAATCATTTATGAATGATGGTCCTAGATTTTGGAATTGTTTAAGTGAAGATATTAAAAATTGTCCATCCCTAATTTCTTTCAAGAAAAAACTAAAAATATTTATGCTCAAATCTTATAGTAATATACAATAATAATCCGATAACATCTGGTAATCATCTTACATTTTCATTTAGGTCTTCGTCATCTGCTCGATTAATCGAATATTTATTTGTTCTTTTGATCTTACATTCCCAGAATCACCAATATAACTACCTCTTCTTCGGTCATGATTTGTCCTGCGTGCTACTTCCTTCTTCCTTCTTCTTCCTTCTTCTTCCTTCTTCCTTTCCCCTTTTTCTTCTTCTTTTATATGTTTTCCTTGTCCTTGTCGTTTCGTGGTTGTCGTTCTGTAATATTGCTTTGTGTTTCCAGGTCCTCGTAGGCACAATTTGAAACAATTTTTATTTCCTTCTTTCCGGGGGATCCACAAACTACAAGCAGTGCTTTTAGTGGATCCCCCCATTTCCTCAGAAATTAAAGAATTTCTTGTAATAATGTTATTATGTTCATACAGTGTATTTGTATACCTATCAAGATTTACTTTCTGTAATAATATATGTAATGCCTTTGTTTATCTTTCTGTTGGAAATGAAATAAATACGAATTGAATTGAATTGAATAATCGAATTTCTAGACCCTTGAAAGATTTTAAAGGCACAAGGTGTATTAATCATACCAATCATTTATTCGAAAGTATCTTTAGCTTGGACGGTGTGTATATTGAATTCTGACAAAATGGCGGCACCAGGAGGCCATCAATTAGACAAAATAAAATCTTAATCGGATCCTCTGTACCTTTAAACAAAATAGTAATAAAAACCTTCATTATTCAAGCCCTTTCTCTTTTTAAAATTGATTTTCGGATCAAATGCCAACAACTTTGGATTTAACCAAAATGATGCCCAGGGGTGCCTTTTTTTTATATCAAATCGATGAAATAACGTCAGACACGTACTCTTGTTAAAAGTGACGGGAGAATTATGGCTACTCGTTTGAGCATCAATGGATTGTGTTATTCGCTTTCGAATGTTTATGCTCCTGCAAAAGATTCAGAAAAAGAACCCTTTTATAAAAATGCTTTTAAATTGGTCGAATAAATTTAAAGAAGATAATGATATTTTGATCACAGGAGGGGACTGGAAGTGTGTTTAAAATAAGGAGATGGATACACGTGGTATCTCTTCTGTTAATGTTCCGAAGTTTTTTTTTAAAGAAGTTTAAAAACAGCACAGTTTAGTAGATATATTTGGAGACAGCTATATCCAGACAAGAAAGAATTTACATGGAGGCAGATGTCTCTCTCTCTCTCTCTCTCTTTATTTTCTAGGTTAGTTTATTGGTTAATGTCAAAGAAGGTATGCCATTTAGTTCAATCTACGAACATCCGTCCGGCTTTAAAGGGACTTGGTAACATTGTTCAGACGAGAGAAAATGGTGTTAAGGTAGTGGCGTCAATGCTAGATGTACAATTAAAGATAATCTGAAAGTTTGAGTGAAAACGAACCATTATTGATGATAAAAATTGGGAAAAACTGATCTGATCGATTTCTTAATTCTCCGAACTATATTATTACAATTTAATTACATTTTAAATGAATGTAAATCGTCACAAAGCAATGAATTGGCTCATTATAACATTCCAGACATTTAAGAGTTGAAAGATTTTTAAAAGCCTGTTTTATGTCCTTTTTTTCAAGGAAAACGGTTGGGAAAATTCAAAAATGGTTGGGAGAATTTACTGTTGATCACTGGTAGAGGGTGTTGCACAGTGACGCCTTCAAAGAAAACCATAAATATCTTTGTGGTTTGAGAATTTCCTCAGGATTGTTTTCCTGTTAGACGGTAAGTACAGTAGAAGGAATATAATAAGTAACATTTCATACAAAAATTACACAGTTTTTTCATCAACCTTCAACAATGTTACCGAGCCACTTTAAAGTGCGACCATAATACTATTTCTTTAAAATTGAAATTTAAACAAGTTATATTAGAACACATACAATTGTCCCCACAGGAAAAATGGGAGATATGTAAAGTTAAGATAAAAGAATTTACGAAGTTATACTGTAAACCAAAATATGATGTTAAAAAAATGATTTTAATAAAGGCATATGATACCTTGAGTGAACAGTCAGATAGGGATCCAAATGAAGATTGTATTGGTAAGATGTATGAAGCACAGAAGAAAGTAGATAAAATATTATACTCATAAATGTAAAGGGGCGTTTGTAATTTGTTCATGTTGATAAATATTTTAAAGATTTAAATGTTAGTACCCTGACCGATGAAGAGGCATTGAAGTGTGAAGGGTTACTAAGGGAAAAGGAATGTGAAGACGCATTGTAATGTATGAGCAATAATAAAGCCCCTGGAGGTGATGGTCTTAGTGCGGAGTTTTACAAGATTTTTTGGTGAGACATTAAAGATTAGGCTATTGCACATTTAAACAAGGGGTATCTAAAACAAAAATTATCTTCTTCCCAACCGCAAGAGTACTGTCTAAAAGACCGACGTGTCTTATCAAGTATCATTTCGACTGATCAAAGAGGTTTCATAAAGAAAAGATCCGCAGTAGAAAACATACGGTTAGTATAAGATGTGATTGATTATTTAAAGACATCCAATAGTTCAGGGATTATATTCTTTTTGGATTAAAAAAAAGCATTTGACTATGTATACCTTTTTTTCCGATTTCATGTATTATGTAAATTCAATTTTAAAGAATCTTTTATCACCTGGATAATGACCTTTTATACTGACGCTATTGGTTGTGCGATGAATAATGGATGGTTTTAAACAAAATTATTATTGACAGAGAAGTTCGCCAGGGTTGCCCATTATCGGCATTACTTTTTAACATAGTAGTGGAAATATTAGCATGTAAAATAAGACAAGATAAAAACATTAAAGGGATTGATTTATTCACTGTTAACGTAGGTATCGATAATTTAAAATTTTCCCAATATGCAGATGATACGACATTATTTGTGAATTCTGTTAATGATGTACTATATATTATGAATGAAATTAACGATTTTGGAGACTGTGCAGGTCCGAAAGTAAATTGGAATAAGACAGAAGTAATGAAACAGAATATTGTAGATAACATTTTTCATGATAATGGCATTATATAAACGGATCAACCTGTTAAATATTTAGGAGTATATGTAGGCGAAAATAAGAAATTGTTACACGATGTAAACTGGAATGTAAAAATAGATAAAATTCGAAATGTATTAAATATGTGGGAAATGAGAGATCTCAACTTTTATGGTAGAATAATTGTTTTGAAAATGTTAGCGGCGTCACAAATTGTTTATACCGCAACTGTTGTACCTATACCAAAATATGTTTTACAGATGTTGAATAGATTATTGTTTTGTTTCTTGGAATAGATATTGAAAATGGTGGATTGAATATGATTGATGTTGCTAGTAAAATATCTTCACTTCGTTTGGAATGGATATCTCGGTTCTTTAATGATAATGGCTCTAATTGGAAAAATATGTTTAGATACTGGTCAGATAAAATAGGGGGTTTGCCACTTTGTTTACAGTTCGATTGATATATCAAAGATATGAATTTATTATACACTAAACATAATGTGCCAGAATTGTATGTAGATCTATTTTGTACTTGGTCAGAACTAAGATTCATTGATACGTTTAAAGTAAGAAATATTCTAAATGAAATTATTTGGAAAAAGAGCTACATTACCTTTGAGAAAAAAAGATTGTTTTATCGAGAATGGCAAGATGCCGGTTTATTGAAAATGCATAATTTCCTTACAAATGGTATTTCGTATTCGTATTTATTGATTCAACCATAAAATAACATCAAATGAAAACAATAGCAGTATATTAATTTAAAACAGTAAATAAAATTATGGTTAGGAACACCGAAAAGCAAAATGCTTGTAATTGGTATCCCGAAAGAAGAAAAGGTGAAGAACAGTTAAAGATTTAAAATAAACAAACAAGACTACATACATTATCACACACAGACACACAAACGCACACAACCTCACATATACACTCACACACACATGCCTGGGATTTCAATTTTAAAATATAAATAGTGGGGGTCACATATACATTATTTATCATATACATGCATATATCCATAATATTTCATTAGAAGGAGCCTAATAATATTGACTTGGACAATAATTTAAATGTCTAAGTGATCTATTTGATTTTATGTCTTGTGGGAGTTCATTTCATTTCTTCGATCCCTTACTGATAATGGATTGAAGACCAACTGTAGTTTTGAAAAAAGTAATATAAAGATTATTATTTGACGGGTGTTGTATTGGTGTAAATCGGAATTAATAATTGAATATTAAGTGCTTCTCCTAAGACTGAGGAATTATGTTTTTTAATGAACAGTATATACATATTAGTGAATGAAGAGTAACCAATTGATAAATAGGTAATATTTTCAAACATTTGAATAAGGGTGCAGATGATGAGCGAAATTCTGAATTTGTTAATATTCGAACAGCTTTCTTTTGTAATAGTTCCTAGAATGGTACCTGTTATGACTCTACATTAATTAATGAATAAGCGAACGCACAACAGCTTTTATTTGATTATAAATATACAAAATTAAAGAAAGCATTTCCGCAGTGTTGGTTAGATAGCTTAAATGATGTCAACGAATTTGAAGATGAATGTGATATCTCGAATCTTATAGAAATAGAAACAGGGGATAAAGTAAATTGTTTTGTTATGAAAGTGAAAGATTACTATCGTTAGTTAACACGGAAGAAGACAAGAGAACTAACTGTCAGTTTTTTTTTTTTTGGAATTCCTTTCTAGATTTAGATAATGACTTTGTTTGGAAGGATGTGTTTTCATTTCAATTGAAACTAATTCGTAATGATAGAGTTCAACAATTTAATTTCAAGATGATTTACAGGATTATTGCCTCAGAAGAAAATGTATATAAATGAAAATTTGTGAATACAAATGTATGCAGCACTTATGGAAAAGTTGATTCAACGTTTCACTTTCTGTTATATTGCAAGGATGTGATTATGTTTTGGAAAATAGTATGTAATTTGATATTTCACCTATTCCAAGTAGAACTACAAATACACCAAAAGATATTAGTTGTAGGTAAGGACATAGGAGACAAGAAATATTATCTTCTAAAAATTATTTTTAATTATGCGCAATATGCAATGTATAAATGTTACGTTAAAAAGATTGTCAATGGCTCTGTTATTCACCCGCATGCTTTGTTTAAGAATGTTTTAAGGTATGAATGTGTCAACAAAGAAAATAATCCTAAGCTGGACAAATTGTTGAATATACTTTAATTTTTAGCCAATGTTTTTTTTTCATTCAATCATTGAGTAATTAATGTAAATATGTATTGAAATTAGGTAAATAAGAACCTCGCCTGAGGAAAAGAGGGAAAAAAATATTGAAATCCTTCATTATTCAAGCCCTATCTCTTTTTAAAATTGACTTTCAGGTCATGCCAACAACTTTGGAATTAACTAAAATAATGGCCCAGGGGCGCCTTTCTTGATATCAAATCGATGAAATAACGTCAGAATCAACTTCTCTGTTAACTGTTAATTCAATAAATGTAAAATCTTGAAAAAGATAGCCCCTTTCGTTTTGAAAATACAGTGAGATTGTGTGCCTATTGTGGCGGCCATATTTGATTTTTACCAAAATGACGGCCATTGGGGGCGCCCTTCTTCACGTCAATTCAATGGAATAACATCAAAATCAGATTCCCTGCTCCTGCAAACCCTATAACTATAGAAATCTTATTAATGTATTAAACACAGGCTCAAATGGCTGCCATTTTGGGATTTTTTATCAAAATGACCCCAGGGGACGCACTTGACATCGGATCGATGAATTAACATCAAAATCAGATTTCCCATACCCGGTAGCCCCGTAATTGTACAAACTGTCATATTTCTAGCCCTTTTCATTTAAAAATACAATTGAATTCCAGCTCATCTGGCTCATCTCGCAAGAAAAGTCACAGCGTTGCCAATTTGTATTTGATTGATTCTTTTTTCTCCCAAATTACTGTCGTATTTTTTTATCGGATTTTGCTTTTACGTTAATCGCAAGAGCCACAGTATATCTTTTTTTTTTCGAAATGAACAAATCTTTGCTCATTATTTGGTAGGCCTATGTGCCCGAGTGATTTTTGTATATAAATTCTATCATTTAGCTGAAAAAATGGGTAGTCAATTTTATCTTGACTGTTTTGCAAATGAAAATAATGCCGAACAGACGTAAAATTTGGTTTCATACTTTTTTAACAAAACAATAATTTTGAAAATGTATAGTGTTATTCGTCAATAAGAAATGCATTTGATAAATATACCTCGTCACCAATGTATGTTCATTATAAATAAATTCATAACAATTTGATATCACAAGTAGGCCTACTATATTGAACAATGAATAATGGATAAATTCCATACTAGATATGTATAAGACAATCGCTATACAGAAATTCGCAATTTAATAACTCAACTCGTTGTTGTGAGTCTAGCCCCATCAACGTCTAAAGACAAGACAGACTGACAGCTCCATTAATATTTATTTTTCCAGCGAGCGAACTCGACGTTTGACCCCAAACGCTCTTATTTCACCGCGCCGGGAGATAGGGGCGAGTCAATGTCGCAACCTCCGCTGTAGAGAGCTAAGGACACTACCACATATTTCGAATTCCGTCCTGGATTCTTCGGGGCTTGTCAAAATACGGTGCCCGTCCTCTGACTCGGCTTACGGGTGAAAATATCATCATAATGTACGCTCCAGACACTCTTGCTGCACTGTCAATAACTCCTCTCTCATGACTGGATAACTACCTGGATTTCTACTAACGCAGACGACCTTTCGCTTCAGCAGCGTAATTCTGTTATTCACCGGGAATCTTCCCCGTTCAACCCTCGCCTAAAGTTCGGACAGCCTGCGCTGGTCGAGCAATCATGTCTGCTAAGGTAATTCTGCTCTTATCGCTATTTCATTCAGAATGTCATCACAATTTTAGTGATTTTCATGTCGGATTGTACCACATGATTTTACCTTATTAAAAAAGAGCGTACAATATTAGGGTTACACGCGATTATTCCACGGCGCTTTCAAGCTTTGGTATAGCCCTAGCCTTGAAACCGAAATTCGCGCACGTCTACCGCATGACTCATCCTATTGTACGTTGTTCGAGCATAATCTTGATAACGGTAAATTAGCAGACGATAATACCATAGGCTGTATTGATTCGTAACCGTTGCGCTGCAAGTGCTAGCATTAGGAGAATTGTAGTGCAGGAGGCTACCTTAATAAGAACGTAGGTTTTCAATATTTAATTGGGTGATAGGAGCACATTGAACGGGTATATAATAAGCGGAGTTGAGAGAGGGAGAGCAAAGGCTGCGAGAAGGGGTGAGAGGTTATTGGGATATTCCCGGGATATTCAGAGACAGACAAGCCAGACATATCTGCAATGAGATCAAGAAAGGGGCGAGAGGGAGAGTGAAAGTTATGGGACAGAAGCCCTGATAGTGACAGACAGACACACAAATATCCAGGCAGACTGAATAAAAATGAGGATTGGCCGATGCCCGGGAGAGAGAGAGAGAGGGGTGGGGTGCTGAGCCCCCAAAATACGACAAGCATGTACAGGGACGGGAAGTTGGAGGGTGAGAGAGACGGAGATGGGTGAGATTGACGGGGGAGAGCCAGAGAGAGAGAGAGAGATGAGGAAGAGTGAAAGAGAAGCAGAGAGAGAGTGGGAGAGAGGGATGCTCACACCCCAAAATACAACAAGCGTGTACATAGACAAACATTGAGAGGGTGAGAGAGAAAGGGAGGGGCGAGATTGACAAGGGAGAGCCAGAGAGAGAGAGAGAGAGAGAAGAGGAAGACTGAAAGAGAAACAGAGAGAGAATGGGAGAGACGGTGATGCTGAGACCCCCGAAATACGACAAGCGTGTTTATAGACGTGAAGATGGAGGGTGAGAGAGAAAGGGGAGGGGTGAGAGAAAGAGAGAGAGATACTACGGGGGGTAAGTTGCATGTATTGAGAGAAAAAATGGCAAGGAAAAAGAAACAGGCAAGTGCATGTGATTGTGATGTATAATTTTGCGAGTTCTTTAACATCGAGATAAACAGAAACAAATACTGCTACATTGTATAAGAAAATTTAGTTGGAGTTGTATTGTCCATGCACAGACAAAATTGAAAAATCTGGATAAGTAGTAGTTCTCGAACGTTATTTTTACCGCATGACGAGATTAGGTTAATATAGTTTCAAGGTTTCTTTATTTTTCCACATAATATAACAACATCAAATTAATATGGAATACATACGAATTCAATGACATAATATTAGACAAAGATACAACAAATAATTATACAATTATTGTTCAAATAAATCATTTAAGATTGGCACATTGGTGAAAACATAATGAAGGAGTCTATTAAAAAAGCATGGCTTGTATTTTATAGACCCATTGAGAATAAAAAAGGTTACAAGTGCTCTGTAATATAAATAGAAAATATGTATAAACGCTACAAAACAAAAAGGTTGTCTTCAACATTGGTGTATACACAGATTTTTTACAGATGTCATAAAATGTCATGCTTCATTTATTAATTTGAATATATTCCGTTTTATACTTTAGGGCTCTAAATCTCCAACTAATTGCCTCTCGATGACGACAGTTTTGTGGCTTAATTTATTCAGGTGTGGAGATTTGGAAATTACCCCCACAGTCAGAATGTCTTGTCTGCATGACCCTACATCTTTTGTCAGAGCAGTATGAATAGTGTTGGAAGATTCTTCTACATCACAAGTAACAACCTACACGCAGTATAATAGAAGCGAAAGATTATGCGTGTTTAAATTATAATTTACGGTAGATTAAATCTAAAACCCGTTGTACACGAGGTGCCATTTTACTGCGCCAAATGACTTTTCAGTTCATCATGCCCCAGTAAACATGTAAAAAGTGAACAATAGGCCCCCTACATATAATGACGGCTCCGCCATTGTCATAATGTTCCGAACGCACCTGTCGGTTTGTGTAGATTGCTAAGAAAGCACGTGTGCTTGTAAGTAAGCAGCCAGGGTATCGACGGCTTTAAGTTCTCTCTGAGGGACTTGGTAATGAGGATTAATGCTGTACCAAAGGGCACTAGCGCATCGACTTTGTTTCGAACCCGGGACCTCCCGGTTACGAAACCACTCAGGCGCTATGGCTCAGTGGTACAGCAGTGGTCTCGAAAACCAAGGTTTGAAACCAAGTCAATGGGCCGTATGCATAAAAAGTAGCAATTGCTTGTGCTAGCCTTTTACTTGAATCCGTATGCATAAACATAAGCAATTGCTTGCAAGCAAATGCTTTTGCTAGCAAGCACAAGCAATTGCTTGATGTCCGCAAGCAATTGCTTAAAGATCAAGCAATTGCTTAAAACGTATGCATAAAACGAACCTTTGCTTGTTCTTATAAGCAATTGCTTACGTTTTCAAGCTCCGTCATAGCAGCTTGAGCTCTTGCTTAATCGGGACGTTCGCGGTTAAGCATCATGTTTATGCTCGTTAGAGAAAACCAAAGTTGTACAGGAGTAGAATAAATCGAGAAGAAATTGCTCCCGAGACCTATCGGAAACTATTCCGTTTCGACAAAGAGAACGTTGAGTGGTTAGCACACAGGTTCATACCTGAACAAGATGAAAAACGGCGAGGATGTCATCCTGGAATGTTATACTGCCATGTCAGGAAAGGCTACCCCACACGCATGACATTTGAATACACTACTAGTATGCGAAACCCGCCTTTGTTCTCCCATGAATGATGTTCGCACCGGCGTGACGTCGCTATTGTTGAGATCGTAAGCAATTGCTTGCTGGAGGCAAGCAAAGGTTTGAGCACAAGCAAAATGTTATGCATACGGATTTAAGCAATTGCTTGAGCTTGATCTTTTGCTTGACAAGCAATTGCTTGTGCTTGAAGCAATTGCTTGCAAGCAATTGCTACTTTTTATGCATACGGCCCAATGTGCTAGACCCCTTTGGCAAGGCATTACTCCTCATTACCAAGTCCCTCGGTCATGTTTGTGAACATATCGTACACATAGAAGTTTAAATTTTTATTACAGATGCCATTGACGATTACATTGATAGGTCATAACTTATCATAATCCAGGGCGGTAATGATGATCATAATGGTGGGGGTTTGGGTAAACTTAGTCCGATTCACTTCTTGTTATTGTACACGTATCCATTCCAAATTTTATGATAGTCCTCGAGAAACTGCCCTGCCGCTGTCAGCATCTATGGAATTTTGTTTGTTTTGCAAGTTAACTTTGATTTGTTGACTCCATAACTGGATCAATGTATTCACTTTTTTTCCACATCGTCCTCTGTTACTACTTCATACATTAATACGTATCCATTCCAAATTTTATGATAGTCCTCGAGAAACTGCCTTGCCGCTGTCAGCATCTATGGAATTTTGTTTGTTTTGCAATTTAACTTTGATTTGTTGACTCCATAACTGGATCAATGTATTCACCTTTTTTTCCACATCGTCCTCTGTTACTACTTCATACATTAATACGTATAAGTGCAGGCATATTCTTGTTCAGATAAGACATTCTGTTGAAAACGGCTTATTGTGAAGTTGAGAATTCATTTTTTTCGGCTGACACTCGGGCAATGTTTGGAGTGTACATGTATAGCTTTTTTTCCATAACTGTTTTAAAGGTATAGACCAGTTCTGGTCATGTGATTGCATTGTGAAAGAAACGTTGTGGAATCGATCAAAAAAGGTTGATAATCTAGCATATAAGTATTGGTGTGTACTGCAAGGTTCTGGAATCATCAAAATGATAAGAAATTTGGCCCAGTCTTGGTAAAGTAAACTGTCTATGTGGTATTGGTTAAGGTTAATTATTATAGGGTTAATGTATACTGCAAGGTTTAGCGTCAGTACATTTATGATAAATTGACTTCCATGTTTAAAATCACACACAGTGAAAAGCACAGCAAGTAGATATTGGTTTATAAGACCAAGCAATGGCAAGCATTACGTGGGAAGAAGTTCGATCCCGAATCTTCAAATATTTCTCTGTCATTTCGAATATAAATCATATGAAGAAGTTATAAAGTAACACCCCCCCCCTCCCCGCGAAAAAGAAATGGGAAAGTTAATACAATAATTTTATTTTTATCCAGAAAATGACTCTCTCGTTATTAGCTTGCGTAATGTTATGGCTCAGGTGATCTTGTGCACATCGTCTCAGGCTTTTAATCATGCATCGTTCAAGAAGGATTAGGGTCAATATTGATCCAACCAAAGTCACGGGAAGTCACGACGAAGGACTAGGTAAATCTACAAAACAATATATTGGTTGGAATGGATAAAGAACTAAATAACAAGATATTGGTCGATTTAGTCTAGTTATTGGAAAAATGGCCGAAATGAATAACAATCTAATTTGATGTCGTCATCAAACTACCCAATTCCATTTTCTCATTCTGACATCTGATCGGTCGTACATGTATACCTACACGATAGGCGTGTACTATATCCCACTAAATCCTACTGGCTTTGGTTTTAGCTTCTTCTTCTTTGTAATTGTGATCTCCACTCAAAAAGCAAAAAAACAAGAAAAATATTTACTTTCGCGACCAACAAAAGACATATATTTGGAGAAGAAATAGTCACAGTTACTGTCAAAGTCCTCGGTTTGTACGACTAACATTCGAAAAGAATAAGTCTGTGACTGCATTGTCTCCCTTTATCCTCTCATGTTTGCCTTTATTCCATGATTCTGCTGAGTCCACTATATTGTATGATTTTCATCACCTATTGGTGGTTTCGCACAAAAGAAAATAGGGACATGTGGACTAGATTCGACGCACATTCTGTTTGATACAGAGATATTGTGATGATTTAGAAATGAATGGATGGCCTGGTTCTCCACAGGCATGAGAGATTGTTTGTGTACATATTTAACTACTATGACAAAAAAAATGTATTCAAGTTTATGGTTGTAAAAAATGTTGGTTACCTATAAATATTGTTTTTCCTCAAACATAAAATAAGGAAATCGTAGCCAAATCTGTAAATGGCACTACTTAAAAGCTCTAAGAACAGATACTTTAAAACATACTTCTTCCCTCAGTAATGATGTACCTATTTTATCAGTCTAAAAAAAGGAGTTATATATGCATGTCTTTTATTTTTTCTCTTCAAATCTGGAATTTGTAAGCGCTATGGTCTTTTTATTTTATTTTGCCTTTAGCGCTCCTAAATGTATGAACAATGGAATTGATGTGTACATAAAATTGACTCGTCAAATAGATAGACAGTTATGGCTATATAATTTTTTTTGTAATTCGTAGGTGTTTTTTTTAAAGACTTGTAGTGGTGTCGTGTGATTTCACCCATTGAGGGGGCACTAGATGATTGGGGGGGCACTAGTCTTGTTCGAAAATTAAAAACATAAATTTACAAGGCTACTGATTAGGTAACGGTGTCAAAGGTAGTTCAGGAGTCTTTTTTTCCTCTGTTCTCGTCCCTTCTCTTTTCTTTATTTGTCCCCCACTGTTCTCTCTCTTTTCCTCCATTCGATAGGGGAGGGGCACCTGCCACCGTGCCCCATGTGGCTACACCACCGGCTTGGATGATAGTATTATTCATTATTTATCATTATTATGCATTTTGCGTATCATTTTTCTTTCTTTCCAGAAAGAGTCTATGACCGATCAGCAGCTCCATCTGGCTGCTCTCCAGGGCGATCTCAACAAACTGAGGCTCATTCTAGACTCTGGCAAGGTCCATGTCGACTGCAAGGACAAGGTAAGATCAAAAGGTGAAAGAGTGAGAAATGATCGTGTAGACAGAGGGAAACCTCTCTGATCGCACTGTGGACATTTTAAAAAGCCGTATAAAAAAGTGCCCTGAAAACACAGCTTCACATCTTTGTAGAAACACCTATGAACCCAGTGTAAAAGCTCGCGTTTTCAAAGTTATGTGAACGCACTGTAAACACAGTATTAAATCCCTGTAGGAACTGTGAACAAAGTGTAAAAGCTTTGTGAAAAGTTTATGAAAGCAATGTGAACACCGTTTGAATGAAACTGTTGTGAACGCACTGTGCACACAGTGGGAAATCCCTGCGAAGTGTGGAAGCGTTGTGAAAGCTTTGTGTTGTGAATGCGCTGTGGACACACTATATACAGGTTTGTAAAAACATCGTGAAACATTTATGAAAGAATTGTTTAAAACAAACGTTAAAGTAATGTGAACACAGTTTGAAATTTAATTTTAAAATCAGTTAAATCACCAATAACACTGGAACCTTTGTGAGAACACA
The DNA here is from genome assembly GCA_037976565.1 of Mesocentrotus franciscanus. Classification (NCBI taxonomy): domain Eukaryota; kingdom Metazoa; phylum Echinodermata; class Echinoidea; order Camarodonta; family Strongylocentrotidae; genus Mesocentrotus; species Mesocentrotus franciscanus. The sequence continues at coordinate 10,005,079 of CP137678.1, forward strand.
GTGTAACAGTTTTGTGAAATGACTGTGAACATGCGCAGGGCTTTGTGAAAGCAATGTGCAAACAGTGTGAAATTGTTCAATTAATAATCACTATGAACACAATTACATCTATATTTAAATACTTTCAATGCACAATCCTTAGTGAAAGCATTGTGTATACAGTGTAGAAGCCCTGTGACAGTCCGTTGAATATATTGCTAAAAGCCGCTCTGTGAAAGCTATAATTATATGAAAACACCGTAAACATTATGTCGAGGCTGTATATCTTCTGATGCGACCCTCTGCCTTTATTGCTACAGAACCCTTCACAGACGTGTACCCATGGCATATTTCACAGAATAGTGCAGATGTTTTGCTTACTTGACTAATGCACTCTGTCCACATCAGGTTAAGATTACTCACTGTCTATATTAAAGCGGGCGAACGTCGCGTCACCACGAGCCGTGATTTATACCGGAAGTCGGGCAGGCATGGGCCCTAATGCGGAACATCTTGTTTTAGCTGCATATTGAACGCGGTTTATTAAAAGGAAATGAAAACGGTATACCACAATGTATTAGATTAAGCTTGGGATCGTTTCTGACGTATGTGCAATGGATCAACTAGCATTCTGGCAGCTTTGAGGAGTACGTTCACTACCTCATTCTCGTCATCCTCGTCTTTCTCTTCTTCCACTTCCTTTTCCCCCTCCTCTAGCTCCACCTCTTTGTGCTATTCCTCCTCCATCGCCATGGCCTTTGTTCCTTTAACTTGAAAGTTTGTATCACTGTTTGGTGTTGGTACATGAACAGGAAAACAAGACAATGTGAAATGACATACTTTACTGTGACCACGTTGTCAATTCGACATTCCCTATATCATTAGTAAATTTATTTTCAAAAGTCAATTATCTTCTTCCTTATCCTATTCTCCGGTGAGAACCACATTAGGAAATAATTTTCTTAGTATGATATATTCGTAACTGTGCTAATGATTTTTCTCACCATGGGGGCCTTTCGGCTGTTTCTACTCACTACGTTAAACCGTAAAACCTATAATGAACACGATCGGAAGTGATTAGCGACGTAATTACGTAAGAGCTTAAGGGAGCCGTCCAGTCTTAGATAGATTCGTAATTATCCTGGAATCAATTTCATTTATTCATGGGCGATAATGCTCTGAGGTACATATTACATGTACATGTACTTACCTTTTGCAGATAATAAGCGAAGGATAACTATACTCTTGGTTTGTCTCCGTGTTTCCCTCTGAATCTCACTGCCTCCATTCTCCATCCTTCATCACTGCTCTCTTCATCTCTCTCTCTCCCTTCCTCACTCTATCTCTCTCTCTCTCTTTTTACTGCTTCCCCCTTCTCTCTCTGTCTCTCTCTTTCACTGTATTTCCCTCTGAATCTCACAGCCTCCATTCTCCATCCTTCATCACTGCTCTCTTCCCCTCTCTTTTCACTGCCCCCCCCCCTCTTCTCTTTCTCTTTCACTCGATGTGTTCTGTATGTTTTCTCTATGTTTTTTTTATCCATCAATGTCCATAATATCAGCTCAAAATATTTAAATAATTCGTAATGTGCCTCTTTATTCTCCCCTGTCAGCCTGTCATAGTAATTCGGACATGTGCCCCTTTATTTCAATATTTTGGGTTTGTTAAATCTTTTAGAAATCTGTATCAAGCTGTATTTCAATTTCAGTCGTACCTGACTGCTAACATTCCCTCTAGTTTCATTTAATAGGCATCTCCTAAGCTATCCCTCCCCTTCCCCCTTCCTTTTCCATGCCTTCCCTCGCTTCAATTGCCCCAAATCCCGTCCTCCATCTCCTAATATTTCCTTCTACATGCAAAAGGATTGGAATCCGAGCTTGACGTTCGTTCCCTCGATGGCAATAATGAGATAAATATGAGGAAACGGGAAGAGTACATGGGTAGCCCGTGGATCTTAAAGACTGATTGAATTACCGGATGAACCGGAGAAGAGTAAACAAGCGTGCATGATAATGATACTCCTTGTCACATCTAGACATCCTTGTAGACGGTCACTACAAAACGCACATAAAATATGCAGGGTGGTTGTACTTGACCATGAATCATTCATTTGAGAGACAGAGAGAAAGAGAGAGAGAGAGAGAGAGAGAGGGGGGGGGGGTTGAAAGAGAGGTTTGAACGAGTTTGAAAGAGATGGAGAGAAAGAACATGATTTCCTTAAATTAGAACTAAATGTATGTATTTGTCATTATGTCCATGACGAACCGACTTCCAAGTGTTGGACTGATCTTCAATAAATCGTTATATACATGAAATAGGCCTATAATTGAATGGTTTTCGTGACGTGTATTGTTCGTTAATTTTGCTTGATGGTGCAACATGATTTCCGTCATTAACCACAGAATTCGAAGCAGTAATTTCAAGTATTTTTGTTTCGTTACTATTATCCTTGGTGATTATAGGGAAATTACCCCCGCTGGGTACTAAGTTTTATTTACTGATCGTATTATACTCTTGATCAAGGCCTTTTACCGTTTTTAATCAGATTTCTATAATATGATTGATTTGTGTCTCTCCTAATCATTATTTCTGACGAGGTGGCATGACTAACTTGTCATCTATTTTGCCATATCTTTATGGGACACATTCAAGGTTATCGTGTGTATACGATGTCATTACTCATCAATTATCTTTCTCGGAAACGTCATGAGCAAATGCACTTCATCCAAACCAATGATACGCAGATGATGATCATCTTTCTCTTTTTTCTCTCTCCATCTCTCTCACACACACATACTAACACACGCGTACACACACGCACATATACGCTCTCTTTCATGTTCGTTGCTACATACACACACACACACACACACAACGCACACGCACACGCACCCACACACATGCACGCACCCACATTTACCCACTCCTGATTCTCAAAGCAAACTACACCATTCATTCGTAATTACCTTTGGGACCACACTCCATCTCTTACCGTCCTTCATGCGTGCCAATAACATCTGGGCCCTGTTTCATGAAACTTGATATCAATAACAAGTTACAAGCTACTGTTATAAGCTACTTCAATCATGGCATCTGATTGGCTGAGAGCAAATTTGTCATAGAAATCTAGCAGTTGTTATAGATAACAAGTTTTATGAAACGGGCACCTGGATCACGCTATTACCAAGATTTTCGGGGCCAGAGTAAGGGCGTGACAAGCTACCAGAAAAAGTGTTCTATGCAAGGTATAGTCTGGAGTTGTTGAAATTAAAAAGTAAAGACCAGTTCTGGTCATGCGATTGCATTGTGAAAGAAACGTTGTGGAATCGATCAGAAAAGGTTGATCATCTAGCATATAAGTATTGGTGTGTACTGCAAGGTTCTGGAATCATCAAAATGATAAGAAATTTGGCCCAGTCTTGGTAAAGTTACAAGCACTGTACACAGAAAGATGTATATGGGACTACGCGACCACGTGCGCGATATCTATTTGGTCCCAATAGATATAATAATTTACCAAATATATCAATTAGTAGGCGGTTTCCCGGCAAAATTTGTATCATCACGTATTAGTCAAAACATATTCTTTCACATGATTGGTAATGAATGAGAGCTTCCATTTCATTTCTTAGAGAGAGGGGCGTTTCCAAAACTGGTCTTTACCTTTAAGATAAAAAATCACTCTCACATTATCCCAAAAAATATGAAAGACGAAAAGTAGATAAATCTGGCTAAACATGCTAACAAATTCTTTGAACAGAACACGATCGTAAAAACTTTCGTCAAATCAACTTAAGGCAATTTCAATAGCCTTGTCCTTTACGTATGGAAACGTGCGAACACTACAATCACTTTTAGGTATACGTTATGTGAACATGATTTCTTTTAGGGGTTAGTTAGAAAATATGGTATAGACACTGCCCTTCCATTTATTTCATGAGAGTTCTTCCGATCGTGTTCTAGTGTAGCTCCGTACTATATGACGCTCAGAGAGACACGGATAACCGGGTCGTCAATTATTGTAGTCCCATATTATGTGCTTATTTGTGTGCTGTCGGTTAAGTGTTAATAAATATTATATTAATTTCCTCGTTTGGCAAAGTTTTAAATCTGTCTTAATGTTGCCGTGGTTCGTCAATGTTCAAAGAAACTTCTCAGCCTCATGATAACAAATTAATAAAGATATTAGGATTCTCGCGAAATGCCGATTCCTAACGAGAACTCATCCCTCAAGATGACCTATATGAGTCGCCCACAGGAGCATTATCCTATATACCCAAATGCTTGTTCAGAATTGTACCCTGAAATTCTTCCCCGAGAGAGCAGTTTTGCCTACTTTATATGCGCGAAGGTTCCTCTCTAGCAAATGTCATTTTTCAAATTGTCATCCTCATGCTCGTGCAATTGTACCTTATGGCGTTTTTACCCCCTGTGCTTTCTGTCTTTCCATAGGTCCCATGGTTTTTTGTTTTCGTCCATTGGTCCCATGGTAATGCTGAAAGGTTTTTTTGTATACGCACTTTAGTAGATGCTTTCCACAGAGAATACGCTTGCAAAAAAATAGGAGAAATCAACTCAAGGGTGATTGCAATTACATGTCTTGCCTATATATCGTAGTATTGTCTATATTGAAACTATTTTGCGATTACGCATTACCTCCATGTAATGTTTGCACGTTTCGCATCGGCTATTATTGAGGGGAATTGCCTTAGCTTGAGTTTTTGAAAGTCCTTACGATCGTGTTAAAACTAAAATTTCTAAGAATGACTATCCTCGAACAGGGCTAGCCGGTAAATACCAGGCTTTAAAGATAAATTTGAGTTCTGGTCATGCGATTGCATTGTGAAAGAAACGTTGTGGAATCGATCAGAAAAGGTTGATAATCTAGCATATAAGTATTGGTGTGTACTGCAAGGTTCTGAAATCATCAAAATGATAAGAAATTTGGCACAGTCTTGGTAAAGTTACAAGCACTGTACACAGAAAGATGTATGTGGGACTACACGAACATGTGGCATAAAAATCTGTCCAGATTTTTATGATGTTACATGCCATATTTAGAATATTAACGCATTTGAAGAGCCATGCTTTTCAGGGAACATTTTTTATCTGATGTTCTTTCACACTTGCATAATACAATGATAACGCTCACAAATTATATTTCACCTCTTTCCAGAACTCAACCTTCTCTTTAAATACTGCGTAACAGATTTTGACAAAAACGTGAATACCGGGAAATATTGGGAAATACTCCAAAAACAATATTTTAACCTGTAAATATTGTTGAATTGTCGAATGAAAAAAGAAACAAAACAAAACAAATTTACTGTATAAGTGAATGTGGTTTTCTTCAGGTTCCGTTAGTCTGAGTACATTGTTTTCCTAACCAAACCATCGATTTACCATACGTTACACGATTATAAGTCACAGACAATTTGTCCCGAAATGACGTCCATCACCCAAACTCAGAATATAGCTTTCATCGGACCATAGATCATTGACAGTGGTTCTGTTGATGTTACTTTCAGGTAAATTTGTCATATTTCTCGGTGATTATGTTAAACAACTGAAATTATCCTTTGAAAGGTGTTAAAAATCGATAACAGTGCTGAGACCTGTGGTATACCAATATAAATGTACGTATTACATGCAACCTTTGAGAGCGGACATCAATTGAGTGAGGGGGTGGCGGTGAAAGGGGGGATGCTCAGACCCTGCTCTATCGCGTGTTTTCATTATGCTCTCTCCAATGTTTACATCCTTACATCTGTCCTCCATTTGAAAAATTGGTAATGAGGAAAGATTTGTTTCACCTCACAGTCGAACATTCTCGTGTCATGCCTGCACAGCTCGGACTCGGATTCCATATTTTTACCTACATAATGAAAACACCCTTTGTCAAAATAGCACAGATTTGACTATTTTCGAGTCGATAACGACAAGTTATGTAAGTAAATATGTTACAATGTATTTCAGCCAAAGGAAAAGATGTTGGAAGGGTTCTTCTTTTTTTCTACAAATCTGCGATGCAGTAGGAGGGTTTGTGTCTCATTTTTTTACAACCGTAAGAAGATAACGCTTAAAATACACAAAACACAAAGCATGTAAGGAAATGGCAGAAAGATTTCAAAAGAAGAGGGAGATAGGGAGAGGGGGAGAGAGAAAATGATAGCGCAAGCTGTGTGTGCATGTTTGTACGTGCGTGTATGTATGTGTGTGTTTGTGTGAGAGAGAGAGAGAATGGAAGATAAAGTTTGAGGGGGAACGTGAATTCCCTGTATCTTCAGTATGCAGGTACCCCCATACCTTCGATTTCGTGTCAGCGTACAATCTCCTTACTATCTATTCAAACACATCAGTCGTATTTGCATAGACACTTGACCGCATCAGTGCAACGTAATGGGTATAGGAGAGGCTAGGGGTTAGGTAAACAGGAACGAGTTTGGCGAAGGAGAATCCGAGAAAATTAAACAAATATCAGCGAGCACCTGCGCCTGGTAAAAGAATTTCTTCTCGTTTGGATAGTAACTCTCTCTCGAGGAAATGGCAAACACTTCTTTGTTGCATGATAAATATTAGTATGTCTTTTTGAAGTGCATGCTACTTTCGGGTTATAGAATGCAAGCATTGCTGTTGATACTTCATATTCTCACAATAAAGTGTTTCTGGGTAGAAACAAATCATTATGCTGAACTTTCGCATGTTTCTATGCTAAATGTATTTTCCATATTTAATACTGTTTAATTGACAATCCAGAAGGCTTTTATAATCACAAAGGCAAACGACACAACTACGTTGCATACGCGATTACAGCCATTAGTAGTTCTTGATGTACTCGTAACGCTTTAACATTTTTTCGGTTAGTAACTTCTATGTCATTCAGTTTTCTTGTAGGCCTATATATTGCCGAGTTGTATCATAAAAGCTACGCTATGTTATGGCAAATATAATCAACTTTCAATGTCATATGGATGGTGCATGCAGCATGGATGCAAAAGACGTGTTGTATCGAGAAGCACACGGCCGAATGAAATCATAACCTTTCGCAATAATCAGAGGCATAAAGTCTAGGTTATGAAATGAAGAGGAAATATCAGTTCCAATTATGAGTTGTTGCAAGAAGAGTGTCAGGTCTAATTTGTGGCGTGGCGTACGTGAGGCCAGCCATTAAGGAGAGGGGGCAATGGCGTCATGGGGAGGGGGAGTTGTCAGCAGTTTTTCACTAAGAAAATGATATGCTATTGTAAAAGGCATTTCCCATTTCTACTTTCCTCTTTTCCCCTTTGTTCTGTTTTTCTTGTTTTCCATTGTTTTTCTTCAAAAGTTGAATGGGGTACGTGCCCCATATACCCCCTGTATGTACACGATTGGATCGTAATAACTTCCTTTCATTAAGTCACTCGGGGTGTGCACAGGGTAATTGTATTGTGTTTATAACTGTCGTTTCATTGTCACAGAAAACATGACTTTTTTTATTACGGTTTCCGAGCACATCGATCGCAAGTGCAATTACACTATATTGTGCGATTGATGTTTCTTATTAAAGGTCAACGGTGTGGTGTTGTAGCTGTTCAAAAAGAAATCAAGCGCATGTTCACAATTCTTTTCCCAGTTGATTTAGGCAGCAAATCGCATCCATTTTACGGTATAATATTGCGGACGGATAGAACAGTGTTAGAAGAGGTATAGATCTTGATCACTCCACGTGCGTCAATAAATTAGAGCCTATGCATCACAAACGTCCTCAATAAAAATTGGAAAACATAATATTATAAAAACGTCTATTTGGGTAATAACCTAAGATGATAGTATGCAAACCTCCTTTGTTCGGGGGTCAAGTCCCACATTGAACTATCGTGACGTTAATATCAGGGGCCCGTTTCATAAAACTTGTTATCTATAACAAATGCTAAATTTCTATGACAAATTTGCTCTCAGCCAATCAGATGCCATGATTTCAGTAGCTTATAACAGTAGCTTGTAACTTGTTATTGATATCAAATTTTATGAAACAGGGTCCAGCAATCATAAAATTTCAGACGGAAAAAGGATGTCCTTTCAAAAATTATAAGTAGTAGTCCTCTTCCGTCTTCATATCTATTTTAAGCCACATGGGATAACCTTTGTACCATCGCGAGGGCTTTTGATACGGGCATCACTTATTTCATATTTTAGAAATCACTTTACGAGATCCATCAAGATATTAATGGGCATTTAGCCAGCGGCGATAATCGTTCATCTCGTTAAAGCCTATGCGTTTAATGGCTTAAACGAATTTAGTGTAAGCTTGCGGGTATAATCGGTCACTATCTACTGCCGATGGTTAATGAGCAGAGCGCGCAGTGGACAGCGGAAGGGCACGCAGCGTGGTAGACGTATAGCCCTGGGGGAGCATGGACCGAAGTGGGCGTGTTCTGCGAAAACTATTACACCATGTACACTGTTTTGATTCCAAAACGCGTGTTCATTGAAACGACAGTTATTGGCAATATTGTTGCTTGATGGATATTAATCACCCGGTTTTGTACCATTTGTCATAAGTACTGCCTGGTGAACATGTATACCGTATGCATAACATAACATAACATAATTATGATCGATCGATGCTATTTCACAGTATGATGTTCTGTTGAAATATTGGTGTATAAATTGTCCTGTACTCTAGACCCCTGTATAAATTTCACCATTTATATTTCTACTTCTGTATCTTACTTAAGGTCAAATTAATGAGGTCAGGACAGTCAGGAAAACGCGACGAGTGTAATAAGAAAAATTGGTAAAACACACAAAGTGGTAAAAATACACAAGGTGGCAAAATATATATTATTCCAAAATATATGGGGGGGGGGGTTATACCAACTATCAATCAAGTGTAAAAGAATAATGCAACTCAGATACAAAAAAATGTAAATGGGAGTGGAGGGGGGCTCTTAGGAGGGATGCGGCAGCATGACTGGTGACAAAGTCGGATGCAAGTAACGCGGGAGTAGGTTGTCGGCGACTCGGCGACTGAATTGCAGATAGGCCGTCTGACCTCACGATTTGTCATCGCAGAATGATTTAGCAGCGGGGCATCTCGGATACACGGAAATCCAGTTATCCAGGAATAGGACTGAGCATTGATAAAGGGCATCTTACCCAATCTCTGATAGAAAAAGCGTCGACATGGCAGATGAATGGTACATAGGAAGAAGAGGTGCGCGGAGAGAGAGAGGGGGGAAGAGAGAGAGAGAGAGATGAAATAAGAGGGAGAGATGAGGCAAAATGATTGTAATGACAGAGAGACAATACAAGACAGGGCGAGAGATAGAAAGAGAGAAGGGGAAAGCGGAGCGGATAGAGAGAGAAACAGGATGAGGCAGAAAAATAGAAAAGATAACTCTGTAATGTAAGAGTTGATCGAGTCAACGAAAAGCATCTTTTTAACAGATATCATGTGGCTAGTACTTTGACCGCATTTAAAAAGGTCATTTTCAAGGACCCATTTTAGGTTCTTAAAAGTCATCAGATTACACGCAAACTCGTTGAAAGTCAATTCAACTGTACATTTTCCTGACATGCATGAAAGACTTCACTGAAAGAGACATTTCTACGCCACAGATATGTTTCTTATTCAAATGGAAATGGATGACATAGATATATAAACTGGGTGTGTGTGTAAAACGCCCTGTTATTTAGCATGAAAGCATATTTACGTCAAATGGTGAATTTATTGGATTCTTTTATATTATTATGTTGATAATGCATGCAGCTATGTAATATTTGTCTATATCAGTCTTTGGACTGTTTTTACAAGGAATTTCTGTCAATTAACCGAAATGAATAAATGAATGAAGATATGACCATGCAGCAAATACTGTAAAATATCGAAATTGTTTGAATTTATATAAATATCTTTTATATAGACACTATTTGAAGTATAATGGAATTCACTTATATAAGCTTCATTAAATTTTAATTAGACATTTGAGGCAGAGTATACTTGACTATTAGCAAAGTGTATGTTTAGTTCAAAATGTAATCAATAGATGTTACGTTTGATGTATCCGCCCATATACGCAATTCATTCGCATCTTTTTAAAGCGGTCAATAGGCCTATGTATTTTTTAATTGAATCGTTACACGTTAGAATTTTTCAAGAAAATCGTTAGTGTACATGTATGCGAATTCTCAAGATTATGACGTACATGTTCTATTCATATACAAAGAAGTGCGTCATTATTTAAAAGAAAAAAGATATGTACCCTGCTTCCACAGCATATTAACGACTGAGCAAACAATTACTAGTATACGTCAGCTGTAGACAACAATAGAAACATTTACAAATGAGGTGTGAAAAGTACAAAGGAAGAGAAACTATTTTAATATCGCAAATTCCGATGTACGTTTTGCAGATCGCTGGTATGATACACCATTGTTTTAAAGAAGCCTCTGCGTATTAATCTGATAAAACCATTGACAAAGATACTAGATAGGTGCTTATAGTATGCAATCTATATTTATTATATAATGGATTGCGAAGGTAAGTCTACGATACACAGGATCTATATGAACGTATGAAGTATTATTTTAAAAGTGGGAACAGAAAGCTATTTGTGGAGTATCTCCATAATTTTTGAGACCTTAAAGGGATTGGGTATCTTTATCTCAGATTCTAAACAAAATCCTGGATTTAGCTCATGCTGCAATCATGATTATAAACCTTTAGGTCAGTCAGGAATCCCATGACGTTTACAAGCCGATCGCCCGTCTGATTATCAAGATATTAATGATTGGAATTCGAAATTTCAATAAACTGCAAATCTATTGGGGAAAATGAGAATGGTAAAACCGGGCACTCAAAGATTTTTTACTTTTTTGAGGCACCTCATGATCATTTTGAAGCGCAATTTTGTTTAGGGCTTCAATATTACACCATACCACAGACGCTGATAACACGTAGGGCCATGCATCTCAGATATGGCATTGTTAAACAATGCCTTCAAAAAAGCAAATAGCTGGAATGCTATCCAGGAAGTAAAGAAGATGCACTACAATGCGCAGAATAGTAGTTGAATCCAGTGACCGGGGAAACAATCATAATAATACTGTAAGCGCTTTGATCGGTTGAAACCATGGTTACTGGTAAAGCACTTTATAAGAAACTTGTATTATTATTATTATTATGATTATTATAATTACTATTATTGTTAATATTATTTATATACCATTATCAAAGTCGCAATATACTCTGGAGTCATTCTTACATGCAGGTATACTCCCTCCCAATTTTTTAATGGAGCTAGTTCTTCGGAACATCCTATCATGTATAGTAATACGTAGACTTTTCAGCTTGCTCCATGCCTGCGATGGAAGAAGGGCAGGTCAATGGTAGAGGATAGGACGCAAGAGTATAAGATAATATCGACCGGTGACACTCACACCGCCTAGACCCTGTAGGTGAACAACGTCTTATAGGATCGCATTTCCTTGTACTTTGGCATTGTGGAGGAAGTAATACGTCCTCATTCTTTAACCCAATGGCGTACCCAGCTTATAAAACGGGGCTGTCAACCCCTCTCGTGATGTGCAAGTTCAAAATAGCATGTGTCAGCCGCATGCTACATAGGCCGACATTCTAAGCGTGAACGTGGATAGTATTAATAACACATTTAATGTATAAACATACAAGACCGATTGTTTAGATATTCGACTTTTACTTAACATACAACTCTATGTATATATCAATATTAAAGAGACATTGTCATCGGATATCCCCAGTGGGCAGTGATATCATGATATCACGAAACGGAACGCCGAAGCTCCCTAGATGCTTCTCTAGATCAGCTTTAGATCCTTTCTGCAACTTTGATATTATTGAAAGAGTGGGGGTATTTGTATTAGCAATTATGATCATGCATACAATTATGCAACCCGCATGCATTTGCGATGTCTCAACAGGGTATTATCACATGCACTTGCATATTATTTTTTTCCAACGCGGAATGTATGGGTTTTCACTGGTGTCAATAAAAGGTAGATTTATAGGATTCTGGAGTGGTTAGACTAGTCACTAGAGGTGCAAGAAAAGCATGATGATAGAGATAGAGAATAAAGTGTTCTTCACTTAAACGACAAAGAAAAGGTTAAATTTCTTGTAGAAAAGTAAAGGGGAGAAGACACATGTACTTGATTGCCAGTGGTGATATAATTGTAAATGATTGCTTTTGACTGTAATATATGGTAGCATATACTGTACTAGTATTATATGATTGCTTATGATTTTAAATGATTGCATTTGATTTTAAATGGTTGCATGAGGATTTCTTATTGACGCTTTCACTAGTGTGAAGTGCACATTCACTAGATATGTATGCTCGGTCTGAATACTAGTCCTAGGGAGTGTTTCGCAAAGACTAAGATCGACTTGCTTACTTACAAGCATTTATGCTTTCTTAGCAGTCAGGTAAAATAACCATCACAATCATTAATAGACTTTAAGTTGGACTTAACTATGGCAGGCCATTCATGCCACTGTTTGCTCTCACCATTATGATCTTTAGATAATATTTTTTCCTTCAATAATGAATTATCACAAAATGTAAATTCTGTAGATTTGTGACCATGATTTGTACGTCCCTTGAGAGACCAATGCCAGTTAATGGTGAGAGCAAACAGTGGCATGAACGGCCTGCCATAGTTAAGTCCAACTTAAAGTCGATCTTAGTCTTTGATAAACACCCCCCCCCCCATGTAGATAGGCAGGGATAGCAGGATATTAGTCTCTCTATCCCACATCCAGAATAAATTTGAAAGTAAAGGGGTACAATATAACGGACATCATCGCTATATCGGCCTCTACTTTCCTCTTTCTGTACTAAATACAGAGCCAGTTTAACAGCATAGAATGGGAATCGGTGCACATCAATATTAGAGAAATTTCCACCGGATAGCCCCCAGTGGCAATGATACGTAAAGTTTGTACGGATCAGCTTTCAAATGGATCCTCTCTGCAACTGTAATGACAAATGGCAAGAGTAGAGTAGAAATATTAGCATTTACGAAATAGGTCAATTTTGCAATGTCTCAACACCATATTCTAAAAACACTGAAACTCTATTTTTCTCCCATACACAGTGGCACTTTTCTGACTGTTAATGAAATGTAGGCGTATCGATTCTGGTATTTTAAAACTATTCCAAGGAAAACGGAGGGGGCTCAGTGGTAGAGGAGTGATCTCGTATAAACCTGCAGGTCCCGGGTTCGAAATGAAGTCGAGCCAAGTCGAATACCAATGCCTAATCATATATGCTTATTTATGTCTTTTGTATGGGCTTCATTCTCATTGACAAGTCCCCCGAGTAAGATCTAAAGTCTAAAGGTCATCTGGATGCTTACTATAAGCGTAAATTTGCTTTCTTAGCAGTCTGGTGCAATACACCATCAAACTTACAAGCTCCAAACTTATCCCTAAACAAAAGATATAGCGGGAATCTTTACCCCACACTCATTATAACTAATGTTCTATGGGGTTAGGGTATACAGCACATATAATTATATTATATTTATTTTATTTTATAATTGATATTTTAGAGCAAAAGAGAAAATAGAATACACATCACAAACAAACAAAAAGGAGAACAATAAATAAAGAAAAATAATGAGAGCTTTGTGTCATATCGTGTAGCAACATTTTAAAAGTAGGCAAATGGCAGTATGTGTATCGTACGTAAGCGCCTTTTCTACATGAGATTACCGTATTTCTTGAATGCGATGATAAGCTTACACCCTTGCGATACAGTAATGTATTTGTAGATGTTAAATGGGTATAACCTTATCGTATTACGTTTCCCGATCTGCTAAATAGAGGTAGATTTGTCATGTTATTATCACGGTATGTAGGAATTGTTTACCGTCATTCATGCAACGGCAAATTATTGTTGTGATAAGTTTTAATGCAACCATGTATTCAGTAAAACATGCCCCCAAAAATCAGGCGTCGGAAGGGCAAATTCACGAGGGTAGCATCTTTTCGTTTATTCCCATGACGAAGTATTCACAAGTATAAACTTGTAAGAGGTCTACTTTATTTTCCGTACATCTAACAATGGCGCTGATTCTGTAAATCAATCGAAGACATTATTTAACAAAATAGAATGATGCAAGAAATACCATGATAATGTTATTGCTACCACTATTCACTTTTTTGCCTTTTTTTTCAATTTGGTGCTTTGGAAAATAGGTTTGTGCCTCATGACCTTGGCAAACGATTTTTCTTGTTATTGTTTTCTTTACTATCATCATCATTATTATCACCATCATAAGTAGTAATACTAAAATTATTATTATTAAAGCTGTATTGTTGCTATATTTTGATCATTGCAGTAGTAATGGTATAGTAGCAGGATGAGGGACGGAGTAATAGTAGTGATGTTTATAGTAGTAGTTGTTGTAGTAGTAGTAGTATTAGTAGTAGTAGTAGTAGTAGTATTAGTAGTAGTAGTAGTAGTAGTAACAGTAGTAGTAGTAGTAGTAGTAGCAGTAGTAGTAGTAGTAGCTGTAGTATTAGCAGTAGTAACAGTAGTATAGTAGGAGTAGCAGCAGCAGTAATAGTAGTAGTAATACAAGTAGTAGTAGTAATAATAAAAGTAGGAGTATTAGTAGCAGAAGCAGTAGTAGTGGTAGTTATAGAGGTACTACTAGTAGAAAATGAAATAGAAGAAGAAGTAGTAGTATAATGATATTGTCACAATGACAATTCCATGCAATAAGCGATGATGGGCATTTGTGTTGTTATTACACATTCAACATGTGGGTGAATAGCTCGGTGTTTGTGGTAGATATTGAATTAGAGATGTAAATCCAGGATTTGAATAAGGCAGACACAAACCCAAAACATAGGATGTAAGGGAGAGCATATTCATAACAGTGGCTTATTAAAGCATGCATTGGCATGAAAACATTCACTCAAACGCTCACGATCTCAGACTCCAACACATTTAGGAACACTCAAGGATGAAGGTAAAGATAGGACAGCGTATTTCAAGAAAATATGCTACTTTGGGATTTATTGATTGCCTCTTGGACTGCTGAATTTTTAGGCATTCGCAAACCACATTTATGGTAAAATATTCCTTGGCTCATCCTGGCGTTCGTCGTTTTGACGCGATGTTAATCCCACTCCTGACACTAAAAATACGCCATCCGTGTAAGTTCATGAGATGAAATTCAATATCATCAATCGCAATATGGCGTAGCCAGATTAATTACCCCATTTTTTTAACCGTAGGTAGGGAAGCTTACTTTTGGAGGATTTCATAAATAAGCTGATATCAGTTGTAGTAGGGCAGAACATAATGAAAGAAAGGAATACAAAACGATGACTTCCTTTTTAACTCTGATAATATGCTGTCAGCGGGTGATTTGTTGTTGTTGTTTGTTTGTTTGTAGTCGTAGTAGAAGAGGTTTTATTGCATCACTTGATTAGGGCAGGGCTACCCCGCCACAATGTCCAAATATTTATTCGTGTGTTTGTTTTTTTTTCCGTTTAAGCTTGACACGAATTGAGAGCACTAGCCTTGCAGCATCCAAGAGAGGGAATGTTTAAGAGGACCGATTGAGGCATTTTAATGTTTCAATGATACACTGGTCGATATGCACGATAAGTTATCCTTGATCTCTGTTGCCTTCCACAATCAATTTGATCATCGGAGTGCATTTATGCAGAATAGTTATTCACTGGTGAGAGAATAGTAATGTACCAGTCATGCTGAGTGGCGCGATGATGCGAACATTCAACGCCACATGTTTCGAAGTATGTGCAGCAAGACATGTGGTGAGGTGATGCTAGAAAGTGACTTCGAAGAAATACATAATGCAATGATAAGATGCCCACACACATGAGGTTTGTGCAGGATTTCGACGGTGAAATAAAATTAGCCAATGACTGAGGAAATGCATGATGCGATGTTGCATGCACGGAGGAGCGTCGGTAAAGGGGATATGACGGTGTGTCACCCCATTAAAAGAAATCTCAGTAAATCTAGAAAAGTGATGACCTGTTTTCCCCTTAGTTTTTGGTTTGTTTTGTTTCTTAGTTTTTTGTTTTTGTTTTTTTTTTGGTTTGGGGTGGAGGGGGGCGGGGTTGCCTGCTGTTAGCTTCTTTTTTCTTTTCTTTTTTTAATGTGAACATCTCTTGGGAAGTTGGAAAGCCGATAACTCATTTTCATATCCAATGAATCCAATTGTCGTAATTGTTGCTACTGCTATTGCTGCTGTTGCTTGCTGGTTAGCTGGCGTGTTGGGAAATATTCAGCTACCTTGTGGGCAAAGTCGGGCCGACACCCCCTTTCCTCATTAAAAATGTTCTTGCGTCGCCCCTAGTTGTTGTACACTACAGACATTCGAACAGACGTTATTGATGGAAGAAGAGGGGCACGTAACAGAGACCCTCAGGGCAGTCTGCGATTTGACAGGTCTGTTCTCATAACCTCCAACATGATTTGGCATTTTTTGGAATGCATGGTAACCCTTTCGTATGCAGTGAAAGTAAATTATGTCTTTCCTCTGCAGTCACCTGTAAAGGCGATACCACAATGTCACAATCGTTTAAGAACTAGTAAATCAACGTGAACACGGTGATCATTAATGCCAGATTATAGAATTTTATTATACTAAACACTTTGATTCTTCAGGTCATGGGACACTTTGGAATTTCTAGGTGTAATTACTTTTGCGACGTCGTCCAGTCATTCGAAGGCTTACGGTCATACTTTGTGGTTGAAAGAAACGCTATGAAGAGGATTATATATATTCCTTTTTTGATTTGATTTGATTGAGTGATTTGTTTATTTATTTATTTATATGTTGATTTATTATTTTTCGTTATTTATTGAGTAATTCATTAATTTATTGATTTATTCCTTTATTTATTGATTTATTTATTTCTGTAAATATGTTTATGCAAGAAAGGTGTTTTGCATCTTGGTTATGGTATTACGCACAAAAAAATATGAACATAAGAAAAGGTAGAAACAAATTACAGTCAACACAGTAACAATAAAACAAAGCCACTAAGTGTAATCAGTGTATGTTTAAAGACGAAGTGTGATGAAGAGAATGAATAAGGAACAAAGTCGAAGTATTGATTCCTTATAGATGTGGTTTCTGACCATATCAAATTAATTTAGGGGAAGACCAATCAATCGATGGGGAGTAGGGCCTGGGAGGGGTTTTGAAATATTCGTGACACGTTTTATTTCAATCTCCCCTCCCCCTTCCCGTTCTAGCTCACACCATTTACACCCTCTGATGTATCCCCCAGAGCTACCACAATGATTATGATCGTATCAGACTACCAAATGTGTTCACATAGACAGCCATACAGTTGAGGGTCATCATACCAAAGAGCATGAAGAAATGTGATTTTCCTATAAAGTATTCCTTTATATACCTGATTATGATTATGATGGGTTTATATTTCATTCATTCATTCATGCTCCGTGCCTTTCGACTCCTACCTCGTCCATTTCTATAAATGTCATGTGTATTTGTTGTCTCGGACAGGTTGGGAATATGCACGTGCAATGTGAATGCTCTTAAAATCTTCAGATGAATCGTGAAGCGTCACGGCTGATAAAGCGTGCTTTGATCATCACCCAAAGTAACCGTTACAATCATGAATGTAATTTGATGTTCTCTTCATGGCAGATGGATTTTTTGCCAAAAATATACTCTGTATCTTCGTACGATCTGTTTATTGACTACTTAGTATGCCATTCCAATGCAAGTTCAATGCCATGAATTTATCTAGTTTGAAATGGTGTAAGTGGGAATTGGGGAATTTACTTATTCAAAATGGAGAATATTAGGACAGTTGAATAAGGTAAATAAGTTAGGGTAGAGAGATGAGAAGAGATATAATGGATGAAGTGAGAGAAAGAGATGGAGAGAGAGAGAGAGTGTGTGTGTGTGTGTGTCTGTGTGTCTGTGTCTGTGAATGAACTTGAGCGAACATGACAAAAAATAACATTCTGAAATTCACAAATGCAAGCCAATACAGGTATTGAACGATTGCGTTCCGCCCTTTGTGATACAAAAAGATATGTAACGCACACTAATAATCATTATTCAGTTTAATTTTTTTTTGCAGACAACAACAAAAAGAATATTGTGCGAATTTTTCCATTGCCCCGAAGGAAATATTGTTTCCTTTCCCACCTATTAATGTATAATCTTGTGTAGAACACAGTATTTCTCTAGTGCATTTGGCGAATGGTCAGATTCTATATGATAAAATCAGGATAAAAATCAGGAAATCGCTCCTGCATTCTCTTGACCAGATTCCCGCGGGAGTTGACCGAATTATACTCCCGATTGATTAGATGAATGTCTGTGATCTTCTGTGGGCGATACTCTCTCTCTCTCTCTCTCTCTCTCTCTCTCTATCTAACTCTCTCGCTCTCTATCTCTCTCTCTCTCTCTCTATCTAACTCTCTGTCCACCTTTCCTATCAATCTCTCTGTCCATCTCCGTCACACCCTCAATATCTCTCTCTATATCTCCCCTCTCCGTGTTTTCTCTCTTTTCTCGCACCAAGACACAAACATAATGCATACCATCCCCCCTCACTCCCTCCCTATCTCACGCCCCCTTCTTCATTTTCCTTTTTGAAACATGCCTGTCTGCAAATCCTCTACTTCTCTTCTGATTAAGATAATAGTTTCTTGTATAGCGACGGTATCCGCCTCTGATGGGCGCTTACTCTACAATGTCTCACTAATTCAACGTTCTTGGTCAGTGTTTCAAAATCGGATTATTTTCCATTAGACTTTGTTGGCATTCGAATTATTCTTGAGATGATGTCGTAGCTGGGAACAGAAAAGTCTTGAGGGCTGACATGAACGTTGACATAGACTCGGCGCTCCTGATAGATTGCGGAAGGTCATTCGACATCTTAGGTCCAGAGAAGTAGAAGGCTCTGTAAGTCCTTTAAAAAAATGTTGTATTGCCCTTTAGGTGCCAAAACATGCATGGTCGGTCAGTCGGAAATCTTCTTTTCTTTTCTTTTTTTTTCTTTTTTTTCTTTCTCCCTCTTTGGGCTGATATTTCTCAGTTTTGAACGCATTAATACATATTTTTTTTCTTCGCCCTGTTTGGGTTGATATTTTCTCAGTTTTGAATGCTTTAATAAATATTTTTTACTTTTAAAAAACTGTTTTAAATTAAAAACCGACCGCAGATTTCAAGATTTTTGGGTCAGTCGCAAAGGGCAATACAACATCTTTTTTGTTACGCCTAACTGTACTGTCAGCTAAATGCGCCTAGATACACATCTCCCGGCATATTTAAATTTGTTCAATTTTTCACTGCATACCACACACACATTTCTAACTCGTGTGTGGGAAGAAAATAAATAAAGTATCTCAAGTTTTGTTGTATCAGTTTTATTTCAATACAACGCTATTAGTATGAAACGCCTCACAACAGCGTGTATTTATATGTCTCCCTAAAGTCATGAAAGCAAGGTTGTCAGATGCCAAAGTAATTTTCTAGCTTGCCAATTCAGGAGGCGGGAATGGCCATCAAAGACGCGACGAACAGAAAAGAAAATTGATGACAGGAAGCCTACACGACACCGTACCAACAAGCAGAAGGTGTAACGTAGCGAAATTAAGCGCTAAGATCAGCAGTGATTGTTCGTAGATTTCCGTTTGCAGCAATGGTAGTGAGGCGTGAAGGTAGACAGCATTGTGTCATGACCGGAAACAAGATCTAGAGTAGATGTGAACGAGTCAATAAAAGGACAAAAATTATTGATTGATTGATGTAATTTGCGAATTTGAATGGCGTGAAGAAGCAAGATGATATGTGTACCGGTAACACAAAAGCGCGCTATTTCATTATTATAATCATGTATTGGGTAAGATACTTAGCAACCAATTGGATAAAAGAAAGAAGAAAAAAAATCAGTAGAGTGCTTATTCAAATCCCGGATGAATCGACAAAGCTTACGAGGCCGTCGAAAAAAAAACTCATTTTAGAATAAGGTCTTTGGAAAGGCAACAATTACAACGTCTAGTAACGTAATACAGTATTTTATTTCTTTACTTATTAAATGTCTGGAATGTGCATTAAAATTATGTGGCTTTCATACAATACTGCCGACAACCTGTTTTGACAATTGATGTTGCTTGCGCACGTATCATACCTAAAAATTCATTTGAGTAATCAAGCGTGATTACATGTTGACGATTAACAACGGATGGCTTGGTAAATGTTTTGTTTCGCTTCATTTCGGAAACGTAGTGAAATTGTATTTTTTTTCTTAAATTGTATTTGAAGGAATCGAAGCATCTAGCTCACTTGAAGTATCACTGTGGATTTTGATGGCGCCTGCCAGCGTTTTGTGATAACAAACGATTTATCGAGTGAAGTATTTGTGGGCAATTTGGTGCTATTAGTTTCAATTGCTTTTGAGATATAAAAGCCGACAATATGACGAAGGAAAGGGGAGAGGAAAGGGGAGGGGAGTTCTAGGCAGGAAACATTTTCATTTCACGAGGATAGGAGGGGGATATTACATAAGTAGATCTCTGTGAGGAAAAATGGCGCCGTATAGTGAAGTGGGTTTCCTGAGCTTTCGTATGCATAAGTGGGGAGGGAAAACAGAGAGAGAGAGAGAGAAGAGAAAGAAAGAGAGACGGGAGAGAAAGAAAGAGAGGGAGACAGACAGACGGACTGACACGCAATTGAGAGAAATAGACTAAGATAGACGGAGAGAAATGCACGGAAGAAGTCAATTTACTGCACACAGAGAGAAGGGGCAAAAAGGGGGACGATCAAGAGGAAGAAAGGGAGGGATAGAGGGGGATAGAGAGGATAACAAAGAGGGAGAGGGAGTGGCAGAGAGGGGAAGGACTAGACAAGACGTAAAGTAGGAGAAAGTAAAAATGTAACTTCTCCATACCAGAATGATGCATGGCTTGGTCTGTATCGAAACGACAGATTTTGCGATTAATTGATGAGTTTGTAAAATAATGTTGACATGCCAGACGGAATAATTTCCTTATTGACTCCATGATAATCAAACAGTGGATGTAGGAACATAAAGGAGGAGAGAGAAAGACAAACAAAAAAATCGCTTGAAATATGGAAGGGAAGAGGGGGAGTTAGTAAGACAGAGAGAGAGAAAAGGTAAGAGAGAGAGAGAGAAAGAGAGAGGAGAGGCAGGGAGGGAGAGGGGGTGATGGGAGGGGTTACTGTTAAAAGAAGTTTGAAAGGAATTTAAAGGATTTCGGAGTCAACAGAAATATATTGAATACAATGTTTAAAAGAAAACATACGTAATGATGAAAAGAAGGGAACAGAGGAAGAACCGTGAAAGGGGAGGATGGGAATAACTTTAGAAAAAGATAAGAAGAGAAAAAAAGTAACTGCAGTTATTTGAAATAACAAAACTTTCGGAGTAGTGCGAAGTAGAAGCAGCTCAACTAGACAGCCCCCCACCCTCTAAAATACCATTTAAAAGGGAAACGGTACTCTATAGTCGTGACAGTCACCGACTTATATCCTTTCTCGTCCTCGTATCACTTAACGGACCACAATAAATGTAGTCGGCCTATTTGGGGCTTCCTCAGACATTGCAAATTTATTTGTCGTTTTCATTTCGACGTGGGGCATGTCGTTTATTTGTTTCTTTAATGCTCGGCCCTCTCGGCATATTGTACCCTCTCCGTCTCCCCTTACAAGGGATACCATTTAATGAAACAATCACTGCACATTTTTACACGTTTTGACAAATTTAACAGGCAGAGTGCTTCGCGTTTAATCACTTTTATAATAATCACCTTATATTTATCGATAAATAGAGTACGACATTAGTAGCTTGTTAGATATGATATGCCACTAAATAATCATTCCTCATTCCATCTGTAGTTGGTTTGTTTATTTGATTTGTTTTTTATTCAATAACAATAATAAAGAGTTGAATATACACGGTAAATCCTAATTATACAATTATTCTCGGTGTAAAAGTAGTGCCTGCATTGATGCTACGCCTGTTTTCGTACCACAATGCGCACATTTATTTTAGAATGCGATGTCTGCATTTTATATCATACCTATTATTTTTGTGTATTCAATCCGTCGCGAAGATATAACACTTTTGATGTGCTAATCATGTATGTGCCTATTACAGTGTGCAAGGTCCGTCGTTGATTTAATGACAAATGCTTCAAGAATTAAAACACTTCAGGGAGTGGTCTCTGGCGCTCCCTGGTACAAGCGAAATCACATTACCATAGCAACCATTCTAATGGGAAGGATGAATTTGGATTAATCTACCTTTCTTTATTTTGATCAAAAGTGGAGTTCTCGTCACGGATTCGTTCAAGCCTTTCTTAGATGGGAAAATTACAAGTCTGCATTGACTGACATGATAGTGTATTAAATTTTGTGACGATCATCAACCATGCCCTGCACATGTCATCGTGTTATATTGTTTTATATTTTCTTTGGGAAAAAAATGAAATGAAATGAAGAAAAAAAAGAAATGGGGGGGGGGCAATGTATTGATCTTGTCGGTATCCTTGTCTGGAAGCATAAGGATTAGCTCGTCTGCAACCTATTGGGGAAGTACAACTAGGTTAACTATACACAAACGAATGGACGAAACATTGGAAACTGTTAGGCCTCCCCTTAAAGGTAGTCTGTCCCTTTTGCAGGCTGAAATATAAAATTGTGTAAATCCTATGGTAAACAAGAGATAATACCAACTAAAAACTAACCTGAAAAGATTGGAACTGGTATATGCCTTTATGTGGAATTATATCGACCGTTTGGGAATTTTCGCAACGCGTTTCGAAAATTATGCGTAGAAAATAGTCTGATTTTCAGACCCTTGTACCGTATGGTCGTACGTTTTGTGCTGCGCAAAGATTCAATCAGCTTAATTTTGGCCAATTACAAGAAGTGGGTTATCGATGTGTACAAATGCTCATGTGACCTTTACAGCTCATTTTATGTATGTTATTACCAAAGGAAAAAAGAGAAGTCAATCAGTCACTCAATAGTGTCTGACAGTGAAGTCTAGTAGGTAAACGGGTTTCTTTGCATAATAAGAAAACTAGGACACTGCTAACGTTTAGATTTCACAGATAGGACATACGTGACATATTCATAATTCCTGCAAAGTTCTACCGAATTAGATGTTGGCTGCAAAAGGGATACATTACCTTTAAGACCAATAGTATCTCTGATGAGTATATATGACCTTTTTACAATACCACCCACATCCATACGTTATTATCGACGACGTAATTTCCCCAGCTTCTAGTTTCAATCTCTCAATAGCTTTAATGCCTATAAATCGTCCTTACAAAAAAAGGGAAAATATTGAATACGCGAACGAATCAGAAACAGTTAGCACTCTACTCAAATACCATGAGGATTTCTGATGAGTACTTTTGACATTTTAAAATACCATCATCACCATTGCATCCGTTTTACTCGACGATGTAATTGCCGTAGCTTCTATTTTCAATCTTTAAATAATTTTCTTGAGTACAAGTTCGTCCAAAGAAAAGTGAATGCCTTGACGGCGAGGGAAGAGGGTCACACGTGAAATGTGGGCCGATGGGGCAGGGTAATTGGCCCCTCCTGACATGATTAGCGCTGCCCCATTGATCTCTGATGTATACAATCAACCTGAAAGGTAGATATGCACGCAGGCCTCATGGTATTATGTTATATCTATTTAAAGGGGAAGTCCACCCTGATGTTAAGCTGGTTTTAATAGAAGCATAAACATGAGAGGAAAGGGTCAGTGAAAGTTTGAGCAAATTCCGATAAAGAATACGATATTATGAACTTTTAAAATTGCCATCAGTGAAACACAAATTGGCAACTCTGTGACGTATCTTGCGAGATCCCTTACCGTTTGTTCTGTGCATAAAATGTCATAAACTTTCATTTTCTTCGTTAATGATGACGGAATAGATACAACAGAGCAAATGGGAAAGGAGCTCGCATAATACGTCACAGAGTTGCCAATTTGTGTTTGATTGATTGCAAATTCAAAAATTCATAATTTTTTTAATTTTTAATCGGAATTTGCTAACTTTCTTAGAGCTGTTCCTTTTTGTGCTCCTATGGAACCAATTTGATATCAGGTTGGACTTCCCCTTTAAAGGTAGATATGCATCTAGGCCTCATGGTATGATATTTTATCCATTTAAAATGGAGCATGATTGCGCTTCGAGATTATTTTCTAATATTTCATGTGAGTTTTAAATGGATGCTAAAGATAGAGGTAAATTAAATGGCATCGTTTCAAGGTAATTAGTACTGGATTTCTCATGAGCTCTAATGACGTTGATAGACTGCACCAGCATATGAAATGGAACAGCCGAGAACGTCAGATTGAGAAGAATATGAGGGAAAGGGAGGAGAAGTATAAGAGATAGGCAGAAGGAGGGGTTTTTAAAGGGAAAAAAGAAAAATAAGGAAACATAAAAGGAAGTAGCGTTGGAGAAGAGGGTGGAAAGAGGAGGAGATTCTAAAGACAAATTGTTGATACCTTTTGAATAGTCAACTTACATGATAAAAGAAAAATATTAATGCTTCTATCGGAACACTCTTAGAATTTGTATTAAAAAGGAATTCTTACTTCTTATATTTTCCCATATGTTTTGAAACCCTACCTTTGAATGCCCGCACCTGAATGACATACATTATAGGACATGACTCTTGGGAAAAACAAGTATTACGCACCAGCACCTGCTCTGGAATTCAATCAATAGCGAACTGGTAATTAACCTCCATTTCAATTGATGGGACAGCTAATTGAAATGGCCAGAGGAATATTCACGCGCACGCCTAGGCGAAGGACCAGTCGTGGAGTATCTGGTGGAGGTTTTTTAGAAGAAGGGCCTCCACCAAGTGAGCTTTACGTGCTTATTGAGTTCTGGTAAGGACAACATGAATTCCGGTAAGGGCGAAGACGTCTGCTACTAGAGGCACAACGACTCAACAGACTTTTTTTAGTGTACCTTTTTTCACTTTTCCTTCTCATTTGAAAGAATATCATTGCACCGTCGCCCGATTGATTGCTTCTGAAGTGTTCTTGTAGAAATAGTTGAAAGGTTTCGACCAAAGTGCTATGCCACTAGTTTTATTTTTGTCCCGTGTACCCAAATCTATGTCCAATGCTTTCCATTGTTAGTTATTTTCAGCCACATTCAGTCAAGTTTTATTTTTGTGATCTCGACGATCTAAAGCTCGTCACTCATGTACCTGAAATCGTTCCTATTTACCTGTTAACTATAATCCTGAACAACTCCTAGGCAGTTTTTATCACAAAGAAATTAAGCTTATCTGGTCAATTTCTTAACAGTATCTCTCATTATGAAATACATGAGCATCGCCATCGTTATTGTCATCGGTGTCTTTGTCAATGTCCTGAACGTTGGTCTTCATCGTCTCGGTCATTAGTACAGCATTTTAATCGTCACCTCTGTCGTTATCATCTTTAATCATCGTCATTCATTATCCTCACCACCATCATCGTCGTCGTCATCGTCATTATCATCATCATCATCACCATCGGTATCGTCATCATCACCATCATCATCATCCTCGTCGCCGCCACCGTCATCATCATAACCGTCATTACACCCATATAAACACAGCCATGATGGTCTCATAACGGCCAGCAAACAAATCATCAGTATACAGGTATATCGACTGAGGCAGGAGAGGGGTACTTAAAACTTCTCTAAACATGAGATAAAGCCAAGAGACCCATCAGATGGAGATGTAATCTAGATCATCATCTCCCTTAAAGGTCATCTCCATCTTGTATCCACACGACCTCCCTGTTTGATTAGGGTCACCGTATGTTGAAACATTGACGTTGATTACGAGGTAATTACCTATGTAGATTATACGTTGATACAAAATACAGCCACGCGGGAACCTGCTTATCATATACATTAAATATAGATTTATCAGTCCCCATATGGTTTATCAGGCAGCGGAGAATGCTGATCGTAAGTTGGTGGTTTGTATAATCAATTTAACATGTTGATCTTAAACTTATTCACTTCGATATTTCATATTCAACTTCAGATATTTACAATGCGTTTAATGTTTCTAGCCAGTTTTAAAGGACCTATTAAGTAAAGAATATTTTAATTAACCAAGACTTAAACAAATACATGTACGATGTAAGCTACTTAACCCTTTTTATTAATGTGTGCAAAACAGTGTTCCATGTTTGAATCTAAATTTAAACAAACTTCGCTTTGAATATCTTCCATATTTTATTGCGGTCGGCATAGGATAAGCGCGGATGTTTTTTTTTCTTCTTCCTCTTCTTTTCCCTTTTCTCTTTTTTGTCGGAATGTCTAAAATCTTATCTAGTTTATACGTTGTCAGTGTCTCCCTTTGCTATAAGATAGAAATCTCTAACCATGATATTAAAAATATTGAAATTGAAATCAATAAATTAATGCTTTATAGCATTTGTTCTTCTGAATCAATTTCGAATGTATACATTTCAGATTAGTTTCTTTATAAATTTCAATCCGGATTTAGCACCAAGGTAAATTACAAATTCAGAGTGTACTCTCGTATTTACAACAAAAACATCACCATTTCTATAACGTATAACAGGTAGTGTATGTATCCCCATTCATCTAGTACAGAACAAGAGGTAAATACAGACGTCATGTGTAAGTAATTTTAACCATACGGCGAAACTATTAATCATCAAAATATGAAGTGGAATAATATATGTACGTGCATGTCTAAATGGTAATAATTATGAATGTGACACTAAAGTGACAGAGGAAGGGGTTAATAAATGAAGATCAATATGACAATAGTATGTGAAGTCAAGTGATTTCTACACAACGTTCTACCCTCCCCCTCCCGTATTGTCTCACACACACATACACACACCCACACACAAGACTAACGCACACACACTCCCTTGCGATTTCTCCCTCACTCTCTCAAACACTTCCGTACATTCTCTCACTACACAAACGCACACACACTCTCATGCAATCTTTCTGTTCCCTCTCCCTCTCCCCCTCTCTCTCTCTCTGTCTCTTTCTTTCTCTATCTCTAAGTAACCCTCTCCCCCACCTTTCACATTCCTTTCTTTTTCTATCATTTGCTTTGATTTGGTGAATAACTAGTATAAAGTCATTTGAAGTAAAACAGACGTATAGTATCATGGTAGGCGTACCTTGAATAAATATCGATGTTCTCTGTGTATTGATCTCCATTTCAAATTCAAATTGCTATGAGTCAGCGTGCTTGAGTTATTTGGTTAGCTTTCCGAACGTGACAGTTATATTGTCATTATCCTGTGACGCACTGAAAAGTCGGCCCTATCTTATCCTGATAAGAACCTTTTTTTTTCATTGATCTTCTTGGCTGAACATGAAGAGGGTGAAATCTATCAGCTTGTCTCGTTGGTTATCGCAACACAAATGGGCTTGTCTTAGCGAGATAAAATAGAGATGAAATGATTCTCAGAAATACCGATTTTAAAAGATTTTAAGGGTATTTTATCTTACTGAGATCAAATGAATCTCGAAATACCGCCCCTGGCGTTGGAATTGCCCACCCTTACTCCGGGAGCCGGGATGCAGAGGGTGTTGCCTCACCCTCCATGTTTATTTCTGTATGTGCATGTTTTGTAGTAATTACCCTGTGACACACGCATTCATCGGATGCTATCTTAACCTGATGTGAACCTATTTTCGGACAGTTTTAACGGTGTGAAGTTTAAATGTTCTGTTGAGTATTTGATTACGCAACAATGGTCCTACGCACCATTTTGTCTCATCACTCAACGTGTGAGCCGGGGTGTTAAGGGGATAGTTCTTATTTCTCCTCCTCTTCTTTTTTTTCAATTTTTTTCCTCTTTGCGTTGTATTGATTTTGACTATTTACTTCAGATGTTTTTAGGAGAAAAAACAACACCCTAAGCTTGTTCCCGTGTTTTATTGTCAGATATTTTATCGGACATACCTTACCATAGACGTAACCCTTTCCCCCTTAATCCTGACCAGGGGCCCGTAAAAAACTCATAAAACTTTTTATCTATAACAAATGATAAATTTCTATGACAAATTTGCTCTCAGCCAATCAGATGCCATGATTTCAGTAGCTTATAACAGTAGCTTGTAACTTGTTATCAGGGGCGGCCCCCTTGGGCTGCCGAAAAAAAAAAAACAACAGAACGCACACTTGAGAAAAACCTTTCAAGTGCAAATATTGTGAGAAGATATTCAACTCATCTGATAAGTTAACCAAACACAAGTCATGATAACTCTGGATATAACTGTATTAAACGGTTACTTGATTTAAAAAGACGTTATCATGCACTGCTTTTTATGGTCTCCATTGTGTAATTAGTAGATGCCAGGAAAACATCACTTACGGGCCGGGGGGTTCAAAAAAGCAAAAAAAAATTAAGTTTTATGAAACAGGGTCCTGACCTTCACAGTAAAAGAACTGACAGAAGTGTAATCTGAAATTATGACAGTATTCGGGAATAAATAATATATTGTGATCTTTTGAAATCATCAACGATTTGTTAAATATTGCTGGAGGTCATGAGCAAAATGGCAAAGAATGTCACACGAAGCTAGGAGGAGGATGTCGTCATGGAGACAAATATTCATCAAACTGTGAAAGTCTTACCGAGTTTCCATTTAGAATGCACATTTTTCGACTCGATCAAAACATGACTTTGAGCTGCAATATTCGACCATCATTGCCATTTAATACGTACTGCGTGGGCGAATTCGTTGACCCCGTGCAATGCGCTCCACCTCTCGCAGGCCCCATCATCATCATGAGGCAATAATGTCTTCTCAATGTACATGTATGTCCACATAGATACGTGTAGGAAACGATGAGCGTGTAGGAATGTACACCGAAACAGGGGCAATGGTATAGTGATAAGCATAGTCGTTATCGATCACCCGCCAACGTAGGCGGGTCTTTGCGTGATCGCATGGCAATGTTGCTGAGGCGATGATTAAAGTAGTGTCATCATTTGATATGCGTGCTCTGTTTGCCTGTCTGTGTGGGTCGATCACCCCTCCTACTTTACTCATATTACCCCTCTCATGCCTCTCTCTCTCTCTCTCTCTCTCTCTCGCCCTCTCCCTCCCATTATTATTGTCTTTGCTTGTCTGTCTCTATTTCTGTCTTCTTCGCGCTCTCGCTCTCTGTCTCTTTCTTATTTTTCTCTCTCCCTTTGTCTCTCCCTTCGCGTGTCTATCCTCCAATGGTATTGATAGATAATTATGTTTCTTTTATTCATTTGTAGCTCGTTCTATTTAATAAGTTACATAATACATACTTTCCCCTCACTATCTCCTTTCTCTGTTGCGATCTTCCTTTCTTTCCCCCACTTCATATTCCTCCCACCCCCCCCCCTTCTCTCTCTCTCTCTCTGTCTATCTCTCTCTCTCTCTCTCTCTTCCTTTATCAACGATGCTTCTTTTGACATGGCTTTACGCATATAATGTAGCAGTGTTTAGAAAATAAGGATTATCGTGATTATCACACATTTAATTTCTTCCTCTCCTTCCTCCTCTTTCTCCTACTGCCCCCTCCCTCTTCTGCCAATCGTAGTGATGATACCCGTCTCCATTGAAGATGATGTTGTTAACATGCTTGCGTACAATAACATACAACCGTGGACTACATTTCAATTGGAGACTCTCTGAATAAGGTTTACTCTTGTTTCGCTTCAGGGAAGAGGAAATGCCAAATAATACCCGGAGGAATCTGTAAATGGGCCTACTTTCGAGGTGATGGAACGGGGAGGGAGCAAATGTGTGGAAAGGCAGCGCACTTGATGTTATGTCTGATATTCAAACCATTTTTCAAAGAGAAATTTCATGTGAAATGTAGATAATGGAAATGAGAGAAAAGCAAGTCTGATGTGAGAAGATATGACCTTTCCTGTAAACAAAAGGATATGAAGAAAAAAGAGTAAAGGGTAGAAATAATAGAGCCGAGAGATCCATGACATTATCATTATTTTCGTCATGTTGCATAATTTTGGCGACATATTGATATCATAGTCCTGTTTTAAAAAATGCAAAATCTATAAGAGGCTACATTATACAATGTAGTTGCGAGTTACATAGTTACAGCGCATGCAACATGTTCCATGGCGCCGGTATCATCTGGTGATGAATCTCACCCTCACATAAAAATGTACGATGATTATTATGCAGCCATTAATCATTCTCACATCTTATGGTTCACATGACTCATCTCCACATTTGTCACGTCGTAATTTTTAGTCATCGTTTCATTCATGATCGGTCGTCAGTAAAAGCATGGCTTTACTTCATTAAAAAAATATGTGTCATTGACTTGTGGATTTTCAAAATGATGCAGAATGTACTTTTATTGGTCATTATTTTATTCGGTGTGTAAAGTCGTTGCATTTTATTTATATTCAAATAATTAAATCCCTCTTAAATTGAAGAAACTCAAGTACGTTGTCATTCCTGAGCCGGTTCTGTTATGAATTAATTCTTCATACAAGAGAGCAGTGATTTTTCAGGAGATTCGTTTTCCGAAGATTCCTGATTCCGAAGTCTCTTAAATCCAAGCATTTGTTACATTACTTTGAATGTTCAGTATTCCAAAGGTTCGGTTTTTTCTTCGAAATTCGTTTCATCCTAAGGTTCATAATTCTTATGATAGAGGCCGGGTTCAATTTTTCGGATGATCAAAAATGATTCAAACAAATTATATAGTGTTCTCTTTCTTTTGGTGTCGTGGTGTCGTGGTGTCGTGGACGAGTGGATATGTCACCGGACTGTGGATCACAAGGTCCGCGGTTCAAGTCCCACCGCGGCACTAATGTCCTTAAGCAAGACATTGATCTACATTTGCCACTCTCCACCCAGGTGTTAAATGGGTACCCGGTAGGATGCGAAAGCTAATGTGCTTAGATTAGCAAGTGTGCGCTTGTAAAAATGACGCCTGGCTGGAATGCTCCCAAGGGAGTGGAGAATATGTGCATGCAGGTAAGCCTGAATCCGATGACCGGGGTAATAATATATATATCTGTAAAGCGCTTTGAGAGGGCCTTCGGTCCTGAAAAGCGCTATATAAGAACTAGCTATTATTATTATTATTATTTCTTTTTCATTTTTTAACAGGATGGGACGACGCCGCTGATCTTGGCCGCAGCGAATGACCACCTAGAGTGTGTAAGGGACTTGATCGGTGAAGGAGCAGACCCCAACGAAAGGAGAACCGTAAGTATATTCCATGATAGAGTGTATTCCATATGACCTGAAGTTTATGAGACTGTTACTTCATGGGACCCAATGACAATCCCCAAAAAAAAAAAGTCCATTGATTTTATTGAAGGTTTTTGGGGTCCCCTGTACCTTGTGAAGACTGGCTTAGAGATTCACAAGAGCAAATCCCACGAGGCAAACGGTTGTGAGAAAGGTTATGTGTAATAATGTTAGGTGTAGTAATGACTTTATTATTACGTGCGTAATCCGTACGACTCAGTTTCCATGTTTTTTTTCTGTAAAGGATATTTCTCGTTGTTTACACTTCTTCTTCCAATGAAACCATGATCATAAATAAGCCAATATTCTAATAAATCAAAATGTAACGGTTTAGTCACCAATATTAAGAAGGATTGCCATTTGAACAAGGCTTCTAAATATCAATTTGAATATTTTGTCTGTATTATATTTCTTATGGTATACTATTTCTGTTGTTGTTGTTTTTACCATACATACCAGACCGGTACCACAGCTCTGTTCTTTGCAGCCCAGGGAGGTTTGCTAGACATCGTCAAAGAACTGTTAGAGGAGGGAGCACAAAATGATCTACCAAGCCAGGTACTTAGTACATTATAAATTAAAGTAATAGCTAGTATTAAATAGTCATTTGATAAAAAATTATAAAAATTGATAAATAGTTATTTGGTTACATTTACCCGGGTATAAAGCCACGCACAGCATTTTTCATACTGCTCTCTCTGCAGGCCCTGCAACGATTACTAGGTATACGTTTAATACTGTGGGTAGAGGGGAGCAAACATGGGCAAATTATTATTTCCCAAGTATTGTCAGGTACCCATTTAGTACACCCGGGTGGAATGGATGGGCAAAGCACCCTGTCTAACCGTCTCCTCCTAACGCTCACTCGACCTCCAGTGTAATAATCGTGATGAAGATTAGCGCCCGCCCTAAGATAAAAAATTGAATTCAACAACCATTAATGCTTATTGCTTTTATTTCTCTCTCAGGATGGTGGAACACCATTGTTTGTTGCATGTCAGTGCAATCATCTCGACGTCGTGAAGGAGCTGGTAACGAGAGGAGCCAACATCCACAGAACGATGACGGTATGATGGAGATGAAATCCATTTCCAGGTCGATAACCCTCCCGTTGCCAACAGTGGCCATGTCCACAAAACAATTATCATCATAATAATAATAATAATAATTAGATCAATTTATATAGCGCAGCTCTACTGCGCTGTGAAGAAAACAAAACTTCTAACAGTGCCATTTTACAGACACACAATCGGACACAAGTCTTGCACATGCATTATGAACACCCTGCAACCTGATAATTTGTGAATCTGGCAAGCCAAACAATAATCCATTACAATAATCAAGCTTACTGCTATTTAATGCATGGACAAGGTTGTCAGTGCTTTTCCTGTCTTAGTTTCTTCGAATGTGACGGAGATTGTGTAACAAATATTAGGCAAATTTGTGTTTATTCGATATGTGCTTCAATTGTAGTTATTTGATTCTTATCACGAATTTCGCTGTTCATACATTGAGAAGTGAAGTATGAAGGCGTAGTTAGAAACGTGATGTGTGTGTCAATGAAACCTCCTTCCTCCTTCCTCCTTGTTAAATGACTGATAAATAATCTATCATGCATGGTGATTAAAAAAAGTATATTTATGAGTATACATGATAGACTTTCCTCAAAAATGATTCGTATGTATAAGACAAATGTGCTGTGCATACGATATGATTTGATTTGATTTGATTTATTTATGTTTCCACTCAAATATCCAAAATTAAAATTACATATATAAACCATACAGTATTATAATGTATAATAGTACAAATGAATTATACAAGTAACGAATACTGATAAATATCTACGAAACAAAATAAGTTTACAGAGTACATTTACGTTTGAGAATAAGACCAAATATTATATATTGCTTGATGTACTATGTTTCCTCTTGGTTAGATATGTCATGTGATATTGGACAGTGATTAATGTCCATATATGCTGTGAAATAATAATGCTGATTATAATGAACGTTATTCGATATAGGGAAATGACCAATGTAAACATAGTGAAAAAAAAGTCTTTATGCTCTTAAGAAAAAAGTTATAATTTGCTAATGGAAAATATATATACATACTAAACATTCATGCCTGGTATAAACATGAAATAAAGCAAATGTTTATTTTCTTTTCCGACCGTCAGAGAGTTCTCTTATTGAAGAAAAAAATGTGGCAAAAATTCTAACGCCGTCGTTTTAAACACACATAATTAGAAATGATGCAAAACAAGTACAGAAGCCTTAATGAAAACAGGGTGTACATGTACGTTTCCCAAACTCGGGGTGCAGTTTACAGATGAATGGTTTTATTGAAAGGCTCTAGTATACTGACTTCAAATGAGGCGTGAAATTCCCCAACAAACCTGAATATCCTGAGTTTTAATTGATTTCAATGCGATATTTTTATTATGTGTACTGCACTGCCATTTAGTCATCGATAAATCGATGAACTGTAAAATATCTGAGATTCTCAGATATTTTCCAGTTCACTGAGAATATAAAGAAGCGATTTGTTTGTAGGAAGACAAAATATATATTCGAAAATAGAAATTTCTCCTATCTCACGCTGTGTCTAGATCCGGAGATCCATGGCAGTTTTAGAGAGTTTAAAGTTGTAACAACGTATGAAAGGTGGAATATTTTGTTTCTGACATGACATTATGCTATAGAGGCAATTTAATTTTCTTTCGGAGGCAGTAACAATACCGTATATCATTCAACAACAAACAAAACACAGAAAGAAACACGCAATGAGCGATAGGACACAAGTCCTTTTCTAAATTTACAGTATTAGCTATTGATATCACATATTTTGGAGCATCCAAAATTTTGCTGAACTTTGACCATTTCTCTTTCCTTTTTCTTTTGTTTTTCTTTATTGCTGGTTTTAGGACGGTGCTACACCTCTTTTCATCGCAGCCCAGAACGGACATTATAACATGCTAAAGTACTTAATAGCACAGGGAGCAAAGGTGGACCAGACGAGAAAGGTAAGTTCTAAAATGATAAAGGGAATCGAAGCCACGCTGATACAGAAACTTACGTATTGTTAGGAGGACTCATGTCTCCAAGCGTTATACTGTATTTTGTTAATGAATAGATTGGAATCGGGTTTAAATCTGTGCATATTTATTCATTTTGTCATAAGGGATGAAATATTTTCCTTGTTTCAGACATGGTAGCATGTGAAACATTTCTGTGGAAGGACTGTTGTTGCGATCACCCGAATATTGATATCTGTTCTCTTAGACTAGTACTTTTGTACACTTACCAAATTAATATGCATATATCATTCATGAGCAATTTTCCGCCCAAAACAATAGGGTGGGGGCACCCGTTCTTTAAACAAAAAAGGTCATCAGGTTTCGGTGTGCCATTTTGGGTACACTACAACATTCAGTGACGAGAAAAAACGCTGTGAGAGGATACGACTTCCGGGTACCCCTCCTGTTCTGGATAAGCCAATGAAGAGGTTCACTTTTTACTTTCTTTGACAGGACAAAGCCTCACCGTTGTGGATAGCAGCTCAGATGGGGCATAGTGAGATCATCAAAGAGCTTCTTCTATCTGGAGCCAAGGTGGATGAAGCAAGGGAGGTAAGACAGGAGTTCGGAAGCCTGTTGACAGCTTGAGCTGAGAGACTTCTCTACCCTTTCTCTCTGCTGTTCAGAATCAAAACGATATTCCCTTGCATTGAAGGAGGGAACTCGGTTAATCATTCGACTTGATTGGACATATGGAGAGGGAATTGCATTACAAACTCTAATGGAAGAGCACCATTTGAATATTCTACACAAGTGCTTGAATGCATTGGCGTTAAGAGAGGCTTGTGTACTCAGTCTCTGGTTCAGCTTAAGCATCACAGTTTACCTCAAATCATCAATGACGAAAAACGTCATGCACATGCCTACGTATTCAGATCAGATAATCTTTTTCTCCCATTTGACCTGATGTAATGTTTATTCTGGTCACGTCTTGCAAGCAGGATTCCAAGAATGGAAAGGAAAATATAACTTGATTGTATTTCGATTTCTTGCATTTGTGATATTTGGCAATTACTGTGATTCGAAATAGAAGTTTCACGATCATGACTAACATGTTGTAATGGTTCACGATCACGAATTGGTCCTTATATTTTGAGGAAAAAATTGATACACTGTAGATACGTTTAAACGGCATTATACTATTTTTAGCTGCTAAAGCTTGATGTGTTTTTTGTTGGTCTCCCGCCTGTGACTAGCTTTGATTTCTTTCATTGTTGGCACGAATGTGTTGCGGTATGTGTTTCGATACTGTAATGTCCTAATGTCAAAGCCAGTTAATATCACAATTTTAGTTATTTCATGCTGGTCTCCAATTATTTTTATTTGCGTGGCTTTCGGGGGATTTAATTTTGTTCTGGTGTTACTCCCTCGCCATACTTCTGGTTTTCTTAATAATCATGTGATTTGTCGTTGTACTTCCATGTTTTTCTTATTCTACCTGTTCCTTTCAATTTCCTCGAATTTTGTCTTTTGTAATAGCGTTGTTGTGATCGTTTTCTTATGTGTTGTTAAGTAATATTTTGTAGTCCTATTCATTGTTGTTTTCTATATTGTCTTGATTGTTCATTGGAACATTCCTTGACGTTAATAGTGTTCATTTCATTGTTATTATCTTAGTTTTGTTAATGATCTTGATCATCTCCTTAATCATCATTCTAATGACCATCATCCACAAAATACATCATCATCAACAACATCATCATCAACAACATCATCAAGATCATCATCATCATCAACAACAACAAAATCGTTAACATCATCGACATCATATGACTTCAACAACAACAAATTTGTCATTCTCGTCAACATTTCCATCATCATTGTCTTCGTCATCGCCATGGTTAGTGTTAAGATTATTAATGGCTGCCATCATACCCACATTGCCACTTACTTCTTTTATCATTATTTGGACTTTCCACAAATGCTCTTGTGAACACTGCAACGATGTTTTATCACCTCACGATTTGAACACGATTTAATTTCACCCCGCCACTTTGCTGTGCTGCACGCATGGATTATCTGCATGCCCTTTGGTTTCACCTGTTCACCATTTTTCCTCCCAATTCTCCAAGCAGGACGGGGCGACCCCGCTCTTCAAGGCGGCCCATAAGGGCTACACAGAATGCGTGAGCGACCTCATAATGAAGGGCGCCTCCCTGGGCATACTGCAGGTAGGTGCAGGGGCGGATTCAGGATTCTTTTTTTTTGTGAGGGGGAAAGAAAAGGAAAATGGGGCTCAGTGCCAGAAAATACATTCTTCAGATTCTAATTTATCACATGTTATATGCTTTTAGGGGCCTAAAATTTGAAAGAGTGAGCACACGAGCACAATTAGTAGAGCAGAAAAAATGTGTACTTAATGTATAAAAGACTGGAGTTTAAAAGAAGGGCACGTGCCCCTTAGTCCCCCATTAAGAAAGGTAAATACGTGAAGATGTAATTCATAATTATGCTGCCGTTTTGGCAAAGACTGCCCTACCTTTTCAACGGTTAAAAGGAATCGAGTTGGAAATTGCATGTATTTTTTTTTTGGGGGGGGGGGTAAATAAATACCCAGGTGGTTATCAGGGTAAAGGTAACTTTTAAATCATGATTTTACTTTTTTTATGTTATCCATACATAATGTAGTTATTCATTATGTACCCACTTTAAGGGCCATCTTAATTATAATGAAATACATCACCATTGATACTGTTGAGAAGATAGGGAATGACTGAATCGTCATGTAGGATATATTTGTTGTCTCTAATTTATTAAAAACAGAATGGCGAGACGGTTCTCCATGCAGCGGCTCTGTTCGGTCATCTGAAAGTGGTCAAACAACTTATTGAATCCGGGTCGGATGTCACGCTCAAAAACAAGGTGAGAAATACATGTACATGGTCAAGCTCAGAAAATGGGATTTTTTTATTGTATTTTTTTTCTTCAAGCAAATTCATGAATGGAAGTCAAATTGAAGCTGATAATAACATTTCTTATCTTTCTTCTTTCTTCCTTCCTTTCTTCACCAACCTTGCTTCCAGGATAACGTCACTGCAGCTGAGATGGCCAAGGACGCAGGCTTTGACGTCATCGCAGAGTTCCTCACCAAGACTGCAGCTGCGAAGTAAACTTGCAAAAGAACTGCAAAAGAACTGCAAAAGAACTGTGAAAGAACTGTGAAAGAATTGTACCAGAACTGCAAAAGAACTGCAAAAGTACTGTAAAAGAACTGCAAAAGAACTGCAAAAGAACTGCAAAAGTACTGTAAAAGAACTGCCAAAGAACTGTAAAAGAACTGTGAATGAATTGTACAAGAACTGCAAAAGAACTGCAAAAGTACTGTAAAAGAACTGCGAAAGAACTGTAAAAGAACTGTAAAAGAACTGCGAAAGAAAACGTTATTAACATAGCACCAGCCTTGCAAACGCTTTGCAACATATTTGGACATTAGACTGCTGTCTAGGTGATGCTGTTGTCGGAGGCTAACGAGCAGGAACTGGGCAACCTGTACCAAAAAATAATAAGAACCAGGTATAGTTTGTGAGCAGTTGCTGATAATAATGTTGATGCAACAATGCCTTGCAGAATGACCTTTTGTGATAAGAACAATGTTGAAGCTCTTCGTCCATCGTCAATATCTTTTTGAACAAGCGGAATGCCGTTTGTAAGAGCTATTAGAAGATTCATCAGTATTAACATTTGCTAGACACAAGGCATTACAAGTAGCTTGAATTGTTGCATCGTAAATGCAATTACGTCACGTGGCATCACGTACAACCCTACATGATAGGAGGTCGCATTGTTTGGAAAAGTTTTCAGAAGTTTTGCCTCATTTAAAACTTTTGAATTTGTCTTCTAAATCAAGCGGCAAAGACAGTTATTGTGACATATTTTAAGACAATGTTGATCTTTAGGGGAGAATTCCCTTCTCCTTTTCCCATCATATTATTTTTCTCTCACTCCTCCTGTTTACCTTCATACTCGTATTCCTTTTTTCCACTTTTTCCACTTTTTCTACGTTTTCCACTTTCATCATCTTTTTTTAGTCATCTTCTCCTCCTAATTGGTTGATTGTTACTTTTTGTAGAGGTCAGTCTTATAAAGAGTTCATATTGATCGGAATCGTATGTAAGTCCCCCAGTCAGTACAATACCTGTCAAACACGGAGATGCGATTGATATCAAACTCAAGTTGCGATCGATTTAGATCAATCAAACGTTCTCTAAGTTACAATACCTGTCATTTATACACAGAGTTGCGATTGATATCAAACTAAAGTTGAGTTGCGATCGATTTAGATCAATCAAACGTTCTCTAAGTTACAATACCTGTCATTTATACACAGAGTTGCGATTGATATCAAACTCAAGTTGAGTTGCGATCGATTTAGATCAATCAAACGTTCTCTAAGTTACAATACCTGTCATTTATACACAGATTTGCGATTGATATCAAACTAAAGTTGAGTTGCGATCGATTTAGATCAATCAAACGTTCTCTAAGTTACAATGCCTGTCATTTATACTCAGAGTTGTGATTGATATCAAACTCAAGTTGAGTTGCGATCGATTTAGATCAATCAAACGTTCTCTAAGTTACAATACCTGTCATTTATACACAGAGTTGCGATTGATATCAAACTCAAGTTGAGTTGCGATCGATTTAGATCAATCAAACGTTCTCTAAGTTACAATACCTGTCATTTATACACAGTGTTGCGATTGATATCAAACTCAAGTTGAGTTGCGATCGATTTAGATCAATCAAACGTTCTCTAAGTTACAATGCCTGTCATTTATACTCAGAGTTGTGATTGATATCAAACTCAAGTTGAGTTGCGATCGATTTAGATCAATCAAACGTTCTTTAAGCTACAATGACTGTCATTTATACACAGAGTTGCGATTGATATCAAACTCAAGTTGAGTTGCGATCGATTTAGATCAATCAAAATCTCTAAGTTACAATGTCTGTCATTTATACACAGAGTTGCGATTGATATCAAACTCAAGTTGAGTTGCGATCGATTTAGATCAATCAAACGTTCTCTAAGACGGGGGCGTTCTTCTTTCTCTGTTGTCTGACTCTATGTCGTTCTTCCTCACCCTTATGGTCTCTGTCCCTTTTCTTCCTCTAAAGTGATTTGTATTCATTTACAGTACGTGCCTCTTTGTATCGCTTGGTCACTTGAACAACTATTGGCAGTCCTAAATGAACATCAATGCCATATAATCAGAGAAAATGGAACACTATATTACTGTTTGCTTGAGAGTTGGACATTTGCCCTTTCTTTAATACTGGATCATGATTGTAAGAATGTATCGTGTGTTGGACAGTAGCTTGGACTCACCCTTAGGAGGAACAATTGCACCTTTTTTTCCTATTTGAGTATAAAGCACGATCACAAAGACTTTTGATAAATCAAGGCAAGTGCACTCGAATAACGTAATACATTTATTTTATATTCTATAGAAATTGTGTTTGGATTACATAATGAGATTATGTAGTGTTTGCACACTTCAAAAGGTGATTGACAAGGTTATTGAAATTCATATTACCTTAGTTTGACTTTTTATATGTCTTTGTGATCAAGAAAAATGTTATTTTTTGTGATGTGATGATATTCTACTGCCTAAAATTTACTGTTAAAAAAAATGTACTTTAATCGTTTTTTATAGGTACTATGATGATGCAGTAACTAAAATTTCTACTCTATTGATATTGCATGTAATGCATTTTGTTTTTTTTATTTTGCCAAACGAGGATGATCCTTGATTATTTATGATTCATTATTAATATTGATTTCCATTACACTATCATGAAATTTAGTTTCATAACAAGGGGTTATAATGGATGGCATTTCACTCATTTGTATAAGTCTTAACTTTAGGTGAAGGAATGCTCAACCTCTCTTTAAATGTAACATGATATAATATGTAACGGTGATATAGCCGGGTGCCGTGGTCGAGTGGTCTAAGGCGCTTGACTGGAGATGCAAAGGTTGAGGGTTCGAATCCCGACACGGCACTAATATCCTTTGGCAAGATATTAACCTGCACCTGCTACTCTCCACCCGGGTGTTAAATGGGTACCCGGTAGGATGCGACCGTCATTGTTGGTCAAACAGTTTTTTTAGCGTCAAGTAACGCCTGGCTGGAATACTCCCCAGGGAGTGGAGATTGTACTAGTACATCTGTAAAGCGCTTAGAGACATCGTAGATGTATTAAGCGCTATATAAAAGCGGAATTATAATTATTATTTTTATGTAACGGTGATATATCCGGGTACCATGTTTTTATTGACCAACATTCATCCTTTATAATCCTCTCTTGGCATTTGAGTTTTCCCTATCACATTGTGGTTTTGCAGGAGTAAAAATAGAAAGACAGAAAGAAGGAAAGAAAGCAAATAAACGTTGTTCTTTTGGTCTTGCTCACTAGTTTAGCATGATTGTGATTAAACACACTTTTTTTCTATCTAAAAGAAAGATTTAGATACGGATTCAAAATGTCCCCTTGTTTGAAAAAAATATATGGATAAAATATAAGATTTCACATACTATGTTTTTCATCAGTTATTATGGTGCTATATTTCTTAACCACCACGATCTGTGAAGAAACTTTGAGTTGATGGCAAAAGGCAGATATGTGTTTAAAAAGTACTAAATAATATGAATACTACTATATGTTTTGAGGTTATGCAAGAATTTGTTTTGTTTGTTTTTTTCTTTCTGACCTGAAATCAATATCTTATCATAACACTATTTTACGTTTTTCTTACTGTGCACTATATTTTAGTAATTAATTTCTTGCACAATGATACAATGAACTCCGGGGATATTTCAATACTCTAATAAGGAAATCGTGTTTGTACTATTTAAAACGTCATTGTGACTTGCACATTTCATTTCTTGCACAATGACACTTTTGCACAAAAATATGCATCGATATTTATTATTCAAAACATGTTGTGGGCAAAAGATCCTGAAAATATGCTGATTTACTTTTTTGTAGATATGTATCAAATGTGTTAGCCTGTTTGTCGTTCATATACATCTTTCACAAATTATTTGTACGAAATTATGTGATTAA
Source organism: Mesocentrotus franciscanus (assembly GCA_037976565.1). NCBI lineage: Eukaryota > Metazoa > Echinodermata > Echinoidea > Camarodonta > Strongylocentrotidae > Mesocentrotus > Mesocentrotus franciscanus. The sequence continues at coordinate 10,046,548 of CP137678.1, forward strand.
AACATGTAACTTACTATTTTTTTTGTAGAATCGTTCTCCTTATCTTTCATTCACGTAATACTCTTTTTTCATGAATATGATTTGCAATGATTGTACTCCAAGATATATTCTTTTTAGCCTTTCTTGCCCATGATCCTTTCTTTTCCTCAAAATGAATTTTGGGAAAACCTTGGTTATATAAAGAGGTATTTATCCAAAATAGAAGAAAACGTTATATTATTTAAGAATACTACTTCTTGTAGATAGAAATGAACTTTCATACACACGTGTGATGAGATTCAATAATATTATAATACTCATGTATAAGACTATCGGGGCTTTGATGAAAAACATATCTTATCTATTTACTTTCCCTATACAGTGCTCTCCGTTGGATTTCAAATTGGAACCAATAACTCTTCAGATTTATTATGAAACTTAATGATAATAATAGACACATTTGTATAGCGCTATTAATACTGTATTTTTATTAGCACTTTACATTGTAATTATTATTACCGCGGCCTTTTCATCATTATTTCTTTCTGTAGAGAACACTGATGCATGTATTTTGTGTTTGTTGCTTTTCTTTTCTGCGACCTCTATATATGTAATAATGATATTTGGATTATTCTCATAATTTAATTCATTGTACCTGTAATAACCCACAACAATCCGGAATCGAAATTCCCAGGGCATTGTGAAATTTATTTATTTACCATGTTTTTCTTCCCACCTTTTCCCCGAAAGTATTTGGTAAAAATTAACAAAATGTAACACTGTTAAATTTTTATTGCTGTGAAACATAGCCTAGTCGAGCACATGATCATCATATTAATTTGATCGCAAAGACTTTCAAGAAATGAACTTCGGGAAATGTCAATACCCTAATAAGGAAATCGTGTTTGTATTATTTAATATGTCAGTGTAACTTGCACATTTCAAAATTTGTGTATAAGGCTATTGAAAACGTCTGACGTTGTTTTTTGGTTTGTTTTTATCTTTGCGATGGCGTTCATAATATTGTGAACGTACACCCGTCAGAGCAACTCAAAATATGAAACGGGAATGGTGCCGATTATCTACAAAGTCAAAATGTATGACAATTACAAAGTGAAGCATCTTTGTACCAAGAGATACAAGCACTTTTAGACCTCTACCATTGGGCAATCAAGGGTCACCTTTCACAGAATCGCCACTAAATTCTCGATAGTGTTGCAAAGTTACGATTGGTTGTTTTCTATGATTGGTCTCAACTTTTTTTGATGAGGGGTTCTCCTGACATGGCGTCCTGTGCTAATGGTATTACCAATCATGCTCTGGCGAGAATTTCTCCGTGTTCAATATCTTACTCTTACCAAAATTCTAACTTCAACCAAATAACAGCCTGTTAAAGGGAGTTATTTAATAGAACTTACATTTGTCAACCTTCCCGATAGAGGCCGTGAGTAGAGACAGATGTTGTCTCAGTGGAACAACCGTCGATATGAGAGACTGAAGTTCTCGATCTAACTTCAACCCTGCCCCAAACACGATACATAAACCTAACCCTAACCCTAAAAACACAGCAACCCCGAACCTAATTTTGATGGAAAAATAATAAGCTCGGAGCAATTTTCGCCGGAGCTTATGTCGAAGAATCCTGCGAATTCATTTCTCTCCTTCCTTGCTGTTATTACTATGGTGTTGCTAGGTCCCAATTATCGAGAAAGAACTGGCAGAGGGGGCTACTAGGTGGGTAAAATCGAGAGAAATAGGCAATTAAATGGTTACAAGCATGATAAATCTTTCAACGATTCCACTGTTGTGACCGTCATGGTTTGATGAAAAAATGAAATTATGAATACTCTGTATTGAACGGGAATATTGATATTTAAATTATGAATTTAGACGTGCACCTAATTTTTGAAAGATGAGGATTTATGCCAATAAATTGCTTTATATAATTTAATGTAAATGTTTTTAGTGGTCGTTTAATGTTTTTGATTGTGTTGCATTCGTTTATTTGATGAACGGTGTTAATATGTGAGAAATATTATTTCAAATCGGGGAATTGCAATAAGATTGGAATAAGTCAACGCAAAAAGAGAGAAAGGGAGGGGAAGGGAAGGAACTGAGAGAGAAGGGGAGAAGAGAAGGGCGAATAGGAGAAAGAGTGAGTGGGTCAGCGAGTGAGGGAGAGAGATAGAGATGGATATGAGAGAGGTAAAGGGGGAGAGAGAGAGAGGGGGTTACACAGAGGTATATATGAATAAGGCAAAAGAGGTTAATCTTGTTTTCATATTTTTTCAATAAAGCTAAACACAATAATCAACATTAATTAGTATGTCCTTAATGACCCAGTCACAACCAATTACTGTAGACCGAACAAAAAGACTACCCCGAACGGAAATCGTCAGTTTGGAATCGGTTCGGCGATAATAACTATGGCTGAGGTACAAAAGGAAAACAAAAACGTGGGTGTAGCATATAGGTTAAATTAAATTACGACACTTTGACTATGACAATAATAAAAAAATACGGATCATTATGATACAATGTCATTATAATATAATCATACCGCGATTATCATCACTAGGGCCTCGTGTTTATATAAACAGTTGCGATTAATTTCAACTACGATGTACAGGAGAGATAGGAGACTGTAAACTTGCGATTGATTGAAGGACTTGCGATTGATTGAATGACTTGCGATTGATTCGGATCATTCGCAACTATTATTATATTCAATATTAAATTAGAAATAGAAATTGAATAAGCGGTGACGAGAGAGAAAGATATAACGGGAAAGGACGATCAGAATATTGTCAGACCAAATTGGCCTATTGCAGTGGTTAATCCATGATTCTTTAGCCGCTGAGCTAAGGGGGTCTGGCACACGACCGAAAATCTATGACAAGCCACATTTTGAAATCATCTTCAATGAAAACCACAGCTCTCATTTGCCCTTGGGGTCCTGTGTTAAGCACGTGGTGTCGGGCCTATAGCCCTACTTACCTTGATTTCCTTACCTTTCTATACTCATTACTCAGCCCCTTTACATTTTCTACCAAATCGTTTGGCACATGTCATTTATTTGTAATCTTGAACATTCACTGTTAGTTTTGTTGGATTCTGTTAGAATTTATTTTTCTCTCATTACCAGAACTCAAACTTATCTTTGATGCTCTAGGATGAATAAAATGACGTAGGTTTGGGTGTGCACATGAACTGACAAAAATAACTCTGTTGAAGACATTAGCTGTAGGCTTACGTTGCATAACTTGGGGTATTCAATGACAATGTTTTCTATGGATGTGAGAGAATCATAGTAAGTATGAACATTTCCAAAATGTAATTTCGGGGTGGGGGAGGTGGTCATTATTTTTGCGTGGAAGCTAAGGCACGAGCCGAGGTGTGGTATAGACGTAGACTATTAGGCTATTTACATGTATATGATATTTCGCCAAGGGGCGTGTTTGGGAGGGAGCACGTGCCCCTGATGCCCCATCACCCCACCTGTCGCGCGTCCATTTTTGTCTTGAATCATGAAGGGCGATGCATGTGCCTATATATATATAGGCGAGTCAAAGTTGGAGTTCGGAAGGGGCCACCCCCTCAACTTTGAACATTTAAGAAAAAGATGTTGTAAATAGTCATCTGACTCCAACCACAAAACAAATCGGACAGCCCCCCCCCCCCGCGCCCTTCTTGTTACAAATATTGTCCGTCCCTGTGCATGTGGTCTACAGAATGCATTTGATTTAGGCCTGGAAGTTACCCAATTTGCATATAAGTAATAAAAGGGGGGATTCTGAAGTTATGCTGTATATTCACGTTGATGGGGTACTTTCTGAAAAGAGCCCGTGCCTATTAACTTGGCTTCGTAATCTGCAGCTCGTTTATGTTTGAGGTCACCTCGAATGACCCCTATTATTTTTAGCTCAGACTGCGCCTGTTCATGTTCACCGCATTCATATGCTGTTTGTGTACGTACCGTACGTGAGGGCGACGTGCATGCAATCTGGCTACACAAAAGTTGTTTTTGAATGGGACAGCCAAAATCGACCGCGAGAAAATCCCACGTGAAAGACACACGGGGACCTCTGCGCATGTCCCTGTAAACATCAAATTTAACTTAGATTTGGGAAGAAACGATCGCAAATCTGTAAGTTTGAGCTAGAAGAGAGGACAGAGAATTTACAGGATCAAAATGGGAGCTTATTTATCGGAACCGAACGTGGAGAAGATCTCGGATGACGGGAGTTGTGAGGAACTTTCATACGGAGCCTCTGCAATGCAGGGATGGCGAGTTGGCATGGAGGTCAGTATAAATATGAATGAAGGCGAAGTTGAAGACGTGCTGAGCTGAGCTGTGCAACTGTGCCAGTGCAGTGCCAGTGCAGTGCCAGTGGTTCTTTCCCTCAAACTTCACTGGTTCAACAGTTTAACATTAATAAAGCTGCATAACGATTATCCTTGTTTGATTCATACCAGTGAAAACGGTGGGGGGCAATCATAAATATGAGTGCTGTCAAAAAAAGGAGAAGAAATGGTGTTTAAACTCATTAAAGTTTAATTGTCCTGAATAAATTTTGAGTTTGAAACGGTGTTGTCTGTGGAAATGAAACATTTCATTTCCATGAATTGTTTTCATCACCACCACTCTCCAATTGATAAACTAGACGTCAGTTAATCTGATGGTTAATAAAGCTAGTAATTGATAGTCTAGGCATGGAATATTCGAGGGATCCTCTAGGCCTTAACTATATAAAATTATAATTTGTTACTTTACAATATTAATAGGGTGTCTGAACGATTTTTCAATTTTCCCTTTTGGATCGTTTTTCACCATTTTGGTTGGATAATTGAAAAAATTATTTACTCAGAATAATACATTTCAAATTTCAAGACTCACCGATGTTTCTATCAAAAGTTACAGCCCCTTCAATTCCCTACAATATTCATCCATTTTTGTAAGAATCGACGAAAAAGACGTACACGCAGAGTTATGTTGTTTTGCTAAATTTAGCACAACAGCTGAATTGCGCAATATGCAAGCGTACACATACGCGTGCAAGCGCACGCGTGTTGCTTAACTGATGCGCGATCGGTAATCCATTGTCTTCAATGGGCACCCACTTCCGGGTTTGTAGACACGGCCCGATGCATATTCATGTGCAGATTTTACGCGCTATCACCATGGGTTCGCCGGCGCGGAGCTCACGCCTCCCTACTTAGCTGATCCGAAAAATGTGGGGAAGGGTATTTTCAAACTGTAATTGTTTGTGATCCCTGGGGGCTAGCGAAAAAATAAGCGTAGGGATATTTTCCTTACGACTGGGACTACACTGTACATATCGCCAGGGGCGTCATATCTCATAAGTGGCAAATTTCGGAGTTAGCCAGGAAACAATGTTTAAATAGCTGTTTTGACAAAGATATTTTTATAATTTCGAGATGACGCCCCTCTGGAAATATTGGAATTAATCTGCTCTTTCATATGACACCTCATTTATTGAGTATCACCTTCAGGATCACAAAGAATAAAGGTTTGAACTTTGAAAAAAAAAAAACTTTGACAATTTTGGATGACCGCGCAATGCACGTAGACCGCATAGGGCTGCGTGCAATCTCTATGGGAAGGATTTTAGCACACAACATCGGGTGCGCGATCAGACACCCTAATATTAATACTTACTAACGTAACGGTTAGTGTAAAACTAAAAAAAGACGCACAAGCAGGTAGTACCATAGCCCGGGTATTTGAAGAGCAAAGCAGCTACCGGCAAACATGACGAAAAATAAAAATTAAATAATTTAGCTTTAGAGTTTTTTTTCAAATGCCTGCCGGAAATGTTCACGATTTTTGCAGTGTAAATGCCCGCTCTTGAAACTTCTGGATTTTGCTTGGGTGACTCCTCGCTTCCGTGCTAATGCAGGCAGGACACTTCATTATCTATATAAAATTCATGCCCATCGCCTGCACTCCATACCTTCCAACTAAGGACTATATTATATTTACATCACAGCCTACCACTTCGACTGCGATGAACTCGCTAATCTCCAAAAAGTAGAGGGACAAAAACAGAGAGAGAGGTGCATTCACACTACCCACCAAAATGTCTGAATAAGCAAACATCACCGCTTTTTACAAATGGCGCATGTGCACTACTCAACAAAGAATCGGAATAGCAAAAATCAACAGTTTTATGGGGTTTTCCATCAATGAAAATGGCAGTAAAAAAATTAATCCATTTCAAAATGGTGTTTGGGGTGTATAAATGGGCCTATACAGTAGTAGGGTGTCTGATTGCTCACTCGATTTTTGTGTGCTAAAATCCTTCCCATAGAGATTGCATGCATCCCTATGCAGTCTCTGCATTGCGCGATCATGCAAAATTGGTCAATGTTTTTATTACCAAATCGAGATTCAAACCTTTATTATTTGTGATCCTGAAGGCGATAGTCAATAAATGAGGTGTCATATGAAAGAGCAGGTTTTTCTCTATATTCCCAAAGGGGCGTCACTTCGGAATTGTAAAAATATCTTGATCAAAACAGCGATTTAAACATTGTTTCCCACCGTAGCTCCGAGATTTGCCACTTTAAAAAAATGACGCCCGAGGCTTAAGTTGGGCCAGCTGTAAGGAATATATCCATGCACTTATTTTTTTGCTAGCCCCCAGTGATCACAAACAGTTACAGTTTGAAAATGCCCTTCCCCCCATTTTTTGCATCAGCTAAATAGGGAGGCGTGACTCTGCTCAGCCCAAATCCATGGTGACAGCGCGTAAAATCTGCACATGAATATGTATTTCAAGCTCATGTACGCTTGCATGTTGCGTAATGCAGCTGTTTAGCAAAATTTACAACTCGGCGTGTACGTCTTTTTCGTCAATTCTTGGATGAATATTACCTAGATTTGGGGGGGCTGTAGGCCTATCTTTTGATAAAAAACATCGGTGAGTCTTCAAATTCGAAATGTGTTCTTCTGAGAAGTTGATTTTTTTTTTTTGGTTTGGCTTCGTAATTTGTTTTTCTTCAGAGCTCTAAAAGCTACATGTATACAAAATTCACGAAAAGAAAGGGCAAAAATTCCTGCTCATGTGTTCATTGTTGATGACTACACTGCGTTTGATGCCAGGAATTTTAAACATGAAAATAAGCTTTTAAATCCTTGAACTAGCAACAATTTACAAGGTTAAAAAAATCATCGTTGTGCATGTAATTGTGTACGGTAAACAACTTTTGCGGTTTTTCTTTTCCTTTCCAACATACATGTACATGTACATGTAGCTCATTACCATGCATATTTTTTTTCTCTGAGACAATAAATGAAAAATATAATCTTTGCCAAGTTTAAGAAGAAAAAGTTATCATTAAGCATGTATGCAGAAATTCACTTACTTCTCTATGGCCCGAAGTCAAATGGGGGGTTTAAAAAATTTAATTACCTCATGGTCCAAAACTTGGGTTCACCTCTAATATGACTAAAAGTATAAGCCTGAAAGTGAAACATAATGTAAATACCTTAAAGTGGCTTGGCACATACATGTACAGTACATGCACATACACGTATCATTGCCTGCTCATTGGTCAGAGGACATCACAATTATTCCCAGACGCTGTATGTCCCGCCAGGTTGCGTATTCGGACAGTTGACTTAAAAACAGCGATTTGAAGAAGTTTACTAGCAATATTTCATAAATCTTCTATGACTTTTGTTGGACAATATTATAAAGGACAAACATTCATGACGGTTGGTGATATATTTGATGAATATTTGTTGTCAAATCCAAAAGCAAAACAGAATGCTTTATGTTTATTAAAGCCACTCTGTACTAGTTTGGCCAGGAGGGATTAGAGGGATTAGCGTGGTCACTGACAGGTGGTTATCTCTTCAACTCAGCTGTCAATTAACATAAGAAAAAGAGGATCATGGGGGACCAACGGGCACCGCTTAGGCATTGTTTTCTATATAGAGGGAGCAAGTAGCTACAAGTAGTACAGTGTGGCTTTAAGTGTCCAGACACACAACCCCCCATCATACTCCATGTACATGTATTTAATGGAGGTTTAAGTTTCTTGGGTTAAAATAAAACTAGAAATGTAATTCGTCATGAGGACGAATTAGGTGGTCTGTTATGTAATCTGAATAACTGATCTTGTAGAAAATTGTCTTAGCTACAACATATCAAAATTTGGAAGAAAATCGATCCATATTTACAGAGATACAATCAATTTTCCATAAATATGCTGACGTCATAATATGCAAATTCGTATTTTGAGTTCCAAGGCCAAAGGGCAAAGGGCAGAGCTGTAGAAAATTAAGGAACATTACAAGACATAATAGAAGGAGAACGAGAACCAGAGGCGGGAGAGGTAGAGGGTGAGAGAGAAGAAAAAGAGAAGGGCAGAGGCAGAGGGAGACAGAGCAAGAGAATAAGAGGGAGGCAAGGCAAGAGGTCGAGGTAGAGGGAGGCAGAGAGAGGGAGAGGGTAAAAGAGTAGAGAGATATATATGCAGAGACAGAGCAAGAGAAGGAGAGGGGCAAAATAAGAGAGGAGAAGGGAAACAGAGCAAGAGAGAGGAGAAAGAGAGAGATGCAATGGAGAACGATGCATTCAATATATCCAGCATAAATAGAATTTAATATAGAGAAAGAGAGAAGTATAGACAAGTAAACAATTCTATGTCCACGGGAGAGACGTAAACATGCATATACCTTGGGCTGAATAACTGGAAAAAGTAAAAACGTCTGGGAAGGAGACTAGCAAGGTGATTTGATATTGTAGCAGAGTTGGGAGATACACCCTATATTAGGTTTAATACCAGATTTCCCATAGGGTTGTACTCAAACGATTGACATTCTTCTCCCATAGATATAACACGCAAAATTAGGCATTTTATTACATTGTTTGTGATTGTATATGTCGAAGAAGATCATAAAATCAAATTTAAAACGACGGCAAAAAAAAAAAAAAATGACCCACCAGGAATCGAACTTGGGTCGCCGGAATGGGAGGCAAGTGCTATGACCACTATACCAAAATAATCCACATAGACATTACACGTGAACGGAAAATGGAATTCTCAAATCCCACTTTGCAAGTGAAATATGAGCATGATCCCGGCATCTGATCGAAAAATAAAGGGCACACTTGTGATAGCTTATTGTCTCAGCTACAACATACTCAAAGCTCAGCAAAACAAAACTAAAACGACGGAGATATTGCTCGCGAAAGACGGAATGTAGAATCCAGTTTTGAGAAAAAGTCATGTCCCATAGAGAATACACGCAAAATGTGAAAAATTGACATGCCTCCTTTAATCGCAAAAATACGCCATGATGCCTTTGTCAAAATGAAAAATCGTGGTGACTGCATTTGTAGAGAATTGTCTCAGCTAGAACATATCAAAATTTGGAAGAAAATCGATCAATATTTACAGAGATACAATCAATTTTCCAAAAATATGCTGACGTCATAATATGCAAATTGAAATTTTGAGTTCGGAGGCCATTATGATGACGTCATGAGTTAATTGAGGGTCAAATGAGACATGAAATCATATCTCCGACTCATAATCTATCCAAATATGAAAAAAATTGGGAGTTCCCATCCATTCTGAAGAGTTACAATGAATTTTGTATAGGCATGTTTTTGCCCATATATGCTATGTATTACAAGAGCTCGCGCGCACGGACATTTATATTGAATGGACGCTCATCTTGTTATTAATGGTCAATAAGAGATAAAGATGGTATCAAATTGTTTGAAAAAATATGGGAAATATCATGAAAGAAAAAAATGGCGATTTTATGTTGTGTAATGGTGTTACGCGCGAAAACGCGCGCATGCGTGTGCGCGTTTTTTGCGAAATGCTTAAAATGGCCTGAAACGTATCCAAAATGAATTTGAGACGATTTGGAGCATTTTGAAATTTTGCGCGCGCTGCGCGCGACGACGCATGCGCGCGTTTTTGACCTGAAATTGACCGGACGGATATTGACCTTGATCATGATAAATATGAATGAGAAATGACTTTCCGTTATGAAGATATGATCATGAGTTGAAAGTACAAAAAAACACAAAATGGCGCCTGGATGACGTCATGAAGACTTGATGACCTTGAAAATGTTCCTGTCACGTCTCATGACAATGACCTATGACTGTGCCAAAATTGAAAGAAATTGACAAAACCTATCTGGAGTTATCTTATACACAAAAAAGTGCGGAGAAATAAATAAAAACTAGAAATGTAATTCGTCATGAGGACGAATTAGGTGGTCTGTTATGTAATCTGAATAACTGATCTTGTAGAAAATTGTCTTAGCTACAACATATCAAAATTTGGAAGAAAATCGATCCATATTTACAGAGATACAATCAATTTTCCATAAATATGCTGACGTCATAATATGCAAATTCGTATTTTGAGTTCCAAGGCCAAAGGGCAAAGGGCAGAGCTGTAGAAAATTAAGGAACATTACAAGACATAATAGAAGGAGAACGAGAACCAGAGGCGGGAGAGGTAGAGGGTGAGAGAGAAGAAAAAGAGAAGGGCAGAGGCAGAGGGAGACAGAGCAAGAGAATAAGAGGGAGGCAAGGCAAGAGGTCGAGGTAGAGGGAGGCAGAGAGAGAGGAGAGGGTAAAAGAGTAGAGAGAGATATATATGCAGAGACAGAGCAAGAGAAGGAGAGGGGCAAAATAAGAGAGGAGAAGGGAAACAGAGCAAGAGAGAGGAGAAGAGAGAGATGCAATGGAGAACGATGCATTCAATATATCCAGCATAAATAGAATTTAATATAGAGAAAGAGAGAAGTATAGACAAGTAAACAATTCTATGTCCACGGGAGAGACGTAAACATGCATATACCTTGGGCTGAATAACTGGAAAAAGTAAAAACGTCTGGGAAGGAGACTAGCAAGGTGATTTGATATTGTAGCAGAGTTGGGAGATACACCCTATATTAGGTTTAATACCAGATTTCCCATAGGGTTGTACTCAAACGATTGACATTCTTCTCCCATAGATATAACACGCAAAATTAGGCATTTTATTACATTGTTTGTGATTGTATATGATAATATGTTATAATAGTCGAAGAAGATCATAAAATCAAATTTAAAACGACGGCAAAAAAAAAAAAAAAAATGACCCACCAGGAATCGAACTTGGGTCGCCGGAATGGGAGGCAAGTGCTATGACCACTATACCAAAATAATCCACATAGACATTACACGTGAACGGAAAATGGAATTCTCAAATCCCACTTTGCAAGTGAAATATGAGCATGATCCCGGCATCTGATCGAAAAATAAAGGGCACACTTGTGATAGCTTATTGTCTCAGCTACAACATACTCAAAGCTCAGCAAAAACAAAACTAAAACGACGGAGATATTGCTCGCGAAAGACGGAATGTAGAATCCAGTTTTGAGAAAAAGTCATGTCCCATAGAGAATACACGCAAAATGTGAAAAATTGACATGCCTCCTTTAATCGCAAAAATACGCCATGATGCCTTTGTCAAAATGAAAAATCGTGATGACTGCATTTGTAGAGAATTGTCTCAGCTAGAACATATCAAAATTTGGAAGAAAATCGATCAATATTTACAGAGATACAATCAATTTTCCAAAAATATGCTGACGTCATAATATGCAAATTGAAATTTTGAGTTCGGAGGCCATTATGATGACGTCATGAGTTAATTGAGGGTCAAATGAGACATGAAATCATATCTCCGACTCATAATCTATCCAAATATGAAAAAAATTGGGAGTTCCCATCCATTCTGAAGAGTTACAATGAATTTTGTATAGGCATGTTTTTGCCCATATATGCTATGTATTACAAGAGCTCGCGCGCACGGACATTTATATTGAATGGACGCTCATCTTGTTATTAATGGTCAATAAGAGATAAACATGGTATCAAATTGTTTGAAAAAATATGGGAAATATCATGAAAGAAAAAAATGGCGATTTTATGTTGTGTAATGGTGTTACGCGCGAAAACGCGCGCATGTGCGTGTGCGCGTTTTTTTGAAATGCTTAAAATGGCCTGAAACGTATCCAAAATGAATTTGAGACGATTTGGAGCATTTTGAAATTTTGCGCGCGCGCTGACGCGGACGTGCGCATGCGCGTTTTTGACCTGAAATTGACCGGACGGATATTGACCTTGATCATGATAAATATGAATGAGAAATGACTTTCCGTTATGAAGATATGATCATGAGTTGAAAGTACAAAAAACACACAAAATGGCGCCTGGATGACGTCATGAAGACTTGATGACCTTGAAAATGTTCCTGTCACGTCTCATGACAATGACCTATGACTGTGCCAAAATTGAAAGAAATTGACAAAACCAATCTGGAGTTATCTAATACACAAAAAAGTGCGGAGAAATAAATAAAAATAAAGAAATAATAAGAAAGAAAATTCTGACGAAATCAATAGGTGATCTGTCGATACCGACAGACCACCTAATAATTATATGATATTGTCTGCCCTTGAATGGTATATCAGACATATTGCATTCAGCTCGCAATTGTTCATGCTAGCTGAATGCAATATCTGATATACCACGAAAGAAAGCCAAAATAATTATTAATATCAACAAATCAGACTACTGATAAATTTTAAGAATTAAAAAGATCAACAACAATCCATGGCAATTTTCCAATCCAACAACAGTGTCTCGACTACCGGAAGTCTTAAAGCAAAATTTGGCAAGTCAAAACGAAAGATGATTCCAGTTTTGAATATAAATTGGTGTTTAAATGCAATACTAAATACACATTTAACATAATATACTGGGGCTGTATTCAATTCAGTATGCTGATTAAGTTAGTATTTTACTTGGCTATGGTAAGTTATATGTCTTAAGTTCTTAACTCGTATTCAGATCATATCTTGGTATTTTACTTAAGCAAGTCGACTATATGGCAAAATACTAACTGATAAGCATTATTTGTGACGTCACATGGTCAATAAAAAAAGTATGCGCAATAAACGCGTCGCATTAAATGCTGGCTATTATAATTGTGCGCTATTAATATGATTGTGTGCAGCTTTGGAAATCACGCTGATTCTCCTTTGGATGAGTGACGTATTTTCCAGAGGAAAAGGGGTATGGTGTGACTAGGTGGTAATGTGTCTACTTTATTTGAAGCAATACTGTATAATAATCCTCTTATGAACTATGACAGCATGTTTACAGGACTGTAAAAATGTGCATTTGCAGCATAAATTTAATTGTAAATGTAGACTCGAACTGACTAATGTTTTTATTTTTAGCCCTTGGGTGAGCAAATGAATTCCATTCTCAAATGAGTCAAATCTCAAAGCCATCCAGTCTGTCACACACACAGAAAAGCTTAGAGCAGCAGTGTTAAATGAGGGCCAAATGAGTGAGAACTGTCCAGGAACAAGGCCTAACCCCTTTTCAGACTTCCAAATTCATTGTATGGCTAATCAAAAACCGTAATGTGCAATTTTAGTCTGAACAGCTTTTAAAGAAATGTGTAGTGAAATGCAAGTTTGGCCATTGTTAATGATGAAAACTTGTTAAAGAATCAGAGTCCTGTTCTTGTCTCAATGTCGTATCATAGGTGTACGAAAACCATTTAACTTGGCAGGTCTTATGATTGGCCAGCTTACACATCAACTGACCTCTTCCGAAATAATTTCCATAATATGATGTTGTTATCCAGCTTCTTTATAAATACCAGTTTTGTGTGAACTCCCTCTTTGAGTAGCACTGTTGAACAAAGGCCAAATCTTGGTCCAGTGACTCCAGTCAATTGCTATGGACCATGATATGTCCAGGAATAAGGCCTTTGATGACAGAGAGGAAATGGAGGAAGGGGGGTAGGTATACTATAGGGCTTAGGGACAAGACTTCGGTGCCACATGGGAATAAGGAAGGGGCAGTGGAGCCCAGGCGGAAGAGGCAGCTAGGGAAAGGGAAGGGGCACCGAGTTTATGGGACGAAATGATTTTCATTAAGTACTGTCATACAGTAGGAGATGGACTGCAAACAACTCTTTCACATACAGTGGGCAGCATTGTCAAACCAAAACAGACCTGCAGTTTTTTGCATTGGGATTTTTCGATACCATGAAAGATATGCCCAATTTCACATGTAAACACAAAATAAAAGCTCCAATTCGAACCTTAAACTTTAGTGTACGTGTACATGCACATTTTCTTTTAATTTTGTTATACTTAGTGGACGCTGAAGGGGAAGTAACACTTTGAGAACTTGACATCATAATCAATACAATACAATTATAAATTGGCTTGTCGATGTTTATTCATGTTGTATGTGGTGAAATTGGAAAGAAACTGGAAGATACAAAAATAACAAATGACAATTCTAATGAAAATATGTGGTAAATTAGAGTTTATATCTGAATTTAATTTTGATGGCATACCATTAACAAATCCCTCTTTTTATCTCTTTCCTTCCTCCCTCTCCTACATGTATTTGCCCTGTCTTTCTCTATTCTACCTCCTACATGTATCTCCATCCTCTCCTACCTTCTCTCTTTCTCTTCTTCTTTTATCCTCCCCTCATTCTCTTTCTCTGTCTTTCCTTGTATTCTTGACTTTCTACCCCGCCATTCTGACCCCCTTCACCACTCCCCCTCACCCCTTCCTCCCTCTCACCTCACCTCTCCACATCCATATCCTCCCCCTCTCTCTCTCTCTCCTCCATCTCACTCTCTATCTTTCTTTCTCTCTCTTTCTCTCTCTCTCTCTCTCTCTCTCTTTCTTTCTCCATCTCTCTCTCTCTCTCTCTCTTTCTTTCTCCATCTCTCTCTCTCTCTCTGTTCCTTTCTGCCATTACAGGACTCTCACAACTGTATCACCAGGCTCACAGAAGACACATCACTGTTTGCTGTCTATGATGGCCATGGAGGTATGTGAACACCTTTTTTTACAGTGCTCCAACGTTTACATCTGGTGACATTTGCTCTGGGCTGTATTCCCAATTTTCCATCAAAGATGCAGGGTTAGGGTTAGGCCATTATTCCGTCAAAGATGCAGGGTTAGTTGCAGGGTTGCCTTTGGGGTTTATGTAAGGGTTAGGGTTGTAGTTAGAATGAGGTACATGTACATGTGCATGTATTGATTCGTCCAGAGCTGAAGTTGAGCATTCAGTTAGTGTACGCTATTGACTACAGAGCACTTGTCGCCGGAGTATACATATACAGTATGTCATGCCATCTTTTGTTTCAGAACACATTATTCCTTTGGTGTGACCAAACAGTCACCAAACACTTTGTCCCTAACATGAAGTGTTCAACATATCATGTACCTGTACATGTAGGCCATATTGGTATACATGTACATGTAAAACCCATAAATTCTGCTAGGAACAACAAAGGTATACAAAAGTTAACTCATTTAACACTTCTGAACATTCAAAAACTTCTTTGTTCTTGACAGAGGATACACTGCACAAGCACTGTATTACTCTTACATTAATAGGAAGAAGGGTATAAAACATGATGCAAACATAAGTGTCTGTTGTGTCTTTGGAACTCCTTGGCAAAATAATTTTCCAAACCAATATAAGTCATATCAAGAAATTTTAAAAACTGATCACCATACTGCATTTGTGTCATTCATGATTACAATTTGGTTATGAAAGCTATCGGATTTTGGGGGTGTGTCTGTTCTTTCGTGGAATTGCACATAAATAGTCTTCTAAGACCCCGTTCTCGTTCACTTCGTTGGAGCGGTCTAACTAAGACCCGTTCCTCAGGGCGATTCTTAGGTGAGTGAGAATGGTCAAAGTGGTCCTGAAAGTGGACTTCTGGACGCTCCAGAAGACCACCTCGGGAGGTGGTCTTGAGAAGGTCTTATTAAGAGCCGTTTGGACAGCTCTAACGTGCAATGTGAGCAGGCGTACTTTGAGCGAGTGAGCTAGTGGCGTTCCACGAAGCATGTAATGCGGTACATACACTACCGCTCAAAGGTTTTGGCATCGGTTTCTTCCGTGCACCGCTCGAACTGTAAGCGGTGAGCGGAGAACGGTGCCTCGCCGTTCACCGCTCTTCGGTGCCGCGCCGTTTGCTCACCGTTTGCTCACCGTTTGCTCACCGTTTGCTCACCGTTTGCTCACCGTTTGCTCACCGTTTGCTAACCGAAGTATTACGGTTAATAACAGAAAGCTTTGTGTGCGCTGAGTCTGCGGCGTATCTGTAGAAATCTCAAAAGTCGCACACGCGGAGATCGGAGTACTAGTTCATTGCATTCACAATCATACCGATGCGCTTGCCACTGACGTCACAATCACTTGATTATTTCATCACAATAGCGTGAGAGAATGTTCATAGACGGTTGTTCCGCTGAGATTACATCTTGCTCCTGTGACCGCAATTATACATAGACTGAATTCAGTGAGTACGGCGTATGGGGTAGTGTGTGGAAGGAATGGTTCGGTTCGGCCGCACCGAGATGAATGAGATATGCAACAAGTTTTTTCACTCTTTACGTCTTCATATATCCGCTTTGGCTGCAGTATTACATTCCATCTTAATTTATAAAATAATTGAAGCGGAAATATGAACTTTGACTTACGATAGCTTGCTCATTTAGATCCTAAAATCTAAATTAATGTTTAAGCCAAGAAAGACTTGTCGTCAACGTGATTTGTTGTCAGCCATCTTGATTTGAGTTAATGAATATTCACGAGTTAGCCAGTGATATTTTAACCCAGTATCAAGCGATTGATCTGATTGGCCATCAGCATTGTTTTTGCGATAAGGCAGTGCCCGGCAGTGCCTTAAAAAGGATGTCACATTGCCTTAAAATGATGTCACATGTGGCAGTCCACGTTCTCGTCGTGCAAATCTAAAAGTTCCTAGATCTGCATGAGGCGTTATAAAATCAGTCATTGTTACGTCACAATACAGCTTTCATCGCAGGATCTTATATCTACATATCAATGATTTTTGTACCAATACTTACATACAACGTTACCTATAACTCTTTTTAAACTTTTGATTTTGTAATGATTACTTTCATTTGTATTACCTGGCATGTTTTGTCATGTACGAGTCTTTTTTAGTTTTGTTTATATAAGTTAATCTCTTAACTACTCTTCGGGAGCAATTGAATAAAATGGAATTGAATAATAGTCTACTAAGATCTGCTTACCCATCAGTTAAATCAGGCGCGGATCCAGGGAGCGGGCCTTGCCCCGCAAAAGAGAGAGAATGAAAAGAAGGGAAAGTGAAAGAGGAGAGAAAGAGGAAGAAGACAAGAAATTGGAGAAAAATAAGAAGGTCGGGGGAGGGGGAGCGGAAGGGCCTTGCCTCCCAGGCTGTTACATCCCCATCAAAAAAATAAGAGAAGGAAGGAAAGGGAAAGAAAAAAAGTAAAAGAGGAGATAAAGGGAAGGAAAAAAAGAGGGATAAGAAAAGAAAGGGGATATCAGTTGCAATTTTCCCCAATAAGTTGTGGATCGGGGATGGGCAAAGGCCCTGCCCCCCTATAAGTTAATCTCTTAACTACTCTTCGGGAGCAATTGAATAGAATGGAATTGAATAATAGTCTACTAAGAGCTGCTTACCCATGAGTTAAATCAGGCGCGGATCCAGGGCGGGCCTTGCCCCCAAAAGAGAGAGAATGAAAAGAAGGGAAAGTGAAAGAGGAAGAAGACAAGAAATAGGAGGAAAATAAGATCGGGGGAGGGGGAGCGAAAGGGCTCGCCTCCCAGGCTGTTACATTCCCCATAAAAAAATAAGAGAGAAGGAAGGAAAGGAAAGTAAAGAGGAGATAAAGGGAAGGAAAAAGAGGGATAAGAAAAGAAAGGGGATATCAGTTGCAATTTTCCCCCAATAAGTTGTGGATCGGGGGGATGGGCAAAAGGCCCTTGCCTCCCCTCACCGCCCCGCCAAAAGAAGAGAAGGACGGGAAAGGAAAGAGAGCTAAAGGGAACAAAGAGGAAGAAGAAAAGAAGGGAGATCAGTTGCGATTAATCCCGCCAGAACGTGTGGAAGGGAGGGGGGCCAAGCGACACGATCTCAACATTAACCTCATGGCCCAAATACAGGTGGTTGAAATTTGATATGTACTGCGCACGTAGGGATTCCCCGAATTATAATGACAATGGGATCTCCATTTTATGACATTCAGTTTGCATGGAAGCTATTCGACATAAACCAGGGAGGTTAGTTGTTTTCTTGCAAAATTGATTGCAAAACTATATCCAAGTTATATCACATCTATTGATATGGGGTTATGAACTTATTATAATATGGATAAATATGGCTGCTATTTCTAGAAAAACGATGTGTATGTAGCGAGATTTTCAGGAAGGTATGAATGTAAGGAAGGGAGAAAGAGAGAAGAGGAGGGGTTAGTGGGACAGGCAGATAGAAGAAAGAAAGAGGGAATAGAGCGCAAAGAGAGAGAGAGAGAGAGAGAGGGGTGAAAGATATAAAGAGAAAGAAAGAGATATAGAGATTTGAAAATTTAATGAGCGATCCATAACTCCAAATAACAAATAATTCTTTATAATTCTATTCATTCATTACCAATCAGTTGAACCATGGCCCTACAAAATACAAATTTTGCCACAGACCGCAAACATTATTTTCACAAACCAGGATTGTTTTTAAACAAAAGCGACACGATCTCGACATGACCTCATGACCCAAATACAGGTGGTTGAAATTCGATATGTACTGCGCGCGCTCAGGGATTACCGTAATTATAATGACAATGGGATCTCCATTTTATGACATTCAGTTCACATGCAAGCTATGACCCCGTTCTCATTCACTTCGTTGGAGCGGTCTAACTAAGACCCGTTCCTCAGGAGCGGTTCTTAGGTGAGTGAGAACGGTCAAAGTGGTCCAGGAAGTGGACTTCTGGACCCTCAGAAGACCACCTCGGGAGGTGGTCTTGAGGAACGGGTCTTATTAAGAGCGGTTTGGAGCGCTCTAACGTGCGAGTGTGAGCGGGCGTACTTTGAGCGGAAGTGGTCTAGTGACGTTGCGTGCGAAACATGTAGTACGGTACATACGCTTAGTATTCAGCGAAAAATTTACCCGCTGACCTGAGCTGCCATAGCAACAAGACCACTTTGACTCGTGGAGCGGTTTGAGCCATAAAAAACTGCTCGGAGTGTGAACCCTCGCAAACCGTTCCTCAAGACCCGTTCCTCTGGAGCGGTCTAACTAAGACCACTTTCAAAGTGAGTGAGAACGGGGTCTATGATTACTCCTGAGTTGGGAAGCTCTTGTATTCGACATAAAACCAGGGAGGTTAATTGTTTCCTTGCAAAATTTATTGCAAAACTTATAAGATTATTTCCAAGTTATGTCACATCTATTAATATGGGTCGTGAACTTATTATAACATGGATACAAAATGGCTGTTATTTCAGTGAAAATGGCGCGCATGCTATGAGACTTTCAGGAAAGGAATGAATATAAGAAAACTTGAAAGGACGGGGAGAGACAGAGAGGAAGAGAAATAAGAGAAAGGACGGAGGGAGACGGGGTACAGAGAGAAAGAAGGGAGACATGGGGAGGGAGAGAGAAAGAAAGAGGGAATATAGTAAAGAGATAAAGGGGGTGGGGTTATTATTATTATTATTTATTATTATTATTATTATTATTATTATTATTTATTTATATTATTTATTATTATTATTATTTATTATTATTATTATTATTATTATTATTTATTATTATTAAGGGAGACATGGGGAGGGAGAGAGAAAGAAAGAGGGAATATAGTAAAGAGATAAAGGGGGTGGGGTAGAGAGAGACTGGAAGAAAACCCATTTGCTGCTTAATAATCAACAACCCAAGATGAGGAAGGGAATGTTTACATTCAAAACAGGCGGGTGTTTGGATAAAAGAAAACAAAATGTAGGTTTCAAATATGGTATGATTCCATCAATATTGATAGTGTTCAAACACAAAACCATACATTCTAATAAAATATTATTTCATAGAAATGGATGTGTTCGTAGTAGGAAAGAAGAAAACAACTCAACTTACCCTTTAAAATATTTATGTTGCATTGTCGAACCGCAAACATCAATATTCATGAGCAGTTGGCAAGGCTCCAAGAACTACAGGTCGAGCGTGGGAACCAAAGGGAGACATTGCGTAACATGGACTTTCTCTGTCATCAAGTCACTCAACAAGAGATTGAGATAAGAGTCGAGTCGTTGAATGATATAATTATGTCGACAAGATAAGAGATAAAATTGTTTCCCTGGGGGGCTTGCTGGTTAAAACTGGTAGAATTTGACAGGAGCCACGCGAGCGTAGTAAATCAAGTTTAGGGGTGAGTATATTTACGAACTTTTCTTGGTCTTGCTATTAATATTATACCACCGAACCCGAACATGGGCCTGACTTACAGCAAGAAGTATCTAAAAAATTGATTGAATATTCGGAAAGGTTTTGATTAGTTTTTGATAAGTTTGGATTACTTTTGACAGGAATGGAGGAAATAGGAAATGGCTACTCTCTACGATTGTCTACCTCCTCCTTACTACATCACTTACATACACTCCTCTTTCACTCTCTCTCTCTCATTCTCGGTACTACATTTTTGTCATGTTCTTTTGTCTGTAATTCTGGCAGTATAAATTATAATTATATATTCCATATTTTGATCATGATTTTTAAAACCATATTTGATTGTGATTTTGTATTACTTGTAATTGTCAGTTGTCAATTTATAATTCGTTTATACTGTACACATCATCAATGCAGCTTTGCACGGCTGCCATTGAAGTTTTTATTCAATAAATCATTAATTTTATGAATGAATGGATATAAAGAGGAACTAGAAGTAGAAAGTTGTGCGGAAATAGACTAACGTGTTCGTGTCTTGCCTAATTATATTTATAACTAATCAACACTGTTTAGTCGATAGCCATTTCCCTTTTCATATATATACCATAATCATTTTATTTGTTTTTTCCCATTCTGGCCTTGATGATACCTCATCTCCTTTCCTTCCCGAATAATATCTTCAGCTTTCTCCAACTCCATCCAGTACTTTTCAAATTTTGTCAAAACTGCCTGCCTCTCATTCTTTCTCTCTCCTTCATTCTTTCCTGTTAAATCAACTCTGGTCTAATCGACACTCCTAAGACAGTGACAGTCATTGATCCATTCTATTTTAAAGATTTTATTATCAAGCCTCTAGCGAATCTCACGTCGACAACTAAAAATGATCGCTAATATGTATTCCCTCATTTTTCATCAACATCAAATTTACAATCGTAATTTTTCACGATCATCCTAAGACCTAACCAGTAACCACCGCCCACAATCATCACCACCATCTCATCATAATTTCATCATGATTTCATCGTCATCATCACCATTAACAACTTCATTAAAACGTCACCATCATTATCTTCACCAGAATCGTTCGAATGCAGAGCACAAGTCTTCATTCTTTAAACATTTATAGCAAACGTGATTCCTAGATCTACATGCGGCTTTGTAAAATCAGTCATTGTTACGTCACAATACAGCCTTTCATCGCGTGCGCTCTTTAGCTAACCGCGGACTTTCACCGTTCACCGTTCTGAGAAAGAAATCCGCGCGTGCGCTCTCTCTGGCTAACCGTTTGCTCACCGTTTGCTCACCGTTTGCTCACCGTTTGCTCACCGTTTGCGCTCCGATAGCTTCCCGCGGATTCTCACCGAACAACAAAACCTTGGAGATAACCGCGGAAAGCTTACGATAGGACAAACGGTACCAAACCGTAACCGAACCGTTGTGCCAAAACCTTTGAGCGGTAGTGTACGGTTTGTATTCCGCGCGCAAAAAAATTGACCCGCTGACCTGAGCTGCCATAGCAACAAGACCACTTTGACTCGTGGAGCGGTTTGAGCCATAAAAAACTGCTCGGAGTGTGAACGCTCACAAACCGTTCCTCAAGACCTGTTCCTCTGGAGCGGTCTAACTAAGACCACTTTCAAAGTGAGTGAGAACGGGGTCTTAATACATTTCAAGGCGGTTGATTTTACATGTACAGCTCACCAACATTGTTGCCAACGCAACAAAATTCTTTGTATTGTTCACTTCACAACAAAGAATTTTCTTGTTAAAGGTACTATGTCCCATTTGCAGGACAAAAAATGAAAAGGTTAAATTCCAACGGCATTTGAAAGACAATACTAATTTAGAACTTCCCTTAAAAAAGGGGAGCTTGAAAATGTCTTTAAGTGGGAAAATAACGACTATTAGTTGTCGAATCGACTTAGGAGCTATAGAGCCAGTAAGTAATAGTCTGATTTTTCAGACCATTGTACCGAATGGTCGTTTTTTATGCTGCGCAAAGATTCAATCAGTTTAATTTTGGCCATTACAAGAAGTGGGTTATTGATGTAGACAAATGCTCATGTACCCTTTACAGCTCATTTTATGTATGTTATTACCAAAGATGAAAAAGCCAGTCAGTCACTCAATAGTGTCTGACAGTGAAGTCTAGCAAGTAAACGGGTTTCCTTGCATAATTTGAATATTAGGACACTGCTAACGTTTAAATTTCACAGATAGGACATACATGACATATTCATAATTCCTGCAAAGTTCTACAGAATTTGATGTTGGCTGCAAAAGGGACATAGTATCTTTAATGTAGGCATGTTAGGCCTCTTGCCAATATCGAATTAATTACTGAGGGAAATCCCCTAACCATGGGAAATGATTATGTTACAGGGTCATTCTCTGATTAATTGAGCACATTATTACGGCAACAAGGTAGAACAAGGTGTGTAAGTACTTTGGTTAATGGGGGAAATGATTATGTACATACCTCAAGAATCCAATTACCATCATGTTACATGCACTCTCTCTCTCTCTCTCTTGCTCTCTCTCTCTTTACTTCTCTGTCTCCCTCCCTTTTCCCCTCTCTCTCTCTCTCTCTCTCTCTCTCTCTTTAACTCTCTCACTCTCTCTCTCTCTGTCTCCCTTCCTCCCTCCCTCTTTCTCTCTCTCTTTCCCTCTCTGCTGGGTTAATGACTTTGGATATTTTGATAACTTCTAATTTTATCCATTGGTTCCCTCCCCTCTCCATTCACTCCTCCATTTTCAAGCAATTTTCTTCAAACATAAGTACCTGTATGAGGCTGTATCTTCTTTTACCATTACTTAGTACATTTACTTTTGTTGACTTATGAGAGTTGTGTAGTATAGAGTACATTGGTGAAGGCTCACGACTCTCATACAAGAGGATCCGGGTTCATTCCTTGCTTGTGCTTGTTTATCCTTGGACAAGTATTTTCCCCTACATTTGTCTCTCTTGACTAAGGTCTATTAAATGGATACCTGGTAATGCTGGAGTAGTAATGATTGCAAGGTCTTGAAGAAGAACAGATTTCATATTTTTCAGGCTAACGTGGGTACATGTAAAGTATGACCATATTATTTCCATCAACTTTTCAGGTGCTGAGGTTGCAGTGTACACGGCTCAACAGTTTCCAAAGTTACTCACAAACCTACCATCCTTCAAGGACGGTGACATCAACGCTGCACTTGAAGCGGCCTTCATGACCTTTGATGCATCTCTCAAACAGAAAGCAATCATTGAGAAGCTCAGGAGGATAGCTGGCATGGAAGAAGGAGAAGAGAAAGAAGGTATGCTTCGGACTATCAAGACAACTACCATCCTGGGGCGTGTTTTACAAAGACTAAGATTGACTTTTAGTTGAACTTACTACGGCAGGCCGTTCGTGCCACTGTTTTCAATCACCATTTACTGGCATTGGTCTCTCAAGGGAAGTATAAATCATGGTCACAAATCTACAGAATTTACATTTTTTTATAATTCATTATTGAAGGAAAAAATATTATCTAAAGATCATAATTGAGAGACCAATGGTGAGAGCAACCAGTGGCATGAACGGCTGCCATAGTTAAGTCCAACTTAAAGTCGATCTTAGTCTTTTTGAAACACTCCCCGAGAATACTACCCTTCACCCCATGCCAAACCCCTCCCACAAGTGATGAACATTGGATCCTTTAGAAGAGTGGTTTAAAGCCCAAGTCCACTCCGATTTTCAAAAATTATAACATGTTGTAAATAAATCAAAGGTTAAAACTGCCAAATATCACGGGCGTACTTCAATCAGGTGATTTTTAAGAGCGATTTTTGTTTCGGGTATTTCGAGCAAAACATTTATATTGCTGTACGGATGTGACGTATGCTCCTCACAACGAAAGTGCCAGCGGTATACATTCTGACAATAGGCTATTTTCGTAATGTAACCAAATTTAATGCATACGTCTTTGTGAAGTGCCTCTATACAAACTATTTCATTCACCTGATAAGAATAATAGTGTTTCATTATTCTTATCAGGTGAATGAAATAGTTTGTATCGAGGCACTTCACAAAGACGTATGCATTAAATTTGGTTACATTACGAATCTGTGTTGTGAGGACCCTACGTCACAACCGACTCGCTCATTAACTTGTTTTTTGCTCATTAAAAAAAATTGTTAAAAATAAATCTGAGCACCATTTTCCAAAACCAAGTTATATTTGGGCTTTTTAGATTTTTGTCTATCTAATCAGCTCAACTTTTCAGTGGAGTGGACTTGTACTTTAACTGATGGTTTTGACATTCCTTTTGGGTCATTTCAGTTTTCAGGAGGCTATTAGTCAACGTGTCAAGTGTAAGAAACCCCATGGTACATTACAGAGGGTCACGGTTCTGACAGAGTTGAAGGGGAAGGGAAGGTTGGGCGTGAGAGGGGGTCATGACATAGACAAGAAATGCCAGAAAAGGTTGTGGTGCCAAAGAGGTTATGAACCCCTCCTCTGTAGGATAGTAGTGGTACATGTAGTTGTAAGTAACGTTTCGGGGATGGTAGTCCAAGGCATACATGAAGTTGATTTAGAATCGTTTATACATGCTTTGGCATTGAATTCTACAACAGGATATTATACTAGGAATATTGTCGACACTAAAGTAGGCAATGGGTTAATTGATCGCAACTCGTCCTGAGATGTCAGATCAGTCACAACTCTTTATAAAGCTGGGCCTTCTGAGATGATCTCACCTTCCTTTGCCACAACAAGGTGGACTGTTGATCATTTTCTGATCGTTGATTTTTATTTTGTATTTTTATTTGATGCATTCCAGAGGATGGAGAGACAGAGACACTCCTGGAAGAGGCAGAGCTTCCTTTGGAACAACTCGTCGCCCGCTACTGCTCACAGCCGTCCAAGAACAAACGAGCCATGATCAAGCAGGCACATGGGGCCGACCTCCTCTCCCCCATGATCCAGAAGAAACAACCCAGGTTCCCCCTCACAGCTGTGAATGGATCGCTCCAAGATGGGGACGGGCCTGTGCCAAACAAGACTGTTCCATTTGATGAGGAGGGGATATTGTTGCCAAAGGAAAGAGGGAAGATGATGACGATGAGAATGTGGACAGTGTTAACGGCCCTGATGGGGATAGAAGAAGAGAAGGGGAGAATGGCACGGACAGTGATGATGATGATGTTGATGAAGGGGGCGAGGTAAAGAAGGAGGTAGCGGAGATGGGAAAAGGAGATGGGGCATCAGAGAACAGGGAGGGGTCGGTGAAAACAGAAGTCAAAGACGAAGCAGGAACGTCTGGAAACTCAGGGAGCCATAACGGCAATGTACAGCACAGCGATACCAAAGAATCAGGTGAGAGTAAGGCCAGGTACACATTACATGATTCTCCTGCGATCTCATTTTTGTTTCAAGGGCGGTTATATTTTATATCGAAATTTAAACAACTACTGACCTCCTAATTGAGGCTCTAAATAATGATGAGAATATTAACTACCTAAAGTTTAGTCTGAATAAAAGCTGAATCGGCTTCAAATCGTAGACAATCGCACTACTGTCTGACATCGCTAAGATTCTGAGCTGATTTAGCCAAAGAAGCATGAAATTCCTTGAAAATTAGATTTTATTTAACATATGAATATTCAGATCCTCGGTCTTTTACGTTTTACATGTTTCAATGTTCATATGAAATTCTATCACAAATACTTCCAAAATCAGATCGTAGTCAGCGCTGTGCTTTACAAAATTCTGTGTATGTGGAATACTTTATAGTGAGGGGATATTGTTTTAATATATATGAAATTGTCAATCGAAATTGTACAGAGGTTATTTTATCTCACATACACTTCCCATATAAATGTAGATGGATTAGAAGCTATGATGTACATGCTTGTACATGAAGTATTTTTGTTAATGTATAGTACAGTGTAGGGAATTCTGCTTTCAAAACATTGTTTTCTGCATATAAAGATTATTGTCTTTGTGTGTAAGTGCACTAACGTGACTGATGATCGATGATTGTTTTACCTGACTGCTAAGAAAGCATGCATATGTTTGTACAGGTGTAAGAAAAAATAACCAAGGGACCGAGGGCTTTAAGTCCTCTCCAAGGGACTTGGTAATGAGGATTAATGTCTTTAAAAAAGACACAAGCACATTGACTTGGTTTCGAAACCGGGACCTCCCAGTTACGAGACCACTGCTCTACCGCTTGGCCATCGCGTCTCCTATAGAATTACATGTTAGAGATTTGAATGAAGTACACATGACTGGCTGTGTCGGGCTGAAACCTTTTTTATTCTGCCAATATAATATACTACAAAGAAAATTCGAACTGAAGTTGACTTTAGCCAATTGCCTAGAGGAACCATTTGTTCCCTGTATTAAGCCTAAGGGAAGGAGATGATTTACATGTACAGTAGTAGACAACATGTTCAATAAAAAGTAGAGAAATAATTGGCAATGATCTTCAGGCTAGTTCAGGGAAGTTTGAAGATCAAGAAAGTTATAAAGCTTTCTATTTATTTCTCAAGAACCATGGAGAGGGATAGTTCTGATAATTTTCAGTACAAAATAAGTGGACAAATGCTCATTAGGGAGATCACCAAGTTGCCAGTTTTTGTTGGATCAACTACGGTACAAAATTCCTATCGTTTGTCTGATTTTCCTCCAAGATTCACAAATGTCTTTTCAACATGATCTTTTCAACATGATCTTTATAGGCAGGTGGTCTTTTTGTGCAGGTTACCCATGATCAAGGAATACAAAGTAGTGACATTTATAGGCAGGTTGTCTTTATATAAAGGCTATATTTTCCATATTGTTTCTGCACAGGATCAAGCAGCTCAGGGACAAGTTCAGAGAGTAAACCCAAGCAGGTTGTTCCTCCATACCTAGACGATGACGATGACAGTGACGAGGAAGACGAGGACTACCGGTCCGGAGACGAGGAGGAGGAGGAGGAAGATGAGGATGATGATGAGGAGGAGGACGACGGCGACCTTGATGGGGAGGAGGAGGAGGAATTGGGAGAAGGAGAAGATAGTGGTGATTATGAGGAGGAGGAGGAGGATTACAGAATGCAGTTACCAGGTGGAAAAGAAGAGGTACAGTACAAATATGTAAATGTTGGGGAAAAAAGTTTTTAAAATACTTTTGCAATATTTGGATACACCTATATGGGTATAGAACACATCCTTTTATAACTTTGCTCTGAACTATCTACGAGTATAAAGTAACAACACATTAGGTTTCTAAAATGCGTATTACATGTATATCATCTGTTAAAGGCATCGTTTAACAATGTTAAATCTGAGATGCACAGCCCTACGTGTTATCAGTGTCTGTGATATGGTGTAATATTGAAGCCCTACAAAAATTGCTCTTCAAAACGATCAAGAAGTGCCTCAAAAAGTAAAAATCTTTGAGTGACCGATTTTACCATACTCGTTTTCCCCAATAGACTGTAGTGTTATGAAAACCGTTAGGAAAACGCAAAATTTGATTTTGATTTCCAATCAGATAATCAGACAGGTGATCGGCTTGTAAAAGTCATGGGGTTCCTGACTGACCTAAAGGTTTATAATTATCATTGCATCATGAGCTAAATCCAGGATTTTGTTTCAGAATCTGAGACAAAGTTACCGGATCCCTTTAAGAGCTAGAATAGTGAAAAGACCCTTCTGGCTTCAAACAGACGATACGATGACGATTGTCTAATTCATTAACCTTTGGTTTTAGATTTGATAAAAATTTCATGAGATACTATTTTTATGTCTTTAGCCAACCATACCTATTTTGGAAGAACGATTCCTTTTTGGGGGGCGTCATGCTATTGTTTTGAACCCTAGATTCCTCTCTATTTCTGAAATATTCTGTGTGAAAAATGTATACAAAATAGACTGTATTCCTAATTGTGCCTTGAGAGATTACTAATTTTTGCTGTGAAAGTTTGGCAGGTATGGAAAAGGACAGCTCCAGTAAATCCATAACCCGAATCAACCAATCGATCTCTCTTTTGTGTCTCTTTTTATAGCCCGGCAGTGACAGCGGTTCAACAGCTGTGGTGGCGCTCCTCAGAGGAAAAGAGCTCACGGTCGCAAACATCGGTGATTCACGGTGCGTGCTGTCGCGGGACGGGAAGGCCCTTGACATGTCGTACGACCACAAACCCGAGGACGATGTCGAGCTGAGAAGGATAGAGAAGGCAGGCGGGAAGGTCACGCCGGACGGGAGGGTGAACGGGGGACTCAACCTCTCAAGAGCATTCGGTGAGTAAAGCGAAAGAAATTATAGATGTTTGTACAGGTGTCATAGTCAAGTGGCCTAATCACTTGACTTGGGGTTCAAAGGTTTTTGGTTCGAGCCCTGGTATGGCACTTGTGCCCTTAGGCAATTTTTCAACTTTGCTTCTCTCCACCCAGGTGTTATAATTTAGAAGTAATCGGCACAATACTATATTTTGCAATTTATGAAAATTTCTTGCCATGATAATGGCCGTCCTCAACAATTCTATTCATGGAAGTTTCGTGACACAAATTTTATTCTTGTTCTGCTGTATCTGTTTGTATTTTTATTTGTTTATGAACTCCAACGTCAAGTTTTGGTTGCTATAAAGAAATAATAAAAGAGTATTCATCAGAA
The DNA here is from genome assembly GCA_037976565.1 of Mesocentrotus franciscanus. Classification (NCBI taxonomy): domain Eukaryota; kingdom Metazoa; phylum Echinodermata; class Echinoidea; order Camarodonta; family Strongylocentrotidae; genus Mesocentrotus; species Mesocentrotus franciscanus. Next base: position 10,075,491 of record CP137678.1, read on the forward strand.
TTTTATAATGAATTATGAATAGTCTTAATTTTATAGAAAATGACAACCATCTTTTTTTCCTCTTTTTAGTAAGAAGCCTTGTTTGCAGTGAAGGAAGAAAATAAAACACTCTCACCATCGGTCATTTCACTGGTTACATTTGTAAATTGACTGCATTCTTGTACCCATTCTGTACATTACTCTATGACAGGTGACCATTGTTATAAGATGACAACATCTCTACCTCCTCAAGAACAGATGATAAGTGCCTTCCCTGACATAAAAACCGCCACACTCACAGAGAAAGATGACTTCATGGTCGTTGCATGTGATGGCATCTGGTATGTATAATTCACGGCGGTATTTTTTTCTTCAGTGGGACTCTTTAACGCCTTCATGCTATAAGAAATTTTGTCGTAACTTGCGTAAAGAATTATTGTATAGTGTAAGTGGTGTACACATGCGAAAAAAGTAGCGTATAAAGAAACTATCGAAAATAATATCGCTAGTGATATTCGTTTGTCTCGCAATGTGGTCAATAAGGAATCTAAAAGATCTCGACGTTTCGTGTGCCGCTGCAACACTTCGCCAGGTGATAAAACTAATGTAAGCAAGGGTGTTTATACTCTGGGAGGACGTTGACGGTCCATAATTCGATCGATAATCGGAACAATAACGCACAAGGCCTATTGGTTGAGCTCGCTATTGCTTCCGCCCAGCAGGCGAGCTGAACCAGCGTCCTGCTGATTGGTCGAGCACCGTGTGCGTCGACCATTAGGCCATTTGCATAATTAGCCGAACCAGCGGCCTGCTGATTGGTCGAGCACCGTGTGCGTCGGCCAATAGGCCTTGTGCGTTATTGTTCGATTATCGATCGAATTATGGACCGTCGCGCCGGTCCTCCCGTAGAGTATAAAACACCCTCGCTTACATTAGTTTTTATCACCTGACGAAGTGTTGCAGCGGCACACGAATCAGTAGGCACTTACTATAACCCCCCCCCCCCAGTTTAATATACAACGTGTGTATCATACAATGTTCACATCTGAAGTGAACCCTGATTTTTTTGTTGATTATTCAATCGAAATGACGCTCAAACATTCCTTTCGTTATAGACTAAAAATATCAATCACTTATCGTGTAGCTATATGCACAGTGCATTTTCTGTTCAAATCTAAGGCAATTCTAGAAGACTATTTTCGTAATTTCGTTAATTGATTCATATACCCTGTTACAAATAATTGTATTTCAAAAGTCAGAATGCGATTTTGCATACATTAATTGTTGCTCGGTAAGACAAATAATAAGGCTTCTCCTACCTAACAACAAGCAATGTATGCATTCGCATTCTGACTATTAAGATACAATTATTCATAACGGGAAAATAAAATAATTTGTAACGAGGCACTTCAAGATTTGTGCATCAAATTTTATCGCATTATGAAAATGGCCCATTTGTGAAATTACATCAAGTTCTTTGATTACTTAGGTACATTACTTTGATATTACCTTTATTACAGGAATGCCATGACCAGTCAAGAAGTGATTGACTTTGTAACGCACAGACTGGAAAATTCAAGAGAGTCCGACCAAAGTAATAAACTTTCCAAGATTTGTGAAGAGGTGAGTATACTATTTTTTTATTGTTTTTTCCGTCGTTTGTTTTAACATACATGTCCCAATACCAAGCAAATCTTTGCCGACAGATGGATGCCAGTATGGGATTCAAATTTGGCACAGCTGTTACATATGTTAAAGCCCCACTGCACTACTTATAGCTACTTGCGCCCTCTATATAGCAAACAATGCCTGAGCGGTGATCGTTGGTCCCCCATGGTCCCCTTTTTCTTATGTTGATTGAGAGCTGATTTGATGATGAAAACACCTGTCAGTGACCATGCAGGGAGGTCTAATCCCTCCTGGCCAAACTAGTGCAGATAGGCTTTAAAAGATATCCCATTGGTACATACTGTGTGTTCGCGTTTGCAATGGTTTTTTATCCCCTCGCCGACGAAGTCGGAGGGGATATAGAAACGCCGCTGTCCGTCCTTCCTTCCTTCCTTCCTTCTGTGTGTTCGCGTTTGCAATGGTTTTTTATCCCCTCGCCGACGAAGTCGGAGGGGATATAGAAACGCCGCTGTCCGTCCTTCCTTCCTTCCTTCCGTGCGTCCGGCCGTCCGTTCGTAACAAATTTGGTTTCCGATCAATAACTTCAGTAATGTTTGACGGATTTTAATGAAGTTTGATATGAAGGTACATGGTATCAAAAACAGGCTAACTTCGATTTCGAAGTATGTACGTCAAAGGTCAAAGGTCATAGCTCATTAAATATGCGAAAAAATACACATCTGGTTTCCGATCGATAACTTCAGTAATGTTTGACGGATTTTAATGAAGTTTGATATGAAGGTACATGGTATCAAAATACAGGCTAAGTTCGATTTCAGAGTATGTAGGTCAAAGGTCAAAGGTCATAGCTCATTAAATATGCGAATCTGGTTTCCGATCGATAACTTTAATAATGTTTGACGGATTTTAATCAAATATGATATGAAGGTACATGGTATCAAAACACAGCTTAAGTTCAATTTCCGAGTATGTACGTCAAAGGTCATAGCTCATTAAATATGCGAGTCTGGTTTCCGATCGATAACTTTAGTAATGTTTGACAGATTTTAATGAAATTTGATATGAAGGTACATATATCAAAACACAGCCTAAGTTCGATTTCGGAGTATGTAGGTCAAAGGTGAAAGGTCATAGCTCATTAAATATGCAAAAACACCTAATTATATATGTGAAAATGTGGTTAACTTCCTTGCCTAGTAATATAATAGTATAGTCTAATGGAGGTAACTTGTTCTGACGTATATAGGCCATTTGTACCCTGCGAGGGGATGCTATGCTTTGCGTTTACTTTTCTAGTATTGATTTGTATTAACAGAATAATCATTTTCGTCTTGACACGGCAAACCTTTAACCCTGATCAAGTTGAAGGCAGATCACAGCATTGACCACTGGACTATTCCTTGTTCCTTGGTATCTGGTGTAGTCTTCCCCATTACTTTCTATGAGTTTTATTTCAGTACTTCCGATTTAAAGCCATGGGAATTTTAGAAAACTGTGACAACCCTAGAAATTTCGAACAGTTTGGTAGTTTATAAAGGAGTAGTCAAGATTTCAGACTATTGGAGACTTGAGTCGATACAATATATGAAGGTAGCCAATTCAGTTCTTGGTAGAGGGCTCAAAGCCATTTGCTTCTGTAGAATTGTACATCTGTTCATTCCTTAAATCCTTCTCCAGCTCTTTCACTTCTGTTTTAGCACCTGACACGGTGGGCGATGGAACAGGGTGCAAGAATATATACAATTCCCTTACAATGGCTTAGACCGTATTTTTATGCCTATTTATATGTATATCTTTTCTTTCTTTAATTCTTTTCCCAGCTCTTTGATTTCTGCCTATCACCTGACACGTCGGGCGATGGAACTGGGTGCGACAATATGACTTGCGTCATTGTACAATTCCACAGCAACGGCGCAGACTCCATCTCAGGGGCTTCAGCCGGCGGCAAGAGAAAATCGGCTGAGGATAAGCCTGAAGAGATGGACAGCAAGAAACCAAGACATTGACCTTCGACCTATGCAGTAACTTGTTTGTCAGAAAGTGGAAGTCAACCCGTGAAATAAGTTGGTTTATTGAAAGCAGAAAAAGAAGAGAATCAAATCGGTGAATTTTTTCAGGGGCAAATCCAATACAGAATAAGAAAGTTATCAATTTGTTAAAGTTGCGACCAATCACATGCTAATTAGCAACTTTATGCCATACCTATTGAACCCTTCTCCCACTAAACTTTGGACTGTAAGTCCATACATTTCCATTTCCATGCTTGTTGATGAATAAATAAATCTTTTTGTTTGGAGCCTGTTGCAACAAGACATGTGTCTAGTAATATATCAAGGGCAAAATTATAAGAAAATACCTCATTTTAAATAAAAATTGAAATTAATTAGATTTTCCTTGTTCCAACCATGCTGGAGAGGTGCGTAGAGAGTACGTGTACACTGTATGTCGTAGTATATTGCCAATATGCGCTTGATTGATTACAACTTGCAAAATTCATAACTTTCATACCTGTTAACAGATTCTCTGATTATTTTTTTCTCATTTTCATGCTCTTGTTTTAATCAAACTTGATGCGAGAGTGGACTTCTGACTTATCCAGTGTGGCCATCTTTTCCAAAGCCCTGGACTGTCACAGGAACTGTAACCTGTCTTTTCTCACAAGTCTGTATTCACCCCATTAAGTACACACCAGCATAGAAATCCTACAACTGAACATCGAGGGCGCTCCTACAGAGTTGTGGAGTGTTTCTGCTAGTCCATTCTCATTCTCTTTCTCAAATCATTCTTTGCTGTTGATGACTGTTTATCACAGCATAAAACTTTTCTGCCTGGTATTTCCACCTCCACACTTAGTTGTGGTATTTGAAAGGTGTTTTCTTTGTTCAATCTTTATTATATCATACCTCCACTGTCATGGTACAGTCAAACCTGCTTTAGTGACCACCTGTCTACAAAGACCACATTTTTTGTTTCTCATTGAAACATGTTCTAAAGGAACCTGTCTACAAAGACCACCTGTCTACAAAGGCCAATTTTTGTGTTTCCCATGAGTGGTCGCTATAGACAGGTTTGACTGTACAAGAAATATGCCGCGTTCACAAGTGGCTCAGTAAAGCACCTGAAAAGAGCGTGCCAAGGCAAAATATAAACAAATATATGATTAACACGGGAATGCAGGATCAAGGTTTTGAAGTCTCCGAACGCTCACCACTGATACAGTTCTTGTCATGCTGCTCAAGTGGGAAAGTCTTTCTTCATTGTTTCTCACGATCTTCACCAAATGAATGAATCAAAGGTGCTTGTAATACTTTGTTGTGTGGACAGTGCTCCAATTGCATAGCTTTAGTAGTGACAATCAACTCCACAATCTTTAGTTTTGTATATACATTATGCTTCCTGATGGTACATGTATGTGGTCTTCAAGTGATTCTAGGAGTTCACTAAACCTAACCCATATCTCACTCCAATCCCAAACCCTGACCCATTATCTTTGACAAAATGCTGCTCCGAATCGCCGGAGGAAATGTCGCCAGGATAAATGTCAGATCACCGTTCCAGTAGACCACAATACAATTTTTCTTGTGTGATGTCACCTGCGTTCTGTGTAAGTTCTGTGTTGCCAGGCTCCTGTTGCTGATAATGCATTCCATTCGTAAGCCTATGGTTTAATATAGGACATATGTTTTTATATCACAACTGTGGAATAGGGACCATAGTTGCCCCCGACAGAAAAAGTGGATTGAATCATCCGCAGGTTGAATTAAATCATTTGTAATTAAATGTCATGATCATGATCTGATAAAATGAAATCAGACATTTTTTCCTTGATCTGCATGTACATGAGTTTTTGTTTTTTCTTCTCTGTATATTGTAGACATTAAGAGAGTAATTATGACATCTGTGGTAAAAAAACTTTAAGAATTTCATTGTAATAAGGCCTAATGGTCAATTGTTTGTAAGTTTCAATAATGTTGAATTCCTCAGAAATCGTCAGTCCTTGTTCCTACCTTCTATTTGTACAAACGTTTTCACATTTTGTAAGATGTACCTGTATTATGCAATCGAAAATTGCTGAAAGTAATTCGATTTGATAAACTTCAAAATTGATCATCGGATACATGACATATTATACAGTACACATGTATAAAGTGCAAGCACACATACACATGTACATGTATATTTTTTCAGTTGAAAGCAGCTTTACCAGTGTTCAAATAATGTGGTACTAATTTTGCCAATGATTTTATTTGCTGAAAAAGACAGCCACATCATCCTATTTTTATACTCAATTGATGATGTAGTATTATTTGTTGAAATGCTTTGTGCTGTCCTGGTTCTTTGATCTTCCTGACACGTTACAAATTTTTGTTCTCGTTATCTGTAGGGCTCAGAAATATTTCAATACAGTGGACACTCATTAGGATTGGGACATTTAGACCAAGAAAATTACCCAGTTATATCAGGATTTTTTTTTAAGAATATAAAGTGCTGGGACCAGCAAATTTACCTTGGTATACCAAGTATCTCAATATCAGAGGTCTTTATAAAAAGTTTCCTCTGTACAACCTGTGTATTCTATGTTGGCTAAATGACTAAGTTAAAGACAGGGTATTCTACTGACGTTGCGACGTTACTTCAGATCGAAGTACACTGCCATTTGCTGCTCACAATGTCCCGACAGTCATGTCCCACAATGCATCACCAACTGCATGAGGCACGCATGATGATGCTTAGGTCCAGGAACAGGAAATCGCTCTATGTACGCCTTCACCAAAACACGGCGTAATTGAAAATATATTACAGCAGTGGGAGCGATATCCGTAGAATACCCTGCCTTTCAGTCTCATAGAATCTTTATTTGTAATGAACAAATCAATGAAATGATCAAGGCCATGTACAGTGATCTAGTATTGTCATCTACTAATTAGGACTATTCTATATTCCATCATGTTCGGATGGCCTAATAAGTCATTTGTTCACAAATTTTGAAGGCTGATGGACAAGGCTAATGAAATTGTCTTAGGTTGATTCTTTGCAATTGCATCATCCAGAGGAATTAGTTTTTCTTTTGGTAAAGTATGTCTTCAGATCTGAAACTATACTCGTCTGCAATGGCCACCTCTCATTACCATGTTGCAGTTTAACGGTAGCTGAAATGTGTCGCTGTCCATAGGTTTTCATAGTTGTTCAACTTGTTTGGCCCACAGTGTGGCTGCAAATGAAACTTTTTAAACATGAAGACCCATGTTCTACTAGATTCATACCCGACGCCGGGCTCCTGCTTTTGTTAAACAAAGGAAGCTAGTCTGAGGTTCAGGTCTTCTGTTAGTTAATTGTGATCTTGGACACTTGGTCAGGTTTAACTGAATCGGTAGAATACGAGTCGAAAAGTTCTCTCAATATCCACCCAGATTCATGATGAAATTTGGAGATTTCTGGCAAGGCAGCCTGATGGAAATGTCAAATTGCAGAATGGGGGAGTGAATATTTTTGTTATAACGAGACTAGAAAGTTTATAAACTCAGAATCACGAATGAACTACAACAAACAAATTCTGGTGACTTAATAGTGGTTTTGAGCCTACAACTCTCATGATAATAACTTATTTGACATGATCAACTATCCAAAATAATTCCTTGACAATCTGTTCCAAATTGCATTTTCATTAAATTGGGACTAGTTTTTAGTTGAATTAGGACTGTAAAGCAATCCACAACATATCACTTGTAAATGACCCCCTCACCAATCAAATTGCTCTATTTTACATTTGTTATGTTAGTGCCTGTCTTCTCAGAGCAAGGATATTACGGTTATTTTCAAAAGGACATGACCAGTCGTTGCTGTTCTACATTGTACATGTATGTTTGTTTTGTTGGGAAAAACAGATCTTAATTGATGATTATGTTTCATATGTTGGAATAAATAGAACAATGCAAATTTGCTACACATTTGCCTGACATGAGCATACTTTCATCGTAGGTTTCTTGTTCAGTGGTGCTTGAGAGTGATTCTTCTATTTTGTTTTCTATCCGCCCCCCCCCCTCTCTCTCTCTCTCTCTCTTGATTGTTTGATGGTTTGTTTTCTATCCGACTGCTAAGAAAGCATATGTATGTAAAGGCCTGAAAAAAACTAGGGGACTAATGGTTTTAATCCTATCCTGGGAACTTATTTATGAAGATTAATGCAATAACAAAGAAAATAGTCCCCCATCCGCCAGCGTCTTAATTGGTGAAAAAGTGATACTAATTGCACATCGTGTGGGTGTGTGATGGTTGTGTGGGAGTGTGATGGATGTGTGGGTGTGTGATGGCCTGTGGGAGTGTGATGGTTTTTGTGAGTTGCTGTTTGGTCTACAGCTAGTTCATCTACTAACCGATTTGTTTATTCCCACATCGTCTACACCCAGCCCGTCTACTATCCACATGGTTTCATAATCATTTTGTCTAATTATTATTTGGTCTAACGACCATTTAGGCTAATAGTTAATCGGTCTAATATCCATTTGGGCTAATAGTCATTTGGTCTAATCTCCAATAGGTCTACTACCAATTGGTCTATCACTCATGTGGTCTAATTCCCAGTCTGTCTAATGCCCATTTTGGCTAATATCCATATGGTCTAATAATCATTCAGTCACAAACAATCACCAAATGATTATTAAACCTTAAAGATGGTAGACGAAATGGGCATTAGACAAACTGGCAATTAGACCAAACGACTAGTAGCATAAATGGTCATTAGACCAAATGATAAGTAGACGGAATGATTATTTGACCATGTGGATAGTAGACTTGTCTGGTTAGGTGTAGACCATATGGGAATAGACCAATTGGGTATTAGACGAACTAGTAGTAGACCAAACGGCTATTAACCATGATTTATGTGGGTGTGTGATGGTTGTGTGGGGTGTGATGGTTTTTAGGGTTTGTAATGGTTGTGAGGGAGTGTGATGATTCGAGGGTGTGCGATGAGTGTGTGAATGTGTGACGGTTTGTAGGAGTGTGATGTAAAAGAGTATGATATTTTAATGCAGTTTAACAGTACTGTGAAGCTCCTCAGAGATGTATTATCGAGGAAGGTTTATGAATATTTTATAGAGAAGTTACAACATTTATTTGTTTTGAAGATTCATGATGGACGGAAATTTTCAGATTTTTCAAATGAGGTATGTAGGGAGATATTTAGTAGGCCTAGGAAAGTTACTCTTGTTAACAGACTAAGAGAAATTCAGTATAAACTGCTTCATGAAGCAATATAGTATCCCTAACTTAAGGTTCATCTGGGAACAAATTTAAAATATGCCAATTTCAACTGATTTGGGTAGGAATGGGTATGGACAACTACCAAAAAAAAGGGAGGAGGTATGGGGGTTGGGGAGATTTTTTTATTAGAGGTCAAAGGTCATTGACCCCTGCCTAAATCACACAAATTATTTCAGCAATAAAATATGGTATATAGATGATCTTGGTGTTAAAATGCACAGAATTATGAAAGAAGATGACAAAGAGTAAATAATGACCCTTAGAATAAAATCTTGACCTCCGAAAACGAGGTCAAAGGTCAAATATAGACGTTTTATCACTAAAATGTCACATTAGTAACAGGAAAATTACCATATTATATAAAAATGAGCACAAACAAATCGAATAGGCTAATTTCAACCTATTGTGGCGGGTATGGGGTTTTTATTTATTCCAAGAGCAGAGAGGGAGGGGGAAATTTCCTTTCTGAGGGTCAAAGGTCATTGACCTGCACTAAAACACTATAGTTGTATCTCAGCAATAAAATATGGTATATAGATGATCTTGGTGTCAAAATGCACAGAATTACGAAAGAAGATGACATAGAATAACTACTGACCCTTAGAATAAAATCCTGACCTCCGAAAATGAGGTCAAAGGTAAAAAATGTACGTTTTATCAATAAAATGTCATATAAGTAACAAGAAAATTATCATATTATATAAAAATGAGCACAAACAAATCGAAGAGGCTAATTTCAACTTATTGTGGCGGTATGGTGGTTTTTATTTATTCCAAGAGCAAAGGGAGAGGGGGAAATTTCCTTTTTGAGGGTCAAAGGTCATTGACCTGCACTAAAACACTATAGCTGTATCTCAGCAATAAAATATGGTATATAGATGATCTTGGTGTCAAAATGCACAGGATTACGAAAGAAGATGACATAGAATAATTACTGACCCTTAGAATAAAATCCTGACCTCCGAAAATGAGGTCAAAGGTAAAAAATGTACGTTTCATCACTAAAATGTCATATAAGTAACAAGAAAATTATCATATTACATAAAAATGAGCACAAACAAATCGAAGAGGCTAATTTCAACTTATTATGGCGGTATGGTGGTTTTTATTTATTCCAAGAGCAAAGGGAGAGGGGGAAATTTCCTTTTTGAGGGTCAAAGGTCATTGACTAAAACACTGTAAATTGTGTCTCAGGAACAGCATGTTTTACATAGGCCTCAATGATCTTGGTGTCAAAATGCACATAATTATACCAGGAGACAAACAAATAATGAAATGGATTTTCACCACCAAAATACAAGGTTAAAGGTCAAAATGAGCAGGGGGGTGTTAAAGTTTATTAGTGGCAAATAGTTTGTGTATGTAAAGTATATGTGCATTTATAATCCACAATTTGCAGAATACTACTCGCAACTAAGAACTTACAGTAACTATCGGCAACACAATATAAATTGATAATACTCAGTATGTTTTCTCTTCATCGCTACCAATAACTTCTTTTGCATCTATGCTATCTGTTTCATTGGAGCAACGTCCACAGCACACTCCACATGCAGATACACATGACATGCCAGCTTACATGCAGCTGCATTTCATGTTTTGACACTACCTCTCCCCTTCTTTGCAGTTGCAACAAATTCCTTTCAGAAGGTTGTCTGGCGCGATACCAACAGACAGCATCTTTGGTCTGAGTTTTCTGTTGGAATCTAACTCCCATCCTTTTCCTTTGTGATCAAAAATAGAGGTGTCAAGATGCTTCCATACCACAACTTGAAGATGGGTTACTATTATTAAGGACAGGAGTTTGGTGCACCTTGCAGAGAGTCTTGTATACAACAGAGAAAGTTATGTCGACTCTAATTAAGAACCTGTGGCATTGCTTAGAATTATTGACTGCTTGAGGGTACGTAGGACATAGAATATTAAAAAACCTGGCAGAGCTGACTGTCCAATTTATTAACACGAGAATAGTATTTACAAATTTTATTTGAACTGTCAAGACTTAACTTTAGCACACTACTGTAAAATAACAAAATTTCCAAGATGGATATATGTGAAATATGTAATGAGGACTTTTCAGAAGCAGGAAAGATACAGAGGTTGCACAGAAAGGGATATGAGAATCTAATAAAGCAGTGTAGACGTATCAACAACTCTTCATTATTACAGCGATTGGAATGAAAATGGACTAGCAACACTCATATGACAGTCTATCGTAGATGCCAAAACCTTTTCTTGCAAAAGGAGCTGACCCTGGTCCCAACATCTCTTTTCACAATGGATCGCATGATGAGGAAACCCAAAAAGCATGAATTTGGCAAGATGCTCAAGGAAACAGCTACAAAACATGACTTGGACATAAACAGCAAGATGCATGTTGTTGATGGAGGATGGGTACTTCATCAGGTAAAGTGGTCCAGAGGTGCAACAACCAAGACTATATATAGTTGATACATATGTCAGGTATGTTTAAAACAAATTAAAGGATGCTACTGTAGTGTTTGACGGCTATGGGGAAGAATCGTCAACGAAAGATCATGAACATATGCGGCGGATGGCTGGGTAGAAGGTTTCTCCGGACATGAGCGTCACACCGGACTTGACCATATCATGTGACAGAGAGGTTTTCCTGGCAAATGAGAAAAAAAAAGGAGTCTTACACACGATGATATCTGCAGAGATGGCAAGCCACAATATCACTGTACGCCAAGCAAAAGATGATGGTGACACGCTGAGTGTTAGGTCTTCAATGGACTTGGTCGTAAGTGTTAATTCCTCAGTTGTTGCTGTCGCCTAGGAAACTGATATTTTGATATTGCTCTGCTATCATAGGCCTATCCACTGTACTAATTTGTATTAATTTACAAGCAGACTTTAATGGTCTTTACGACATCTCTAACATATAGACATCAGAGACAAAGAAGAGTTCCTCTTCAAGCATGGCTGGTCTGGAAACGACACTGTTTCATGCATTCATGGGCACACCTGAGACTGAGTAGTATTAATTTATATTGTGTTGCCGTTAGCTACTGTAAGTTCTAAGTTGTGAGTAGTATTCTGCAAACTGTTGATTATAAATGCACATATACTTTTCATAGACAAACTATTTGCCACTAATGAACTTTATCCCCCCCCCCCCTGCTCATTTTTACCTTTGACCTTGTATTTTGGTGGTGAAGAATCCATTTCATATTTAGTTTGTCTCCTAGTACAATTCTGTGCATTTTTACACCAAGATCATCGAGGCCAATGTAAAACATGCTGCTGCTGAGATACAATTTATAGGGTTTCAGTGCAGGGTCAATGACCTTTGATCCTCAGAAAGGAAATATTTCCCCCTCCCCCTTTGCTCTTGGAATAAGTAATAAACCCCATACCCGCCACAATAAGTTGAAATTAACCTCTTCGATTTGTTTGTGCTCATTTGTATATAATATGGTAATTTTCCTGTTACTAATATGAAATGTTAGTGATGAAACGTCTATTTTTGACCTTTGACCTCATTTTCGGATGTCAGGATTTGGTCCAAAGGGTCAATAATTATTTTATTTCATCTTCTTTTGTAATTCTATGCATTTTGACACCTAGATCATCTATATACCATATTTTGTTGCTGAAATATAATTTTTAGTGATTTAGGCAGGGGTCAATGACCTTTGACCTCTAATAAAAACATTTCCCCAACCCCCATACCTCCTCCCTTTTTTTTGGTAGTTGTCCATACCCATTCCTACCCAAATCAGTTGAAATTAGCTTCTTTTAAATTTTGTTCACAGATTGGCTCAATATATGGCTTATTTAGGGTTACTATACTCGAGAACACTTATTCAGATTCGGCTTTGTTGTAGATAACTTGTGCTCATTTTGTAAGCAAAAGATTGAAAAATATTTACACTTGTTCTGGGAGTGTGCACAGGTTCAAAGGTTATGGCAGAAAGTAATAGCTAAGTTTGAGCTAAGGGAATTAAGGTCTATCGACTGGATAGACCTTTAGGTATTTAGGGTTGTCCGGTAATAGATGCAGGCGTAATATTGTCTTTGGGGGAGTTTCAAAAAGAACTGTTGGAATTTAGGGAAGAAGAAAAGAATATTGCAGGGAAGGCAGGCATATTGGCCTTACATTTACAGAAGTGGGAACAAGTGAAGTTTTCATGAACTTTTAACACTGGGCTTTTGTGGCTATTGTAGCCTCGTTTAAATGATTTTTTGTTATTTTTTGTTATTTTTGTAAATAGATTGTTTCTGTTTTTCTGTCGCTCCAATTTGGGATATTCTGAGGGAGTGAGGGGGCTAGGAACAGTGTGCGTATGTGTGTGGAAGTATGGTCGGATGGTGTGTGTGTGTTGCATGGTGGGGAGGGAGGGGGTTTAGTAGTGTGGTTGGTTGAATGGGGTCATTTGTTTTATGTTACAATTGATTTCATTTTTGTTTTCATTAATCGTACAATCTATGTTATGAAAATGTTTTGAAATCATGGTAAGAAAAAACAATTGTATTTTATTTCTAAGATTGATTTGTATTGTTTGGAATCAATGAAAAAAAAACTATTGAAAAAGAAAGTGATGGTTGTGTAGGAGTGTGCATGGTGGGTGTGTTATGGTTGTGTGGGTGTTTAATTTGTGTGTGGATTGTGACGAGTGTGTGGGAATGTGATGAGTGACGGTTTGAGGGTGTGCGATGATTGTGTGAATGTGTGACGGTTTGTAGGAGTGTGATGGTTGTGTAGGAATGTGGTGGGTGTGTTATGGTTGTGTGGGTGTTTAATGTTTGTGTTGAGTGTGACGAGTGTGTGGGAATGTGATGAGTGTGACGGTTGTGTGTTGCATGTGATATGTGTGAAAGTATATGGACGTGTTTTTGGGTGTCGGAGAATGTAGGGTAGGAAAAAAAGTATTTACAGCAAACTTGTTACACATCGTGATAGGCAGGGATATCTGAAGGAAACACATTACATGGAGATCCTTTGGCATTGCGGTCGTCTTAGTATTTCTTCTTACTTTTTTTATTCAAATGAAATCTAGTATTCAATCTTGACAAGTTATTTGAATAGATTTTAGTCATATGTTTTACATATACTCTTTTGTCATGTATAAAATGTTCAATGATTTGGATGATGTTTGAAGGTTTGCATGGTGGTATGAATATCGCGGAAGAGGTTTACGGTACACCATGTATAAAGTCCTAGAAGGACTAAGAAAAGTGGACTTTATACATGGTGTACCGTAAACCTCTTCCACGATGTTCAATGATTTGTTTCTTATATATTTGTAAACCTGCAAAAGAAAAAGAAAATCAAACAGAAATAAATAAATCAAATCAAAATCAAATCAAATCATACTTTAGTACATTAAACATTTTCAGCTATTCATATATAGATTCAACTATGATTACATTTGTAAATTGACATTACTAAATATATAGGCCTGCCATAAAATTCCATCACGGTTTTTCCATATTTACATATTATCATTTCATTTTATTTACCTTTAAACTCAAATGAGATCACAATATTACATACTGGTACACTTAAGATGATATTGAAGAAAACAAATTAAAGACACTTTGATGAGATGTATTTTAAGCCGTGAAATATACGTATAGAAAACTTGTAGAAAGATGAAAACCAAATATTTTATAAGCATAGTTTCAATTGAAAAAAATATAGTAACTGAACTTATGTACATTAATTATTGTTAAAGTAGTGTGTTTCAAGTTAAAGGTAAGGGCCTCAATACCAAAGTGTAAAATATATCACCTTGATTTCACTCCCTTTTTAGCTTTCTTTGGCACGATTATACCTTGTGTATAAAATATATATCAATACAATTGTTTATTCATTCTTTCGGGCAATGTTCGTGGCTTGTTCTACCTCGTGTGTCTGTGGTTCCTTTTTAACATGCTTTGCATTTTGCCCGAATTTGTTAACAATATATACTGTAATTACTGGTTATAACTGCAGTATGTAGCTTCTTTATAATTCAATATATGAACCGGTAATTGGTGTTGTGGAAATAAATTTTCGTCACCATTATATTTCGGAAATTCATCAAATGAAATCAACAACGGTATCTCGATCGTCTTATTTCAAAATAAGTGCTGTACGAAGCATGTGAATGCCGAATATTCGATTTATTCCCCTTCACATTCAGATTCAAGTTGAGTCCTTTACAAATCGGACACCAGACGGCTTAGCGGTAGAGCCTGAACTTTGTCCCTTCTTCTCCGGCCAGAGCATCGCCCACAGAGTACATCATAACGTGGGCGTGGTCTGCAAGGGGGTTAAAGGCAACGTGACATGTATTTCTATTTAGCATTGTTTCTTCAAGAATTCAAGTGTCATCCTATTTCAGACAACGCCACATTCTCTTGAAATACATAATACGTATAACCAAATGATAAAGCAATTAAAGAAAAAAATCAACTGAACAAACTTCAGCTGATAGCCTTAAACTTATGAGCCCGTTAAAGATATCTTCAAATTACTCCTATTTGATTATTCAACAAGCTAAAACTCTCCAAAGTATGCATCTTTCCTTGCTAGCCATCGTTACATAAAACCAAATTATACATGTCTTATAGCTGCTGTTCGGAAGGAGGGCGTCCCATAACTGTAACTTAGAACAGTTTTAAACTACAGTTTAAAAATACATCATTAGCTTTTCCATGGATTTTTATCATAATCTAAATAAACAGATAAATAGTGATAAACTTCCTTTCTAAAAGCTTAAAAGCAGCGTCGTGATACAAAGTTACCGCATATTCATTCCAAAAATAGTGCTTGGTCTATGTAGATGTTTGCGTTTGCTAAAATATGTGTGTGTGTTGTATTAACGGAGGGTGCATTGTATACAAGTATGTATTATGTTATTTTCCATGAGTAATGGTAATAACTAAGTTCAGTATGTGATTATTATTATTAGAAAAAATTAGAAATTTTATTCCATTATTATTCTCCTTCTCTGCTCACTGTTTTTTGAATAATTTATTTGTGTTATGAAAACGAAATGAAGATTTGTATTTGTATGGAATTATTTACATTGATTTTGTATGTAATGATTTATTTTGTATGAAATCTCTAAAAACAAAAATATGGAGGGGAAAAAAGGTTGTGAGCAAGACTTACTTTCTCCAGAGGTAGTAACAGGCAATGATCGTCGGTATACCGGCACCAAAAACTACTATTGAAATGGGAAACATATAGCTCTGATCTGAAAGAAAAGCATCGATACCACGACACATATCAAAACGAGCGTATCCTTCTCAAAAAGTGTTTTTGGCTGAATAGACTATTTCATTTTTATATCCCGTGAACATTGACTAAATCTTACAGTCCTCAATGGCCTAACGACACGCGTGCCCCGTCTATCACATTTTTTTTAAAAGAAAGAATGCATTTGGCCATGCACGTAACATTTATTTGGCCCCCTCATAGCGGATACAGGGGCACCTGTCCCCCGGCTAAAAAAGAATAAAATATGACTGGGGGCGAAACAGGGAGGAAGGAAAAGAAAGGTTATGCTTCTTTTTTTTTAACTTGCCATAGCATTTTTAGACTTGAGACCACCCCCCCCTCCCCCTGCCAGATCCTCAGGGAAATGATAGTTGTTATTTCCAAATCTAAGTGCTCCTCAACTAACTACTGCCAGGAAGAAAAAAACATGTGTCATCAGGTGCTTCGTGTAAATATTGGGCTGAAACTTCAAAGATATTGCATTAAAACTGCAATACAATTTGGAATTTTAAATGAGGCATAAGTAAAGACACAGTTTATGGCAATGTATTGCCAATGAAATGAAAATGTCTGGATTTTCCATTTTACTGCAAACGTTTCCAGACACGCCATACTCACTTTTTCTGACGTGTGAGTCGATCTTGCCTTCATAGTTAGGTAACTGCGTAGCGGTTCGAACACTACTGCCTTTCGTGGGCTGACTAGCAATGCCTTGAAAAAAATGATTTGCAAGATTTGCATTTTTACCCAAACATTTTAAGGTAGATTCATGAATATTTTCTCTCTCGTAGTAGATAGTACTGAAGTGCATGTGTTCTATAAATCAACAGCACTTGTTTCCTATTCAGGTTAATTAAGAAAATTAGAAAATCACCACGCTTTATTTGAATACTAAGTATTCTGTGTTTTATCATTTTGGGGGCAACAAAAAATAGTCTACGAAGGCTTTAACGGCGAAAGAACTTTTCAAAAAGGCTACATTTTAATTAAAAAGTACAATACTGTTAATGGCGACGCTTTAGCGGAGCGGGATTTTTTCTTTTTCTTTTAGACATTTTTAGACAAGACAGAGGCCAAAAATGATGATGTGATTATGATGATGTTGATAATAACACTAATGATAGAGAAAATGGTGAGGTTAATGAAGATGATGATGATGATGATAGGAATGATTATGAAGATGGGGATGATCATGATGATAATAATGATGACAATGATGGTAGTAACGATTATGATCATAATTATACTGAAAATGTTGAATAAAGCATAATAATGAATATAATGATGATGATGGTGATGATGGTGCTGCTGGTTATGGCGATCAATTTAAAATGGAAAAAATGGCATTGATTTTTGTTATTGTCGTTCTTATGATAAAAAACTGTCTTTGCTCCGATATGAGGGATATTACCATTTACTAATTACAGGCAATTATGGAGGTAATGGCACAGGAAATGAACAACGGGCAAACAATCATTGTACCTCCAAACCTGCTTCCTTTTCATCAATGGAGTGATGGACAATCAAATATCGATGTGCATATATAAAGCGAAGGAGTATAATTAGTTAGTGGAACTGGTTTCTCTCGTATGAGTAGCACTACAAGAAAGAGGAAACGGTTTGTTCACAATATTCATAACAATTTACAGTTACAATAAACCATCTTTTTAATTAGAACATTGCGATGACTTCAGGCAAGAAGGAATATGGCAAACAATCTAAAATGCATATACAATGTAGTTACGAGACTGGAGTTGTGTAGCTAAGATGGTTCCTTGGTTACAAATGAATGGCAGATACATGTACGTGTATATGACTATAACATTCTCTCTTTCTTCATCATGTTCATCTCTCTCTGTACCGCCATTCCCTTTTATTTTTTGTCACCCCTTTTCCCATCTCATTTCTTCATAAAATGTTTTCAAATTGTATAATCTGTTGGCTATCTAATTCACCAACGATCCGCAAAGGCTTCCCACATCAATTTCAATATGTGGGTAACTTATTGAAATATGCGAATATGACAATGATTATAATCACGTGATACAAACATGATTTGTAATGGGTATTGAAATGTAAACGTGTCGTGGTATAGTGGTCCATTCACTTGACTTTCAATCTAAGGGTTGAGGCACTGGCGTACTGGTGGGGGCTTGGGGCGCTAGCCCCCAAATAAAATTAAACCATGACTTATTTTCAATTCCATACAAGTGATTTATAAATGTTCCTGATATATCACATGATTTTCAACAAAATGCACGGTTCTCCATTTCTGTTGCAAACTGACACATTCCCAAATAGCCAGGAAGAGCAAAATGTTCTTTTTTATATGGGCCTTGGTGTCCACTAACAGTAATACTAGTACTAGTAGATAACCGTATATCCAGTTTAGCGAAAAGTCTGGATACCCGTATGTCCGGCCTAGAGTAGAGCTTATATCGCGGCAGCTCTAGGCGGTACGCGGGGGAATGCGCAGTCGCCTGCGCTCAGGGTTTGTTTTGGATGCGAGGAGGGTCATTTCCGGAGGGAATGTTCCACAGGTGCGGATCCAGGGGCGAGCGGGCCTTGCCCCCGCAAAGAAAAAGAAAAAAGAGAGAGAGAGAGAGAGAGAAAGAAGGAAAAAGGAAAAGAGGAGATAAAGGGAAGGAAAAAAGAGAAGAAGAAAAGAAAAGGGGATATCAGTTGCAATTTTCCCGCCAACAAGTTGTGGATCGGCGGGAGGGGGCCAAAGGCCCTTGCCTCTCACCCCCGCCGCCAAAAAAAAGAGAGAAGGGAAAAGGAAAGAGGAGAGCTAAAAGTGAACAAAAAAGAGGAAGAAGAAAAGAAAGGGTGAAAAGAAGGGAGATCAGTTGCGTTTAATCCCGCCAACAACATGTGGATCGGGGCGAAAGGCCCTTGCCTCCCTAGCAAACCTAAAAGAGAGAAGGAAGGAAGGGAAGGGAAAGGGAAGGGGAGGAAAAGGTAAGGAAAGAAAGAGAGAAAGAAGATAGGTAGGGAGGTCATTTGCGATTTTCCCGCCAACAAGGTGTAGTTTGGGGGCCACAGGCGTACTGATGGGGGGCAATTAGTGTCCTGCCAGTGTCACAATAAAATTCAAACGTGGATCATTTCTAATTCGATACCGGTGATTTACAAATGTTGCTGAAATGACATAATAATCCGAGATTTTTCCTCACTTTTTATTAAATTATACTTTTTATGCGTTTGTTGGAAAATTACAAATTCCTAAATTTACAGTCAGGCAAGAAATATGCTTATTTAGAGGCTTACATAGCAGGGCCGCAGAACGACGGGGCTCCGCCCCACTTTTTGGAAAACAGTATACTAAACAGGCGCGGATCTACGGGGTTTAGGGGTTTAACCCCCCGCCCAAAAAAAAGGGGAAAAAAAGAAAGAAAGAACGCACACTGGAGAGAAACCTTTCAAGTGCAAATATTGTGAGAAGATATTCAACTCATCTGGTAACTTAACCAAACACATGATAACTCTGGATATAACTGTGTATTAAACTGTTACTTGATTTAACAAGACGTTATCATGCACTGCTTTTATGGTCTCCAATGTGTTAGTAGATGCCAGGAAAACATCACTTACGGGCCAGGGGTTCAAAATAGCCCCCAAAATCGCCTCGCCGCTACGCGGCTTGTGGACGATGCTCCGCATCACTTACGGTAGTTCAAAATAGCCCCAAAATCGCCTCGCCGCTGGGCGGCTCGTAGACGATGCTCTGCATCGTCATTGGATCAAACTGTTTAAACTGTTACTTGATTTTCAAAGACGTTATCGTGCACTGCTTTATGGTCTCCATTGTGTTAGTAGATGCCAGGAAAACATCACTTACGAGGGTTCAAAATAGCCCCCAAATCGCCTCGCCGCTACGCGGCTCGCGGATGATGCTCCGCATCACTTATGGTGTTCGAAATAGCCCCCCAAAATCGCCTGGGTCAAATTGTTTTAGCTGTTACTTGATTTAAAAAGACGTTATCAAGCACTGCTTTTTGTGGTCTCCATTGTGTTATTAGATGCCAGGAAAACATCGCTTACGGGCCGGGGGTTCAAAATAGCCCCCAAATCGCCTCGCCGCTACGCGGCTCGTGGACGATGCTCCGCATTGTCATTTGGTCAAACCGCCCCCTCCCTTAGCAAAAAGCTAGATCCGCCCCTGCTAAAGAGAAATAGAAAGAAAGAGAAATAGAAAGAAAGAATAGTGACCTGCCAGTGACACAAAATAATGAGGTATCAAAATATGCTCATCTGACCGTAATTAAATGCCTAAAACCCCAGAACTTCCGGTTGCTCAGCCCCCTCGAACCCACCAGGGGCCTTAAGGCGGGCCCCTGAATGCTTATCTGACCGTTATAAAATGCCTAAAACCCTGAGCTTCCGGGGCTCTGTCCCTGGATTCCACCTAGGGCCCTAAGGCAGGCCGCTGGATGCTCATCTAACGGTAATTTAATGCCTAAAACCCCCGAGCTTCTGGGGGCTCCGCAACTGGACCCCACGCCAATTAGTGTCCTGCCAGTGTCACAAATAAGGTATTAAAAATGCTAATCTGACCGTAATTAAATGCCTAACACCCCTGAACTTCCGAAGGCTCTGCCCCCTCGAACCCACCAGGGGCCTTAAGGCGGGCCCCTGAATGAATGCTTATCTGACCGTTATAAAATGCATGAAACCCCTGAGCTTCTAGGGGCTCCGCCCCCTGGACCCCACGCCAATTAGTGTCCTGCCAGTGTCCCAAATAAGATATCAAAATATGCTCATCTGACCGTAATTGAACGTCTAAAACCCCTGAGCCTCCAGGGGCTCTGCCCTCTGGACCCCACCTAGGCCCTAAGGCGGGCCCCGAATGCTTATCTGATCGTTATAAAATGCCTTAAACCCTGAGCTTCTGGGGCTCCGCCCCGGGACCCCGCCCCCTGGACCCATGCCAATTAGTGTCCTGCCAGTGTCCCAAATAAGATATCAAAATATGCTCATCTAACCGTAATTAAACGCCTAAACCCCTGAGCCTCCAGGGGCTCTGCCCTCTGGACCCCACCTAGGGCCCTAAGGCGGGCTCCCGAATGCTTATCAGATCGTTATAAAATGCCTTAAACCCTGAGCTTGGGGCTCCGCCCTGACCCCGCCCCCTGGACCCATGCCAATTAGTGTCCTGCCAGTGTCACAAATAAGGTATCAAAATATGATAATCTGACCGTAATTAAACGCCTAAAACCCTGAGCTTCCGGAGGCTCCGCCCCCTCGACCCCACCAGGGGACCTAAGCCCCTAAACCCCTGAGCTTCCGGGGGCTCCGCCCCTGGACCCCACGCCAATTAGTGACCTGCCAGTGTCACAAATAGGGTATCAAAATATGCTCATCTGACCGTTATAAATGCCTCAAATCCCTGAGTTTCAGGGGCTCAGCCCCTGGACCCCACGCCAATTAGTGACCTGCCAGTGTCATGAAAAAGGTATCAAAATATGCTCATCTGACCGTAACTAAATGCCCCTAGACCCCACGCCAATTACACTACGCTCTACCTGATCGTAAATACTTTACCCCCCATCCCCTTTGAAAAACGTTCAGCGGGGCCTGCATGTAAGAGTGGGTGATGCGGATTTTTTGTCTGCCAGCCCCCCCAAACTTTTTTGTTCATTACGCCACTGGGTTGAGGGTTCTAATCAGAGCCCGGCACTAATGTCCTTTTGCAAGACGTTAATCCACATTTGCCACTTTCCACCCAGATGTATATTATGGGAACCTAAAAATTGTTGGTGTAATAATAATTGCATGGAAGAACAACATTGGAGCTGATAAGGCTTCACAGGGTAAAGAAAATTATTATTATTATTATTGCTATTGATATTATTATTATTGTATTGTATGTAATTAATTTCTTGCAGGTGCAAGCGTAAAACATAGAACATCCTATTTACCAAATGTAAGCTTTGGTATTATTTGTAAAGCAACTTTTATTTTGTTTGTTTTTTGTTTGGGGGTTGTTTTAGTGGTTTACCATGCTAGGAATCTGCAGAATTTTCTCGTTTTGTCTTTCTCGTTTGTTTGTTTATACAGTTGTACGACACATACTCCGGCGAAAATCGTCGCACGGGATAATATTTACTCTAACCGAATTCCTACCTTCCCCATCCCTGGACCGAAAGCATTCCATACCTCATAACCTCATTACCCAAAACTAACCTAAAGCCCGGATCACATGCCACATAAGCAATAGTCGGATCATACCACATACATATTTATATTATTTCTCAATGTCATTACCTCCAAATTCGGCAGAGTCGCCAGAAACCCACGGTGATTGTGGTGATGATGATGAAGATGATGATGATTCCATTGATGCGACGCACTTTGGCGACGTTGTCAAACGCCTCAATTCCAGCTTTAATCTCGCAAGGTAAAAACACATCGTCATCGCACTCGTCGGCGACGTCGACCTCGAAAGTAGCTGTATTGTAGCAGGTAATGCACTTGTGGCTTCTGGTGTAGATGTCACTTCACCAGTGGTTGTGGGTTTTGTGGCACTTGCCTGTTGCTCTGTGGTTGCGGGTTGGAGGCGTGTGGTCAACGGGGACAATGTATTTGATGACATAGCTGTCTCTGTTTGTGATATTGCTATTGTTGAGCTACTTGAAGTAGGAGTCGAAGTAGCAACAGCAGCAGGAGTAGTAGCATCAACAGAAGTAGTAGTAGTAGTAGTAGTAGTAGTAGTAGGAGTAGTAAAAGTGGAAATAGTAGCAGTAGTAGTAGCATCAGCGGTAGCAGTAGTAGTAGCATCAGTAGTAGCAATAGTAGTAGCATCAGCAAAAGTCGTGGTAGCATTATCAGAAGCAGAAGTAATAGTAGTAGTGGCATTAGCAGTATGAGTTGTAGAAGTAGCATGAGTAGAATTAGTAGTATCGGCAAGGGTTGCAGTTGGCGTCGGACTTTGAGTCTGTAAAATTGCCGTCCCCATTGACGAAGTTGCATTTGTTGAGTTATTGATAGTATTTGTAAGGTTTTTCAACATGATATACTCTGGCGTAGATTCTGATGAATTGGTTCCTATCGTTGCCGAAGTATTATGCTGTGATGAAGATGTAGGTGCAATCGATGTCTGTATGGTCGTTGTACCTGTATGTTTTAAATTTTTAAATAAAGATTATTAACAGATGGCTAAGTTAAACCTAATGTTTGTTTTTGTACTTATTTATCCTTAAAGGGGAAGTCCACCCTAATATTAATAGAAGCTGAAAATTTAGAGAACCAATTCGGTGAAAGTTTGAGAAAAATCGAACAATAAATAAGAAAGTTATGAATCTTTCAAAATCATGAAAATCACGGAATCTTTGAGACAAATTGGCAGTGCGGTCAGAATTGTGATGTCATCCCCTCACAATTCACCACTGATCTGAATGACAGAATGACCCAAAATCTCTATTTCTCTGAATAGTATACCTATCTTATATGGGGGTGCATGAAAGAACATGTTATCCGTGATATATGATCGAGATAGGCATGAAGAAAATATATCTTTTGATCAAAATGGAATTTAATGACATTTCTTGCATTCAACAAAGGATAAAATGTGAGGGGCTTACATCGTATTTATTATACATCAATTTGACTCACAGATTTGAAGTATTTCATGAAAAGTTATGGATTACAAAAATCCATAACTTTCTTATTTATTGTCCGATTTTCTCAATCCTTCACTGATCTGTTCTTTACATTTTTCTCCTTGTATTAAAACAAACTTATTAGGATGGACTTCCCCTTGAACACGGTTGTCATAGAAAATGGAGCCATTTGTCTAGATTATCACAATCATTCACATCCCGATGTTATATCTACAAAATCAATCTGAATCTACGTCATTGTTTGTTTGTTTTTTGTTTTAGGAGTTTTTATCAGAGTTGACATTGTTCTAATTTGATTATTAGTCCTATGCAAGAGTTCTAATAGTTGTGATATGAAGCATAATGCTGTTAATGCATTGTGCACTCGTATCTGCAGCATCAAGTATTTTTTTTAAATCATGACTTTTATGAATAAAAAGACCCATATCTCAAAGTATCATTGTATTTGCCATAGTATGTGTGATAAAGAGTAGTGCACCATTTAGTAAATCCACTTACCGTATAGTAGTAAATCGTAGTTAATACACCGCAACCGCTCGTATTTTTGATTTCCAACATAAGCAAAGGTACCTGAGGAGGATCTTGCATATACCTCCACGAAGAACTCAGACCGTGGGTCTGAATGCGTGATTGTGTACGTATGGTCTTCTATCCCGGTACTGCTGAAGGCGCACACATCATCATTAGTCCACAAGGAGAAGGACACCAAAGACATCATAGTCTCTGACGTCCCAACCTTCTCATGAACGACTTTAAGATCCGAACTGTTGAAGCAAGATGTGACGATAGTGAAGTAATGAGAGAAAGAGTTATCCTCGATTAGTTCAATTCGAAAGTATGTAGTTTGGTTGGTATACTGCTCTTCGGGAGGTACTAGGACCATGGAGATGGCACCCTTCATGAACTTCATGACCTGAACAGGTTGTTCACTTGTAATTCTCAGAATGGAATCTTCTGTGATGTCCAAACTGAATGTCTCTCCTCGGTTTAGATCCACAAGAGTACCATTAATTGTGACTCGGGTGTTGTCCCGACCCGCTGTCACTTGGACAAAGTATCCAGAAGTAGTACCACCGTTAAACGGCGCCACGTTGAAGACAGTACCCCATCGGTCGTACGGTAGCAGCTGTTCTATGGCATAGTCGCACGGTCCATCTACGGCGTCAGGGCTGTAGGCACATGCCGCTCCGCTCACCACAGATACAGATTGGTTGGCTAGGATCCTTGATCCGGTGAAATTATTAGAGTTAGTCGTGATAATGGCCTGACCCCAGGCGGGAAGCTCGATTTCGAGCTCATTCGTGCCGCCGTAGATAATCTCGTCGAATTTAAAGGCTGCGTTGGGCGTAAGGCGGACCAGAGTAGGCTGTCCCGTAGATGACATGACCAATTGACCAAGACCAGGGTCTGCTCGGACCACCACAAAGTATTCTTGGCCCAGGTAGTCCAGCGGTATGGTGCCCATGGCCCCGAACGTAAGATTCTTTGACAAACAAAATAAAGAGCATTGAAAATGTCAGTATTGTGAAACTGATAGGCCTACATGTATTATAGTTGTAAGTGACGTGTGGCAGATCTGTAGTTCCTTATTAAGTAGCCTACAAGGAGAGGAAATAGCATGAAACCATCAGAATTTAAAACATGAAAAGGCAAAAAGTTACATAAGGTGTAGGCCTGGTAAGGAAATATTCAATTTAAGGTAATTGCAAAGGCATTCAAGATAATATAATTCAATAACTACTTCGAATCCCTCCCGTAGAGTCCACATAATTCATGTTCGGATTGTGTGAAATACAATTGTACTGTGCGCACATGTAAATATGGGATCGGTAGGGCTATCAAAATTGCCTTAGAAAGATTTTTATTTGGTATTGTGTTATATTTTGCATATCCACTTCGGAACGAAACATTTCGCTCACGAGAAAAGATAATGAGAAATACACAATGCCCATTAATCTGATCATGGAATTCTAATATTCATGCACAGGATCGCAAAAACCGGACCTGGTCCTGAACTGTTAGAAAACAGTGAGGAAACGCCTGGTACTGTTTCCTTTTTCTCTTTTTAGTGTTATTGTAGTATGATCAAGCTTTTCAATCTAGTTCTTCTTGTATTCTTCTGTCGCTTTTAGTCAATGTGATTGTACATTTTAAGAATTCATAAGAGAAAAGTGTTACATAAAATTTGAGCAACAGCGAACCGAGTGATTAGTCTAGTGTTGAGCCTCCATGCGAGTATGACTACTGTAAAAAATACAAAAGCACGCAGTTTCACAGACCTTAGTGTCTCGTAGCCTATGAGGCTGTTCACACCGGCAGAGATAGCGCGGTCTAGCGCGCGCTAGACCGCGCTATCTCCGCGGTGTGGAAGGTACAACGTCGTTTCGGTCCACCCAACAGCGAGCCACGGCGAGCCAAAACGGCGTGCCACTGGACCACCTCTTGGGGGTGGTCCACGAGAGATAGCGCGGTCTAGCGCTCGCTGACCGCGCTATCTCTGCCGGTGTGAACCCGAGCTACGATAGCACGCCGGAAGTCATCGTTCTACACGCGGGGAATTTCATACTCATTCTATTAAAGTCCCTCTTGTGTGAACATCTGCATCAACTCAACTACGGGTTCGTAATAGCGCGCGAAATCTTTGACCGCTCTGACCTCATGACGTCACGCGTCATGGCAACAGGACCTCTCAAAAAAGGGGGTGCTACGATAGACCGCGCTATCTCACTGCGGTGTGAATCCGGCGAACAGCCTCTATGAGGCTGTTCACACCGGCAGAGATAGCGCGGTCTAGCGCGCGCTAGACCGCGCTATCTCTGCGGTGTGGAAGGTACAGCGTCGTTTCGGTCCGCCCAACAGCGAGCCACGGCGAGCCAAAACAGCGTGCCACTGGACCACCTCTTGGGGGTGGTCCACGAGAGATAGCGCGGTCTAGCGTGCGCTAGACCGCGCTATCTCTGCCGGTGTGAACCCGAGCTACGATAGCACGCCGGAAGTCATCGTTCTACACGCGGGAATTTTATACTCATTCTATTTTGTTGCGATCTGAATCTGAATCGGTACAACTCAACACTCCTAATTTTATGGAGTAAAACGCGTCGGAACATCGTGAAAATAGAAATATAGTAAGTAATGTGGGACCTGACTTTACTAAACGTACTTTTACGCTGTTTTTCGTGGGTTAGCAGATATGGTGTAGAATCTATAGGGAATTATCACCAGAAAGAATAACGAAGGGCTCGGTCCCATACATTGCAAAACATGTTTGCTACAACCCGAAGGCCTCGATTTTTAATTTGAACATTTATCTGTCTGATTAAAATACAAGAGTCTAGTTAAATCAAAGAAATACATGCACAATGTAACTACAACGCCATGAAAAAAAGTAGGCCGGCTAGCATATAGGTACAGCGATATCGCACTATGAACATGACAGACAAAGAAAGAGGACAAAATATACAGTTCCTCATTCTACCCTCAAAAATTGCTGTGGTCGACAAAGGAACATCCCTTCACTGCTATTATGTAAAAAATAAGTAGAACAGGTAAATATGCATGTGACACCTGTTCTACACATATTTACACAATAGCAGTGAAGGATGTTCCTTTGTCGACCACAGCAATTGTTGAGGGTAGAATGAGGAAATGTATGTTCATAGTGTCGAGCTCTCAACTACGGGTTCGTAATAGCGCGCGAAATCTTTGACCGCTCTGACCCCATGACGTCACGCGTCATGGCAACAGGACCTCTCAAAAAAGGGGGTGCTACGATAGACCGCGCTATCTCACTGCAGTGTGAATCCGGCGAATGCCAATGGGCGGACCGTGGGTCGCGCTACGATAGCGCGATCCACGGTCCGCCCACGGTCCCCCCTTGCGGTGTGAACAGCCTCTATGACTCCTTCTCAGCACTACTCCTAATCAAGGTATTGGGCATACATTTTAAAGAATAACTTACTGCACTGTTTATCCCATAAGCATAAGTGCTGATGGGATCATCTGACATTATTCTAAGTGTTCCTTCATGCAAACCCGTAGTTCTTGTGACGGTCGTGGCTGATGTGAATGTGACTCTCTTTCCGTTGGGCATAGCGTCCACCGTCGTTGTCAAGAACGCCCCGGTGAAAGGGCGGGAAAGATTAACGTCCGTTCCCGGTAGAGGACGTGTTGTCTGAGTGATGCTTCCGAAGTTTCCTAGATCCGAGGAGGACTCGCCGTTCGGAAAGAGACCGAAGACTATCTCTTTCCCAAATCGGGACGACTCTGCGTCTTCCCCAACTGCCAATGGTCATAAACAGGGTTACAATTCACTTTCCTATTTAATATAGACAACATTGAAGTGCTGTAAAACTAGTATTTATCATATGCATGCAGGGAAAAATGAGGTACGGCTGGAATTTAAAAGTAGCAAAATTAATAGAGTTAATTTTCAGGAAAGTGAACTAAAGCCAAGCAAACATGTAGTATTAAACATTAGACTTTGAACGAACTTACTTGCTGATTAAGAACTAGTGATCTCCTGAATATGAGGATTGCATTAGAACAAACCCAAATTCATTACGGATGGTAATAATGATAAATTTCATTTTACAACATATAATTTCTATACAAATGATGTATTACCATAATGCTGTCGTTCTTTCTCCCTACCCATTTTTTTCTACTTCTACGTTTATGTTTGGCCTAATGTGCGACACCAAAATTTTTTTTTTTTTTAAACATTTCGATTTTTATTTATTTATCCTACCGTTTCTCCAGTCTATCTTGATGCTTACCTGCGCAGGAGCTACTCAGTGCCAATGAAGAGTTACAGAGGACAACGAAAATATAAATACCAGTCAACATCCGTAACACGTATGTATCGGCGAGTTCCATCTGTGTAAAAGAAGTTTTTAAATGACAAATAATAATAATAATAATAATGATGTGGATTTGTATTCGAATATTTGTATAAAATGGGGTGTGATATTGCGAAATTTCATTTCGTGCGATCTAATGTATAGATTATCAAGCCTATATAAATTAAAATAAGCCAATTCTACGAAAAAAAGTGATGTCTTCTGATTTATAAGCTAATTATCTGATATTGGTTATCAACAATTTCTTTTCTATATCAAAGCGAGTAGAATAAATGTAAGCTTATTAATGAGCAAATTGTCATGTCTAAAAAGTAAAAGAAATTTAATTTCATATCAGTGTTTATACAGTGTTAAATATATGTAATTCCGGTAGGAGTGAAATTATCCTACTAACCGTTCAATGTAGAGTGTCCAGGCAAGCAGTGATATAGATTTACTGGTTTCCAGCAGATGTACAAGTATTTATTGAAAAGCCCTCTCTATATTCCTTGAAAGATGATCGCCGCGATTGTAAAAATGCCCTATCTTCCTTTCTTATTACCAGTCGATATTGTTATGCCAGTGTTTCCAAGCACAGGTCATTATCATTTTCCTGTCAATTTGAATTGACAAGAAAGCCATTGTCTCTTACGTTTGAGATGGCAATCAAATAACATCTATGACGTCATAATAAGGGGTTTGAAGGGAGGGATCGCATAAGTTCAACAGGAACTAATTTAATTGTATATAGTTGGTTAGAAATGATTCAGGAATGGCAGTAGGTGGATCCAGGGATGAGAGCAGTGTCGTGTGGTGGTTCAAAGTAGCTGACTCTCATACCAGAGGTTCTGGGTTCGATGATTGCCCGGTGGTTACATCCTTGGACAAGGACTCGTTTTTTCCTCACACTTATCCGTCTCTACCCATGTGTATTAAATGGGCACCTGGAAATGCTGGGGTAATATTATGATAATTGCACGGCGCAAAGGAGGAGCAGTATTGATACTAAGGTGCCGCCTACACTTGGCAAGTAATACCAATTCATATTTAAATTAGGGTTAAGATAAATACAGATGGAAGCAAAACAATATAGAGTTACACTTTATCAACAAAATAATAATAAATGCCAAGTTTCCAAGCACAGGTCAATATCATTTTCCTGTCAATTTGAATTAACAAGAAAGCCATTGTCTCTGAAGTTTGAGATGACAATCAAATAAAATCTATGACGTCATAATAGGGGTTTTGAAGGGACGGATCGCATAAGCTTAATTGGAACTAAAGTCGATTTCAGCCCCTTTCAGCTTTTGATATTTAAATCAACTTATTATGCATTATTTACTGCCATTCTTGTTGAGCTGTAATATATGTCAATGCCAATTACAAAACAGCCCTAAAAAATTGCACTTTTCATCTAAATTGTAGCCATACTGTAATCAAGTATATTTCTTCACCTGAATATCGATTTCACAACTTTCATACAAACGAGAATTGACGTCAAAATTTCCCTAGCAAAATACTTCCATTTATATTGATTTTTAGTATCCTTTCCCTAAAACTAAGAGGTGACCCACTATTTTCTTTATCGGCAAGCAGCTGGTGGGTTTCGATTCTTGATTTCGTATTATTATTATTATTATTATTATGATCATTATTATTATGACCATTATCATCATTATTATTATTATTTTAACTTTTTTTCTTTATTATTATTATTATTGTAATTTATTTTTTTATTATTATTAGAAACACTAGTAGCAGTAGTAGAGGTAGAAGTGTTAGTACATGTAGTTTCTTTCTTGTTTAATTTCGTTTTACCTATTTATATTTCTGTTTTTTGTTGATGTTGTTGGATGAGTTGGATTAATTTGCATTTTTATAAATATGTGCATTCGAAGAAGAAAAAAAGAAAATTCAAAATTTGAATGTATGAGTTTAGTAATTTAGCACTGATTAAACATTTTAGGATCAAAATATAATTATGTAGTCTAAACGCCAAATAATATGCGTCACAACGTTGTGCTATGTTTCCTTGGATGGAGTATTTTTTTTTAGGGGGGATGGGAATTTCATATAACTTATGATTCATGAATTGGAACAATTTTGCTCTCTCTCTCTCTCTATTCTCTCTATCTCTCTCCGTGTTTCTCTCTCTCGCTCCCTCTTTGCTCCCCCCTCATTATCGGTCCGTCACTCTCTTATATTATATATCCCTCTTGCACTCTCTCTATCTCTCTCTGTCTTTCTCTCTACCGCCCCCTTCTCTCCCTCTGATTCTCTCTCTCTCCCTCTCTACCCCCTCCCCCCTCATTTTCGTTCCGTCACTCTCTTAGTTTCTATATCTGCCATGCACTCTCTCTCTCTTTCTCTCTCTCTCTCTTCCTTCTCTTTCTCTCTCTTCCTTCTCTGTCTCTCTTCCTTCTCTGTTTCTCTCCCGTTCTCTTTCTCTCTCTCTCTCTTCCTTCTCTTTCTCCCTCTTCCTTCTCTGTCTCTCTTCCTTCTCTGTTTCTCTCCCGTTCTCTCCCTCTCTCTCTCTCTATCCATCTCTCTTTCTTTATATACATATTCTCTCTCCTGTTTGCATTATGTATCTTGATGCATACCCTAAACAGATTATAAAAACGGAGTAAATGGAAACACAACGCACAATGTCAATGATTATTTTAATTGTATTTATTTGTACTGAGAGGGATTATATTGTTTGTATGCTTCTGCACTGGTGTAAAAGCTGTAATACATAAAGCTTGTGTTGTTGTTTCAATATTATAATTTATTCTTTTCATTTCACACAAGAAAGCATTCAGTTATCTATTAAAATTAATAAAGCAACAACAAAACAAAAACGCTCTGGAAATTACTAATTATGTTCGCACAAAGGAGGCTATGTGAAAAAGCATTTGACAGGCCGACTAGCTCAATTTTCTTAAATGATGTATTTGTAGACTTGAACATTCGCTGTAAGTTTGGTTTGATTTCAAGAGAATATATTTTAAGTGCACAATTCAAGTTGCGAATTTTCGGTCAGTTTTGTATCCAAAAAATTCATCAGTTTGAAAATTAGATTACATACACAAGTTTTGTATTTGTTTGTTCTTAAATTATTGTTATGTTATTTTGCCAAGTTTAACAAAGAGGTCACAAACTGAAATGTTAAGTAGCTTATTTCCTACGCAGAATTTCAGTATATTATTTTGCAACATACAAACTCATAAAAAAACATGATGATAATATTCACACCAAGACGTTACTCTAATTAATTGGCGTCTAAGTTACTAGTAAATAAATATAATCTTTTACAGTAATTGTGGTATATATATATTTTTTTATAGGTTATCAAAGATAAATGTACCATTAAAAATGCACAGTAACAATATTGAAAACAAATGACAGTTATTTACGGCCAACTAAGATTCAAATATAATAAATTGCAAACATCATATAATTATTGTTCGTATTTTGTATTTCTTGAATATACTGAATAAAGAACATGAATCTATGAGCATTATATTATTCACAATGCGTATATACACTAGGAAAATATAGTTTATGGAATTTACAGTAAATACAGTATACAACTATTTTCAGCAAAGGCCTATCACACCAAATAATATACAAAGACTTTTATCAAAATAACATTGCCTTCAATTAATGAATCAGTCATGACTTTCGAAATGTCATGCAAAGTCTATTTTTACATTATTGCACTCAGAGAAAATATACAAATATACGTTATAATATGTGTAGCAAGGGTTATTAACGTATTAAAATACACAGAATGTTCACTTTTATGATATATATGTGTGTATACAATCTATACACACTCATGAATATGGTGAGCACGGTTTACCTTCAAATCATTACACAGTGTACAACGTGTACTAAATTTATATAGGTCATGTACAGATAGAGTTATTTTTTAGAGATAGTATTCTTTTGATAAACGTCACCACACATTCGTAGGAAATTATTTTGTATATTGAACTTCATTATGACTTATGCAGTATTATTCTGTAAATAATTCACTAACAATGTTTTCAATAATTGACATTTAATTGTAGAGGTTCCTAATCTAACACAATTTACCTATTAAAGTGGTAAATAAACAACATAAACAAACAAAAACTATTTTCACACGCTAAACACTTTGAATGGACAGGACAGATAAAAGAATTGCACTTTAATTGATTATTGCATATGAGAAATATTTTGTTTTATTATCAAATCAATTAATAAGTAAATATATGGATTTTCCAAGAGTGGACGAATTGAAACAGATAGCTTTTGCAATAATCCATTGCTATCCATACAAAACGTCATATGCAAATTAATAATTCCCTTCTATCAAGATAGCTCATACAGAATGTACGCATATCTCATCGGACATGACAAGTTCTATTATGCAAACAAATTGTCTCATGAAAGACAATGTATTGTTACAGTTTACTGCATTAGGCAATCTAGGCTAATGGCATCTACTGACCGAATATTGGTTGGCACTCCGGTAGTACTATGGTCCAGTCTCTTGTTGTTGGTCGGCGAGTTTTTGCTTCCTGTCTGCGATTAATCGCTGCTCTTCTATCTCTCCAGGTGTTAACCTATAGGAAAGGAATCGGCAAAATGATGATGGTGATATTTATAATGATGAGGAGGAGGATAATGCTATGATGATGATGATGGATAATGATGATGATAATGCAGATACTACTACTACAACTACTACTACTACTACTACTACTACTACTGCTACTACTACTACTACTACTGCAGCTGCTACTGCTTTGGCTACTGCTACTGCAGCAGCAGCTACTACTACTGCTTGCTGCAACTGCTACTGCAACTACTTACTGCCACACAAGCTACAACTACCAGCCGCTACCACACTAACAACAGCTACTGCAACACAGCAACCCACCACAGCTTGCTACTACCAGCAACAGCAGCAAAAACAGTAGCAGCAACAGCAGCAGCAACAGCAACATCAACAGCAACAGCAACTGGTTTGGACCAGCGTTGACAGCAACATTTAAAAACAGCAGCAGCAACAACAGCAAACCAACTGGCACAAACAACAGCAGCAACAGTACCTTCAGCAAAACAACAACAGCAGCAATTCAGCCAACAACTTGAACAATAACGATTGGCAACAACAGCGACAGCAACAGCAACAGCAACAGCAGCAACACTAACAACAGCAAACAGCAACAGCAGCAGCAACAACAACAGCAGCAGGCACAGTTTGCCAGCAGCAACAGCAGCAGCAACAACAGCACCACTGTTCAGCAACAACCACAACCAGCACCAGCAACAACACAACTAGTTTAACAACAGCAACAACAATAACAACAGCAGCTCAGTTGCAACAACAGCAACAGCAACAGTTAGCAACAGCAGCAGCAGCAGCAACGTTCAGCAACAACAACATGTTAACTTAACAACAACAACAAAACCACAGTTGGCAACAACAACAACAACAACAACAACTTTCAGCAACAGCACAACAACAGCAACAGCAACAACAGCAGCAACAACAACATACATTTGTAACACCAGCAACAAGTTACTTAACAACCACAACAACAGCATATTAACAACAGCAACTACAACTGCAAAAACAACTGACAGCATGATTAACTACCACTGCTACTACTTCCACTGCTACTACTACTACTACTACCACTACTACTACTACTACTACTACTACTTCTACTACTACTACTACTACTACTGCTACTACTACTACCACTACTACTACTACTACTACTACTAATCCTACTACTATTAATGATGATCACGATAACAATAATATGATAATTACAATAATGATGATGATAATAATAGTAACGATAATCATAATAATAATAATAATAATAATCATAATAATAATAATAATGGTAATAATAATAATGATAATGATAATAACAGATAAATTTCTTGATCAAATTTAATGCTTGTATTGTATAAATCCTTGTATTACATAATATCGATTTGTGAATAGATATTGTTATATTCTTATGAATGTTCGTGTAATGTTCCTATGAATAATTTTGTTTTGCTCTTGATTAATATGTGTGTAAACAAAATGAACTTTAGAATTTGTATTTTGAAGATTAAAAAGTGAAAGGGAGGGTGTTTCTTACTTTCGACAAAGATAGTAGCATGCAGTGATGGTTGGTATCCCAACTCCAAGCACCACTATCATGACTGGATATAAGTAAGTCAGAGCTGCGAAAAGAAAGTTGGAAATCTAATAAGGCCTCGCTGAGACATGACGCGGTAAAATGCCTCACAATAATTGGCAAGAGACAACTTTGTTTTTCTGCGGCGTGTTTTTTTCTAAAGTAGAATTAAAGTACTCTTTTTTACACAGACAAAGTAATGTGCAATATTCAATAGGAACTTTTATCAGTAATTCTTACAATAAAAACACATTATTGAGAAGGGAAAAAAAGAAAATCTGTTTTTGTGATGAATGAAAGGAGTTTTCGTCCCTGAAGTACTTGGGTGTTACCATCACTTCCGATCTCAAGTGGACCCAACATATCAATAATACTGTCAACAAAGCCAATAACGTCCTTGCCTTTCTAAGACGCAATCTACGCATTAAATCTTCTGACCTCAAAGCCACTGCATACAAAACGTTGGTTCGACCGATCGTAGAGTATGCTTCCTCTGTCTGGGACCCAGCTACCAAGAACCTCATTCACAACGTTGAAATGGTGCAAAGAAGAGCTGCGAGATTCACTCTGAATCATTACCATAATACATCAAGTGTCAGCAGTATGCTGAAAGAACTAGATTGGACCACTCTATAAGAGCGCAGAGAAAATGACAGATTAACTATGATGTATAATATACACAACAAACTCGCTCATCTTCCGGCTCAGGACTTTATCACACAAGTCATCCAGTCGACGAGAGCCACCCAACCACATTCATATCAGATGCCATACTCAAGAACTGAATCGCATCGGCATTCATTCTTTCCGAGAACAGTAAGGAGTTGGATTTCCCTGCCCTCAGAAATCGTTGCAGCGCCATCTGTTGGAGCCTTCCGTGGTCGACTGCAGACGGTTGGTGACAGTGGCTAGTCTCCCTCCATCCTATACATGAGCTTGTAAATATTTTGTAAATAAACTGTATTATAATGTAAAAAGCACTCCAATAGACGCAAATTGCGGTTCACACACATAGTTTGCAAGAATCTTCAATCAATTGAAGGAGGCAGACTTAATCAGAAGAAGAAGAAGAAGAAGAGGTGGGGCAAGTATTTAACGAAGGTTTTGACCCGGGCCCCGACGTCCCTTCCCACCCCATTCTCACATTCTTTCTCTTGTCCTCCCCTCCCCCTGCCCACACACACACACGCGCACACACACACACACACACACAGACGCACAATCTATCTCGCTCCTCCTCCGCATAATTTCCCTTTCTCTCCCTCTCTCACCCACACTCTCTCCCTCCTCCTTGGAAAGGGTACTTACTGTTACTGTTTCCAGTAATTGTTTTGTTGCTGCCTCTCGATTTGCCTGAATCCTTGCCTCCCTGTGGTGGCGCTGTAGTAGGGATACTACTTGCAGTGGCATCTATGGAGAGGTACAGATAGTCAGCAGTTTGGTCTGGTTTTATTTTCCGTATTAAAACAAATTACATTTGTAGAGCACTCTTACATACTAATCATTGTTTCATAGATCTCTCCATCAATACCAACAAATTAAAGAACAATATTGTTTATTACTGATAAAAAAAGAGGGAGTTTTGATAAATTTCCTTACTGAGGAAGGCTTTGGCCCGGGCTAAATACCCCTACGGCTCTCCCCCTGACTCGATTTCGAATTGCCCATTTACGACATTCTCATTCGCAAGTATTATTATTGTTACTATTGGTCACTTATTCTTATTATCTGGCAGCCTGTGCCGAATATTGACCCCTCATGTATTTGATCCCTCAAAGTTACTAGACCATCTAAGTCAGTGATTAAAAGGTTGTCAGCCTGACCGTTTATAGCTGTCTGGTTGTATAGCTACCAGAGACCCCAAAGTCGGGTCGATTTCACCCCCATCTAACCCACGCACCAAACTCGTTAGTATGAAGTAGTATGACTGGACATTACAAAAACACAACAAAAACTTTTAAAAAACATGTTGGGATTAGGTTTCAGACGGCCCCTCAAAAGTTGTGGTCAAATTTTCCACTTAGCCCCATCCAACAAATATTGTCAGAAGGAAGCTCTATTGCTGTACGTTACGAAAATATGAAAATTGACAAAATTGTTTATGGGAAAAGGGTTTAACCCTCCTCTGAAAAAGAAAAACATCGAAGTACCATTTACCCAAGCTTTTCTGCCCTAAAATTGTCTTGATAAAAAGAAAATTAGGACCTACTAGGAAAGTTGGGACCTACATCACTCAAAAGTGTTTAGTTCAATTCAGTTCAAATTTGCGTAGTGCAATCTTGAGAATTATAATTTTCTTACACTGCAATTTGATGTCAAATTTTCATTTTATTAATTTATAAGTTTTAAATGTTAAGGATTCTATTGCTCTCTCCACAGTAGCCACAAAATATAGTGAGGATTAAGTGAAGACACTCATCGACTATCTAAACTTGTTTTAAATTGCATTTCGCTGTAATATTCTTTGCCGCGTCTGTCCATAATGTGCTACACGGCTTTCCCTTTTATTTAGTGTCATTATGTATGGTGAAATTCTTATAAACTGTTTGTTGTTGTTGTTAATGTTTGTCGTTTCAAATCGATTTTTTTTTTTCTTCTTTTATTTAATTCAAGCTACAGGTTGTACAAAATTCCGAATGACTCAAGACCCAATATACTCACCGACCGAAGTCTCTACGGTGCTGGGAACAATGCTAGTATCGCTCAAGATAACCGTAGTGGCCTTTGGAGTGTCTTCAACATCAGGGGAACTGCTTTCACCCGGTTTTGACCTGGTGTATGGGCGTGTAGATATCGGGACATCGGGTGTAGTGCTTACATTATTAGGAGTGCTACTGTCTTGGACCTGTTCGACAGTGATGCTGATCTCGGTGTCCGGTGCAATGCTGACATCAGGTGTAGTGCTAGTGTTGGGCGGGGGTGAGGATCTTTGCTGACGGGTGAAGTGGTGCTTTCGGAAGGTGACCCAACACTACCAACTGGGCCCGTTGTGACGTCATGACTACTCGAGCTCCTCGTCGTAGTCGGAATATCGATGCCACCCCTGCTCGTCGACGTCGAGTCCCAGACTCCACTCGAGTTGGTGTCTGTTGGCGGCCGGGTAATATGTGGCCCTTTGTTATTGTTACCACTGTTTGTGCCGTGACTGGTGTCTATTTTCTCGCTCTCGTTAGAGCTACGGCTACCAATACCAGACATGCTGGTGCTGTTAGAAACGGGTGCATCTAACAGGTGTAGAAGGTGAAGAAATTGGACAATAACTGTAAGCGAAGATTCGCAAGAGGCATGTAATTGATAAGTGTCACGCTTTCGCTATGCTAACATGATGAATATAACATGCTTTCCTTTTTTCATACATTACATAAATTTATATATAAGTGGCAAAGCGTGAGTCCAGCCCCTGAGGGTATTATACTCGGTGAATGAAAGGCACATTAACAAGGTTATCGATTATTTGGATTTTTAGGGCATTAGGGATTTTTTTATCATTAGTATTATCACCATTATTATTATAATTATTACGTTTAATATTGTTATTATTATCATTATCATTATAATCATTATCATCTTTATAATTGTTATTATCGTTATTATGATTATATTTGTTATTATTATTATTATTATTATTATTATTATTATTATTATCATTATTATTATGTACACTGGCTCGTTTACACCCGTCCGGCTTGTGTGGATTTTCCAAGACTTCAACAACAAAAAACAACACGATCGCAAGGACTCTAAAATATCAACTCCAGGGCAATTTCAATATCCTGCTGTATTACCTATTCAAATCATATCTTGATCATGAACCATATCATTGCAATTGTCGCAAACTTTAAAAGGTGCTGCACAAAACTACTGGAACTAGTTGAGGTTGATTTTTCGGAAATCTTGTTAAAGGTATAGGCCTATACGTACTGGTAACACGACAGGCATAGCGGACTTGGAGATCAGGACAATCCTGAGAGTCCGGCTGAAGGTGTTCATCCCCATCGCTAGAGCAACGAATACCGTTGCCATCACACGGGTAGTTGTAGTCTGGCACAAATGGAGGCGATATTTCATACCACAGCTGATTGCCCGAACCCGGCGCCGTTCTGCATTCGGCGTAGATCGGGTTTTGACACAGCAAATTGGATCCTCCTTGCTCAGCCTGAATATAAATGATATGGCCAGCTATAGGTTTTCCATTTTAACATTTATTTTCATTCAATTTAATACTTTTTTCATTTAATTTCGTCCCGAAACTTCGTGATTAATGCACATCTCGGTGTCAGTTCTGTATTTGGACATTCATCTCCGAAATTTGTCCAGTAAATTTTATCATTTTGCATCCAGCTTTTTTAAAGTCAAATCAATTTCGTCATCCCCAGCTGCCAACGTATAATTGCGTGAATCAATTTTGTCACTTTGCAATCAAATTGGTCAAAGCCTCATTAGAATTCGTCACTCATTCTTATATATAGATGCTTTGTCTTTTCATTTTTACCTTAAACTTGCATTTAAGCTTTAAATTATCAAACAACCGGCAACATGAATTATAATGCAGGTGATAATTATTGTTTCAAATCATACTTGGCATAACCATTAAAAGACTTGCCAAAGTGTGTACTTTTAGGCAACAAAATATGTTCCATA
This sequence comes from Mesocentrotus franciscanus, assembly GCA_037976565.1. NCBI lineage: Eukaryota > Metazoa > Echinodermata > Echinoidea > Camarodonta > Strongylocentrotidae > Mesocentrotus > Mesocentrotus franciscanus. Next base: position 10,114,870 of record CP137678.1, read on the forward strand.
CTTGGCCTTTAATATCTATTTATATACATTTTGTTTCTTATTTTCCCTTTTCACAAGTCTCCACAACTTTGGCCATGATATATGATATTTCTGTACTGTATTATCTTTTGCAGGTTAATTAATTATACGAATTGCGACTCAATGAGTTATTGTCTTCATTTATCCTCTTTCTCCTCCTCCTTCATCTTCTCCTTTAATATCCTCCTCCTCCTCCCCCTTCTTTTTCTTCTTCTTCTTCTCCTCCTTCTCCTCCTCCTCCTTCTCATTCTTCTTTATCTTTTTCTTATTTTCCTTCTCCTCCTTCTTCTTCTCCTCCTTCTCCTCCTCCTCCTTCTTCTTTATCTTTGTCTTCTTCTCCTTCTCCTCCTTCTTCTTCTAACTCTTGCGCTGATGTTCTTGTTGTTGTTGTTCTTGCTTCTTCTCATTATTATTCTCCTTCTTTTTCTTTTCTTCCTTCTTCTTCTTCTACTTCGGTGATTTTCTTATTGTTTTAATCATGTTTTTTCCCCTCTCTGGGGTATAAAGATTAAAAAAACTAGAGATTGAAGTAAAACTTGAATATAATCACCATAGCGAGATGCACGTCCTTTGTCTCTATTTCGTTCCCGTCATCAGGAGTGTTGGCATTGAAGAATCCTGTCCAGTAATAAGAGTCCGTGTCATCGACTAGGGTGGCCGACAAGGGTAAAGACGAAAGAAAATTGCATAACAAATAGTATTTTATCACACAGTAATCACTATCAGAAGTATAATTTCACAATCCTTGTCACCATACCATGCAGAGAACCTGATGAATCATGAATTCTTTGAAGGAGGGTGATCCAGGATTTTCTAACACGGGGAAGAGTTGTTAACCTATTGATAACTACGCTCTTGAACTCCCATATGCTTTTATACAGCCGCCATCAGATTCGCCATAGGCATTGGGTCCAAAACTGCCGATTCTCAGAGGCAAAAATATATCATAAAGATGCAGGCGCGTAGCCAGGGGGCGGGGCGGTGGGGCGGTCGCCCCCAAAAAAAAACGCCGGCCAAAAAAAAAAAAAAAAAGAAAGAGAAGAAAAAAAAGGAAGAGGACGTAGGAAGATAAAGGAGCATGGTAGGGGGCGGTCGCCCCAAAAAAAAAAAAACGCCGGCCAAAAAAAAATAAAAAGAAAGAGAAGAGAAAAAAGGAAGAGGACGTAGGAAGAAAAAGGAGCATGGTACAACGAATCGTCATCTTCTCTAATAATTTAATGAAACGTAAACGTAAATGAAACGTAAAAGGGAGAAGGATTAAGAGTCGAGAACGGTATACAACGAATCGTCTTCTTTCTCTAATAATTTAATGAAACGTCAAAGCTACCGCGCTTCGCGCGGGAGGGGACTGAATTCAGACAAGGATTAAGAGCTGAGAACGGTACAAGGAATCGGCTTCTTTCTCTAATAATTTAATGAAACGTCAAAGCTTCCGCGCTTCGTGTGGGAGGGGGGAAACTGAATTCAGACAAGGATTAAGAGTCGAGAATGGTACAACGAATCGGCTTCTTTCTCTAATAATTTAATGAAACGTCAAAGCTTCCGCGCTTTGCGTAAACGTAAATGAAACGTAAAAGGGAGAAGGATTAAGAGTCGAGAACGGTATACAACGAATCGTCTTCTTTCTCTAATAATTTAATGAAACGTCAAAGCTACCGCGCTTCGCGCGGGAGGGGAACTGAATTTAGAAAAGGATTAAGAGCTGAGAACGGTACAACGAATCGTCTTCTTTCTCTAACAATTTAATGGAACGTCAAAGCTTCCGCGCTTCGTGTGGGAGGGGGGAAACTGAATTCAGACAAGGACTAAGAGTCGAGAACATTACAACGAATCAGCTTCTTTCTCTAATAATTTAATGAAACGTCAAAGCTTCCGCGCTCCCCCCTCCCTGCACCCACCCCCCTAGGGAGCGCCCTTTGCGCGCTCTGTAAGTGATTAGCACGCTTCGCGTGCTCACTACCGCCCCCCTAAAATAAAATCCTGGCTACGCGCTTGTAAAGATGATTGAAGTTAACAAAACAGTTTTTATATTTTCAACAAAAGACAGGGGCACAAGTCTCCAAAATAACCATGGTAACTGATAATCTATAAATAAAGGAGGGGGCACAAGTCTCCAACATAATCCTAAACGAAAAACGAAACAAAAGTGATCCCATATCTTTCAGAAGCTTCATTTTGATTATCAAAAATCGCTGACCCCACCCCCAGCCCGAAGTTTTTATTACATTTTAAAGTAATTTTTGTTGGTCTTAAAGAGTGGGAGGGACAAAGAATCAAATAAAAAGAAAATATACATACAATAATCAAGCTCCTTCCTTGACAGAATGTTATCATATGTGCATATTAACATTCGTTGCTGTGAACTTACGATTTGTTGATTCAGACGTTTCTATAACCGGGTATCCGTAGGCGCTGAGTCGACTGCCGGGGACTACTTCACAAGTGAACCGGGAAGGGAGATATCCGGCGGTAGGCTCACGTTTGCCAAATATGTATAATACGGCTGGACAACGACACGAAATTGAGTGGGAAAAGGGAAAAATAGAAGGCAGGGATAAATTTTCATTTCATTTCATTTCATTTCATTTATTTCACTTTCTTTTAAAAAACATCAGAAGTATATACATGTTCGTTCATTATCAACATAAGATAAAAGGAAGTGGGGAATCATGAAAGCCAGAATTGGCTTGATGAGAATGATCCCCAAATAAATACATAGCATGAATAAGATACAAAATTATTTTATATAAAAAACATCGTACATACATTTTCAACAACAGAGGACAGAGGAAAGATAAGGTAGGGTAAAAACAGTTACAGGAAGATAAGAAGAAAGAGAAGATAAGAAGAAGGAAGTTACAACTTGAGTTTTACATTCTAAATGACAATTTCATTTTGTTCCGCTTAAATAACCCTTATACATATATTTGAAGCGTTTCAATGTATTGCACTGTTTTATGTCTTCTGGCAGAAGGCAGTGATAAATTGACACAGAATAAAAAAAGGGATAAATAACAGACAATTATAAACCAGCTCAATTTTCCCTCATTTTGTTTATTATTTGCTTCCTACTGAAATCTGAAATGCTCAAAACTTACCTACATCAACAGGTTCATATGTGAATGATATGTTAATAATGGTAAATAATGGAACTAGTCACACGGTACCTGTCGTGCGGTATGCATTCTCTTCATGACGATATGACGTCATGAAGAAGGCACTCGATGTGAGTTCTTTAAAATGTCCGTCGATGTCCTCGTACATGAAACGGACGTTGAGGTCGGATCCCTGTTGGGTGCGGATCAGGCAGGTTAGCTTGATGTGGTGGACGTCCTCTTGTGTCAAGGTCAAGGAGGCTCTGAAGGTCTTCTTACTGATTGCCATTCTCAGGACCTTTGGCGGACCGTCTATGGATTGAAATACGTATATCATAAGTGGAAAAGTTAGCTGCGGTATGCTGCAACTGCAAATTCAACACCTAACTTGAAATCACGAATTTCCCAATCCCTAGGGGCTCGTGTTGGTGAATGGGAAATTATTCAACATTAAGTACAAGTAAAACTTGTTGATTATCACAACATATCAAATGTGATAGGGCCTCAGTGGAGCCAGTAATTAGTGCTTTCCTTCTTAAACACATCATACACTTTATCGCTTCTCCAGTAACTCACATTTTTAATCTATCAATTAATACCGGGAAATGTCCCGAGTCCTTGAAAATTGCTAAGGTAAATCCTGTTTTTTTTTAAGTCAATCCTCACGAAATAAGTAATTACAGGCCTATTTCTATATCCAAAATCCTAGAAAAGATTTTTTACAATAGGCTTTATAAGTATTTAGATACTTTTCATTTCCTCAATCTAAATCAATATGGTTTCAGAAAAGGACATTCAACCGACCAAGCTTTAGTACAATTAAATGATAAAATAGCGAATGCTATGGCCAATAAAGAACAGGTAATAGGAGTTTTTATGGACTTATCAAATAATAATAATAATAATAATAATAATAATAATTTTTATAGTCCAATCCAAATTTTATTAAACCGAAAATGGAAATTCTTTGTGCCCAATTGATCGTAGGCCCGGCAGCCACTGAGCAGCGCCAGATCGATATTGCTCTATCCCCTTATAGTTGAACGCCAAACAAGGTAGCAGCGACTCCCATCTTTTAACGTCTTTTGGTATGACACGACCTTGTGAGGCGGACGCTCTACTGACTGAGCCAACACACCGGTCCAAAAGGCCTTTGATACGCTTGACCACCAAATTTTACTGAAAATGTATACTGTTATGGAATTCGTGGAGTTGCACTGTCATGGTTTGAGAGCTATTTATCTAACAGAAAACAATATGTAGTGTATAATGATGTTTTTTTCAAATTTCCTGCCTACCAAATGTGGAGTACCACAAGGGTCAATATTAGGCCCTTTGTTTTTCTATTATATATTAATGATTTAACCAATACAACACCTTTATTATCATTTGTGTTATTTGCTGATGACACGAACATCTGCTGTTCACATCATAATTTAAACACTTTAGGAAATACACTTAATAATGAGTTACCAAAATTATCTCTACATGGTTTCAATGCAATAAGCTATCCCTCAATATAGATAAACAAATTCCATGTATTTCAAGCACGCAAATTCTCATGTCATTGACTTTCCTTACAACATAATTATAGATAATGTCCCTCTCGAAAGAAAGAGAACAACAACATTTTCGGGTGTCATTATCGATGAAAATCTAAATTGCAATGAACATATAAACGTCATATAACTAATTTTATTTCTAGGAATGTTGGTTTATTTTATAAAATGAAGAAATTAATCCCATGTTATACGCTTGTTAAGCTTTATAATTCATTGATATTACCGTTTATAATATATTGTAATTTAGTATGGGCCACCAGCGCCAAAACCAAAATCATTTCTATTTATTTATTGCAAATTTAAAGAAAGCCCTTCGTATATGTACTGGTTCACCATATTTATCTCACACAAGTCCAATATTTCACAAAATGAAAACCATAACAGTATTCGACATAAATTCGCTACAAAGTATACTGCTCATGTTTAAGTATTTAAATAATATGCTCCCTCTTTCATTTCAAAACTCTTACACTATAAATAAAGCCATTCACTCCCGCCCTACCAGTAATTCCTCAAATTTTCATCTAGTCAACCCGAAATTAGTTATTGCCCATAGATCCATAAGACACCATGGTCCAGACCTATGAAACTCTCTCCCAGAATATATTAAATCATGTTGCTCCCTCTACTCATTTAAGGCCAAAGTTAAAACGATGTTATTATCAGAATATTCAAGGTAAAATTTCTGTGTCAACTTTTCAGTCTTTATCATAATTTCATCTCTTCTTTCATACGAATCATTATCATCATCGTCATCATTATCATCATCATCATCTTCATCATTTTCATCATCATCCTCATCTGCATTGTCAATATCACCATCATTAACATTTGTATTTCAATTACCTATCCGTTCTGCTGAATAAATGTGTTAATCTATTTTACGAGTCTTGTCTGGGGCTGTTGAATTATCAAGCAATCTGCTTACAATGACAGTCCTTCTTCCGCAAATAATTTCTATTGTTTGAGAAAATTTAGTATTTATGACAGATGGTCATTTCGTTTTTGAAAAAAACAATGGTTATATATATTTGCTAATTGATGATTCATTGTCAGAAATATACTTATTGTACTTTATATTATTATTGTTATCGTAAAACTTTGTACTTACATGAATGCAGAAGAAAATCAAATCAAATCAAATTAACCAACGCAGAACTGGCCGCAGTTAATCATGGCGACGGTTTGTTTCATCTATGACACGAGATACGCCTTCGCCTACGACTGGCTCAAATGGTACCTACACCAAACCGCCAGGGGAACCATATCCTCCGTAACAGAGGTGTTAAGAAGGAAGTTAGGAACCCTTAAAAACGATAAGAGTCCTAGGCCTATATGTGATTTCATTCTGCCTAATTTTATAAGAATTGGATCTTTGCATTTGTGAATTAAATTTACCTTCGCGTTCACTTTGGAATATTCGGTGAACGAGATCCGCTGACAAGGCTGAGTAAAACACTTTCAGTTCCGTCATCATTATTGGACGAATTTCTGATGACGTCACATCACCTTCTTTTGGGAAAACCCAGAAGGACGTATTGTCTCTCTGGAATTCTTCCGGGAAGTTGCTGAATGATATCGAAGTTTTCGCCGGGATTCCTTGGCCCTTCATCTCACTGTTGAAGTACACCGTCAGGTTGGTTAGCGGGTCAAAGGTTATGGACACGTGAACCCATTCCCTGTCTACTAGCGTCTGGTTCACTGTCCACCTGGTGTCCCAGTGCAAGTACGTCACAATCAGTTGCCCGTTTTGTACCGTGGCGACCAGCGATGGGGATCGAAACACGTGGCGGGGAGAGGACTGAGGCCGAGATTTGGTCCCATCCATCTCGTTCTTATGAAGCCAGAACATGACCGAGATGCCGTGGGCCGAATCGCAGCAGTCGGGGCTCGTTAAGCAGTTCTCAACAAATGGTTTGAAGGCCAGGTACGCATCGCCATTGGTTCGAACCGCGCATAGGTCGGAGTGAGATTTCGGACCATACGACTGACGAAGCCGCTCACTGATACAATGAAAAGGGAAATTAATCGCGGAGAAGGAAGAAAGAAAATCAAATTATTGGCTAACGTGTATAGTACTCGAAATATATAATTTATACTTCAAGCCTATTACTGTACTCGTTTTGTTTTTCTTGGGAAAAGTCCTTAAATCTACAAGGTAAAAATCGTTCAAGTTTAGTTCGCTTTCACTTCAGAGTAGGCGGCTGCAATACTAGATACTAGACATCTTCTAGCCTTTCGACTAGTCATTTACCTGAAGAAGAAAACATCAGTCAATGGTCATATCGAGTGATTTTTTAAAAATAATCATTAATTTGGAGAACAGTCTTGGAAAACCATCGCGTGTCATATGGGAAACATAGATGCCCCGTATAGTAATCGCCTTATTATACATGTACAAATAATACACAGCAGTGAGGGCATTAGTATTACAATTACCCACACAAGGTACCTTTGGAACAGTCTAACACGCCCGAGGCGATAGCCGAGGGTGTTTGGACTGTTTTGAAGGTACCGAGTGTGGGTAATTATACTAATGCCCGAACAAAATGATGTGTACTATTTGTTTTATAAGATTATGTTTTATTTGATTTATAAAATGATGTTTTCTAACATGCTTTTACTAATGACCGGTCATTATCATTTGATAATGACCGGTCAATATCAAAATTAGCCTACGTGTTAGGCAAAATCAATGCCTGGTCACGTGTACGCTCTCAACCAATCATTTGATTAGGATCCACGTCATCATCTTATAATTCAATTTTATAATATAATAATATTCCGCTTTTATATAGCGCTTAATACATCTACGATGTCTCTAAGCGCTTTACAGATGTACCATTACCCCGCTCATTGGATTCAATGCTTGCCCGCACACACTGTGTGCACCCTCTCCAGAAGAAAAGTATACATGAATAATGAAAAGCCATTGTGAGTTTGTGACCACGGATTAATATGGCTCTCTGCCTCTTTGACAGTAGGCCTAAAATTATGATAGAATTACGATTATTAGGCTTTAAACTAAAATGAAGGGGGGACAAAAATCCATTTCTAATACGGAATCGCCCTCAATCACAATGTATCTTCGCTAGATGTGAAATATCAATTATTATAGTCATGATAATATTAATAATAATAATGATAATAATAATAACAATAATAATTTTTTATAATAATAATGGTAATGATAATAGTTACAATAACAATAATAATAATAATTATAGTAATATTAATAATAATAATCATAGTAATAATAATAGTAATAATAATAACAATAATAATATTTATGATGATAGTAATAATAACAATATTAATAACAATAATAATAATAATAATAATAATACTTATGATAATGATAATAATAGCAATGGGCTCTTGTATAGCGCTACTGGCGCTCCACAACAATGACCCAGCATTTTCATGGCTGCCATTATGGCTCTCTAGAATTTCAAGGAATTAATTCCTTACAGTACCCATTTGCCTTACCTGGGTAGCAAATGTAGATTAATGTCTTATCCACTTGACCACAACACCTCTGACTGCCCCCTCCCTCCCCTCCTCCCCTCCCTCCCCTCCCCTTCCTTCCCCCTCCCATACACACAGATAATCACTTAGTTGAGTGGGAAAGGAAAACAAGTAAAACGAAATGTATGACAGTCATAATCCTACGTTCCAAAAGCTTTCCCTTTTATTATGAAACTACCAACACTAAAACAAATTTTAAAGACAAGCAGGCGAATAATTTTTATTCTGGTAATCTCACCCTCCAACCACTTCGCCCACCATCGTTCCAGCTATCGGATAGACTCGTACAATTTTTTCGTTGCAGGTCCAATCCTCGATGGCTCCCATTGTGGCCCCGCTGTCCAGCTCGCTCAGTGACCAGTGTAAGTCCGGCTCTGGGAGCGTGTCTGTGGTGACATTGATGTAAACATGACAAAATATCCTAAGCCAAGACTTGTTATTTTCTTTATTTGGAAATATGTTTTTCTTTTGAAAAATACCATAAACACGATCGCGAAGACTTCCAAAAAAGTCATCCTAAGGCACTTTCAATAGCCTTGTGCATCATCTTTTGAAATGTGCGAAGATTATAATGAGAAAGACGAAATCTGGACATGATTTCTTCTGGAGTTTCTGAGTTTGTTTTTTTTCTCGAAAGTGTACTTTCGATCATGTTCATAGATTTTCCCCAAGATTCAGCCTCCCATGGCAGTGAATACTGCTGTAGTTGGTGGTATCACATTCTAAGCTGAATTGCTATCTTTCAACCAAAGATTTTCACCATGTTTATAAACGGGCAAGTTCAAGGTATTCGGCCACTCTATGTTCCATATAAATACGTATCCAAGTAGGCATATTACAGAACTGTGGACATAAATCTACATCCAGACTATCATTTACTTCAAAGTATTTCGTCTGTCCCAAGCTCCACTAGGGCTTTTTACGTCTTTGGCTGGATTTTTTTTGTTTTAAACACGTTAAATGTGGAGATATAAATTGAGGGGCCTTCACCCACTGACGTACTGATGGGGGCTTTGGGGCAGTTGAATCCCCAAATGAAATTCAAACTTGGTTTATTACTAATTCGATACCGGTGATTTACAAATGTTGCTGAAATGGCGTGATTTCTCCCTGAGCTTCCGGGGGCTCTGCCCCCTGGACCCCACCAAGGGCCTCGAAGGCGGGGCCCTGGTTGCTCATCTGACCGTAATTAAATGCCTCAAACCCCTGAGCTTCCGGGGTTTCCGCCCCCTGGACTCCACCAGTGGCACTAAGGCGGGCCCCTGAATGCTCATCTGACCGTAATTAAGTGCCTAAATTAAATTTCTGCCCCAAACGTTTTTGCTCATTACGCCACTGCTTTCACCCACGTTTCAAGGGCCTAAATTGTAGGGAATAGTATTCTATATCTACAGATGTTGATACGGATTGAAACACGTTGTGTGTGTCCGGACAGGTCGGTTATGCGGACATTGATTTCAAACATTAATTTAAGGACGTTTACATTTCATAAATGAATCATGAAGACATTTATTAGACGATACTATTTTTATGGTTAGTGTAATTTGATGCAAATTTTCCGTTAAATCCAAGGCAAAAATTAACAGCTTTATTTTTGCTAAGCGTCTGGATAAACAACCCCCGTCATATGAAACAGGAGAATACTGTACCGTTTGTGTTACTGCATCGTAGTCTCACTTCCACGTTCTCGCAGGTCCCACATGTCAACACACCATCCCTGCACATCTGCATGCCTGTATCGTTAAGACTACGATCGGTATATTTCTCTCTGCATTGAGTTTCTACGATGTTAGCGCACAGCTGAAATAAGAAACACAAACTTGTTGATAAATACCTTAATTTACTTTTACATTTTAACATTCTTACGAAAACAGAGCTGCTCGCATGGCTCAGAGGCCCCACAAACACAGCACGCAAACAGAGAAATTGAAGTGACAAATGATCGGGCAACAGTTACTGTCCATTCATATTCGAGCAGCAAGTAATGTTTGATATTTTGAATCACAATTGATGACAGCAATACAATTAATAAAGCCATTGTCCAAAAGTGTCAAAATTTTTGCTCGCTTGCTTCGCTCAATCACAAATTTTATAAAATGGAAAGTTGGTGGTCGGGTAAAATACAAATGGCCATTGAAGAAATTGCACCCCATGATTTTGGCATGTGTTTACATTTGTTTATTCGAAACCCGTAAGTCTGAGCCATATTATGATATTTAGGTTGGCTTTATTATAGCAGGGGGGTGTTTCACAAAGATCCTAAGTTGAACTTATCTCTAAGTTGGACTTAAAAATTATGGAAAGCCGTTAGCATCTATGAAAATATTTTTTTAAAGTCATTTTAAAGGGCATAATATGTTGATTCAAATCATTCATATTTTCTATTATCAAGGAGATTTCATGTTCTTGATGTGGAATTTATAAAAAGTCTAAAATACTTGAATTTTTGCTTTTGAATATATTTTATTATAAAGCTACAAATGGCTCTCCATAATATTTAAGTCCAACTTAGAGATAAGTTCAACTTAGGATCTTTGTGAAACACCCCCCTGATATAGTTATTGAATATGTGCTCACCATTCCCGTTCTATTCATTTGAATTAACATTCACTTCTTAACTATTGTTTAGTGTGTTAATGCCATGAGTCAAATAATCCCAATCCTTACCGTAAACCTAACGCCTGAACCCATCGATAACAAAAAAACAAAAATAAAACAAATCCAAAAAACTAATGCAAACCTAGCCCCTATAGCCCTTACCCTCATGCCCGAGTCAATCTATAACCAAAAAAGACACAAATAACAACAAAAGAGAAAAAAAACTCATTTACGGGACAAAATAAAAACAACAAAAAGGAATCATTGTATAGTTACATATTTAAAGTCTTCTGTTGATCCATAGGGAAAGTTGTTTGAAGTAGAGTACCATCCTGTCCAGTGTGTTGTCGTTGGCTGCACTATAACGATGGATTGAAAATAAACCGCAATTTGGTAAAGGTGTACGACCCTTGCTTTACGGTAATGCACTACACGAACAGAATTCTTAACTCCCACCCTGGACCATACGCTATACCTAACCCTAATCCCAACAGCAATCCCAACCCTAACCCTGTATTTTGGACGAAATAAAGTCCGGAGCAATAGGCCATTTTCGTAATGTAATACAAATTTGATGCATAAGTATTTGTGAAGCGCCTCGATACGAATTATTTCATTCACCTGTTACGAATAATTGTATTTCAACAGTCAGAATGCGAGTTGCATAACATTAGTTGTTGCCAGGTAGGACAAACATAATATGGCGTGCCCTAACCAACAACACGTAATATATGCATTTTACATTATGACTGTTAAAATACAAGTATTCATTACAGGTTAATGAAATATATGTATTGAGGCACTTCACAAAGACGTATGCAATCAATTTGATTACATTACGAAAATAGCCTATATATTGTCGCCAGAGCTAATGTCAGAGCACATTATGAGAGAACAAAAGAAGTGTAAATGGACTAAAATAAAGGGACCATGAATAATGTATTGTAAAAAAGATCTGAGACAGAATATAAATCAAAGATATCTAACAGGAGAGAGACCAAGAGAGAGAGGGAGACAGTCAGACAGACAGACAGACAGAAAGAGACAGACAAAGAGAGAGAACAAAAGAAAATGTAAATGGACTAAAATAAAGGGAATCAAGAAAAACATTATTGTTAAAACGATCAGGGAGACAAAGACAGTATTTAATTAATCGAGGAAATCTAGACAAGGATAATTGTGGATAAATTGGGAGAGAGGTGGAGAGTGAGCAGAATTATGGAAAATGACTAATTGAGAGGGAGAGAGAGAGAGAGATAGAGTCGTAAGTGACATCGATTGGTTCAAATAAACATCCTTTAAAAATTGGTAAATTCGTAATGAGCAAATACTTCCAGTATGAAAAAAGCAATCGACAAAATGTCAAACACGAAGACATTCATGAAAATTTAATAAATATCAAACTGCTTTTGACGGGTATTCATGATATTCATTTCAATTCAATTCGAGGTAACATTTATTTTCTTCCATTTCCTTTTCCATATCAACAAAAGTAATACAGTTAAACATAATGACATAATCAATTCAACATAGTAACAGTTTAATACTAGCGGGAGCAATCCTAGCGGCGTATCCGGATCTTGGCTTGTGGGGTAGGGAGGGGGTAAACATTTGCGCTTACATTGCCATCATGTTGTTCATGAAGGAAACCACTTTTTTTTTTGGGGGGGGGGATGAAGATACATGTATCCGGCGCCCCATAGTTTCCTTGTTCTACGTTTTCAGCTTTGGCATCATAAACGAAGGTTATCATTATCATCAATGTTTTACGAGGTCTCACCTTTTTTCTTCTTTTTTTTTCTTCTAAAAAGTTCAACTTATAAGAACAATCTCAAATAACAAATCATTTCGCAAACTGCTATATAAAAAAATGAATCTGCATTCTTCTTCTTCTTCTTCTTCTTTTTCTTCTTCTTCCTTTTCTTCCTCTTCTTCCTCTTTTTCTTTTTTTTCTCATTCAGACCTCTTCTTGTTCTTGCTTTTCTTCTTCTTCTTCTTCTTCTTCTTCTTCTTCTTCTTCTTCTTCTTCTTCTTCTTCTTCTTCTTATTCATCCTCCTCTTCTTCTTCTTTGGTTCATCATCAAATTATTATTTAATATTCTGTTTCTTTTCTAGTTCTACTTATTCTTCTTCTTCATCTTCTTCTTTTGTTATGCGTACTTTTCGTATACTAAATACTAAGCATACGAAATATCAAATTGGCAATGCATATTAAAGATACTATGTCCCTTTTGCAGCCAACATCAAATTCTGTAGAACTTTGCAGGAATTATGAATATGTCATGTATGTCCTATCTGTGAAATTTAAACGTTAGCAGTATCCTAATATTCAAATTATGCAAGGAAACCCGTTTACTTGCTAGACTTCACTGTCAGACACTATTGAGTGACTGACTGGCTTTTTCATCTTTGGTAATAACATACATAAAATGAGCTGTAAAGGGTACATGAGCATTTGTCTACATCAATAACCCACTTCTTGTAATGGCCAAAATTAAACTGATTGAATCTTTGCGCAGCATAAAACGTACGACCATTCGGTACAATGGTCTGAAAAATCAGACTATTACTTACTGGCTCTATAGCTCCTAAGTCGATTCGACAACTAATAGTCGTTATTTTCCCACTTAAAGACATTTTCAAGCCCCCCTTTTTTAGGGAAGTTCTAAATTAGTATTGTCTTTCAAATGCCGTTGGAATTTAACCTTTTCATTTTTTGGGCCTGCAAATGGGACATAGTACCTTTAGTCGATGCTATTTTACTGTTGTTTGAATGCAATCCTAGATAAAAAGGACTTTTAAAGATAATGTAAGCTTTTAATTCTTTTGATTTTGTAGGCCTAAACATTCATAAGTAGATTAAAGGGTCGACATTTGATGACGGTGTGATAACTAAACTTGACATAAGACGTCAAATTTAAGTCTTGATATATTATTTGATTTCACTCATATTCCGACATCTTTATGCTCCAACACACATGTGTTTCTTTTAATAGAAGTCTTTAAAAGGGGAAACAAAATAAACATCTCCATTAACATTCATGCAACGAAAATTATTTGAATATAATAAGGAGGTTGGAACTTCGACAGTTGTTCTGTTTGTGTCAAACTATCGGTTTCTTTTATCCATTCAGAAAGACGAAAGTGTCTGTAGCTTCATATAGCTGAAACGAAAATCATTTTTATTACAGCTAACCTATAAATTGTCATAGTTGTGTGATAACACGTATATTTTTTCTATTCTTTTTAATTACTGAAGAATGTTTTATACCTCATAGCCATGGAGAGGACTAAAATAAAACTAAAATGTTGTACTTGACGATAAAATATATATATATATTATTTTTGTTCCTGTTATTTCTTTCTTTATTTTGTTTAATTATTTTCAATACATATATATATAAAGTATATAAAGTACAGCTACGTCTCACGTTCCTAGACCATTTTCTTCACGCCTACATTTTCTGGAACACCCGTTGTCATGTCAGAGTTGAGAATTCTCGCACTTTTATATATATATATATATATATATATATATATATATATATATATTTTTTTTTTTTTTTGGGGGGGGGCTTTCCGAATATGTATAAACGTATTTTACTTGAACATTGACAGACTAGTATCAATGTTTGCTTGTTGCTAAGAAATAGCCTACGTGTTTGTTCCATTGGAAACGATGAATCCGTTTCTCCGCTTCGCCGACTAAGCAATCACATTAAACCTTGTGTCCTATACATCCATCAATATCCCATGTGACATAAGGTTACCATGGCTACGACACCACTTTTAAAATATTGCCTTGTTTTATTTTGTTTGACTTGTTCTCCAGGTTTAAAAAAAAACATCAGTTACATTATATAGGTACGATTATCTACTGAACCGTTTTTAGATATTCACGAAACCGTTGGCCATAAATAAATAATCTGTCAGGGTTTTAGCTCTGTTGTTGTACATAATTTGTTATGTACACGCGCTGTGTTGAGGCTACAAAGGTCTGAAACGACACCGATAAACGCAAGTACTTACAACTACGCCGTCTCGTTCCAAATTGATTTTTTATATAATTTTCTCTTGAAATAAAGATAAAAAAGCGAGAAAAAGAAAAGGATGGAAACAAAAATCCTTAAAATATTCATTTTTATTTATGACATGTATTTGTACATATAACTATATATATATATATATATATATATATAGGCTAGATATATTCAGTATAACTAATTCATAAAATAGTGTGTGGCAAAAATAGTCTCAGCAGTCAATGCAAAAGGAATAACCCACTTCAAGGAGGCTGCTCTACCCTCCATCAGAATGATGCAGCCCCCTGTAGGTTCTCACATCATATAAGCTTTAATACTAGCTTGGTTTTACTTGCACTGGACTTAGCATATCTTACTGTAAATTAACAAGTGCTTGTCCACACACCATTCCAGCACTTCATTGACACTCCTTGTAGCTACTCGCCTCACCTACCATCCCAGTATAGCTTCCTGAGTGAGCTGCCAAAGGGATTACCCAACCAAGTACCAAGTAGTCAATTGTGACTAATTGCAAAACAAAATCCAATCAAGAAAGAAAGAAAGTAGTCCACTTTAGACTGAAAACCGGCGAGACCAACATTTGTCTTTCTTTCTGCTGTCGGTCTAAAGTGGGTTGTCGGTTTCATGAACCTGTTTTTCGCTCTTTCTGTCTTTCTGTATCTTAATTTTTTTTTTAATCGTTGCCTTTTTCGGTCTCGTGGGTCTTCAGTCTCATGGACCGACGCGTCTCAGAGTCATTTTCGGAACTGTCTATATCTTTATAATCTTCTCTTTATAATTATGTATACTGTTGTTTTGTCGGTCTCGTGTGTTGTCAGTATAAGAGGCCCTTGTCTTGTGGACTGTGTCGATGGGGTCTGATGCTAGCCGAATCGAATGATCTGAAACCATGTAACACTTACCTTGTACACACGTGGGGTTGGCAGGCGCATCAGTTCCAGTCGCCCCTCTGCCGTCGCTGTGCGTGTACGCCACAAGCAGAAGCGACAGGAATACAACCTACACAAGAACAAAAGAACAAAAGGATTACACCCCAATGAATAGTTAAGTCATCAACATCGTTTTATGTAATCACGCAACTATTTCCCAATTTTTAGCAAAAGGGGCCATAGGATGAGCGATCACATCGCGGTTCCTGTCAGATTCTTCCAAAGCTCTGCGAATCCTGCCACTACATCCCATACCATTAAGACTGATAAGTGCTGTTTCACTTTAAAGTATTACACAACGTTAGTTATGTCGAGGGGGAAACATTTATTTGTCAATCAAATCAACTGCGTCCTTCTGGTCCTCAGCTGAAAATATCAAAGAGCAAGAGGGGGAAATGGAGAGGGAAGGAAAGAAAGCGAGAGAGAAACAGAGAGAGGTAGAAAGAAAGAGAGGAGGAGGGAGGGGAGAGGGCGAGAGGAGGAAAGAAAGCGAGAGAGGAAGAGAGAGAAAGAAAGGGGGAGGGGAGAGGTAGGGAGAAGGAAAGAAAGCGAGAGAGAGAGAGAAAGAGAGGGGGAGGGAGGGGAGAGGTAGGGAGAAGGAAAGAAAGCGAGAGAGAAAGAGAGGAGGAGGGAGGGCGAGAGGGAGAAAGAGAGAGGAAAGGAAAGGTAGATTGGTAAAAGGATGAGAAAAGAAGATAGCCGACCCCAGTATAGGACTCTCACAATGGCCCTTTTAATTTGCATTTCATTCATCGAATAAAACCGTTTCACCCATGATGCATTAACTCCACCTCCCCCCTCCCCATCCTCTCTTGATGTCCGCCACTCAAGCTATGTTACTGGTATAAACAACCTCACGAGAATGATTACACCTGCATTGTAATCTCATAATTATAATAATTCAATTAATCTCTAAACAGACAATTGACACGCTTTCATACGAATTAAACTTAACTGCTAGATAATATAGAGATGGCCTTCAAACGCTTTTAACATGTTTAATTGATACCTGAGTCATACCGCCCCCTCAAATTTGTTGTTTGTGTGTGTTTCGGAGGAAAACCCCCCATCACTTTGTTTTCAAGTGTAAAAAGAAAATAATAACATAAAAATGGGGGGTTAAAGGTGAAAAAACTGACCTTACACCCTGCGCGCTATACCCATGCTTTATTACAGGGTTTTAGTTTTAAACAAATTCGACAAAATATCCCTTCAAATTTATTACATTTGTGGGTAAAGTCATTATTACATTTGTGGGTGATTCAAAATTATTACATTTGTGGGTAAAGTGGTTATTACATTTGTGGGTGAAGTTATTACATTTGTGGGTAAAGTGTTATTACATTTGTGGGTGTTATTACATTTGTGGGTGTAACAGGGGTGGGTAGCCTGAGAAAAAAATTACCGACCATACATAAACATGTAAACTTAAACTTAAAATACATTTCACATACAATAACACCCTATACGTCGCCGGACTGTTGATCACAAGGTCCGCGGTTCGAGTCCAGCCGCGGCACTAATGTCCTTTGGCAAGACATTGATCTACATTTGCCACTCTCCACCCTGGTGAAGTAAATGGGGACCTGGTAGGAATTTATTCCTTGAAACGCAGAGCGCGTGACAGCTGCTCTTCTAAAGCCAGGGTAATTATGCTGCAGTATTGTAGAGCGCTTAGAGACTTCTGATAAAGTAATTGTTAGGCGCTATATAAGCAAATACAATTATTATCACCGACATATTAAATGTGAGTCTATCAGTCCTGTTTTTTTGCCTCGGTACATTGATCTCTGGACTTGAGCATCTCCGCCATAAAGGGTGAAAAGATGGCTCAATAAGCACACGATCGAAAAATCAAGTTATAATAAGGGAAATTTCAATACCCTTTTTAGACCAACTGCTTTTAGAAATCATGTTTGGAATTCGATTAAGTCATTGTCAAGTTTGCACATTTCAAAAGGTGGCGTATAAGGCTACTGTCTCGAAATTGGCTTCTCGAAAAAAATTGCGATCGTGTTTCAAATTCAAAATTTGGAAACGGGTAATTCCCTTTTACATGAGCTAAACATACACCTTTAAATTAACAAATTTACGATTGAGGCTACTCTTAATGTAATGTCATGCGCGATTCCCCATCCTTGATCGCAATCATCTGCGAACAATACCCATCATTGAAAAGAATTTAAACAATACACCCCATCCTATATTATCTTACTTTAAAAAAATAAAAATACAAAAAAAGTCTCGTTGTGCGACACTCAGTGAATTCAATGCAATTTCCCGTGTGATTAGGCATGCTGCGCAGCCAATTAATTAACACATACCTGAAGCCTTATTAATAAAGTGACATTCATTGTGGCGTGTGGCTTTCCATAATATGCGGCCTTAAAATGTGAAAATTGTCATGTACAGCAACGAATTTGGGTAACGTGGAAACGAGGGTGTGTAACGTGGAAAAGAGAACACGAAGGCTACAAAACGACCCTCTCTTTCTCTCTCTCTCTCTCTCTATATATATATATACACGTATATATATAATCTCCCAAATGGATTGACCCCATTCATGGGTCATATTCCGCTGGACTTTTAACTGATTTTGAGACTCTATATTTAAATTTGTTCATCAATGTCTGTGGCGATCTTGTTCGCAAACTCTTTCCTCGATGCCCTCCTAAACAAAAAAATTATAGTAATAATAATATAGCTCACAGGTGAAAAAGGGGTTAGGTGTAGTGTAGGCCTGGTCAACGTTTAATTGGAGTGCTGCTCTTTTAATCTAGATTACTAGCCTCACCCACTCTGTTAATTATCATAATGTTATGAATCATTGAAAAATGGGAACATCATGGTTATTATGTGCTGTGTAAGATAGAATGATTGTATTCACGAGCAGTATAGGATCTAAAATGAAGGATTTATATGCCAATGAGAGGAGAATGATATGTAATTGTTGTCATGATTGGCTGCTTTTTGTTTGATTTTCGTTCGTCTCTCTATCTCGCCCCCCTCCCTTCTCTCTCTCTCTCTCTCTCTCTCCCTCTCCCTCTTTCTTTCTATCTATCTCTTGATGTTAAGAGACTTTATTAACAACGGGAAAAGCTAAGGATTATTTGAAATACAAACAACAGTGGTTACCCAATGAAAGAAGTTTCTAATCAGAAATTCACCTGAACGATATTCCGTATCTCCAATATTGATATCATTCTTGGGTAACATCTAAATGAGAATTTATTAATTTGACTTGTGCTCCAATTTAATGCACAATTTTAGTAAAAATTATATGGTTGCTCCTTAATTACAAACCCTTAAAAAAAACATTCTGGAATCAGTGGAAAAGAAATACGCGATACGAAATAAAGAAAAATCTATAATGCATTGAAAAAGGTCATCAATGGATAACAAAATGGGAAATTTCCAATTTAAACTTATTCATAGAAAAATTGCAACATAAAGTATTCTTTATAAAATAGGTGCAAGTACTTCTTTAATGTATACTTTTTTGTGAAAATCATAATCAGACTTTAACTCATTTATTGCTAAATTGTGAGAAAGTACGATCTCTTTGGAATGATACATTTTCATGGATAACAGAGAAAATTATACGCAATGATTTGTTCACGGATGAAGAATTTTTTTTTTTTTGGGGAAACATATTACTAATCTTTTCTATTTTGTCAATACTGTTATTATTTTTGCCAAATATTTTATATTAACTTAACTGCAAAAAATTATTACACTATTTCGTTCTTTTATACGAGCAAGTAGAAAATATGGAACGTTTAATTGCTTTCAAGAATAATCGTCTCGTCTTTTGTTGATGAGTTAACTAGTACATTTTATATACCTCTCTTTAGTATGTTGAATAAATCTAGTCATCTGGTTGGTCGAAATTGGAGTCGTGATTTTAGCCATGCCCACAAAGAAACGAACTATGCCAGTTGCCCCGGGTAACGGGCAATAGTTAACGTCAAAAATGCCCGTTGCCCCGGGTAACGGGCCGCATAGTTAAATTTTGCTGAGATCCCCATTGGTTTACGTGTAAAAAGTTTCTTTGTGCGAGTGTGTGTGTGCGATTCCCAAATGATCGTAACATTCAGGCAACTTTCCAGCGAAGATTAACAGACAGTGTCTCAGATTTTCTGTGATGTATTAACCAATCTGTACTCAAGAAAAGGATAACGCAAGAATTTTTAGAATATTTTTGGGTGAATTCGGTATATAAAAGATATATGGGCTGCTTTAATATTCGAGGCATAGCTGTTTCTATACTGGCTCTCGGGGACGTTACATCCTGCTATGACTCCTCGGCGCGCCTCGGGGTTATAGCAGGATGTAACGTCTCCTTGAGACTATAGATACAGCTATGCCTTTCATAGCAGTTAATATTATCTATATTCTTCGGACCTGAAGGGAGTTACATTTTCCATCGTGACCATATTTTCCGTCAGCGCAGCGCGCTTCGGGAACATATAACCACTTGGGAAAATATGACTTCTTTCAGCGGTCCAAAGAATGTTATATTACACCCCCTGCCAGTCAATATTTGTATAATAGTTTACTATTATTCGTTGTCTATACAAACATGTTATTGTTATGTATGAGAATAGCTTTAATTAATACTTTTAAAAATTGAAAAATAATGCATTGAAATGAATTTGACCATTTCAAGGGCATTTTTTAGAACCTAACTGCCTCGCTCCCTTCTGGCTCCATCCGAGATTAGTTTTAAAAGCAGTGTACTTTTACAGAGGGATTTAATATGAGCTTCAAAGCATCAACACACAATCTATACCCAGCTCAAAATGATAGAAGGAAGGTAATTGCATTTCCAGGGTCGTAATAATAAATCAAGTAAAGTGTCATTTTGAGGATAGAATTATTTAGCAGTATATATTATATCACAGTAAAGGGTGAAATCGGTCATGTGGGGGAGGGGGGCAACGGGCCCGTGCTCCCCCTTCCTAAATGCAAAAGGAATGGTTGAAGTAAGCGGGACATAATATAGAAAAGGGGGAAAGGATATGAAAGACGAGAACCCCTCCTCCTCCTCCCATGGTGACATTGGCTCGACCTACACTACACCCCTGTTTAAATCTAGTGTCAAGCTGTTTATTTACTGGATATACTGCGCCTTTGAAAAAGCAATTTACTTGAAGTTGAAAGGATTTATGCGAAAGGGTAGATAAAATCCTTTATAATTGTTATGGGGCTAGCTGAAATCATAATCTGTAATCTCTCATTTGCATAATTATATGAATTTGGGGTTGCTGTTGTTTTCATCAACTAAGGCCAAACGAACAAAAATGACATATTGATTTGTGGGGTGTTTTTTAGGGTTAGTATTCACAAAGAAAAATGTAGATTGAAATCTCATCTCGTTTCATTTCCCGCCTGCAACCTCCCCCCTCTCTCTCTCTCTATCTCTCTCTCACTCACTCTCTCTTTCTCTCTCTCAAGTTCTATTTGTTGTTGTTATTGTGTTGTTGTTGTTGCTTTATATATCATATTCATATATATTTACATGCTTATACGTGAGATTCATTCATGTACTACATTTACTTTTGATTTTAAACTTATGCCTATATACTGTTGGGGTACACGATTGTGCAGCGTTTGTTGAAAAGTACCAATTGTGTCTATGTGTGTGGGGTGTGCGTGATATATATATATATATATATATATTTTTTTTTTTTTTTTACAGAAGTTGTCCCGCATATTTTCTTCCAACAGGTCCCTCTTCTTTACGCTTCTGCGGGACGGTGATTATTTCAACGATGTACTAATGTTTGAAAATATGAGTAAAGAAGAAAGAATTTATAGTATTGTTATTCAGGGGGAAACACTTAACTATTGACAAGGTATGCTGTATATGCGAGATCTATTCCAATGTTATGTTTATGTAGACACAAATTTAATCTAAATTTCGACTTCATTATTCAATTGTTTAACGACACAATGACGTCAGAGTTCTGCATCTGTTGGTGTAAAGAATTAGCGAGAGATTCACGAAAATCTTTGTTTCAATACTATGATCGGCCATCAAGCGTGCTATTTTGGGGACTCGAGTTTTTCCAATTCCTTTCTTTTTTGTGAAGGATGAGAACTAATTAACTTCTGAACATGAGGTATCGTTCCGTCATTCCGGCAGTTTCTCATCAAATTTGATTGATATCTCCTAATCTGGGACAATATTGATTGGCCTCGATTCTCGCTGCATTAATTGCATAAGCTATTCACGCCGTCCTAGATTAAAACAAAGAGCTGTAGAAAGAATTCTCATGGCTCATTATTTCATGCAGAATGTGACATGCTCTGTGGTGATATGATAATTAATTGTTATTCAGCAAAGAAGTATCATAGATATGTTCATGAAAAAAACACAATTACATAAAATAGAATTACATCTCAATTTAATTTGCCATTCTTACTAGGACTTTGAAACTGGACGGTATTAGGCAATTATACTGCCCCTCCTGGAATTATTAATTCCCCCTTCTTAATCTGACGTGCCTTTATTTTTATAAACCTTCTTGACAATAACTGCTGCCCTTTCTCAAATAGGTAGGCCTGCATTCTGTATTTTGGGCTCTCTATGCAATAAGCCAGTTTTCCTCAGTAGAAAATGCAGTGATGAGATAAAAGAGGCTTTTATAATCAATTTAAGTGTCTAAATTTAAGGTTCAGAAAGCGTGAGGAACTGAACGCCATCCTGGCTGCCCAGATGAAGGCCGCCTCTGCTGCTGGCACAAGCCGCAGCCGCAGCCGAAAAGACCGGCAAGTAAAACAAAGATTCATGTGAACAGGATATATGTTTTCTAAACCCTACCCCCCCCAGCTTCGCTCCCCTTTCTCTCTTGCGTGTCATTTAAAGGTACTATGTCCCATTTGTAGGCCGACAAAATGAAAAGGTTAAATTCAACGGCATTTGAAAGACAATACTAATTTAGAACTTCCCTCAAAACAAAAGGGCTTGAAAATGGCTTTTAGTGGGGAAATAACGAACATTAGTTGTCGAACTGACTTAAGTGATTGCAATCACCTGAGTAATAGTCTGATTTTCAGACCCTTTTAACGAATGGCTGTACGTTTTGTGTTGCGCAAAGACTCAATCAGTTTAATTTTGGCCATTACAAGTAGTGGATTATTGATGTAGACAAATGATTATGTACCTGTTACAGCTCATTTTATGTATGTTATTACCAAAGAAAAAAATATGTCAGTCAGTAACTCCATAGTGTCTGACAGTGAAGTCTAGAAGGTAAACGGGTTTCCTTGCATAATTTCAATACTAGGACACTGCTAATGTTTAAATTTCACAGATAGGAGATACATGACATATTCATAATTCCTGCAAAGTTCTACAGAATTTGATGTTGGCTGCAAAAGGGACATGGTTTCTTCACATAAGTGCACAAAATTCTGCCCTTTTTTTTTTAAATCTCAACAACATGAACAAACCTTTCTTTCTTTCAGAAAATGCCTGGATAAATACAACTTTAAACAATTATGCAGATTTGAGCTAATTTTCCAGACGCTCCACAATCTAGATTCGATCTCTAGGCCTCATTGTTTATAGCTAGACAGAATGTAGAGTTGGACAAAATAACTGACAGCAATTTTTGTGTTATCCAACCTAGGGGGTGTTTCACAAAGACTAAGATCGACTTTAAGTTGGACTTAAGTATAACAGGCCGTTCGTGCCATTGTTTGCTCTCACCATTATGATCTTTAGATAATATTTTTTCCTTCAATAATGAATTAACCAAAATGTAAGTTTTGTCGATTTTTACCATGATTTGTACGTCCCCTGAGAGACCAATGCCAGTAAATAATGATAGCAAACAATGGCATGAACGGCCTGCTATACTTAAGTCCAACTTAAAGTCGATCTTAGTCTTTGTGAAACACCCCCCTGGAATCCATGAATCTAAAACAAGGAGAAACAAACAAAGCGAACAAATTCTGATAGGCTAAAAGAAATTTATATCAAGAAATAGGCCATGTCATTTTGTAATAATCAGTACACTATACATTTGTATTTGGTTTTCTTTGTTTTTATAATGATCGCAAGAAATCAAGACAATGGAGAATTTCAACTTCCTATTGCATTAATTGCCTATAGATATTTAGTAATGTTCGGATCACGTAACACCTCTTTGTCTGGTCCGCACACTTTAATGGTCGACGAATGAAGCTATTATATAACCTCAGATTGATTTTCGTAGCTCTTGAAGTCGTGTTTAATTTTTCTTTAAAGGGACTATGTCCCATTTGCAGGCCAAAAAATGAAAAGGTTAAATTCCAACGGCATTTGAAAGACAATACTAATTTAGAACTTCCCTCAAGACGAAAGGGCTTGAAAATGGCTTTTAGTGGGAAACTAACGACCATTAGTTGTCGAATCAACTTAAGTGATTGCAATCACCTAAGTAGTAGTCTGATTTTTCAGAACATTGTACCGAATGGTCGTACGTTTTATGCTGCGCAAAGATTCAATCAGTTTAATTTTGGCCATTACAAGAAGTGGGTTATTGATGTAGACAAATGCTCGTGTACCTGTTACAGCTCATTTTATGTATGTTATTACCAAAGATAAAGATGTCAGTCAGTCACTCAATAGTGTCTGACAGTGAAGTCTAGAAGTAAACGGGTTTCCTTACATAATTTGAATACTAGGACACTGCTAATTTTTAAATTTCACAGATAGGACATACATGACATATTCATAATTCCTGCAAAGTTCTACAGAATTTGATGTTGGCTGCAAAAGGGACATAGTATCTTTAAAAGAAAAAAAGGAGAAATGAAACAAAAAATGTTTCTGGAGTACTTAATCATTGATTCATTGGCAACTCAGCCATTTTCATTTCCCTTTAAGTGCTATGTAACAAGCCGCTGTTATACCATTGGCATGTGATAACTAAACGACCGTCATCTTCATCAGGCAAATATTCCTCCATCTATTTAAGTTTCATCTTTAATTTCCTCCTCTTTCTTCTCGTCTAGCACGTTTTTTCCTGCTCGGTTGACAACCTTTCACAATAAACGTCGTACTCGGGCCAGGGTCATCGGCATATTTTTTTCATTATTTTCTTCTTCTTTCTTCAAAACCTGATGAACAATTGTCTCTCTGTAGCTGATATAGACTCAACAACTAAAAACAGTTCCCCAATTATATAGCTCGGGAAATATTTTACGAAATTTGATCATTAAAGAAGTAATGTAAGCAGCATTTTCTTACCAACATTTTGAGTGGTTACTTGTACCCGATTGATTATGACTTTATAATGATTCTTTTTCTTCTTCTTGCAGTCGGTTTTCGAGGTAGCATTTTGCCTGGCATGATGTGATACAGGATGTACATGTGTATACGCTTTTCGAATCTTTTGTTCAAGTACAGGTGCATAATTTCTATGAAATTCATGAAAGTGACAGATCGACATCGTCATCGACGTCGTCAATTTGTGAGACGACATCGCCGATGGAGAACACGTCGTTGGGCATACATCCTCTTCAGTGAAGAATAAAGGTTGTTCCGGAAAACCTCTGGAGGAAGAGTGAAAGTTTGGAGGTTGAGAGAAGATGGCTCACTGGTAGAGCAGTGGCCTCGTAACCGGGAGGTCCCAGGTTCGAAACCAAGTCGATGCGCTAGTGCCCTTTGGTAAGGCATTAATCCTCATTACCAAGTCCCTTGGAGAGGACTTAAAGCCGTCGGTCCCCTGGTTGCTTACTTACAAGCATACATTTGCTTTCTTAGCAGACAGCAAACAAAAACAAACAAGACCTAACAGTGACTGTATGTAGGACGTGGAACCCTACCAAGGTGGAAGTGTCGTGCGTGTGTGTGTGGGTGTGCGTGTGTGTACGTGTGTTTGTGTGAGGGGTGCGTGTGTGTGTATGTGTTTATAGTAGCAATATGTCTACAAATTTGCAATTTTTTTCTTACACCCTGTTACTGATAATGACCCCTGTGTGCAATGAGAAATGACTTAAAATATGTATGAGAAAACTAATTGTACATGAATTCTTAAATGATCAAATTGAATAAATCATTTTGTGAGTTATATCAAAAAATGTTAGGGGCAACCTTTTGTTTGATTTTGATTGAATGCATAATGCATGAATTGGTTTACTCTGTCGGTCCATATCTCGTTTTGTAATACAATGTTTATCAAATGCGTGAAATGAGTGATGGCTTGCTAAAGTCAGTTGATTGTCTGGATGATGTGCTGATCAATAGCCAGATTGATCAATTTGATTGATCTATAGTTCCACGGTTGTGTATCTCATCATTTCATATATTAAGGAATCCCTCCTTTCTGCCTATCCCAAATGCTATCATAAATTGCCATTGTAAATTTGTATCACCATCTTGTTCTTTTGTTCATCATTCCATTCCGTATTTGGATGTTTTAAATGTTTTTATAAAGAGTGTTGAATAAACTTTGAATTGAATTGAATATGCATGTATATGCATGAGAGATTTCAGGTGATAAACCTTTAGAGTAACTAAGAAAATTCATTATAAAAAAATGAGGCATGAATGTAAAATATATCATAAACCTTGCAGGACATAAGTAGGGCTCAAACATAGACAGGTTAAGATATAAGCTGTATCAATGTAGCTTGCTGTTGTAACCGTTAGCAAAATGGGGAGGCGCGATAGCTCAGTAGCTAGAGCAGTGGTCTCGTAAACCGGTGACCCGGGTTCGAAACCAAGTCGATGCGCTAGTGCCCTTTGGTAAGGCATTAATCTTCATTACCAGGTCTCACGGAGAGGACCTAAAGCCGTCGGTTCTCTGGTTGCCTACTAACAAGCATTTATGCTTTCTTAGCAGTCAGGTAAAAAAAAACACCACTACTCATCAAAATAAATAGAGAATATGGAGAGATGAACAGGGAGCAACGGAACACAAGGTGACAAAGGCAGAGAAAGAACGAGAGGGGTACAAAGAAGATGAGATGAAAAGAGAAAGAGCAGGAGACTGTCTATAAGAAATGCAAATAAAATGGTATGTTGACTTACCCCTTTGAAAATCATAATTGATCTGATGGCCGCTTCAGTCTGATACTTGAAATTAACTAAGAAAACTCCCACACCAAAATCAGTCCAGATTTACAATTTTTGGAATGGAAACCAAAGCAATATGTATTCAAGACTCCCTGTTATTAAAATTCCTCCATTGAACACGATTTTAGTTACACATTTGACAGGAAAAAGACGATAATAACTCGCGGTTACGTTTCCTACGATGAAATCTTGATATGAAATCACAATTGCTAATATTCTAAAGGATTTCAATGTCAAGGAGATTTCGAAATATACCTCGCAACATTTACACACAGCAGAGATGAAATAGATAATTATTTTTGTCCCAGTCAAGGCTCAAAACTGAAGATGCTGTCGCAACCGCTGCAGAAACAGAGAGAAATCCTTCGGTTCAATATGAATATTATTATCTGCAAACTTCTGTCATCCGGTCGCAGCTTTCGCGTGTTCCGTGCGGGAGAACAAAAAAAGGCGTGCACCGTTACCATAGAAACTGAAAAACGGATGCCAAAATGATCGACGGCTCGAACGATATTTGTCATTTCGATCGAACCCACTTTATTTAGATTGATCGTAAATCGAAAGTCTTCGCTATACAGAAAGCTAAGGATTGCTCATGAAACATTCATACGGGCGTTGCACGGAAATAAACAGTGGAGTGATGGACGAGTGTAGGTGGCTGCACCCCCTTCCCTCGCCGGTGATGATATGAGACTATCGACATCAGGAGTGGTTCTAGAGTGGGGCTGGTGGAGGGGGCTGAAGCCCCACTAACATTTCTTCAACCCCCCCTCCCCAAACAAAAAAAAAACAAAACATGATGCATGCAAAAATGAAGGCAAGAACTCCTTTCCCCACCTCTCCCAGTTTTTTTGTTTTAGAAACGCTCCTGGTCCAAATTAAGGAAGCCGCCACATCATATTCATTCGACAGGGCAAACGAAAATGAGTAACAATTTTACCCGGCAATCTGTGGGTCAGCAGCTAACGAGTATATGAAGAAAGAATTATCTCCACTATTTCTATTTCTATTTCTATTACACTCAACAACAACCAAAACAAAATAAATTCTAATTTTAGCACTGAAGGATTCGATATTAGCGCTGATTCGTTGCTCGTATAGTGACTGCACTCAAAGTGCTATGTTAGCATCCATGCAGGAAGAAATGGGTGCTAAAACAAGTGGATTAATTTTACAGCAGCCACCCCCAACAAAAAAAAGGTGCTACTAATTTTGCACTTACATGTGGGTTGCTATTTCTAGCACTGGGAGAGCTATTTTCAGCACTTTCTAAGTGATTGTACCGTAACTGCACTGGCAAGGCTGCTTTAGCACCGCACCAGTGCAGGTGCTACCTGGTACAGCACCCACAGGTGCCACTATTTTCACACTAAGGGTGCTGATGACAAGACATAGGGGCTATTAACAGCACCTAGAGTGAGTATTACTTAAGATATACGTACAATTCTTATTTATCATTATTAAAAATGGCTAGTTAATCATTAGAGGGAATAAATCAACAACAATTATAAACTCGCTGACCGATTTCTGACTGAATCACGTTTCCTTTCGTTTATGGATCGAGTATATATTATTTTGAGACGCTGACCGAGACAATTAAACGTATTTGAAGTTGACGGAAATCTCAAAAATGTGTATTTTCTTTTAAAAATATGCATATGATATGCAAAGCTCTGTTTCAGCTCAGCACTATTTTGAACACCCACTTCTTCAGCTCAAAAAAAAAAGCTTTTGTCAGAAGCTGCACTTTTTTATGTTAAATTTAGCACTGTAGGTGCAAATCCTTAAGCATTATCTGATTTTTTTTTGTTAGCATTTTTTTTTTTTAAGTATAATGTGTCCACATCTACCATAGATCAACGGAAAATATTCCTAGAGAAAGAAAAACAGTTTTCATGGTGCCTTTGGGTGTCTAAGATATGAAGAAAATGGTACGGTTCTTGTTGTTACAATAGGCAAATGAGCCACTTCGTAGTTGCTATCATTCTGTTCATTGGCAGATAAAGGTCATTTATACAAAGCTGTAAAACTCACCGAGATTGATGCTGGATATGTGTTCATGACAGATACGTAATCATTATTTATTCATGTACCGTCGCGATATTACACGGATGGAAATATTCTTCTCAAGGTTGGCAGACATAATGTATATTCATGAAAAACCTCCATCATTTTGGCAGAGATTATTTGGGTTGGTTAGGCTGTCTATTCATATTTGTGATAAACATGCAACGCACAGTACTTTGGAATCGGATAGCAAAACAAAAGTGCCTAATTAAATGGCAAACCACCCGTCATAGATGGCTACATAGTCGATATTAAAGAGGATGTTGAATTTGTGTCAGGAAGCCGTTAAAAAAAGGGGCACTGGCGTATCTTGGGGCCTTGGAACTTGGAGGGGCCTTGGAGGGGGTTGGAACTACTTAATGGATGAAATTTGAGGGGTGTACAAAGGGCCAGAAACATGATTGTATAAGCACTGCATCTTCTCCGCACCCTCTTTTCTTCACATCTTTGCTACTCTCCTCTCTCTCTCTCTCTCTCTCTCTCTCTCTTTATAGTTCTTTTTACTCTTCTCCTCTCTTTTTCGTCCCCTTTCTATATAATCTCTCTCTCTCTCTCTCTCTCCTTCTTCCTTGATTTCTCTTCCTCCCCTACCTATCTCTCCATCTACTTTCCCTTCTCCTTCTTCTTCCATTTTAATTTCGTTATTAAAAAAAAAAACTCTTTTGTATTTGTTTCTGTTTTCTTCACATACTTTTGTATACTTCTTTACTAATGTATGATTCTGTTGTAATATGTCGTTTTTTACTCTTAAACCGATGGGAGAATTATTTCTGTTATATTGACCGATGAATCAATAAATTCAATTCAATTTCTCCTTCTTCTTCTTCTTTACCTTCTTCTTCTTTTTCATCTTCTTCTTCTTCATCTTCTTCTTCTTTGTCTTCTCTAAGATTTGTTCTTCTTTCTCTTTCTTCTTCTTCTCTTATTCATGCCTATTATAATTATATAGGAGGGATAGGGGGAATTAAAATTTGTGGGGTATATACACCCACGGTGACCGACCCCAATAATTGTTACGCCGATCTTGAGACCTAGTGATGACTATATATGAAGATCAGAAAATCGATGAAACAAAGAATCATCCAACAATGATAAACATTTATTTCTAATAAGAAACCAGAATAATCAAAGCAGAGACACAAGGGCCAAGGCCGTGGTATAAAATAACATTAAACACACGCATCCTGGGTCAAGCTATTCAAAAGCGGTGATTTCATATTTCTACTGTCATCTATCAACACAGTCAATATCAAATCTCACGACAAAAGAATTCGAAATTGATGATTAATTGATGAATCAATAAATTAGGACTGAACAATAGGATTTTACTGTAGTCAGGAAGAGAGTTTCTATGATACACTGGTACACGGGTGGAAATAGTCTTCTAATGAGGGCAAATATAAGGTATTCATGAAGCACCTCCGCCACTTTGGCAAATATTATTCTAAATTGCACAGAGTGGGACTTCTTCAAGTTTAAAATATTGTGGATATTTGGGGGCTCGAAGTGTAGCAATGCAAAAGTGCCCTTTTCAATGGCAAACTACCCGTCCGACAACTTGAGGAATGAAATGTGAGGGATGTACAATAAAGGGGCATATATTCATGCGTAAGCACTGTAACTTCTCGGCACCCTTTTTCTCCACATCTTTGCATCTCTCCTCTCTCTCTCATCTCTCTCTCTCTCTCTCTCTCTCTCATTCTCTCTCTCTCTCTCTCTCAGAATAATCAAAGCGGAGACACATGGGCCAAGGCAGTGGTTCAAATAACATTAAACGGCTGACTTCGAATCATCGGGTCGGGTGGTCGCGTTACCCGACCTTTTGTGTGAACACATGCCCCATTATTCACGAAATGTCGGGGGTAATTTTTGTGAAATAAACTCCTCTCATCTTTAATGGTCTGGTCCAATTTACCCAACACTTTGTGAAAACTCTACGGCAGATCTACGACAGGTCGCGTCATATCATCCGTTTTCTTTTCACGAAGGGTCGTGTAACGCGACCACCCGACCGGACGCGATGACCCGATGATTCGAAGTAGGCCATATTAAATACACGCTACCTGAGTCAAGTGATTATAAAGCAAAACTGCGTCCGGTGATTCCGTATTTCTACTGTCATTTATCAACACAGTCAATATCTAATATGTTTTATTTGCATCCAGCCAAGCGCAAGTTTTTTTTTTTATTATTATTTTTTTTAAATATTTTTTTTTACATCATATCGAAATCCTTCATCGTGCTGCATTATCTCACGACAAAAGAATGCGAAATTGATGAATAAATCATGAATCAAAAATTACGACTGAACAATTGGATTCTACTCGTCAGGAAGAATTTTTTTTATTTTGAAGGATATCCAATCCAATCCAATCCAGGAATTTATATAGCGCCAATATCTAGTTGCCTAAATAAAGGCGCTGGATACAGTTCGAATAATTAGATTCGGGCATATTGATTGGATTGTGCGCATGTATAATAAGGTAAAGGAATGGAAATCGTCTTTTCATAAGTCATATACGAATGGGAAATACATGTACCACAAAATTAATGCTCTGACACTGATCATTTTCCCCATTTGGGTCAAGGACGTAGGCCTATGTATAATCAACTAGATGTTTAAGAGTTGATCGATGCAGATGGAAAAGCAATGGACCCCCTGTATCCTTTCGTTACTTTATCATTGTTTATCCTCTCTCTCTCTCTCTCCCTCTCTCTCTCTCTCTCTCTCTTTTTTTATTTCGTTCTGCGCGGGGCGGATGTGTGGATGCATTTTAGCGTGATTCTAGCTTTATGACGTCATTGTAAAAGCGCGCTATAACTGAACTTAATAAAAGCTTGAGCATTATGACATCATTCATACGCGTGCGCTGTAAGTATTACACCTGGGGAAATATGTTCACGTCGCAACAGATCAAACAAGACATTGCACATGAAATGTAAACGCGATGACCATGCTCCCACATAAGGGGCCTTCTCCTGAAATCCTTTATTAATCGAAAATTGCACCAAAAATGGATTCAGGATTGGCCTGCAACTCGAGAATACAGCGGTTGCTATGGACACAGGACTACATCACACTCACAGAAGAGGTCATTCTTCTTGAAAGTTCCTTTGTCCTCAATCGACGGAATGATATTCAGTCACGAATGGTCCAAGTAGGTCTTACGTCATCCACTTTGCTGATTGCAGAAGAAAAACTTGCTTCTAAGTCATCACCGGCGAATACAAATCTTCAACACCTTACCAAAGAATGCAATTCTGATCTAGAACTGTTCGAGTTGATATATCTATTCCCTCTCGTAAATGTTCGGCTGTCTATTCGACGCATTCGGAGGAGATCGGCGAACATGTGATTCGAGCTCGGTTGTGCAATGGTCTCATATGGTATCTGGAACTCTCTGACAATAAGCATCGAGAAGACAAGTGGCATGAATGGGTTTGGTGGATTCATGAGTTTGAACAGCGCAGGAAACTTGAGAGCAAACAAAGGAGAAGGAAGCAAAGAATGAAAAGTCATCGAGTTCATAACTCAAAAATAAGCGAACATGAATCGCTGGACAGTCAATCAGCAATTGATGAAGCTACTGATGGTGGTCCTGGAAAGAAAATCGAATCATTAGATGATAATAAAGGCGGCAGAGGATTACCAGCAGAACCTCATAAGACCGCGTCCTTCGGTCCCACTCCCCGAATAGGAGACCGCAAACAATCAACAGCTCATCGATGGGTCCATCATTTTGCGGAACACATCATCGATCATCACGATGAAACCCTTCCTGACAGCGATGACGAGGAAGATTACCACGGGTCGTGTCACCACAATGACGACAAGACAAAACATGGACAATCCTCAAAAACTGACTCAAGCAACCCGCTCCTATTCAATGTTCCTTTATCTCACCGTAAGCTCTCCCATCGCTCCTCCAAGATGTGGAGCGAATCACATCTTAGCGGTGGTCATTCTACCCTAAACAGTCGTCACAGTAAATCTAGAGCCAGCCTTCAAAATCGCATGCAGTCTGTGCTTCTTCACAGTGGTGGGGTAGACTCACTGTCAAGCCTTGAGGACATTCAAAGCGTCGGGAGTTTGGTCTCGAGCAACGCTGAGAGCTGGTCGAACGGGCATGCCAGGGATACCAGGAAAGGACTTATCCTCTCCATCGATGACCTGTTCGAAAAGACCAACTTTGAGGCGCATGCGCATGGTCACATGGGACGCACTCGCCCAATGGCATCGATGGCGAGGTTGGATGTGCTTCTTGAAAATGAGGTCGTTGACCCCAAAGACAGAACCCGAAGAGCCGGCATCAACAAGGGTGAGATTCACCACACCGCGTCTCTACCAGATGTTCTTGAGGGAGAAGCGAGCTTCATCGAGGACCTACCAAATGCTGATAAGGTCACACATCGCACGTCACTCGTATATCTCGACTTGGAGAATGACGACAACAGCCGGACTCCTCACGTGATCAACGGACACGTGATGCTTCTCACGAAGGAAGAGATGGATCTGCATAAGCTGGTCGATGACTTAAGGAAAAAGAGTCCAGACCCCAGACTGAAACAAACACATACCAAGAAAGACAAACCTCATATAAGCTTTGACGATACTGCTCACCAGAAAAAGAAACGGTGGTCAATATCACATAATTCCGCTCCAAATGACCCACCACATCATGATAACCATGACAAACTTAAACGCCGGGTATCGAAGCCCACTGGTAGGCGAAGGAGCAGCTTCTTCACCGGAGCCAATCGCAAACTTCACAACATACATGAATCCCTCAGGAGAGCCCTAGCTCCATGCGAGATGTGGACCCTGATGACCTGGCGATCGAACTGACGGCAATCGACGCGGAATTGTTCTTGCGGATCCACGAAGCAGAGATGGTCGGCTGCATGTGGCTGAAAGAAGATCGGAACTACCGAGCACCGAACGTTGTCTCAGCCATAGACTTCTTCAAGAAGGTCGCTGGCATGGTAACCAAGGAGGTTTTGCTTCCGTCGAGGTCAACTGAACGGGCTTCGGTCATTAAACACTTCTTGAAGGTTGCAGATGCTCTAAAGGAGATGAAGAATTACCATTCTTTGTTGGCTGTTCTGGCGGGCTTACAATCGCCGGCTGTCTACCGGTTGCGGGATACATGGTTGCTGCTTGACGAACAAGATCCCAAAGAGTACCAGTAAGTCTCCAATTGAATCAGAAAAAAAGGAAATATAAGTGAGTTTCCTAAGTGCACTTGCCTTGTTTCCATACTTTTCAATGCGAGATGATAAAAATTCAATCAAAATAATGATTGATAAAATTGAATAATTTTTTACCTAGTTCAAAATTTATATAACCCATCGGGTCTATATCAGGTCATTATTTTTAGAATATGCCTATTATCAAACAACACAATTTACTCTTTTTTTAATAATATGCTACTATTATCACGCACGGTTACATGATTTCTGTCTTCGTATCTTCCTTCTGAAGGTTGTGGCAAGATCTTCTTGACTACACAAATGACGAAAGTCTCTCCTGGCCAACGACCCTGACCTAGATCAAGCGATGATGGGGCCACCTTGCCTTCCATTCTTGGGCTCCGTGCTCATGCGCATCATCGAATTCTACTCGACTGTTGATATCAACGGAACCAGACTCGCGCACAAGCTCTACGACGACCACGGTGAGATTGTAAGCTCAATCAGCAGCGATTTCGAATCAACGATAAACATCGTCGAAGGACACTCTCTGGAGGATCACGACGAAAAAGACAAAGTTGCACTTAAGAAGGGAAACGAAAAATCGTCTGACAATCGAAAAATCGAGCCTAAACTCTTTTCACTATTCAAGAAATTGGCCAAAAAAGTCGATTCGCGTGGTACAAAGCCGTCTTCTGATACCAGAGCTAATGGAAAGAAGGGTATTAGCACATATCGGAAACAACACATTATAATGCTTATTTTAGAATACGCCAAGCTCGTCGCCGAGGAGAGGGAGAGGATCAACACTCAAGGTCAGATCAACAGCGCACTCCGTGAAACTTCTCGAAGACTTCGAACTCCGGGACGACATCGGCCGTGGTGATGTGGACCGCACGCGATCTAAGCATTATTTGGAGTTACGTAACATGGCGCACGAGCACGATGATGTGCCCTGGAAACGCCAGTGGAAATCGGAATTCCACCTCCATGAAGCATTACTGCAGTTCCAGCTCTCTGCAGTGCAGTACCGTCCCCGTGAGGAGAGGCATGTCGTCAGGGATCTCCTGCTGAAGGAGTTCCATCATTCTGATGAGGACAATTTCAAACTTTCTCTAGAAAGGGAGCCCCCGGAGAGATTCTATTCAGCACACGATCTTTAAAGAGGAGAAAAAGTTAAACTTGAAGTCGCTTACCGCACCAAAACAACCACTTGCAATGACAGATTGTGTCAGACAATGTAGGCTACTTCGACTATTAAACATAGGCCTAGGTTAAGATAGTGTCGCATCAAAAGAAGTTATATTTGCACGAACAGAAAATAAGGCAACCTACTCTATGAAAATAATCATAAGAAATTCGGATCGCGCTATATATTAACAAACAATAACGATAAATGGAAGAAAGAAACGTCCGCAATGAAACATCTCCAGGACATTATGCTAAAAAACAATAAACATGTTTCAAATACAGACTGTGATCTGAGTCACTTAGACCGTCGTGTGCCTGTATAGAGATGAACATAAATCATGTGTTGGAGGACGGTGAGAAAGCTAGGAAGAGGGAGCGGTTGATGTATAGATAGTAAATAGAAGATGTGGATAGAGAGTGTGTGTGAGAAAGGAGAGAGAGAGAGAGAAAGTGAGAGAGAGAAAGTGAGTGAGAGAGAGAGAAAAAAGAGAGAAAGAGATAGAGAGAAAGAGAGTGAGAAAGAGAGAGAGAGAAAGAGAAAGTGAGTGAGAGAGAGAGAGAAAGAGAGAGAAACAAAAGAGAGAAAGAGAAAGAGAGAGAGAGAGGAGAGAGCGTGGACCGGTTTTTTGCTCTCAACCATCTCATCGGTAAGGGGAGTATTTCAAACGAGTAAAAACGCAAAAGCCCGTTTGATCAGACCTAGGTTTGTACAAACTCCCTTTGTGAATTCGGGCCAATGTGTTCAAACATTGAAACTAAACATTACTGAATATAATAAATTCATTTGCCATCTATGTAACCAGCTAGCTGCTGAGAATGATTGAAGCTTTTAGAAGTCAATCGCAATACATGTACCTGTGTAACCTACATCTTCATTATACATTGTATGTATTTAAGACTCGCTGAAGCTGATGCAGGCATTGCCATGATTAACCTCCTTCTAGAAAATGTGCAGGAACTGACAAGGTTAGAACATGAAACTGACATTTTCAAATATTTGCCTCTCGGTCTGTGTCAACATAATCGGCAAAGTGGGTTTGCTATACATAAATGCAATAAGGGTTTGAGTGGCGCAATCATGCACCGCGGGATTTTTATTAATTTTTTCACGGGGGTTCGGCGCTTCGTATTGGAACGGGCCTTTGGTCATTGTCTCTGTATAGTTCTTCTTTTCCTTTTCTCTCTTTCTCTTTCTCCTCTTTTCATTCCTTCCATCTATCTCCCCCTCTCTCTCTTCCACTCTTTCATTTGTAGGTTTCCACCCTTCTCTTTCCCTCTCATCTCTTTCTTTGTCCCCTTTTCTCTCTCTATGACCCCCTCCCCCATTTCTCTCTCTTGCCCCCCCTCTCTCTCTCTCTCTCTCTCTCTCATTTAATTCTGTCACTCCCTCTATCTCCATCTAATGATCAGTTTCTAGGTATCAAACGGCCTGTGTATTCAATATCATTTTCTTTAGAATTCACAGGGCAATCTTATACTTTTCCGGTAGCAACTATACAACACCAAAGTGCAATCACTCTACATCATAATATGCCTTCTTCATACATACCAGAAGCAATCACCCAGAATAAGCATTTGTTTTAAAGATTCAGAAGAAAATGGAATATTCTTTATTGGTTGATATATTCTTTGAAATATAGATCCTTGTCCCCAGAACACGATTGACACTATCACATTATGACAATCAAATAATGTACATGAATCTGCACATGTATATAAAAATTGGTACATAAAAAACATAGGCTTGTATTTAAAATTATGCAACACGATTGGAAGAAAAGACATCTCTGTTTAAGAACAATGTGAGGTTAACGGCCACAGCCATTTACACCGTAACAAGATCACAGAGACTTTCGAAAAATCACCTTGAGGGCAATTTTAATAAACTATTTTATATCCCATAGAAGTCATAATTGTTCGGATTACGTAATATTTTCAATGTTCTCACATTGCAATAGGGGATGCATAACATTATTGAATACAATACAATACAATAAAGTCATTTATATAGCACTCTTACAAACTAACTGTTGTTTCACAGCACTTTACATAAAAAGTTATAAAAGAATCTATTGTTGATCATGGACAAATAGGATAGTATTGAGACATTTTCGGAAGGTGATAAACGAATAAAACGTGGAAGCTCATTCCGGAGTCGAGGAGCACATGCCTGGAAAGCATTGTCACCAGCTTTGGTGTATGTTCGAGGAACGTGTAGCAGGGTGCTCTCGGTACAAGAGGGAAGGCCAGGACGAGCAGATTGGTAGGGTACGATGAGAGAGTTGAGATACACTGGTTTAATTAGTTTAAGGTTGATTTTGGGAGTCTTAATTCCCAATCATGTTGCTATGTCCAATAAATCTAGGGCTTCAGACTTCATCACATTTATTGCAGCACAATTCATTTACTTTGTATGCACACTACAGCACACACACACATACACACGCACAAGCACACGCACACATCATGAATCAGAATCAAATGTTTTCAAAAATCAAACTATAAAACTAAATTCGAATTGCATCTGACATACTAGTCTAGCTTTCAGGCTTCTAATGTCAATGATTGACCTGCCTACTTAAGCTATGACCATGCATAAGAACAAAAATAAGGAAAACAAAAATATCCCTCTCTAGAAGTGGGGATATTTTGATGATAAAAACATGCTAATTGCATCAGTGTGTATAACTTAGCTATCAAACTTTCACTATTTCATCTAAAATGAAGATGCACCTAAAAAAGAAAGAATTATATTCATTACATACATAAGCTGAACATGTCATGCAGAATTCAAGAAGAATTTAAGAAGAATTTCAGAAGAAGAAAAAAAAAAGATAATCAAAATATCCCTTTCTAAAGTGCATGGGGATATTTTAATGATAAAAACATGCTAATTGCAGCAGCATGTACAGCTTGGCTATCAAACTTTCACTATTTCACCTAAAATGAACATGCACTAAAATATAAAAGAAATCAAACCATCCACTCATTCAAAATATAAGATAAACACACCATGCAAAATTCAACTGCTTCCCCACTCTAGACATTTTCAACCCTCGCCAATAGACCAGTTTTACTAACATATTCAAATTTATGGATGTTTCTTTCCTGGGGACCTAGTGATGAGTTATTCCATTAACCTGTTATTAATGAATGAACTACAATACTTGGAATCCAGTCTGCATACATTACTTGATGCTATGTCGGGCAAGCTTTCAGGTAGTCAAGAACAACCTTTGTTTAAAAACTAAGCAGAAAATTTGAATATGTTAGTAAATTGGTATATCAAAATAAAATTTGAATCATTTCAGTGTGTAATATCTATTATAATCAACTACATATGCACATTTGTCTAGCACACAATATTCATATTATAACATTGAGAAAATTAAATCATGTGGTTTGTATTACCACAATCAGTGGATATAAAACATGCACACATTGTGTGCACCATCTCCATTCCCAAGGAAGTATTCCTGCCATACAAGCTTTTTTTAAATCACACTTCACACCCTTATGATTATTCTTATCACATATTTAAATTTGTCTGCTATCATACAGGCAGGGTGCTTACAACCCATTAGAAATAATTTTTCCTATAACACATGTCTTTATGAGATAGGCAACAAGAAGTCTAACGGCAGTATTCAGACTTGAAACAAATACGATGTTCGACAGTAGATGGCGACCTTCAACCTACACTGCGCGCAGGTACCATACTGGGAAAGACAATAAGCCAAGGTTTCTTCCGGCTTGCATAGAGAATGTACAGCAGTGTCAACTAATTCCTTATTTTGCTAAACTATTTTTTAACTTTCATGAAATCCCCGGATGAACTCCCTAGATGATTTGATGATATCTATGTAGGCATCATCACAATATGTTACTTATAGTTTATTGGTTCTATCAGTCTTTCCAGTTCTCGACCCATTGTATTTGTATGGAACCGAAAGTCCCTTTGCCAAATATACCCATGGCTGGTGCTTCCCTCGATGGCCCTCTACCATAGTTGCGATAGCAAGAATTGGCAAGCAAGTAAGAATAAATCATTAAAATTAATCAATAAATTTCAAATTAACATCATTCTAATTCCTTGAATAGAATTTTTATTCAGACATTTAGACTTGTTGGTCAGGCAAGTTCAAAGTTATTATATCTCCTACATGTACATTATTGACTAGTCGTCTATATCTATCAGGCGCGGATTCACGGGGTCCGCCCCCTGGCAATTTTCTTTCCTTTTTTTTTTTAAAGACGGACCCCACCCCTGGCAAAAAAAGAAAGATGGTAACCACAATTTTACTTAAAAAAAAAAAAAAATCATAAAAACTAAGTCCCCCCCCCCTGCTTATTCGCCAGTTGATTCACTGCTAAATATCTCACGAATTGAGCCCCCCACCTCGCCACCGGTTAGATCCGCCACTGATATCTATGCTTCTAGTATATCTGGTAATTGTGTCAAGTCAATAGCCTTAGAAGCGCTTGGATCACACAAAATATAAACAAAAATAATACTTTCTATATTGATTGAAGTTCAGTTTCCATTATCATTGGTAACAAATAGAACAGCGAATGCCTTGGAATTCCAAGAAAACATGAAAAGTAGGTTATCAGAGAACAAGTACGCATTCAAGTATACACTGCAATACATACATATCATCAGCATAATTTTCACATTAATTTACACACAATCATACACACTTTGAATACAAAAATAGTTTGGATATGTACTGTCATTTTAAGTATAAAAAGATATATTAAAAAAGTACTCTTCTTTTTTAATACATGTATTACTGGTATTTGTATTTGATACAAGTTAAAAGACTAGATATGTAAAATAGAGAAAATATTAATTTCTTTTCCTGTCTTGACGTTCAATCAATGGACCTTCAGGATTTTTTTAAGTTAGAAGTCCCTCAACTGACTATATCAGATAAGGCATTTGAATTGGGTGGATATTAACATAGCACAAAACTAGAACCAGTGATTGAAAAGTATGAAGTGGAGACCCGAGTATGAAATGGAATGTCAAATAATTGTTTTTAAATATCACTGATGATAATGATGATGATGATGATGATGATGATGATGATGATGATGAGGATGATGATAATCGTTATTATTTAGATGATGATAATGATGAGGAGGATGACAGTGATGACAGTGATGATGGTGTCTGCATTTTACCTGACTGCTAAGCAAATATGCTTGCAGTTTTGGGGGGATTTGCTATAGTAAATGTGAGATTCCGGTGGGGAAATGTATAGTTATAGTAATAGCAGATACTATTTATTTGCTCAATAATATTAAGAGCAATACTAATTCCTTTGACAGAGAATTTACTTTCAATAAAATTATATGTTTTATCTAATTCTATTGCTATATACGCTGTAATAGTGGCTTACTCATTCAAAACCCTGTAAATTTCTCACTCATAGATTGTCATTGTAATTTACCCGTCGTGAAATTACCATAAAATCTAAAATTGTCAGTTTTATTGCTACATTTCTCACTTCACACCCTGTAATCATCACGTATGAAGTTCCTGGTAGGGTAGAGTTAGAATACTGTCAGCTGCAGTGTAAAGGCACGTAACTGGTGAGAATTGACACAAACCTGAACAAAGAACTGCTATGACAAGTTTTAGCTTAACAAAATTTCACCCGTGGGGCTTCTTTGATTGGTTGGAATGATTGGTTGGAGTGTCTGAGTGGTCCTATCTACTCAAATTTCTTCTCGCTGGGACGGTAGACGATGATTGCACAGCACACAGTGAAGCTTAGACATGCCGCCACAGTGAAGTTGGTGAGCACTGGAACAGAATTGGGCAAAACAGACAAAAATAAATATTGCATGAATGGTAGGCATCGCTGTATACCAAATCTGAAACATCATGTAATACATGTATGCAATGTAAAGGAAGATTATGGACTTTGTTAAAATGGTTTTGTTAATCCATTTCAATGATATAACGACAATAAAATCAAACTAGAATACCTGTCCATAACTAGATGGATTTCGACTGCACGCAGTCGAAAATGATGCCTCCGCCATAGAGCGATTTTACAAACCAAAACAGAAGCAATTTTAAAAGTTCAAGTTTGATTGTAATCCATTAACAGGTTCTCAGAATATCGTGATTAAAAGCTATTTTTCATAAACACACGTATGACCCTTTGAACTTTGACCTCATGACCTTAAAATCTAATCAGTTCATTGGCTCTGCAAGATGCATACATGTCCGAGTTTGATAGTAATCCATCCATTAGTATTGACAATGCGTTTACAAGATATTTTTGCATACATAGTGAGCCCCATGACCTTTGACCTCATGACCCCAAAATCTACTCAGTTCATTGGCTCTGCAAGATACATACATATCCCAAGTTTGGCGGTAATCCATCAATCGGTTCTTGTGATAATGCGATCATGAGCTATTTTTGCATACATAATGAGCCCTGTGACCTTTGACCTTTGACCTCGTGACCCCCAAATCTAATCAGCTCATTGGCTCTGCAAGATACATACATGACTGTAGTTTAGCGGTAATCCATCAATCGGTTCTTGTGATAAAGCTATCACAAGCTATTTTTGCATACATAATGAGCCTTGTGACTTTTGACCTTTGACCTCGTAGCCCCAAAATCTAATCACTTCATTAGCTCTGCAAGATACATACATGACCTAAGTTTGGCGGTAATCCATCAATCGGTTCTTGAGATAACGCGATCATGAGAACGGGACGTATGGACGGATGGACGGACAACCAAAAAATATAATGCCTCCGGCTACTTTGTAGCGGAGGCATAAAAATGATGATAATAGACCTTAGGATACTCACCCAATAAGTCAGGTTTTGTCATGAGATTAGTTGCTATACGACCTGTGAGGAGAAAGAGAGGGCAAATAATAAAAAGAATGTCCTTTATACTTGATGATGATGTTTCACAG
Organism: Mesocentrotus franciscanus; assembly: GCA_037976565.1. Lineage (NCBI taxonomy): Eukaryota > Metazoa > Echinodermata > Echinoidea > Camarodonta > Strongylocentrotidae > Mesocentrotus > Mesocentrotus franciscanus. Next base: position 10,157,113 of record CP137678.1, read on the forward strand.
CATTTATATGGTGGCATATTTCCATTTAAAAACTTTCAAAGGCGCAGGCTCCTTCAATTTACTCAGTATTTACAACATCTTCTGTTTTGCTGCATCATAATTATGTAAATGAGGCATTATTAGTGATATTTTATCATCAGTTACTATTTACAATCATGCATCTTACTCGTAGACGTGTCGTGATCCCGTGGATACGTCACCGGACTGTGATTCACACGGTTCACAGTTTGAGTCCTGCCGTGGCACTAAGAGTTTTTTTGTTTGTACGCAATATTTAGATGTTATCATTATACATGTATAATTCCTTTCATTTGCATTTATATGTATTTCTATAATATTGTGTATGATTCTTCTTAATTTGTATAATGTTTTTTAATTTTTTATATTTTGTAAATTCATTTGTAATTTAGCCTTTGGCTACAATGAGTGAATAAAATACCTTGAATTGAATTGAAGAGTCTTTTGGTGAGACATTAAGCTACATTTGCTACACTCTACCCAGGTGAGGTAAATGGGTACCCGGTAGGAAGAAATGCCTTGAATGCTTGAGTACATTTTCAAGGTAGCTTGACTAAAGCCGGGGTAATGATACAATTGCAGGGCCCTCAAGGAGAACGGTATTAATACTGATGAGGCTACCATGGGTAAACATGTATTACTCACCTGTTGATGTGAGCCCTGAGATACACCACATAAGTAAGCTAGCTGATCCTGAGTTCTTTGCTCTATAGATGGTATTGAGTGCTAACAGTTTACTGCTTGCTTGGAGAGGCATATTCATTGACTGGAGGAAAAAATGAAAAAATAATATTTATATAATCAATGATAATAGTATTAAAAAAAAATATATATATATATATATATATATATCATATATATCATAAGTTTGGACGCCCATATAGGTTCCTTTCCTGAGGACACTATCAACTATCACGTTTAAGCTCTAGCTTAAGATGGCGGTCTCCTGCGTTTTTTGATTTTGAAATGATTTGTCAACTATGTGTTTTTTTAAAGGTATTATTATCTATAATTGATTTATATCATGATATGATTATATACTTATTTTGACTTTTATCATTAATGCGCCTAGTTTGTATATTACTTTTTTATTATGTTGAAAAATGCAGGAATAAAATAAAACAAACAAACCTATGTAAATTGTGCAATTCCTATGAATATTCAGCTGTGCATTTATTAGAGGTGCTGTAGTCAAGTGCCTTGAACAACTGACAGGCAATGCAAAAGATTGTGAGTTCAATCCCTGGCACAACACCCATGTCTTTTGGCACAACACTTATATACATTTGCCACTCATGACCCAGGTGTAGTAAATGGATACCTCATAGGAAGTAGTTTCTTCAATGCTAGGGGCTATATACTAAATGTAGCAGCCAAGCTAAATCCCGAATAGTATTTGATCATGATAGGAAAAAAAAGAACAGTTTAAAGATAAAGACCAGTTCTGGTCATGCGATTGCATTGTGAAAGAAACGTTGTGGAATCGATCAGAAAAGGTTGATCATCTAGCATATAAGTATTGATGTGTACTGCGAGGTTCTGGAATCATCAAAATGATAAGAAATTTGGCCCAGTCTTGGTAAAGTTACAAGCACTGTACACAGAAAGATGTATATGGGACTATGCGACCACGTGCGCGATATCTATTTGGTCCCAATAGATATCGTAATTTACCAAATATATCAATTAGTAGGCGGTTTCCCGACTTTCCCGGCAAAATTTGTATCATCACGTATTAGTCAAAACATATTCTTTCACATGATTGGTAATGAGAGCTTCCATTTCAATTTTTTGAGAGAGGGGCGTTTCCAAAACTGGCCTTTACCTTTAAGAGTATGAAGTGCCCCCTAGTAATAGCATAATAAATAAATATTATCTTATGATTAAAAATACTATCTTAACATTTTTTAATAATTTCTTACTAAGAAAAATATTTTAAAATCTTTAAAAAAAACTGAACAGTATAAGAGTATGAAGCACCCCCTATTTTACTAAATAAACACTATCTTACAATTATATTATCTTACTATTAAAAATAAAGAAGTAAACAAACAAAAAAAATCATCTTTTAAAAAAACTGAACAGTAAAAGAGTAGGAAGTGCCCCCAATTATAATAGATAATAAATACTGTCTTAAAATTTGTACAATGGGCTGGATTTCCCTTTAAAGCCCCACTGCACTACTTATAGCTACTTGCGCCCTCTATATAGCAAACAATGCCTAAGTATCCCCTTTTTCTTATGTTAATTGAGAGCTGAGTTGATGAGATAACCACCTGTCAGTGACCACGCTGGGAGGTCTAATCCCTCCTGGCCAAACTAGTGCAGACAGGCTTTAATGAATAATCAAAAGAAATACTTACAAAGAGGAAAGCAACAATGGACACAGGAATAGAACCTGACCCTATGATGGCTGTCACAAGAAAAAATCTGGAAAATGAATATGTTGTCAAGGAATAAAATGATTCCATAATTAAAGCGATTCATCAAAGTTCAGTCACAACAAATTCTGTATTTCCCATTCAAGGCATACAGACATTACATGCAGCAAAACCTGCTGGGCATCATGTCAATTGGGGCTGCCTAGAGCATGGGCTATAAGAGATTGGGTTTAAAGGGCAATACAACCCTTTAAAAAACTTCAGTGGTATGGGAACAGAAAAATAAGAGAAAAAGAATGATTAAAGTTTGAAATAAATCGGGTCAATATTATGGGAGTTATGAATGTTTCAAATGTGAGATCAATAAATCCATGCAAATCTCAAATTGGCAATTCAGTCAGTGGATTGTGACATAGTCATGGGACAACTTTCCTGTGTACAAAAGTACCGGTATAATTAATTCTCTCTTTCTCCGAAGTGCTTTCTCACTTAGGACAATACTCAAAATATATTATGGATAGCATATTTAATATTATTATAGGTCTTCTGTAAAGAAAAGACCCTCCTGAATCATACATTCTGAAGCAAATGACATTTTAATCATTCTGTGTGTCGAAACAAAGCAAGAGTAGTCAGGCACTTTGTTACAATGACATCACTGATTCAGCCAATTTGAAGAGCCCATACCTATAGTGACGATTATAACATTAACAAATTCAGAACTTTCTCACTTTTATTGTCTATCAAGGTTGGACTTCTCTTTATACATGCGTGGGGTTAGGGTACAATTAACTGTGCGAAAGCTTTCATCATTAGGCGCATTTATACTGTCATATATAATACCTCATTTTGAAAAATCGCGATGTTTCGTGCACCCGTTTACACTTGTGCCGAAACATCACCGACTGAGCTGCTCAGCGATGTTTTGGCGTGTTTTGGTTGGTAATGCGCATGCGCGGTCTTCCCATTGCAAAATGCTCAATCATACACAGCGAGTCCAGCACGAACAGTCATGCACGTATAACGGTACGTGTGACCACATGGACCACATGTTTCCGCACGTACCCCTATAGATGGGACTACATTTACGCTTCCGTGAATGTTTCGCCATGGGTTCGTTGATGACATTGCCTTCGATTTATTCCCGAAACAACCGTGGGACATAGAATTATGAGAAGATATTTGGAAGAGAGCTTTGATATACTTTGATTTATCACATACGAAAGTACGATCTGGTGTAATGACGGAAAATATGATAAATACTGCAATATTTTCAGATAAAATAATACAAAAAGATTGCGCTTTGTTTCGCTCAGTTGTCGCATGTTAAAACAGGGTTTGACAACTATTTGCAATATTTATGAGTTAGAACAACTCTTCTTCTTCCATTTGACATTTTAATAATTTCATTTGGTGGTTTCTAAAGCGAGATTTTACAGTTTAGCTGAGACTCTTTCGGTTCAGCGTAAACAAGTTGTTTACTTCATGCAAATAAGGCTTCAAGGACGAAAGCTAGCCACGCTCCTAAAGTCACGTGACCTAAAATCACGATTTTACAAGTGCGAGCGTTTATACTTGCGAAACACGCCAAAATATGCCAAAAGACCACACTTCGTTTTGGAATGTTTCGGGCTTGGCATTTTTGCCGGTAAAGCGTAGTTGCCTTGGTAACATCACTGAAACATCGCGGTCAGGCTCCGGTTTGGCATTTTTTGGCATGTTTGGATGACAGTGTAAATGCCCCTATTGAAGCCAATTTGCATAAAGTAAACAACTTGTTTACGCTAAACCGCTACAAAAGAGTCTCAGCTAAACTGTAAAATCTCGCTTTAGAAACCACCAAATGAAATGATTGAAATGTTGATTGAAGAAGAAGAGTTGTTCTAGCTGATAATTTATAACACCAGTTTGTCCAGGGGAGGGGGGTTGCTATTTCCTCCATGATTTGCTGCAGTCCTGACTGACAAGTGTTTGGTTCAAAAGGATACAAAGCAGCTATTGGCAATATCCTGACATCCAAATCATCTGAATAGTGCAGAAAGATCAGTACTATGAACAGAGCTGAATGGGATAGAAGAAGAGACGATGGCAAAGTTACACGGTTGAGCTGTACAATTGGAAATTCTATCATAAAGTCATACTATCAATAATAATACGGTGGATTCACAAGTCACAGGGCCATCTAGCAACACCAGTGTTTAGTCGATTTCAGGTGATGCATGTTGGGAAAAAGAAAACAATAATATCAGCTGTGGCAGTGTTATATACCCTAGGATATGAGGGGATGTAATCAGAATTTCTGGTTGGGAAGGTTTGAATTGCTTGTCCGGGGTAACATTTTGTGCTGATTCCAAATATATCATTCTCAATGACCCTCCTCACAGCATTTTGGTCATTTCGATCTGTGGCTAGCATTTTGCTGCGCTGCACTGGTTGAAAGATGTCGACCTGTGAGCTGAAAAATTGGCTTGTAGCTGCTTGCCAGTGGGGGCACTATTAATTGTGAATCCACCCTATTCAATATATCCATATTCATTGCATACATATTGTCTGTTACTAGGAGACAGAATGGAAAAACCTAGTCCCTAGTTAAACCAGGAGAGTTAAATATTAATGCCCTATGGCTCTGATATATATACAGCACAAAGCAAAGTTCATAAATAAGAGTTCTTGAACATCTTTAACAATATTTGGTTAAGCCCAAAACCATTTTCTTTCCCCTATTTACAGAGTTCAATCATTAATTCTTTCACTCGATCAAATTTAGTTGTCTGATAGCAGGTAAGCGAGGGCTACATGTATGAGTGATTTGCCCCTCCCCCACCTCTTAAAGAGAACTGTATAGAGTGGTGAAGTGTGACGTCATCAAAAATCTTTTTTTGGAATTTCTCAATTTTTTCTTCATTTTCCGAAAGACCACCAAAAATAATGTTCAATTGTCAAAAACCAATTGAATAGTTTTTGTATTGGCCATCTGAATAAAAAGATTGCCTATGGGAACTCAGTGTTATATTGCTCTGGTTCATAACATTAGGAGCCAGAGCAATACAACACTGAGTTCCCATAGGAAATCTATTTATTCAGATGGTCATATCTCGGCCAATACTTTACATATTCAATTGGTTTTCGACATTTGGACATTATTTTTGATGCTCTTTTGAAAAATGAAGAAAAAATTGAGAGATTCCAAAAATAGATTTTTATGACGTCACAGCTTCAGTACTCTATACATGTACATGACCAGGGGGGTGTTTCACAAAGACTAAGATCGACTTCAAGTTGGACTTAAGTATAACAGGCCGTTCATGCCATTATTTGCTATCATTATTTACTGGCATTGGTCTCTCAAGGGATGTACAAATCATGGTAAAAATCTACAAAACTTACATTTTTGATAATTCATTATTGAAGGAAAAAATATGATCTAAAGATTATAATTTAGAGACCAATTGGGATAGCAACCAATGGCATGGACGGCCTGTTATACTTAAGTCCAACTTAAAGTCGATCTTAGTCTTTGTGAAACACCCCCCAGGCACCACAAGACCAACAAAAAGTTGCATGGTCTGATTTTCAGTTAGAGCTCAATAAAGGTGTATTTTGTCAGGATGGCCATATTATAGTTTTTAGCATATCCTCATAGACTAATTTTCTTCTCTTCTTTGAGACTGGACATTCTTCTCTTTTTTGTTTTGTTAATTGGGTTAAAAACATCCAATTGTGACAAGTAATATACCATTTTAAAGCTGAGAATCTCCTCATTTAGAATCAGATCAACATTATTTATATAACAAAAATAAAAAAATATAAAATATAAAAACAAATCTTCAAATTTTCTAATCCCTATTTCTCTGATATTATTCCCACATGAAATTAGCCCTTCAGGATTAAATATCATTTTCCCCCATCTTAGGTATATTTTTTGTTGTTGGACCTCTGGTAACAATTTAAAGAATCCTACTAACTCACCTTGAATTTCAAGAGCTACGTATTCTGCATAGGCCAAGAAGGGGAAATCATTGGTGAAATAATACAGCATTCCAACCATGTACCTGAAAATTCAAAATGAAAATGCTGAGATTGAATATGGCCTATAAATATTATAGGGGGTGCGTTCAATCGACACTTTTTCACCCTAGAATCACGGTTTTCAAAGACGTTTAGTTTAAAACACGGTTGTGTTCAGGCGATTTTTCGTTGGTCGTAAAAATAAACGTGTTTAAAAACACAAACATGAAAGGCTGAAAAAGATGCGTTTTGTATCATGATTCTGCAGAATCACGGTCGCTAAAATTCGCTTGAACGAATGGAGATCTCAATCATGATTCTATGACGCCATTATCTATTATATATATTATCGCTACCATTTCTATTCTTCCTGGGTGGGCTTGAAATGAGCGATAATCAGCGTTGATGGAAAATCGCTTGAACGATCTCCCACAGTAACCGTGTTTTGTATCGGCGTTTTGAATTGTGATTCATGTTTGTGATTCTAGCTTCGAAAAATCGCTTGAACGCACCCTAGGTCAATCATATAGAAGTCTGCTTCACACACTGTTGACCCTTACTGGCTAAAATTTAGATTAGTGTAGGAAGGGTTTTTTCACAACCATTTTTCTTACTTTAACACCTGTTCCCCAATAGAGAGTAAGGGAGGGGTTTTTCAACCACTTAAAGAGAAGGTCGAGTTCTGGGAAGTGGTGAAAATAATTTGTGAGCGTTATCATTGTTATTATATGCGTGGAAGAACATCAGATAAAAAATGTTTCCTGAAAAGCATGGCTCTTTAAATGCTTTCATATTCGAAATATGGCATGTAACAACATAAAAATCGGGACAGATTTTTATGCCACATGTTCGTGTAGCCCCATATACATCTTTCTGTGTACAGTGCTTGTAACTTTACAAAGACTGGGCCAAATTTCTTATCATTTTGATGTTTCCAGAACCTTTTAATAAATACTTTTATGCGAGGATCAACCTTTTCTGATTGATTCCACACCGTTTCTTTCACAATGCAATCGCATGACCAGAACTCAACTATATCTTTAAGACAAAATCGATTTTATTTTACTCTTTGTAATAGAAGTAATTTTTCAATTCTTGAAATCATGGAACTACATTTTGTAGTGTTTCAAAAAAAGAAAAATCCAGAAAAGAAATAAAGAGTTGCCATGGTTATATCAATTTTCATATTGAAAGTCTTGGCGGTGGTTTTCGCCCATATGCACTAAGCCAATGGGAGTTCACACGCACGGGCTGATAAAAAACCAAGCAGCTTGAGCAACCTCGGTGAATAGCTTTAAAGCTAGACTTCTTCTTCTTCTTCTTCGTCATAATCTGCCTCCTTCACTCCTGAAGATTCTTGCAGATGAAAGGGGTGTGTGTGTCACAAAAGACGTGAAGTGCTCAGTGTCTTATTTACATAAGGTGCAAGTAAAAATCTCCTATTCTGGTTCTGGGTTTAGTCACTGCATTTCGTCAGTAGTTGACGAAATGCTTCTACCGATGAAGCCTTTACTACGTCTATCGGTAGAGATTTCCATGCACGCAAGGTCCTCGGAAAGAATGACTGTGTGTGTTGTTCAGTTCTGGACCTGGGGAGCTGGTACCCATCAGCGTGGACTGTCCTTGATGGTCTTGTCACAGGAGTGATGTGGTTTGTTCGGTCAAAATCCACAGTCTCATTGTGGATTTTGTAGAAGAGGGCTAGTCTGGAGTGCTCTCTACGGGTCTGCAGAGAAGGCCATCCCAGTTGACTTATCATTTCTCCAACGCTTGATGTGTTACGGTAGCGATGAAGGACAAATCTGGCGGCGCGTCTTTGGACCATTTCCAACTGGTCGATGGATCTTTGGGCAGAAGGTCCCATACTGCACTTCCGTACTCCATTAATGGACGAACGAGGGCCTTGTACGCCAGGGTCTTTATTGCAGGAGAGTTAATCTTCAGATTTCTCTTGAGGAAAGCAAGGGTGTTGTTAGCTTTCTGGCAGGTGGCGATGTGCTGATTCTACTTCAGGTCCCGTGTGATGGTGATGCCCAGGTACTTGGTGGGTGTCACAGAGTCCAGAGCAACACCATTCAGCGAGTACTGGTGGTTGATCCGAGTTCTTTTCCTAGTGACAGTGATGACCTGGCATTTTTGGGTGTTTAGTTCCATCTTCTCGTCTGAAGCTCAGTTGCCTAGTGCATTTAGATCTTCTTGAAGGTCATTTGCATCTTGTTGTGTCTGGATCGTCAGATACATGATAGCATCATCAGCAAAGAGCCTGACAGTCGATGACATCTTGTCTGGCAAGTCGTTGATGTAGAAGAGGAAGAGGCATGGGCCGAGGACTAAGCCCTGTGGGACTCCTGAATCTACTTCCACCTCTGCGGACTGAGACCCATCAAGAACAACTCTGTGCTTTCTATTGCTGAGGAAGTTGGCTATCCATCTGTTGTTCTGTCCTCGTATTCCATAGTGGTGTAGTTTCTGCAGAAGCCTCTGGTGTCCAACTTTATCAAAGGCTTTGCTGAAGTCTGTGATGAGGACATCAGTCTGCCTGTTCTCTTCCATGTTGTTTGTGAGGTCGCTGATGAAGCCAAGCAGCTGGAGCTCACATAATCTTTTCTGCCTGAATCCATGTTGGAGAGAGTAAAGGATGTCATTGTCATTCCCATGAGACATGTATTGGAAGACTTGACAAACACTGTAAGAAGGAGCAATATAATTTGCCCTTCTCCCAGTAGACACTCCAACTATGACAATCCTGATATGACCCAGCAAGCAAGAGAATGATGTAAAATGACCATGGTGCAAGACCCGGAAGCTGGGACATCCCCCCTTGAAGTTAGATCTGGAAGCTCGGCAGAGCTCTGGAGACAGCTTTCTTCCAGAAGCTTTGGTATTCAAGGTATTCAAGAGTCAGACACGCGAGCTACCCACCTGCAAATTTTGATTCGCTCTTTACCAAAGCAACCTTGACTTTCATCAATTTTGATAAATTCTTAGATTTCATTAGTAACATATGTTTTCATGCAAATTGGATACATGTATACCATTGTGCTACTGCTAGCACTCTCTTAGATTATTACTTTTTCAAACAGTTTGAATGAAATTAAGCCTCATAATTTCGCTTTTTAATTCAAGATAAAATCTGATGGATAGTGACAAAGACTACATTTTTTAGCCGATGGTATCGGTATTGTTGCTTAACATGGTTTTGTGAAATGGGTTGTCCACTTCCTGACATCTCCATAGGTCGTGGACAAAGATATGACTGTCATCACTTTCGAAACCAACGACACCACAGTCATAACTTTTTCGCCAACTACGGAGATGTCTCTGATCTTCCTAAACCGTCTCACGAAGAGCTTACTAGCTAGACATGTCGTGAAATCGATACTATCGGCGAGAAGAGGAGCCAAGAAATAGCCTTTAGTTTTAGTCGCAATTCCACCAGATTTAAAAATAAAAATTTTAGGAAAACTGTAAAAGTGTAATTATTTAAATATTTTTAATCCGGTGGAATTGGGGCTAAGGCTATGTCTTGGCTCCTCTTCTCACCAATAGTATCAATTTCACGAGATGTCTAGCTGGTATTAGTAGTAAGCTCTTCGTGAAACGGTTTAGGAAGATCAGAGACATCTCTGTAGACAGTGTAGTACTGTAGTTGGCGGATAAAGTTAGGACCGTCTTGTCATTGGTTTCGAGAAGCGGGCCCCACATTTACAAACATCACATGCCATAATTATCAACTCCTTTATTAATTGGCTTTAATTATAATTGTGGGCATTAACTGAAAGACATAACAATAACAAGACACAACATAAGTCATCATATATGTCTGTGTCTGTAACTGTAGTGTAAGTGTAAGGTAAAAACACGTCTGTACAAACGATGGACCTGCCGCAAACCGCAGGATCGTCACGCCCACTTTGCACGGTACGCGTACGTACACTGCAAGCTGGTTGAGTATAACCCTCGTCCCGTTCAGTTAGCCGCCGACTCCGCTGGCCTGGGATTCCTGTACGTAGGCTGTACCCAGGCCATGCCCATGCCGCTGTCCAGTCTATTTCCCACTGTCTACTACTTACACAACGGTCTCCATCATGAACGCTTTGAGATTGAGCCCTCTGACGCTTCCTGTCTTGACAATATTCCGCATCTGAGGTACTTTTACGAAAATATTTGGTGCAATGCATAGAAAATTGAGGATGTTTAAAATAACTTCCACGTTAGCAGACCGTTGATTGTCCATGGTGGCTGACATCTTTGATATCCCACAATGCACATACCTAGACCGTTTACCTAGACGGTTCAACCCTCATTCATTCAAACCAAAGAAAATTCGGCCCAACACAATATCTCGTCGTGAATTTCTACATTGTAATGACAGTTTTATGCAGAGCCAGATGTGTGAGATCTCTTACATCGATGTGATCTTTTTTCTTTTTACGAAATATATAGATATCAGTGACACTTATAGATCAACATGCCAGTGCTGTTTTTGTTGTTGTTATGATTGAGACGAAAGGAGCTGTTGTGAAGAGTAAAATAAGTCAGACAAATATGCTATATACAGGCCACATTTCCAACAAAATCATTTTCATTACCCTAAACTTACATCCCATTCTATACGGATAATAATATCCACGTCTCACTTATTACCGAATGCTGGTCAATGCAGTATACTCCTTCTTTCATTCAGCTTTATTTCATTAAGGGGGGGGGTTACAGGGAACTAGTACGGTATACTCATATTCAGTGACCAATTTCCAAAGGAACGGTTGCAAAAATAACCATACAAAACCATATATGAATGGAAAGGTTATATATCAAGGACGATTATGATCGTAAAAATGGTCACCATAAAACGCTAATTAGCATTAGCATGCAGATGTTCTTTAAACATATCTCTAGGGCGTGAACTATTAAAATTATTATTTTTTCTTTTTTTTTAATGATCTAATGATTAAGTTTGTTTTGTTTTTTATTGTTTCGGAGCTAATTATCTTTTCATGACATTATTACAAGAAAATTAAAACATTTAATGAAATTCTAAATAGATCACCTCCTAGAAACACATTTCATCAACAAACATGCAAGGTTTGAACTGAATCAGACTCCCACTCTTGAGTTATCCTATTTGGAATTCGGACAATCAATCAAAAAACTGATTCCTAGAAAAACAAAGAGAAACATAAGCTCACTTTTCCCAATTTTTCTGAGACACAATACAACTTATAAAAATACAATATACATGTTAACGATAAATGTTACGTTTTTAAAACTTAAATTGAATTGTTTTATTATGAAGTTCTCTCATACTTTCAACAAATGATATTTCCATTAAAATGTTTGTATTTGTTCAGTTCAGTTCAGTTCAGTTTATTTTTTTCATTTCCAACAGAACAGTAATTTTGACAAGAAATCAGTATACAATTCAATATTCAATAATATAATACATTTTACATGGTTTAGAATTGTGAAATAGAAAGTATACATAAATATCCAGTACAATGGTTTTTTAAAGAGGTTTTTCAAGATAGCCCTGTGGAAATGGAGGGATCCACTGAAAAGCAGAGCTTGTAAAATGTGGATCCCTCAAAAAAAATGACAAGCATAATTTTTGTAACATCTAAATATATTGACTTGAAAGAAAAAGAAAAAAATATATATATACACCTGTATATATATATATAATAGATTACCAAAAAGTGGCAGAATAATAATACAATTATAAATCCGTAATTTGAAAAACTTGTTATGACACTTTTATGGTTAATATTGGAAAGGTCAAAAGAGACAATGACGACTGACAGATAAGACATAAGTGTATAATAATAATAGAAAAATATATAAGACAACAGAAAATAAAGCAAGGAAACAGAGAAATGAAAGAATAGAAAATGTTGCTGCATATGTGAAGAGTAAAGAAAAAGAGAGGAGAGGTGGGTGGAGAGGAGAAGAAAGGAGAGTGAGAGAGAGCGCACACGATGTAAATATTGCAGGGGTATCGAGCATAATTATAGTAAGATACATATAGAGCGTAAAAAAAGACGTGACGGGAAGGATTTAAAGAAGGCAAGACATGATTTGACAAAGCACTGATATTAATTTGTATTGTAAGGAAGTATAAGAAACAATTTCAATTTCCTCTTAAATGAATTAAGAGAGGGGCAAGTTGAATGTCATTATGGAGAGAGTTCCAGAATTTTGGGGCTGTATAAATAAACGTGTTTTGAGCTAGAAGGGTTCTCAGCAAAGGTAGATGAAAGTCATTACAATGCCGAGTTGGGTACTTATGAGAGGATTTATTTAGGGTGAACATATCATCAAAAACGAAAGGAAGCATGTTGTTATTATAAGAATACATAAACTGGCCCAACTGAAAGAAATAAAGATCTTTAACTTTTAATATTTTATTTGAAAAGAAAAGAGGATCCGTATGAGAGCGAAAATGAGAAAGGCAAATGATACGAAGGGCTTTCTTTTGTAATAATAAGACTCTGTTTAACAAAGTTTGGTGTGTATTGCCCCATACCAAGAGTCCATAATTTAGATATGGTAAGACCAGAGAGGAATAAAGCGTAAGTAAGGAAGAAGATGGGAGATGAGTTTTTAATCTATTCATGACACCAATATTACGAGATATAGTTTTGCAGATGTTGTCAATATGGTACTTCCAGGAGAGTTTATTGTCGACTGTTACGCCCAAAAATTTAGTGTAGGAAACACTCTCCAACGGGAAGTCATCGAATACAATGTTGCTTGGCAGGAGTCTATAGTATTACTGAACAACATATAATTAGTTTTTGGAGATTAAGTGAAAGTTTGTTTGCTCTGATCCATTGTAGAATCAAAGATAGTTCAGAATTAACCGTTTGCATAAGGGTGTATGGATTGTTGTGGGAAAAGAACAGGTTCGTGTCGTCAGCAAAAGTACAAACGATAAAATATTAGATGATCTGCAGAAATCATTTATATATAAAATAAATAAAAGTGGACCTAGGAGGCTTCCCTGTGGAACGCCACAGCTAATATTACATAAATCTGATGTACAATCGTTTAAAAAGACATATTGCTTTCTGTTAGAAAGATAGTTCCTGAACCACTCCAAAGCCTTTCCACGTACACCGTAATGGGAAAGTTTATAAAGTAATATATCGTGGTTTATTGTGTCAAAGGCCTTGGAGAAGTCCAGGAAAATACCAACCGTATGAGATGATTTATCAATAGCATGAGCTACTTTCTCCACAAAAGATAATAAAGCATGAATGGTACTATGTTTTCCCTAAACCCAAATTGAAAATTGGAGAAAACATTATAATCGTTTAGGAAGGCAATTGTTCTAATATATATGATTTTCTCCAAGATCTTAGAGAAAGAAGATAACAAGGAGATCGGTCGATAGTTGTTTACATTTAGTTTGTCCCCTTTTTTAAATAAAGGAATAACTTTGGCGATTTTCATAGAGTTGGGAATTTGCCCGTGTAGCAAAGACAGATTAAATATATGAACCAGGGGATCTACTATAAATGGTATAATGGCTTTAAGGATGACATTATTGATATCATCGTAGCCAGAACTTTTCTTGTTGTCTAGGTTTGAAACGATATCTATAATTTCATGTGTATATGTCGGAGTAAAAATATAGAACTCTGGTTAGCTGGACCAAGAAAATCTGTAAAATGTTTATTGGAAGGAGGTATATTTTTGGCAAGATTATCCCTATGGAGGAAAAGTGGTTATTAAATATATTAGCAATGTTGACAGGTTCCTGCACAATTTCATCATTAAGTTTTATTTCCGTTATAACAGCTTTATTGTTTGCCACATTCATTGCTTGTTTGAGGACTTTCCAAGTGTTTTTCATATCATGTTTATGTAGTTCAAGTTGGTTTATAAAGTATTTTTTCTTTTCTAAACGTATGATTTTAGTCAAAGTATTTTTATAGGATGTATATTTATGTTTAGTTATGTCTGTACCTTTTGATTTGTGCTTATAATAAAGATTATTTTTCCGATTTATAGACCGGAGTAGAGACTTAGATATCCATGGAAGTCTCGGGGACTTTTTGTAATTTCTATTATTGTCTCTTTGTTTGGGAAGAAACATATCTAGCTGGGTGTTTAAAATGTGACAAAACATATCGTACGAAGAGTTCACATCATCTTTATCAAAAACACACGACCAGTCCACATTTTCAAGACTAGCACTCCACAATACTGCACCTGAGTACCTGAAAGATCTCCTCACCATAAGGCCATTAAAAAAACATGTTTAGCGTCCTGCCTTTTTGAAAAATAGGAAGGAGGGGGCCCTTTTTTTTCAAAATGGCCGCTCCGTACATTTTCCCCGACTGGCTAAATAGCCAGTCGGGCTATTTTTCAAGATGGCCGCCAGCATTTATGTTTTTTATTTTTTTAATTCAGAAAAAAACATTTTTAGCTGTATGTTTTTCATGTTCTTTCAATAAGATTTAAAAAAAAATAAAACAATTAAAAAAAAGGGCAGGCGGCCCCCAAAGAGGAAGCGGGCGGGGATGCCTAGAAACCTTTCAGAAACATGTTTAAAAGGTTTTATTTACTCAGAGTTACTAATGATATTAATATGTTGTTAAATTCTGGACTCGGAGAGATTTGTGTATTTTGTTTTGTATAGCGCCTTGAGTAAGTTTTTAGATAAGTGCGCTTTATAAGTATTTATTATTATTATTAGTAGTAGTATGACTAAATAAAAATGAAAACGCTGATCTAGTAGTAGACTACAGACTGGTGCCCCTCCCCCCAACGCTACACCACTGGCCGGTTTACTCCCTTTTAAATGTCTCATCTAAGTCAAAGAAGGTCTTATTCTTGCTGTATACTGTCTCATGCTGAGCCTGAGCTAGAAAAGTTGTCATCATCCCGAGATATAGCACAGTTGTAAGTATGTTGTAAATACCATGGGAGATAGAATAAAACAAAATATACAACATAAAAATAATAATAATAAGACAAACAGAAAAAACACTATAATTCTCATGAATTTATGGTATTGACTTGACGAGAGAAAATGGCGATAATTTTTTTCGAGCGAGTTTGTTAGGGTGGAGATTAACCGAATACCGGAAGTCGATAATGTTGACAGAGCTTGAGCTAGAGCTAGAGAGAGATCGCAAAGGAGATTTGGAAAATTCGTGAAAGAGAGACGGGTCTAGATGCTTAAATATACTGAATAGGAGAAATCCATTCAGACTCTGAATACGTAAGTGACTGTATGGATTATATAGATATTGTGAATTCTGATGATAAATGCTAATGTGCTGGAGTATGAGTGAATGTCAATTTTCAAAGTTATTTGTTGATCAATAAATCGTGCTGGCCTTATTTGTGGAGCGTGAAGTTCATGTGCGGCACAGCTGGTGAGCCATGCCCAGGCTGTCGGGGCAGCCTTAGGAAGCGCGCCGCAGGACAGAGACGGGCTAGGGGGCGCGGCGTGGGCGTGTCTAAGACTTCGAAGTTCTTTGATTTATGTTGCTCCAATGCCTTCAAAAAAGGCTTTTGATAAGAAGGAGAGTTTAAAGATAAAGACCAGTTCTGGTCATGCGATTGCATTGTGAAAGAAACGTTGTGGAATCGATCAGAAAAGGTTGATCATCTAGCATAACTTATAAGTATTGGTGTGTACTGCAAGGTTTTGGAATCATCAAAATGATAAGAAATTTGGCCCAGTCTTGGTAAAGTTACAAGCACTGTACACAGAAAGATGTATATGGGACTACGCGACCACGTGCGCGATATCTATTTAGTCCCAATAGATATAATAATTTACCAAATATATCAATTAGTAGGCGGTTTCCCGACTTTCCCGGCAAAATTTGTATCATCACGTATTATTAGTCAAAACATATTCTTTCACACGATTGGTAATGAGAGCTTCCATTTCATTTTTTTGAGAGAGGGGCGTTTCCTAAACTGGTCTTTACCTTTAATATTTGATTTCTGATTTATTGTGCTCCTCTAAACCTTATGGCTTAGAAGTCTAGACTAAATCTGAAGAAGCCCGGCCAGAGAGAGAAATGGTCGCTAGCGATTCTAATTTCTATTTTTCTAATTCTAGAGCTACTTTTGCGTCAGACATGCACTTTCTCATTGAGTGCCTGAATAAAATGCAAAGGCAAGACCTCATTTAATCTGTTTATTCAACACCTGGGGGGTGTTTCACAAAGACTAAGATCGACTTTAAGTTGGACTTAAGTATAACAGGCCGTTCATGCCATTGGTTGCTATCCAATTGGTCTCTAAATTATAATCTTTAGATAATATTTTTTCCTTCAACAATGAATTATCAAAAAATGTAAGTTTTTGAGATTTGTTACCATGATTTGTACATCCCTTGAGAGACCAATGCCAGTAAATAATGATAGCAAACAATGGCATGAACGGCCTGTTATACTTAAGTCCAACTTAAAGTCGATCTTAGTCTTTGTGAAACACCCCCCTGATAGTGATACATATATTCTCAAAACTTGCAATTTCTGCATAAAAATAGAGGTCTAGGTCTTACCTTTGCATTTCATTTAATGGAATCAACGGAATCACATTTCAGGCACTCGATGCGAAAGTGCACACCCGGTGCATAACTGCATTTTCACCAATATTTATGAATATTTTCTAACAGATCTTGATTGCATACTAATTTACTAATGATGCTATTAGTAGGCCTATAACCCCGTAATCGATAATCAAATCGCGAGCCGTTTCCTCTTGGATAATAAATTTCAATCACCGATCAATCATAAGTGATCGGAAGATCAAATGGCAATGGGAAAAAATGTGTGCCCTAAAAATATTGCAAAAATTTGATGATTTTGATTTTTGAGCACTGTAATACCTAAAATCATACCTTGGATTATTCTCTCATTTGAATTTGTTGTAGTCCACGCTTGATGCTATAATCATGCCTTTAAATGTAAACAATTTGTCTAAATATACACTGTAGCGGCAGAGCATGCGAGCTGCCATTTTGGATTATAATGACAATGGAAAAAAATGTGTGCCTACAAAAAAGGGCTTAAATTTTACAACAAAAAACATGCATACCTGGGATTATTTTGTTACTTTAGAGTTGTTGTACATGTAAACAATATTTAATGATGTTTATTGCCATTTCATGCCTCTAAAATTTAGATATTAGTCTAAAAATAGAGGCAAAACAAGCGAGCCGCCATTTTGGATTATAATTACATCATAACAAATTAACAATGTTGACAAAAAATTAACGGTATGTACAATTTTCTTTCTTGAAATGTGTGTTTCTTTCACTCCTTTCATTACATTCTTAATCTTGAAAGCTAATATTCAATTTGTAATTGTTACAAGACTCTAACATGCAGATAGACAGTGCAGGCATACATTGTACATGTATGTGGAGGGCATGGATATATTAACTGCTTCACATGTGTAGTCTGCTATATTTATCCTCACTATATAGGAATCTTGTAGCGATTGTAAATTTGACATTAGCTTTGGTGTTGAAGGTCACTAAATATAGGCCCCCCTGTTAACTAGTGGACTGCTACGTATGCGGTCATTTTTGAGGCAGTGCGCATGGGCATCGATGAGCTCATCATTCGTAGCAGAATTCTTGAACGCGTTCACCCTTGTTTTGCCGTCGTTCGTAAACTGTGACGGTACATGTTCGTAAGCAATATTTGTAGATACGAAACAGCACATTGAAGTCACAAAATGGACCCAATCGACCTAATTCTGCAAGCAGAGAGTGGTGGAAGTGGAAGTTCTCTCAAATTAACACATTTTATTGTCTGTAATTTCCCTTAAATCAAAATTGTTGCAGAATAATTCATAAAATGAACACATTTTATTTATGCATCGCCAATCTTTTGCAGCATAATTATCGAGTACAGTCCCATGCACCGAATTTGGTGTTGGATCTTTAGCTATGCGATCGAATTTTGCGCGGGCACGAAAATATTATGCATGACGTCACTGAGCGAGCGTCGTTGTCGTGAAATAGAAAAGATAACGAACAACAGACAGCATACCTTGTCAACCCTGCTTAAAAAATGACCGCATACGTAGCAGTCCACTAGTGAACGTGCAAATCGAAAAGTCCCTACTCTCTCTTGTGACCAGGGTCCCATTTCACAAAACTTGTCATCAATGACAAATGACAGTTTTTGTTATAAGCTAGTGAAATCCTTGCTTTTGATTGGTTATCAGCCGAGTTGTCACCAATTTTGTCATTTGTCATTGAAAAAAGGCTTTGTGAAACAGGTCCCTGCTATCCAATTTCAAATCCCAACTAAAGACCAACCTATTCCATGTTGCTTACAACCAGCCACTACCCCAGTCTTTCCAAGTTGAATCATGAATGGATAGTCAGTAGTTTGTCAGTTTCATCGACGCCTTTGATTAGGTAACTAGATATTGGCGCCCTCAAAATTTCAGGATTGGATTGGATTGGATTGGATTGGATATTTTCCAGCTGTGAATCCTTTCCAAGAGCAGTGGCAATATGCATCTAGTATTTTCATGTGACTCCTGTTTCAATAGAATATTGATATTTATAGAAAATGTTCCTATTTTCCCTTATAATAAGGAGGGGGTAAAAATCAATTCAGGAGACGAAATGTTCTATCAATTGGGGGCAGGAAAGTGGAGAATCTTTGAATGTAATGTTGAATATTGAGGTACCATTAGTGACTTGATCCGCTTTGAACAGAACTATTAGAATATTGATATTTATAGAAAATGTTCCTATTTTCCCTTATAATAAGGAGGGGGAAAAATCAATTCAAGTGACAAAATGTTCTTTCATTTGGGGGCAGGAAAGTGGAAAATCTTCCAATGAAATTTTGAATATTGAGGTACCAGTAATGACTTGATCGGCTCTGAACAGAACTATTAGAGTACTGATATTTTTAGAAAATGTTCCTATTTTCCCTAATCATAAGGAGGGGGAAAAAAATCAATTCAGGAGACAAAATGTTTTTTCATTTGGGGGCAGGAAAGTGGAAAATCTTCCAGTGAAATGTTGAATATTGAGGTACTAGTAATGACTTGATTGCTCTGTAGAGTCTGTACAGAACTATTGGTGCAGTCTTAATTCATCTGTCAATTTGTCTCAGAGGTTTTTATGCCCCAGTTACTTTCATAGAAAGCTGGCTAAATGCAGAAGCGGCAGAACCCGTCTGGCTGATTATAAAAGGCTTGGTTAGGGACGTTGATAAATATGTCATTTCCTTCTCCAGTTGGCTTGCATTTTATTTGTACACTCCCACATATTCAGATGAATGTTGTTGATTGATAAATAGTGCTACATGTACATGGCATTTAATGGGTAAGTTGTAAAGAATTGTTCAAACTTCAAAGCAAAGAACATACATGTAATAGCTGCCCAATACTTTTACTCATGCATGAAATTGAATGCTTTACTGTGTATATCAGAGATGCCAATCTTCAGGATTTTTCCTGAAATCAGGATTTTACAAATAGATCGAAAAAGTTCTTGGGGAAAGAAATAAACATCAGAAAATACATAATTGAAAGATCCTGAAAATCTAACCAAAAGTCATTTAAAGTGCTTTAAAAGTAGGGTTTTGAACACTACTATTCACTATGCTCACTTCACTGAGATTTCTCAATGTTTGAATGTCAGTTCAGGATTTTTAAATATTTCATTGTGGCGTCTTCCACATATTTAAAAAACCCCTCTAATTTAGTGCGCTAACACATACATGTACATTTCAGGCATGCCCTCTCTCTGTTTACTTAATACATGTACATGTATTCATACACATGTATTCATGCACTTCTTACCGTATGTCTTTTTAATAGACTAATTAATCTAAAGAGGGAAAAAACTATTTGTACCTATATCAGTAATTAAATTTCTCCTTTGAAGAACAAGCATTGTAGACCTGTGCATCATTTCATGAAACCATCATTACCACAAGGTCACTGACATCCTTTTGAAACATGTTTGATAGTAATTGGTATACACGCATTTAAATTGGATGTCGGCGAACATTTGGTTTTGTGCGTTGTTTAGATGTAGGACTCTGTGCGGAATCACAGATGAAATTTTGTTTTCATTTGTTTTCAATAGAGTCTACTATGCAACCCTTACATGTACATCTACATGTACATGTACATGTACATGTACCCATTATTTTTAGGCTTTGTGGGTCAATGCTGCCCCAAGCCTCTTCATTTTATTTCTTTTTCTTTTTCTTAATTTGTTTTTACATGGCTGTCAAATACTTTGTCTACATGTATGTTATGTTAACTACATGTAGGCATAGCTGCCAACCATTCCTTTTTTGGAGGAATGATTCCTATTTTTTGGTCTTCAAGCTATACTGTTTTGAACCCTAAATTTCTCACTTTTTCTGAAATATTCTGTTAGAAAAGTGTATAAAATAGACTGTATTCCTAATTTAGCCTTGAGAGATTCCTAATTTTTGCTGTGAAAGGGTAGCAAGAATGCAAGTAGGTGATCAATGACTTTAATATAATGTACATGTACATGTACATGTAGTATGTACGTGCACATGTTATGCTACCTGGCACGTCTTATCAGGCATAGTTTACATCTGTAATCTTTAGTTTATCTTGTTAGGCAAGCATGTAAATCTTGGAAGCTTGCCGAACAACAAGAGTCACAATTTTTAACACCTCTTCATTACGAGTAGTTTACCCCCACACGCCCACGCTCTGCATACTTCATTCAGACATCGTGAAATTTTAACTGTCTGGATTTAGACTTGGTTGAACAAGACAGTATTAGTCTGCAGCCTCAGACTCTAATTTATCACTCTACCACAATTCATAAAGTCTTGAGCAGAGCCTAGCTCGGTCAGTCTCTGCATTGGGTCCATGGACTCTGGCTGTGTGTCCGGAGCAGTTAAAGTACAGAGCCTAATACATTGAGTGATTTCAAGTACGGTGTTGAAAGCTGGTGTTGGTGTTGTGAGAACACCAACACCAGCTACAACACCGAACTTGAAATCATGCTGGTGTTGAGGTTGACCTCGGAAAATATGACGCATTTCCGGCAGTCTGTGTTGAGGGCTGGTGTTGAATGTCGCCTGCTGAACCGAGTATCGCGGTTGGTGTTGACGATTTACGTGTAATTTTCCCATTCACCAACACCAGCCCCTAGGGATTGGGAAATTCATGATTTCAAGTTTGGTGTTGGTGTTGGTGTTGCAGTATACCGCAGGTAACTATGCGTGCATCTGTCAAGAACCTAACGATCAAGCCAAGGTAAAATCCATTTTCCCGTCAAAACAACTGTAAATCATGGGAGCTATATACGTTTTTCAAGAGAAATTATATTTTCTCTATTCATTTTTAATATGACTTTACATTTGATATTCGATATGATGTAATTCATTGGAATTTCTGAAAGGATTATGCTTTTATCGCAAGACTTTTCGCCTGTAGAGTGACGTCACTCGGCGTTGAGGCTGGTGTTGAGCTATCGATAACGCGATCGGTATCGTCTTTCTAAACTGACCGTCGGTGTTGGAGCTCGGTTTAGCAGCCTTTCCACGCTCTCAACACCAACACCAACACCAACACCGTACTTGAAATCACTCATTGTAGATGCAGTATGCTGTCAGCCTAGTCTAGCAGTGCAGACACTGTTACGCACAGTGACTGACAAGGGTTTGTTCCTACAGACTACTTGTACTATTGTAGGGCAACATTGTCATGCACTGTAAACAGTGTACATCTTTGTTTGTTTATTTGTTTTATTTATTCACCATGTAAAATAATTGTTTACAGATAATAAAATTCAGTGGGTTACATCGAGATATAATACATAGTAGGAACAGTGCATAAACAAAAAATGTTTGAAGCGCAACGTCCCTAAGATAACATAGTTGATAATTATTAGGTTTAGATAGAACATGGCTTAAAATAAGACATTCTGTCGTTACAAAAATAAAAACAAAATACAAAATAAATGCTTAAATCAAAATCATACCTCTTAGCGTATTTGAATAACAAGCAAAAACAAGGGAATACACATTACCTCTTCTTGACAAAAATAGCACTATAAAATATGTACCTCAAAAGTTAACAAACATATTTTGAGAGAAATAATTCCTTCAGTTTCTTTTTAAATAACAAAAGGCTATTACAAGTTCTTATTTCCGGTGGCAAAGCATTCCAAATGTCAGGACCTACATATCTAATCGATCTGTGGGCTAAGGCACTCCTTGGCGTAAACAAATGGAAATCAGAAGAATGTCTGGTTGGATAGTTACATGTATGAATGTCTCTATTTAATAGAGTAAAATCGTTACAAAATGATAAAGGCAGTTCTTTTTTATTAAGTCGGTACATGAACACTGCAATTTGTATAAAATGAATATCAGTATTAACTTTCAAAGTTCTTAATCTGAAAAATAATGGGTCAGTGTGATCAAAGTACCCAGAGCCACAACAAATTCTCATGGCTCTCTTTTGTAATCTCAAGATACCATCAGTATTTAATCTATTAATGGCCCATACAATGTTACAGTAAGAAATACGTGAATGAATGAAAGAATTGTAAATAATGCACAAAATACGAAGTGGAACAAAAGGCTTTAACTTGTACATAACACCAATATAACGAGACAAAACTCGAGAAAGATCACGCACGTGTTCATGCCAAGACAAGCACTTATCAATATAAATGCCTAGGAATTTGGTATTTTTCTTTTGTTGAATGGTGATGCTATCTATCTTTAATGGAACATTAGTTTGTACAGTATGAGCACGAGTTTTAAAGTGGATGAAGTTAGTGCATTAAAGGTGATGTTATTCAAATGTCATTACAAAAATGGAGGATTATTTTCAGATTAATGTCAGAAGCATACATGAGTTTTGTCTGCTGATAGGGAATCCCTCCTAGAATGATGCCACAGTGTATAAAGTCTGTATTTCTACTACAGGTACATGCTGTATGTACATGTACACCAATGGCAAGATAATGAATGTGAACTTACAAACAAAATGATAATATTCATCCTTTGGTTGTACTTGTACACAAACTATGAATTAGAGATTCATCATCATCAACTTCAGGTGGCGCTGTAAAGCGCTGCTGTGGTCTTCACGAGAGCACGCCATGCACTCTTTCACCTGCCATTTGTGTTGCACCTTTCATTCCTTGTCCAGACACTTTCTTGATATCATCAGTCCAAGATATTGGTGGACGACCTCTACCCCGTTTTCCTTCGACTGCTCCTTGCAGTATTTGCTTCTCAACACCTTCAGATCTCCTCACAATGTGCCCCAAATAGTTTAGTTTTCTTTCCATGATTCTCCTTCTGATGGTCAAGTCTGTTCCAATCTTTTCCAGGACCCACACATTTGTCTTTCTACAATTTGTATCTTTCCATGACACCTGCAACAGCCTCCTGTAGCACCACATTTCAAAGGCATCAACTCTCTTTCTGTCATTCTTTGTCATGGCCCAGGACTCACTTCGGTATTAAACTCGCAATAGAGAAAGAAGTCGCAATAGAGATTCATCGATATAAAATATCAAAAGGTTATTTACAGATCAACTGAGGGTCTATATTATTTTTCAAACAAATTTAGTTTGATTATTATTATTATTATTATTATTAAGTATTTGGCGTCACCTATGCCTGGGAGGCGAAAAGCCAACTAAAGCACTGTGACCCTCGGGTCTCTCCTCCCGTGTTTCCCCCTACTCTTATACGAATAGTGCAGTGGGTTCTTAACGTGCAAAGGTGGTGACTCTCCTCTATACACTGGGCCTCCATTTAACGTCCTATCCGAGGGCTGTTTGGATCCAAGTTAGGAGACAGAAAAGGTTTATTGTGAGCCCAAGCTGCAAAGAGCCTGTCATTAGGCCATTAAAAATAGGAAGGAGGAGGCCCTTTTTTTTTCTTTCTTTTTTTTTTCTCAAAATGGCTGCTCGGTACATTGGTCCCTGACATCCATCCAGCCAGTTGGGCTATTCTCCAAGATGGCCAACAGCATTTTTTTTTTTTTTTAAAATCAGAAAAAGATCATTTTAGCAGTACGTTTTTCATAATGGAATAAAAAAAGAAGAAAAATGCAGGCGGCCTCCAAAAAGGAAGTGGGCGGGGATGCTAAACATGATTTTTTTTTTTTTAATGGCCTTATTACCGGTAGATAATAAACAGGTACATTGGTCCCTGACGTCCATCCAGCCATTTGGGCTATTCTCCAAGATGGCCAACAGCATTTTTTTTTTTTTTAATCAGAAAAAAATCATTTTAGCACTACGTTTTTCATAATGGAATAAAAAAAGAAGAAAAAATGCAGGCGGCCTCCAAAAAGGAAGTGGGCGGGGATGCTAAACATGATTTTTTTTTTTTTAATGGCCTTATTACCGGTAGATAATAAACAGTGTAGGCCTACACCTACATATATGTAGCAGCTCAACCTATCTAATCCCAAGCACAAGGGTGAAATAGCATGCTACAAGCATGGACCTATTGAGCCACTTTCTCCAGTTCAGAATAAAGAGGTAATTTTTTAATTTCAGGCTGATGGAAACGGGCCCTATTGAAGATTCAAACTCTTTTTTATTTGAACCACACCTTGTAGTCTCTGAAAACTACTATCAGATATATCCATAGGGTATGAATTTTATGAAAACACTTAATGAGGGATGAGCTGACGTTAAGACATCTCTTATTAGATTGAGTTCTAACTTCCATAGTACTTTACCCGCCCCTTGGGCTAAGGATTTCCTCCAGTGGCAGATCCATGGTTTTGGAAGGGAAGGGGCAATAAATATGTCCACATGTAATTAAGGAGCTCCCTCTGTACATGGACATGTACAATTGTACATGTATGATACCCAAAACATCATCATTATCATCATTACCGGGTATTATTGTTATTATTGTTGTTGTTGTCGTTGTTGTTGTTGTTGTTGTCATGGTTATTATCATTATCATTACTGTTGTTGTTGTTATTATTACCATTGTTATCATTTGAAAATGAAATGTATTTATTCATTTATTGATTGATTGATTTACTTTGTATTCCCTATTTCATTTGAATTTGAATAACATGTCTATCTTTGGATTGCTAGAGTAATTCAACATCTCGTTTACTTCTGCGACTCGACAGAGTCATTCATTTCCCACCTCGTATCTTTCCCTTCGAATCGAGATTGGGACCTCCCATCTGTACAGTGTAGCTCACAGGAGGAGACTCCAGAGTGTGGCACTTGAGGGCATAATTTTAATTTGGATGCTAGTCT
Source organism: Mesocentrotus franciscanus (assembly GCA_037976565.1). NCBI lineage: Eukaryota > Metazoa > Echinodermata > Echinoidea > Camarodonta > Strongylocentrotidae > Mesocentrotus > Mesocentrotus franciscanus. Next base: position 10,182,775 of record CP137678.1, read on the forward strand.
AGCATTCTCCAGACTCTCTCATGTAATCCTGGGCATCGTTTCACTAACCCGTCCTAAGTACAAGTTCACCGACATCCCATTCAAACGTGTGTTAATTTCAATACACATGCTTCAAAGAGATGGCGGCAAACTTGTACTTATGACAGTTTTGTGAAACGCTGCTCATTATACGACCTCTGAATGAGATTGTACGATACATGCTCTGACTACAATTGTTCCATTCTTAATATCATATACACTAATCAAATTCTCACTTCGAACCAGCCTGTTCTTTACCGTAATGAACCAACATTACACATAACCCTAAACCCTAAGGGCGTGTTCAGATGGGAGGGGGTTTCTTTCTATAGGCCTGTCTTCATCAGCTCGAGATTACCAAATAACTCGCTATTTCAACTATCCTGATCGCAAATTATCCAGCTAATTTGCGTCTTCATCAGCCCGCAGTTGCAATTAGCGGGATATTTGGTCGAGATAGTCATCCCAAGATATCTTGGGCTAGTTTGCAAACGATCCCGCTATTTGGCAAAATATCCCGCTATTTGTCCGGTGCGTCTATACCAGCCCGAAGACTCGCACTATGCGCGAACGCTGAGCAAAATATCTCGAGCTAATTTCTCAAGCTCGAGATTCATGAAACTCGAGCTGATGAAGACGCGATTTGTAACTTTTGGATTATTTCCCAAGTCAGAAATAGCGGGCTATTTTGCAATCTCGAGCTGATGAAGACACACCTTATGATGACGTACTGTAAGTGTTTTACATACGCTTCACATTTTAGAACTTTATAACGCAGAGCAGTAGCACAGTGCATAATATGTGTAGGACGTTGATAAATATGTCATTTCCTTCTCTAGTTGGCTTGCATGTTATATTGGTACATGTAGTTTTTGTACACTCCCACATATTCACACGGACGTTATTGATTAAAATTAGCAGGTAGTATTCATTTACACCTACAAATTTGCGGTGGTCTACCGCAGTAGACATATCCGAACAAGCCTTAACACTGTAGCTAACCTTATCTTTAAACCCATTTCTAATGTTTACATGGTCTGATGACAATTGCTCCTTGTTTAATTCGTACTAAATTCAAAACCAAACCTAGAACCTTATCACAGACCTACACATGTACATGTATGGACGTATAAATCGCTAAGTAAATCGTTATTCTAAGTTTCTATGAACCCAAAGTAAATACATGTACCATGCAGAGCAAATGTGACTGTCCTTGTGTGATCAACCCTTAGTGATGTGTGATTAGGTGCTTCTTTATAAGCCTGAGCAAGATCAAACTAGAGATATCAGCTTCCCTAACTCTAGATCTGCAAGGAATTTTGAGATATGATAGACAAGGTCTACTTATGAGACTAGCACCAGCAATGCTTCAGGGACATGTTGGAACTGCAAGTCCATGTACCACTTTTCCCCTTCCCCACCCCCACCCACTCGATCTGGCCTACTAATGTTTTAGCGTTAAACATGGCGTTGCGACAGTGTAGTCCATGATCACTATTTGCCGGTGCTATAAATGAATAATGGGTGTCGTATCTCGCCTTCCCATCGCGTAATTGGGTATGCCCTTGGGTAGAATTTTATTAGGATTCTACCAGCTTCGCTTTATTGCTAGTCTCTTCAATAAACTTCAGGTTGGATATTACTAAAGGCAGCTAGCTAGGGCTCTGTAACAGAAAAAAATGCAAACAGATCGTATCTCCTTCGAATTAATTGTAGTTTCTCTGAATTAATCGTACATTGTACAAATGCATCTCCTTCAATTAATTGTGCAATAAATAATTTTATTAAAAATAATTAATCTTAGGCTACAGATAGATACAGTGCATGGTAAGATACAACATGTGCAATTAATCGCATCTAAGATTGAAGATGCAATACATACATGTAGTTAGAATTGTTTGTAAGTTGATTTGAATATAATAATAATAATAATAATAATAATAATGGGTTCTTATTTAGCACACATGTCCATCACGTCATGACGCTCCTGGCGCTGCCCCCATTATTACCCTGGCTTTAGCAAGGCGGCCATGACAGCGCTCTAGCATTTCAAGGAATTAATTCCTGCCAGGTACCCATTTACATCACCTGGGTTGAGTGTGGCAAATGTTGATCAATGTCTTGCCAAAGGACATTAGTGCCGCGGCAGGACTCGAACCGCGGACCTTGTGATGGACAGTCCGGTGACGTATCCACTCGACCACGACACCTATTAATGATTCAGGGCCATTAACGGTTCATATGCTCTAACTCTCTCTGGAACAATCTGTTACAGGACAGGATGCTCCTACAATGCAAATCTTCAAGAGTCTTTTCCAGTCCATCTTAATTCCATCTTAATTCAATTTCATATTAGTAGTGTAGAGTACTGTAAACGCTGTTATTTTCGCGCTGAGCAACCCAAACACATATTCGTTGGTTCTTAAATTCGCGTTGCACGCAATTCAGCCTGTTCAAAACAGGCATAACAAGTCATGCTTATATTTCCGCTAGTTCTAAAATTCGCGCTTGCCGATCTTAGTGCGAAATCTGCAAAAATTAATGTACAGCGAATATTTTTACTTTTACAGTATCCAATAAATAACATTTTGCTTTCTTTTCATTAAATATTAAACATTTTTTCATTTTCATCGTTAGTGATGACGGAATTGATTTATTTCCATACAGGGGGTGTATAGACACATATTTGTAATAATTATATTTAGGGTGCCTGAATGATTGAAAAATTTGTTGAGGGAAAATAATAATTTCTGACTTTTTTTTCTTTAGAACAGAGCAAATGGGAGGAGACCTCACAAGATACATTACAGAGTTGCCAATATGTGTTTCATTGATTGCTCAAACTTTCACTGACCTATTCGTCTCATTTTTTCGCATCTATTAGTATTTTTCAAACAACTTAATATATGAGGGTGGACTTCCCTTTGAAGGTTATTTTGAGTTAGAAGTGTTAGTGAATTGCATTTGGATTAAGGATAACATTAACAAGAGTCTCTCTGTAAAATCAACGATTTAAATTCATTACTGTGTGGTGCAGTGCACCAAGAAGTTGTTAACAAATCAGAACAAAATCATGATTCTGATTTTCTGACAATGCTATCGTCATACATCTGAGCCTTTTCTGAGGACCTTTGTGTAATCGACTAGATTTTAAAGGCATCGTTTAACAATGCCAAATCTGAGATGCATGGCCCTACATGTTATCAGCATCTGTGATATGGTGTAATATTGAAGCCATTAAAAAGATGCGCTTCAAAATGATCATGGAGTGCCTCAAAAAAGTAAAAATCTTTGAGTGACCGGTTTTACCATATTCATTTCCCCCAATACACTGTAGTGTTATAAAAACCGTTAGGAAAACGAAAAATGAAATTTCGAATTCCAATCATAAATATCTTGATAATCAGACGGGCGATCGGCTTGTAAACGTCATGGGATTCCTGACTGACCTGAAGGTTTATGATTATGATCGCAGCATTCTGAGCTAAATCCAGGATATTGTTTAGAATCTTAGACCCCGTTCTCACTCACTTTGAAAGTGGTCTTAGTTAGACCGCTCCAGAGGAACGGGTCTTGAGGAACGGTTTGCGAGGGTTCACACTCCGAGCAGTTTTTTATGGCTCAAACCGCTCCACGAGTCAAAGTGGTCTTGTTGCTATGGCAGCTCAGGTCAGCGGGTAAATTTTTCGCGGAATACTAAGCGTATGTACCGTACTACATGTTTCGCGTGCAACGTCACTAGACCACTTCCGTTCAAAGTGCGCTTCCGTTCTCACTGCACGTTAGAGCGCTCCAAACCGCTCTTAATAAGACCCGTTCCTCAAGACCACCTCCCGAGGTGGTCTTCTGAGCGGTCCAGAAGTCCACTTCCTGGACCACTTTGACCGTTCTCACTCACCTAAGAACCGCTCCTGAGGAACGGGTCTTAGTTAGACCGCTCCAACGAAGTGAATGAGAACGGGGTCTGAGACAAAGATACACAATCCCTTTAAATCTTTCTTTGCTCATTACACAGCTTGTAATCATTTTCTATCTCATTTGTGTGGCGGAGAATTATTTTTAGTCAAGAATTCCAGAATGTGGATCCGCTGGTAGGGGCAAACTTTTTTATGACGTAAATACACCGTATGTGACATTTTGATTTTATGATCCAACTAGAGAGTGAAACTTGAGATGTAGGGCAGGATTGGAAGGCAGTAATAAAAACTACATACATGTTTTGACATCAAAGGAAACTGAGATCCTGTTTAAAATTGATGAGGGCTTCAGGCGGTTAACTCTCAAAAGTGTTTTTTTTTTAAAGCCTTTTGATACCCCCAATTAAGTTCATATTGAGTTATTATTGAACATTGCACACACAAAAAAAGAAAGGTAATACTTCTGGTTTACTTTTAAGCGATTTTGGCTATTGATGGCTTACATTTATAATGTCACTTTCCACCCACATACATGTACGTCCTCGGTCAATGCCTTGTTTTCGTTAGCGTTCTGATTTCTTCTCCTTCCTCTTCTTCCTTCTTCTTCCTCCTCCTCTTCTTCTTCTTCTTCTTCTTCTTCTTCTTCTTCTTCTTCTTCTTCTTCTTCTTCTTTTTCTTCATCTTCTTCCACTTCCTCATCTTCTTCATCATTATCTTCATCATTATCTTCTTCTTCTTCTTCTTTATCTTTTTTTTCTTCTTCTTCTTCTTCTTCTTTTCTTCTTCAACTTCTTCTTATCACCATCAGACTCGTGCAGCTTTATGGTCTTTCTACATCACGTGTGCCAAGGTACAGTGTAGATGTCTGTCAGCAAGCCGAGACTAGCCCCTTTGTAAACACGATCATTGGATCTTGGCCGACAATGTGCAACGACCTCATCTAAAGTTTCCATTGACGCAAGAGGGGCTTGAATCAGTTTAAATTGGGTATCGTGGTGTCGTGGTATCCCCAAACAAAGAATGCACTTTCTTACACAATCATGCATTCATGTACAGTGGTGTAGCTACACTGTACAGTACATGTACAGGGTCGGGGTGGGGTTATGGGCAAATGCCCCCCTATCAAATTGCGAATAAAATAGAGCAATAGAAGAGAAGCAAAAATATTATAGGGGGTTGGATATGTAAAGAAGACGTAAAAAAGACTATAAACTGGCATATTTTAAATCACAATTTTTGTCTATTATTTTGTTATGCATGATACAGGTACATGTAACTCTCTATGACTGAAGGGAGTATTTTCTGCATAGATTATATGGTTCAGCCTGAATTTCTGGAATTCCGGAAGGGCCATTATTTCAAAGCTTTGAGTTTCATCCATGCACAAAGCTTTCCTAATAATATATTTCAGATTCAATTTCATGGCTCTGTGAAAATAGATGCATTAATTGGGGGTTGGAACGGAAACACATACAGAATGAGAAATTACCTGGGTGGAAAGCAGTAGTGCGTAACTGATAAAATTGAATGATATCAGATATTTATGATTAGTCCCAGGCACTGGAAATGATGTTACCATAGACCCTAGAAGTTACTCTATATTTGGCATACTCTGTGTAGCATTACATTCATGCCTGGGGATCTATTTATTCTTTTGTTTCAAGGTAAATTTCTTAATGCTCATCATTGATAATGCTTACTTTCTCAGCGAGTGTATTTTCCTGTTTTCAGTAGATGAGAGATTGGTAAGAAACAGATTCTAGGGATCTTTTTTTTTTTTTTTTTTGTCTATGGGAAAAGGGAATTAAAGAGCACCCCACCCCCGCCCCCCGCCCCCCCCCCGACCTCCAGTGCTGAAAGAACAACAGCAACAAGAATATTTCTCCATTCACTACACCTGGATCAAGAGAGACATCTTTAGATAAAATGTCTTGTCAAGGGGCGGCATAAAGCTAGGATTTTATCATGGACACTCAATCTTGTCATTGAAAGTTATGTATGATGTTCCGTAGATATATCTTGTACATTGTAAAAGTATCAAAACTAGTGAACATATACTGTTTTCACACTGGCAAAATTTGCTTAACCCCGTACTATAGGATGGGTTAAAGGGGGGTCTTAGCCGCACCTAAAGTCCGGGGTTAAGCTTATTCCACTTTCTGTTCAGACATGTATTTACCAAAGTGGGCTAGCCCCACCTATAGTACGGGGTTAGCTGGCCCTGCAAAATAGCAGGGCTAACCCCGCAATTGTGGTGCTAACTCCGCAATTGCGGTGCCAAGCTAATGAATGAGAACAGAAACGAAAAATAGTCCGCAATGGAGCGAATTAATGAATATTCACGCTATACAGCTAGTCCGGGGTTAACGAATTGCAGTGAGAACAGCATGAATTTTCTTATTCCGGGATAGGCGCTTAGTATACATGTAGGACTAACAAAGTGTGTGTGAAAAGCCAAAAAAGTTATTCCGGGGTTAAGGATAGTACGGGGCTAAGCAAAGTACGGGTTAAGCAAAACAAGTGTGAAAAGAGTAATATTCCGGGGCTATACATGTACTGTAATACAGTGAATTTCATCAAGAAGAAGAAAAAAAATCAAATTACAGGAGTTGCAAGTGTTTCATGTTGACTTTATTTAATTTACTTTAATACAACCATGTACCCAATATCTTAGGTGTATTCTGACCTAATGTACTGTATGTATTGTGTACCATAGTACATGTATGTATTTGGTCCTAATGTATAGTTGATCGTGTCTGATGATAATCCGACCTAGTGGATTTGCATCAAACTTGAAACTGGAACTGGAACTGAAACTGTAAATGACAAAGTACGTAAAGCTGGGGGTGGGGGGAGGGGGCACGTCCGGCCCGCTCCCCCTTTTTGAAAGCCAACTAGCATACATATCCCTTTAGAACACAAGTTTAAATATGCCCCCCCCCAACCGCATTTAAGAATAAGATGCATGTAATTACCCTTTCTTCTGCTTGTCAGCAAATTTGGGGAATATCGTACCCCCCCCCTTCCCCTTTCTGAAATCCTGGATCCGTCCCTGAATGTAGATGAATAAAGGCAATGTTGCCTCAAACTAGCCAGTGGACCAGACGCCAATACATTCTTAAAATAGCCTCTCTGCCATCACGAGGGATATAAAAGTTAACTGGATTCACATTCCTATGTTGATATGGATAATGGCTAGCAATTCCCCAATGCCCACGTCAGAACATGAATGAAAAGCATACTGCCATCACCTCCCAAACCTGTCTATGATTCGGGGGATCAACTTTCTTTGCGTCTTTAAATTTACATGCAGATTTCAATTTGTACATCAGCTGCTATAGTAAATAAAAGGGCCCCTGTAACAAATGAGAGTTCAAACTTAGAATTGATTATATCTTCCCCAAATTAAATATGTAGTGAATGTAAAGGGAACCTTTCTCGATGATCTGTGACGCAGTCATTAAACCCACATTACACAGGTTAATGAGGAATCATTAATCTATTAGGGGCAGAAAATATATTTCAGGTATATTAAGCGAGGCAATTCGCGAGGCAATTTGCTTTCATGCATTTGTGGCATTCGAATCAGTTTAATTAGATGCCCATTATTGATTTATATACTAGAGAGCCACTATGACAGTTCTATAATTGGCAATACGTTTGCACTTCTCATTAGTCGTATGTATAGTGTGTACAGGTATTGCAAATAATACACTAGGCCTGTCCTCATCAGCTCGAGTTGGCCAAATAGCCTGCTATTTCTGATCGGGGGAACGTAGCCAGATCGCGAAATAGTGGGCTATTTGGCAGGTGAATTAAGACGCAAATAGCTGGCTATTTGGTCAGGAAATCTTTCCAAGATATCCAAGATATCTTGGGCTAGTTTGCAAAATAGCCCGCTTTTTGTAGTTCGTCTTCACCAGCCTGAAGACTCGCACTATGCGTGAACACTGAGCAAATTTCTCGAGCTCGAGTTTCGAGCTGATGAGGACACGATTTGTAACTTAGGGATCGTAAAATAGCGGCTATTTTGCCAACTCGGGCTGATGAAGACAGACCTACTGAAGCTATGAGCGATTTAGCTCTTCAAAGCTCCAAAAGTGCTCCGGTAAATTGAAATAAGCTCTGGTACAAAACAATAAAATACTTCAGTATTGCTGTGCTATTTACAACACCAAATCCTAAAAGAGCTCCCGCCAACAGAAAAGTATTTTTTTACGCAGATTATATTGGGCACATCCAAAGACCAAATAATAATAATAATAGTGTAAACTTGTAGAGCGCACACACCTTCCAGGGACACTCATGAAGCTAAAAAGTACACAAAATCTCCATTGTGCAAAAAATAATTTTCCTGGTGCATTTTCATTCCCAAAATCTATCAGAATGCAAAAAAAAAATGAAATGAATGAATTAAAAAAAATAATAAACCCACAGATGATAAAGGATAATAAAGACAATCAAGGTTATTGTATTGTAATTTGGGTACTGTTGTCCTAGCTCTTAATTTGGTAGAGGTACATGTACTATATGCTAATACCTAGAAACATTATTACACAACTGTATTAGACTCGTTAAAAATTCACTGTATTTAAGTATTATCACATTAAAAAAAAAAATTCAATGAGGGTCTAAAATGTTTCATGGGGGTCACATATATATGAAATAATTTGCTATCCAACATATAATAATATTATGAACACATTTTTGGGGCAATTAACGTAAATTTACTTAGCTACATATGTATGTGTGCATACATGCCAGGGGCGTAGACAACGGGGGGGATGAGGGGGATGCATCCCCCCCACCTCACAAGGTGGGGGGGGGATGGCATGTACAATCATCCCCCCCAGGTTTTGGGGAATGATATTTGCTTACTTAATAAGTCATAATGATGATAATAATAGTAATAATAATAATGATAACAATTATAATATTAATAATAATAATAATTATAATGATGATAATAATAATCCTCATCATTATTGTAATTGTGTTTATTGTTATTAGCCGCATTCACTTTTCATCGAGACTACTTTTCAGGCACGAACCTAGTACTAGCAATACCTTCTCATATATGATATGTATTATATTTATTTATTTATTTATTAGTTTATATCAGATTATATTACAGGTATATGATATTTATACATATATATATACATTATATGCATTTATTTATTTATTTATTTATATATTTATATACACGTTATTTTCTCAAGTCGGTTTTTATTGAAGTACATGTGTGGTCTGGCCCACTCGTGTTATAGGCATTATACATTGTGTGCAAAATGCATCAGCGCAATCTAAAACAGAATAGAAAATGAATGTGATACAACAGTATACATAATAATTCGTGACAGAGAGTACCATACTACTATCTTTATAACAAGTATTATTCAAACAAACATATATAATTAAGTATAATCATGAATTGTTCAACTTCATGCTCCCACTATATGACTATTGTTACACTAATACTGATATCAGGACTGACTGGTATACATTAGTTTGTTTTAAGCTTGCAGCAGCTACATCTTTTCTGTATTGTTAACTATTTATTTATTTTTGTTTTATTTAAGATGTACTTTGTTTTGTATTCATTTAAAGTATGTTGATTGATGCATGAAGACATAAGTTTGAAATGTTTAAAGAAGTTTGTTTCATGTAAAGCGCAGTGTGAATTTACCCTGTCTTGAAATGCGAGATAAAAGGAACCTATTAGTATTAGCATTATTATTTGTATTAGTATTATTTTTATTTGTATTATTATTATTATTATTATTATTATTATTATTATTATTATTATTATTATTATTATTATTATTATTACTATTACTATTATAAGACTGAGATCAAATAGAAGTAAATAATGCCCTAATTTGAAACGATGCAATGCCGTTATGGTTCCGATTTCTTCACAAACTTACAAAGCAGTATTGTTACTCCATGGATCATAGTGATACTGTTTATGTTTTTGTATCTGTATGTTAATGAGCCGCCAGCCAATATCCATCTATGGATACTATGCCTGTTTCTTTGAGGTAAAAAAGCATAGTATGTACGTATTCATTATGCTTTATAATGAACAGACATATTGTTCAAAGTTTAATCGTTATTTGTTTGTTGTTTATTGTTCTATTCACAAATGGCCACAGAGGCTGTTTTCATTCATAACCACATACCCCTATCAAGACAACAAAGACTATACCTGCGTGTACACAGTTGACATTGTTTTTTTCTGAAGAGGTGTAACAGCAAAATTCACAGAGATAAATAAATACGTAGTGTGGTTCAATATGCAATACTATGTGTCAGTCCATTCTGTATTCGTATGCCACGGTGTGTAGATCTTGTCGATGTATGTCTGTCCATTCAAGGCGTAGTATGTGTGTGTGTGTGTGTGTGTGTGTGTGTGTGTGTGTGTGTGTGTGTATGTGTGTGTGTGCGTGCACGCTTGTGTGTGTTATTTTACCTCATTAAGTATGCATCAGATTGCACGATTTCAAGTTCAAAATTGCAAAAGCTCCCTACCGTGGGAGGGGGACACCCTCCCACACCCTCCCGCTCGGTCGCTTCTCCTCGCGGGCGCGCCTCACTAGCGTTGGCAGCCCAGTCATCCCCCCCAGGTGTACGAACCTGTCTACGCCACTGATACATACAACTGTATACATGTAGCTTGGGTTCGGTGGGGAGGGAGGGAGGGGGCATGTGCTTACTCTACATGAACCCCCTCATCCACCACCGACATTTATGTATGTACATGTGGATTACAAATGAAGGTCCAGTTTAACCCAAAGTTGGCCCTTTAACAGACAGTCCTTCTATCCTTTATATGCATGTACCTACATGTAGTCCCATACATACTCCATCATGTTTGTGACACTTTAGCACTCCCTTCGCGCAATGTCCATTAACAGATTGGTCTTGCTTCGTCTTAGGCCATCATTCAAGACACCTCCTCACCGTGCATTATCTCTCGGTTATTTCGCCACGACTCGCTTCCGTCCGCCTGACCGGGCCCGCTTCACTTCTCATCAGCTTTTAATTTCTCGGGGGCAAATTAAATTGTCCGGCCGTAGCGACGGAAGGGAGCATGCAGTCTCGCTTGATTTCATTTCTCCTGCATGTACAGTGGTGAAGTTGTATATGTTTCGAGTATCTGCAAAGCATGTCCGTATTAGCCTGTTTATGACAAGGATTTCTGGATTAGGGTGAAAGTAATCAGCTTTTCTTCATCAACTTGGCAACACTTATACCTGTTGTCTTCTTTATCAATAGGTTATCATTGTTTTACCAGTTGTTTTTAATTCAATTTTCTAATTTTATACCCCGACACCTTTGTTTTACCTTACTTTTTCTCTTCCGCCAAAATATTATTGTTATGACTTTCCATTTCTTGGGACCATCAACCTGTCAAGCCTCAATAGGCTTTTAACGATGGCCCCTTTTATTCTTCTTATTTTATATGAAGTCATTTTAATGTAAATTGTATTTTACCTTGAAATGCTTTGTATTTATTTTAACGTTTGCATGTTTCTTTTAGAGTGAAGAATGAAGAAGGAATTAAGAAAATAAATTATTTCAAAGAAAATTAGTGAATCCCATATGTTAAGACCGCTCAATGGGGACAAGAGAGTTGTTTGTCCAGGCCAATGGTCTCTATAGGTACAGGTTTCTTTCTCTTCAATTTTTTTTTGATGAGAAACAAAAATATGGTTTTGGAGGCAATTGATGTTTCTTTATAAATGTATACACAACATGTAGATGGTTGATTAACCCGATTCAACTGTCACTTTCTCCCCCCTCACACACACACACACACACACACACACACACTCTCTCTCTCTTTCTGTTCTCTAACTTCCTTTCATTTTTTCCTCTATTAAGCACTTTGTGTAAGATTTATAGGTATTCATTTGAGAAGATTACAAGGTGTTACAAAAATTGATTGAATATTCAATTTTCATTCTCTCCTTTCACCTATCTCTTGCAGTATATATATCAGATAGCGTGCTTAGTGCAGCAAAGCCGTTGGAATCAACAGTAGATTGAAGGTTAAATGCAAGTTGGATTACAATCGATCTCGCAAGTGGAAACACTATCCATCTAATTTGAAGGTGAGTTGGAGCTTTGTTTGCCATAAAAAAGTAGTTGGATTACCGCTATGTAGTTATTTATTTAATGCACTTCCTCAGTCTGTAAGTACAGGCATTATATTTTGAGACTGTTCACAGAAACAAGATTGGTTTTAGACCATTTTAGATTTCTTGTTTTAGACTGTAATTCCGCCAAATCATGATTTTTATGTAGGGAAGTTTGCCCTATATTCTATAAAAAACTAGTCATGAATTGATCAAAAGTGCCACTATTGAGAGGAGTTGAAAAGTGCCACCATTACCAAAATCTGTCAGTGCATGGTAATATTATAGAAATATTGCATGCTCCGGCGGTCAGTAACAAAATATATGAACCAAAAAATTCAGAATTTTCCTGAGTGATGTAATAATTCACTGAAGCTGCAGGTCGAGGTTGAAATAAAATAGCACGAAGGCAATTCTGAATTGGAGGTGAATATATTATATTGAACAACGAAATGCATGCAATATTTTTAATATAAAATTGAGGGTATTTGCGATCTCATGCCTCGCTCCTTTGGAGTTATAGGCCCTCTCGATTACATTCAGGTTGCCTTTGCATCAGCTGTATACAGCTATTGAAGACAATTCAAACAATGGGTACACACCGGGAAGAGAGGTGCCCTACAGGTCTAATTCACTTTTTTATGTGTTTTACCTCATAAAAGTAAATGGTCTAACACCCTTTTTGTCCTCAGCAGACATTTTTTATCTTTTTAATTACAAAAAACCTAACAGTTTAAGATGCAGAATATTTTTAAGTGAGATACCGTAACTTTATCGACAAATAGAATCTTGCAAGATTGAATTTTTTGTTGGTATCCTGACCTTCACTGCTCTGCACTTTTTTGAGATGGATAACCTCTGTTTCTCAAAGTCAGAGATGTTTCCTGTCTGAGAGCTATGCATGTACATGTAGAAGGGCATTGACTCTATCCATAAAAACGTACAACTTAATGACCTTCTGGTTCTCATTGTAAACACATCCATCAGCTGTAGTGTTCCATGGAGCAGTCATCAATAGCCATGGTTTGTCAGAAGGTCACTCACATCAATCCGAACTGTCCGAATCACTCACGCCCGCAGGAAAAGAAGTGTCCAGAGGCTCTCAAGAATATCATAAGATAGAGTCGTTGCTGGCCATATCATGGATCATGCCTGGGCAAGAGTACAGTGCCCTCAAAAGCAAACACATACATGTACAGTTTCACAATATGGGTTTTCTAGTAGTGTTACAAGTGATACAGTGTAGTTCTAAAAAAAACTATGGTATTTCAAAAAGAAAATTAGAAGTGTGAATGGGTCTGCTATCATAAGAAAGAGTTATTTCTGGCCACATGAGAATTTGAGTAGTTTGATAATTTTACAGTACATAAACTACGTACATGAAGATGTAAACTTCTTTTCCAACTTTTCCATCCTAGTGTTCCCTTTTTAGAAATCAGTTTTTGATTTGTGACTTCAGTTGGTCAGAATGTGGTTTCCACTGTCAACCACATTATTTCCGCTCTCCTCTCAAAGGGCCAATTCAACACTTGTAATAAGTTCATGTGTATGAAAGCAGAAAAATAAGAAAAAACAGAATGGGGAAGTTTGAAATAAGTCTGACCAATAATATGAAAGTTAAGAATGTTTGATAGATGAGATCAATTTGGTCAGTAGATTGTGACGTACTTTAAAAGTCGCGGATAACTTTCCTGTTTGTTGTCTACAAAAATATCATTAATTTCTGTTTCTCTCATATTAAGTGCCTTCTCCCTTGGGGCACTGTACTCAAAATATTATTATATTATGGATAGCATATTATTATATGTCCTCTAAAGATAATAGACTCCTGAGTTATAAATACAATTTGTTAAGTTTTAAATTTTAGTTGTTTTGTTTGTTGAACAAATGGGAAATTGTCTGCCACTACATCACAGAGACATTACCGATTGAGCCAATTATGGGCACTTCAAATTGGCTGAATCGTGTCTGTAATCCACATACAAAATCATTAAAATTAAAATTTTTCCACATGTATGATTCAAGAGCATTTATTCTTTTTGGAGGACTTATAATAACATGCTAACCATAATATATTTTGAGTAGTGCGGCTAGTGCCCCAAGAGAAAAGAAGCTTTCGTGAGACAAACAGAAATTACAATACTGTAGTGACATTTTTACACAACAAACGGGAGAGTTATCCGTGACTACGTCACATTCCACTTACCGAACTGCCAATTTGAGACTTGCATAGACTTAGTGATCTCATATTTAAAACATATTTTTCTTTTTTGGGGTTCGATTTAATTCAAACCTTCGCCATTCTGTTTATCATATTTTTCTGTTGCCATATACATGTACATGAACTCATTAAAAGGGCTGGATTAGCCCTTTATAAAAGTGACTTGGTAACATTGCCTCGGATTCTGAAACAAAATCCTGGATTAAGCTCATGCTGCAATCATAATTAAAAACCTTTAGGTCAGTTAGGAATCCCATGACTTTTACAAGCCAATCGCCTGTCTGATTATCAAGATATTATGATTGGAAATCGAAATTTCATTTTTCGTTTTCCTAACGGTTTTTTATAACACTACAGTCCATTAGGGGATATGAGTATGGTAAAACTGGTCACTCAAAGATTTTTTTTAGTTTTTTGAGACACTTCATGATCATTTTGAAGCACAATTTTTTTTAGGGCTTTAATATTACACCATATCACAGACGCTGATAACACGTAGGGCCATGCATCTCAGATTTGGCATTGTTAAACGATGCTTTTGAGAGGAGAGAGGGGAATAATGTGGTTGAAAGTGGAAAACCACATTCTGACCGACTGAAATCACAAATCAAAAACTAGTAGCAGCTCTCTGAAAACTTGAAATCTAAATTCTAAAGCTTTGAAAATCAGAAGTTGTCGACCTAAAAACTAGCCATCGTCTTGGTGACATCATCTTATGTGGAGTACGCATATTCACAATGACTTTGCATTAATGTAGCCCGGCTCATCACCTCAGCTATACAGGCAGTCCATGGGGACCACATGTTTTGTCGTCACCGTAACTGCAGCAAATTTGACCCCTGTTGACCCGTAATTTGGAAGGTTGCGGAAAATGAGGGTTTAATTTGCTTTTGTACAATAATGAAAGGGAAGAATATTTTATATTCCTTTCTAATTTGTATTCAATATGTAGTTCATTTAGCTTTCCAATGATATACAATTGTATTCTCAACGGATACGGTCTTTAAAAAAAAAAATTCTCTCCTGAAAGGAAATCCGTAACCCTCCTACTACACATGTACTACTTCCAATCCAAACTCAGGGCTTGACAGTGACAGGTGCTTGAGACACATGGGGCCCAAAAGCAAAGTGCACTGTAAGCCCCCCACTTAACCCTGACTATAAACCTACCCTATAACCCACTTGCAACCTTTATACCGTTGATGAAATAATGCCTGGGGAGTGTTTCACAAAGACTAAGATCGACTTGAAGTTGGACTTACATTAACTATGGCAGGCCGTTCATGCCACTGTTTGCTCTCACAATTATGATCTTTAGATAATATTTTTCCTTCTATAATGAATTATCCAAAAATGTATGTTCTGTATATTTGTGAGTTGTGACCATGATTCATACGTCCCTTGAGAGACCAAGGCCAGTAAATGATGAGAGCAAACAGTGGCGTGAACGGCATGTCATAGTTAAGTCCAACTTAAAGTTGATCTTAGTCTTTGTGAAACACCTCCCTGGCGAAATTATCGCCCTATGTGGTGGGCGTACGTTGTGTAGCCTGTCCGCCTACAACTACACTACTGCCTAGGTTTTGGCATCGTGATGGCCAGGTGCCCAGAACGCCGCGCCTGCTGCCTGTTAGCTGCACGATGGTGACCGAAAAATTTGCAATTGATGCTGAAACAAAGAAACGAGCCACAGGCCGCTCCTGATCAGGCAATGGACTCCTTCCTGCGCCTGAACCAAAGTGCCAAAACCTTTAGGCAGTAATGTATATATGTCACCAATGCTAAATATAGTGCGGCGAAAAAACAATAGAATATCACTAATAAATCAGTGATAGATTTGCACTAATGCAACACCAAATCCAACAAGAGCTCCCACGAACAGAGAAGTATTGTTTACATTGATTTAATGTTGCATTTTCACACCCTACTGACCAATAAAAAGTACCCGTTAATTGTTTTAGCAAAACAGAACAAAACAAAACTCTTACAAACGTGTACTTCATCATAGCCAAATGGCCATGATATGATCATAATTTCCTTTAGTGTGTTGTTCAGTATTTTGATGCAAACCGTATCCACTGTAGCCTTATGGTGTATTAAGAATCAATCATTGCCACAAAATTCATTTTGAAAGAGCACTTCCTGAAATCTGAGAGTAATGTACAGTACATACATACATGTGTTTATCATATTCATTCACTTTGGAAGTAAAGATGATATAATTTACAAAAAGAACGAGTCAGAGGAGAGCCAAATTGAATATTATCAAGTCTATGATTATATATACACTGGCAGAAGTTTGTGGAAAACTTGTTTTTACAGTGTAGAGATATAGTATTAAATGATTTAAAGTGTAGAGATATAGTATTACATGATTTATAGCTTTAGGCATATTGCAATACATACAATTTACTCTACATGTACATTCTAAGGGTACAGAATTCAATATTTCAAGCTTAAATTCAACTATAACTCCATGATATACTGTATGTCAAACATTTCACCAAGTTTATTATGCACAAATTTTGCACGAGTTATCACATTATCTGTGATATGCTGTCAGCATTATATAGTTATATGGTCGAAATCATACTCCATAATCATATTACAAAATAACTCAATGTGAGAGTTCACATAAAATGTGTTTATGTTATGTGAAAAAAAATTGTTCATCCAACCGTTAGCAATCTTTGCACAATTTATCACATTATCTGTGGTATGCTGTCAACATTATAGATAAATTTGTGATGTTGCGCTCTAAATTCATTACTCTAGGTGAGATGTGACACAAAAAATACATGTAGTAATACATATTATGTTTGGAAAATGTGATTTATTCAGCCCTTAAAGCAGGGCATAAGGCATGATGGCTCAGTGGTAGAGCAGCACTGGTCTTGTAACTTGGAAGTCCCAGGTTCGAAACCAAGTCGATGCGCTAGTGCCGTCTGGTCAAACATTAATCCTCATTACCAAGTTCCCTTGGAGAGGACTTAAAGCCGGCGGTCCCCTGGTTGCGTACTTACAAGTATGCGCATGTTGTGTGTGGTCAACTTGTTTTGTTCACAAAAAGAAAGTATTTTCAGTATACATACTGTATTCACATCTACCAAAGATATGATTTCTCATTGTTCAGTTTAAAGATACTATGTCCCTTTTGCAGCCAACATCAAATTATGAAGAACTTTGCAGGAATTATGAATATGTCATGTACAGGTATGTCCTATCTGTGAAATTTAAACGTTAGCAGTGTCCTAATATTCAAATTATGCAAGGAAACCCGTTTACTTGCTAGACTTCACTGTCAGACACTATTGAGTGACTGACTGGCTTTTTCATCTTTGGTAATAACATACATAAAATGAGCTGTAAAGGGTACATGAGCATTTGTCTACATCAATAACCCACTTCTTGTAATGGCCAAAATTAAACTGATTGAATCTTTGCGCAGCATAAAACGTACGACCATTCGGTACAATGGTCTGAAAATCAGACTATTACTTACTGGCTCTATAGCTCCTAAGTCGATTCGACAACTAATAGTCGTTATTTTCCCACTTAAAGACATTTTCAAGCCCCCTTTTTTAGGGAAGTTCTAAATTAGTATTGTCTTTCAAATGCCGTTGGAATTTAACCTTTTCATTTTTTTGGCCTGCAAATGGGACATAGTACCTTTAACTGTTACAGTATGAAGAATTAGTGAGTACATTTCATGCCACGTTGCACGGAGGCTGCAGAATCCATGTTACACCAACAATTGCTCTGCTGTCAATTTGTATACTGAATTAATCTGTTGCTTCATCTCTGGATGAAACACTAAACCTAACCCTAACCCTAACCTTGTGTCTTACGAGAAATTGTCATTAGAGAATATGTTGGATCACCTGCACAGTCAAAAAGGGGTTCTGGACCCTGTTTCATAAAACATGTTATCAATAACAAATGCTAAAATGCTATGACAAAATAGCTCTCAGCCAATCAGATGCCACGATTTCAGTAGCTTATAACAGGTTATTGTAACTTGATATTGATAACAAGTTTTATGAAACAGGGCCCAGCTTTACAGGGTGCCCCTCCCTCCAAAAAAGAAGGATTAGCATCTTTCAATCATGCGTGGCAAACTTGACCTGGGGGGTGTTTCACAAAGACTAAGTTCGACTTTAAGTTGGACTTAACTATAGCAGGCCGTTCATGCCACTGTTTGCTCTTATCATTTACTGGCATTTGTCTCTGAGGGGATGTATAATATATCGTGGTCACAAATCTACAGAATTTACATTTTTTTGATAGTTCATTATTGAAGGAGAAAATATTATCTAAAGATGGTAATTGAGAGACCAATAGTGAGAGCAACCAGTGGCATGAATGGCCTGTCATAGTTAAGTCCAATTTAAAGTCAATCTTAGTCTTTGTGAAACACCCCAGGTACCAGTAGATGGTGAATCTATTTAGAAGATACCAAATTTGCTAACATTTGTTGAGTATCTGTTTTTGTGAGACAATGTTTCATCCACTGGCAGTGCTCTTTGCAGAAATAATGTGACATATTGTTGTGTAGTGGAAATGGTATTATGCCTGAGCTATGTACGGGCAAGCTGTAATAACATCAGATTGAACACATTTGTCTTTTTTTTCAGGTGTTTTTAATGACATGTTAATCACAGACTTAAACTTATATGCACTTTGTTTCAAATGCAGTTTCATTGATTTTGAACTCTGCTGCCTAAATCAAAAACCCTCTTAGGGCCTCTACCTAAGTTGTTAACATTGGTATCATTTTTCATGTGAAAAGATTTTCCTTCTACCGGTACCAGTGAATCTGACCCCACATTATTTGAAGTATGCTAGTCCGTCCTTTTTTTTTTGGAGGGGGCCATCCTGTATAATGAAATCAAAGAAAATATGTTCTCTTCACTCAGTCTTGCCCAATGTACATGTAGTTTCAAGTCTTCACTCATACATTGCAGTATCAATAACTCGTAAATTTGTTATTGGGAAATTCCCTTTGAGAAATTAGTCTTGCCAAATTTTTTGACACTACATATATTTAGAGGGAACAGAGAGGAAATTCGTCTCTGGCAAAAGTAAGTTTTCTTTCAAGTCGAAGATTGACAGTAAGGCATTTTAGAATTGACAGCATATGAGAATTTTCACTGACATACTGTACATTGTAGTGTTGTCTGCATGGAGCATGAAGGCCATTAAAGATACTATGTCCCTTTTGCAGCCAACATCAAATTCTATAGAACTTTGCAGGAATTATGAATACGTCACGTACACGTATGTCCTACAATGTATCTGTGAAATTTAAACGTTAGCAGTGTCTTAATATTCAAATTATGCAAGGAAACCTGTTTACTTGCTAGACTTCACTGTCAGACACTATTGAGTGACTGACTGGCTTTTTTCATCTTTGGTAATAACATACATAAAATGAGCTGTAAAGGGTACATGAGCATTTGTCTACATCAATAACCCACTTCTTGTAATGGCCAAAATTAAACTGATTGAATCTTTGCGCAGCATAAAACGTACGACCATTCGGTACAATGGTCTGAAATCAGACTATTAGCACTTATTAGCACGTAGCACTAAAGTCGATTCGACATCTAATAGTCGTTATTTTCCCACTTAAAGACATTTTAAAGACATTTTCAAGCCCCCCTTTTTTAAGGGAAGATCTGAATTAGTATTATTTTTCAAATGCCGTTGGAATTTAACCTTTTCATTTTTTGGGGCCTGTAAATGGGACAAAGTACCTTTAAAGCATTGCTCAGATATGACACAGTAAATTGCAACGTTTTTTTTTGTTGTTGAAATATTGATGTTTTTTTCTTTATCTTATAACACAGAGCATTTATGCGGAGGGCCTTTAATTGTGTGCGCAGATGCCATTCACTTACAGAAGTACATGATATGAAAAAATCTGCCGCTTCTTTAATACTACTTCATATCAGAGCGAGCCTTTACTAGTTGTGAAATGATACAACTTAAATTTCCTTCTGGCTTCCTACAGATAATATGTTCACGAAGAAGGACGTGCATACATGTACTTTGTTAACATCTTTTGCTGCCAGCCCGAAGGCCATATTAGATCTATTTGAGGTGGAGTTGTTTCCTGAATAGCAGTTGGATGTTGCAGCCTTCAGTCCATTCTCTTTCAAAGATTTTGTATGGCATTTGATAACAGATGCAGAGAATGGAGCGAATCTCAGAGATATATATAAGTGATATACAGTGTGCATGTATATTAAAGTGATATATAAGTGATATGTAAGTGATATATAGTGATATACAGTGTACATGTATAAGTGATATATAAGTGATATGTAAGTGGTATGTAAGTGGTATGTAAGTGATATATAAGTGATATACATGTATACATTGTAAGTGATATGTAAATGATATATACATTGTAAGTGATATGTAAATGATATAGGTGATATGTAAGTGATTTACATGACTTTGGAGATGGAGGTGCATGGTCAAATTTGACATTTAAAATTTGAAATATGTTTTTGAAACAATTTGATATACATGTACATGTATGTAAGTACATGTATACCTGTATAATTTTAATACCTATTATTATACCTAGATACAGTAGGCTTGTGGTTGCACCATGTGAGAGGGGGAGGATTGGGAGTCCTGAAAAGGACTGTTGGTAATCTTGAGTGAAAGAATGCAGTTACATGTATTTTTTGGCTAGAAAGTATTTACTAAGATTTTTTTTACTGTAAATTGATGTAATTTCTTGCTAGTTTAGATTTACAAATCCACAGCAGTTTGATCGACAACCTGTATGCACTCACAACCCCTACGTTGTATACAGTTATGTTGGCACCTAATAATGACAGTATTTCCTCCATAAAATCTTTATTTTCCACATAACATTCAAAGTGTTTTTAATGATCAAGTTTCTATGAAGACAGGTTAATTTATCATGAATAATTCAATGAAATTTTCCTTTGCACCATGGCAACACCATTAAACAAAAAACAACCTCATGTACATGTACATGTACATATAAAAGCTACATACACTTTCCACTATCCCTTTTCATGAAAAGCCTGTTTGTTGAGACTAGTTAGCAGATCTACATGTATATCCTGGAGCATTTTATCTGTTTGAATGTCATGAGTTCACAGCTCGGATGAACGTTTTGGAGACGGACAGAACTAGCTTCTACAGGTTGGAGTTTAGTGATGCGATCTCTGCAAGACTTGACAGGTTGTGTTTGGAGCCAGAAGGGCATTATATGTACATGTAACTCATAATGCATGTACTTTAACATTGATTAAACGCTCTTCTGGCTACGAACAACCAATATGTAATTTACTATACTAAGAATGCAAGTAGATAATAATAATATTAATAATATTTGGTTCTTGTATAGCGCATATCATGTTATAATGTCTCTATGTGCTTCCAAAGAGCTTTGGAAATGATTACCTGTACCCCGGCTTTAGTATGGCTGCCATTACGGCGCTCTTGCATTTCAAGGAAGGAATTCCTGCCAGGTACCCATTTACATGTACCTCACCTAGGTCGAGTGTGGCAAATGTAGATTAATGTCTTGCCAAAGGACATTAGTGCCGCGGCGGGACTCGAACTGCAGTGATCCACAGTCCGGTGACATATCCACTCGACCACGACACCTCTACAATGTAATTGTAGATGTAATTGATGCCTTGCTAAAACCAAAAGAGCCCTTGTGTTCGATCTGCTTCAGTTTAAAACCCAGGACTCCCAGTTCCAAGACGACTCTTCTAACTATAAAACCAGTGAAATTCTATGACATTGAACATACAGTGTACATGTACCTGTCATGTATCATCTGTTTGACTGACATGAGTTTATGTCTTGGATGTACATGTATACACCTTTAGGAGACAGAACTAGTCTCTACAGGTTGCATCTGTACAGTACATGTACATGTACAGTAGTTTGGCAATTCCATCTATGTCTTGTCTATTTGGAATACTTTCTTGGACTGTTGACCATTCACACTTGTAAAAGAACAATATTATTTTGCAAGTATGAATGGGGGCCTCCAGGGTATACAAGTGAAAGTCTTTGATCATTATCATGTTTTTTTAATACTCTGATGATTGTGCAAATAAAACAGAGGAAAGTGTGAAGGTGCTATTAAGAGACAGGTGTGGCATTTTGCAGAAATGTCAAAGTTGAAAACTTGACAAGAGACATTCCTTCCTTTCCTCAAAGTTATATATTTAGTACAGTGTATGTTTAAAGGCTTACCATTTACTTTTGTGGTCATACCAACAAAAAAAGGATGGTTCAGTTTCAGCAGATGGATTACTTACTCAGGAAAACATTGCTTTCTTCATATACATGTACTTGTACATGTATAATGAATGTGAAGTACATGCACATTTTTCTTTCTCTTTAGATTAAAGATAAAGTTGAGTTCTGGTCATGCAAATTGCATAGTGAAAGAAGCAGTGTGGAATCGATCAGAAAAGGTTGATCATCTAGCATATACATATACATGTAAGTATGAGTGTGTACTGCAAGGTTCTGGAATCATAAAAATGATAAGAAATTTGGCCCAGTCTTGGTAAAGTTACAAGCACTGTACACAGAAAGATGTAGAGGGGACTACATGAACATGTAGCTTAAAAATCTGTCCCGATTTTTATGCTGTTACATGCCATATTTAGAATATTTAAGCATTAGAAGAGCCATGCTTTTCAGGGAACGATTTTTATCTGATGTTCTTCCACACTTGCATAATAACAATGATAACGCTCACAAATTATTTTTCACCTCTTCCCAGAACTCAACCTTCTCTTTAAATTTGCTCGTTGTGTATGTCTTTGGTTTATGCTACATGTACTAGTGCATGTACATGTTTATGGTCTGACTATTGGACGATGAAGTGATAAACTTTTATTTTTTATCTTCAAGGTCTGCATGGCCCTGTCTCATTAATCTTGTTATCAATTACAAGTTGCAATAACTGTTATTAGCTGCTGAAATCATTGCATTTGGTTGGCTGAGAGCAGGTTTGTTATTCATAACAAGTTTTATGAAACAGGGCCCTGGCCATGAGGAAGCCAAAAATATTAATGAATGTGTTTGAAATTCACAGTCGTCAAAATTTGATAGAGTATGTTTATTCATGTATTTTACGTATTTGTTTGTCTCTATTTGAAAATAATCAGGAGACTTTTGAACATGACCAATATTGACAATTATTAGCAGTTTGGTACACATGGTTTTGTTGGAAACATAAATAAATTGAATTGAATTGAATTGAATTGACCCCAAGTTTTAACTCTGAAACCTTCTGCGCCCTCCACCCCCCCCAAAAGGCCCTACATGTGTTTATGTAGCTTGCATGCAGTATAGAACCTACTTTTTTTTAAATTTGGATGTACCCCCCCCCCCACCCTGTTACAATGGTTGGTGCGGAGCCCTGCAATAATTCTTCAGCCTTTATCCTGCTTTATTACATCTTTGTATACTTTCATTGTTTATACATCCATGAATGTAAAATTAGCTCCTTCATATTCATCCTAATGTTGGGTGTGATCAACACTTGTTCTGTTCACTTCACAAGTTCACACCAATCAGTTACATGTCTCCGGGTGCGTTTATCGTGTCTTGCCACTCAGAATCAGCATTTTTATATGTACAGTACATGTACATGTACATATCGAACCCCACATAAATGTATCAACTCTTCACGATTCGAAATAAAGGCCTTGTTTCTACGCAGCTGCTTTGCGCCGTTTGACCCGGGAAGCAGATTAGCCTGGGAAGGTCCGATTTGTATGTGTGGTTCAAAACAGCTTTGCGTTTATCATCTCTCGGAAACGTGATTCTGGCTCTATGTCACATTCAAAACGCACTTTTTTTGGCGTTTCAATATACCGTAAATCTCTGTGTATAAGGCGCACTTTTTTGCCGCCGAAAAAATTTGAAAGTCGGGGGTGCACTTATACACGGGTACAAAAAAAAAAAACTTTTTTTTTAAAGTTTCGATTTGTGCCCCTCCACCTGGCGCTATGCCTGGCAATGTCTCCCAGCTCAGTAATCGGTGTGTTGACTCACCACTCGGAAACTCGAACAACACTCAAATTGTCTGTCATCTTGGTTTGAAAGTAATCTTTCTAATAGATGTCAATATGTAGTTTATAATAATTCCTCCAATTTTTCTTCTATTACACATGGCATACCACAAGGTCCTATCGTAGGTCCTCTCCTGTTTTTTTATTTACATTAATGATCTTACACATTCTTCTAAAAAACGACATTGTTCCTATTATTTGTGACAAGTTCACAAGCACAAATCGGCGCCTTCAACTGCACCTCGCAGTTAAATGAAAGACCTTTCCGCGTGGGTTTTTAACACAGACCTGGAAAAAAAAAAAAAAAAAATTAAATCTTAATAAAAGGGGTGCGCCTTATACACGGATAATTACGGTACCCATATCTAAAGACGTTTGAAAAAGGCTTTGCGTTTATCACCTTAAAAATTTGCCTAAAAGACGTTTGAAAACGCTGATTCTAGGCAAAAAATCGCACGATAAACGCACCCTCTGTCTCCTGCTAAACACTTGTAAATGTCACAACTCGCTGTGCAATGTATAATGAACAGGTACATCAGATTGCATAATTCTGAACATGATACTAGCTCCTAAAGCCCGGAGAGCTAGAGGCTAAATGCCACTGTCATCTTTTGTGTGGTTGACTTGTTCTGTTCACACCAATTACATGTAGTTACATGTCTCTGTCTCCTGGTGGACACTTGTAAAATGTCACACATCAATGTGTGTGTGTAGACATGCAGAGGTGTGTTCCCACACTTGCTGGACACTTTCTTTATTGACATGGATGAATAGATGAACATAAAAATAGCTCCTTTAGCCTGGAGAGCAGTTAAATGCCAGTCATGTTGGATGAGGTCAACTTGTTGTGATCAAACCAATTAGTAATTCTTTCTGTCCCCTGCTGGACACTTGTAAATGTCACGCACTGTTGTGCACGTACATATATAAAGGTGTGTTCTCACCACTGCATAACAAATTCTTTGTTTATCTGGATAAATTTGTTTAAAAAAGCTCCATTTGTTTGAAGAACAGTTGAATGCTACAGACATCATGTTATATATGGTCGACTTGTTCTATTCACACCAATTAGTTATTGTGTCTGTCTCCAACTGGACACTTGGAAATGATATTGAATATCAAGAGTGTGCGACATTTGCTTTGTTAACAAACATCTTCGCCAATGACTACAACATTGTTTGCTAAAGTATGTTATACAAATATATGGTTGTCTTGAGAGGTTCTGGTTAAAACTATGGGCAAGAGGTGACTCCAACAGTACTTATGTTAACTTTTTTTTTTTTAATGTATCAATTTTTGTTCA
The DNA here is from genome assembly GCA_037976565.1 of Mesocentrotus franciscanus. Classification (NCBI taxonomy): domain Eukaryota; kingdom Metazoa; phylum Echinodermata; class Echinoidea; order Camarodonta; family Strongylocentrotidae; genus Mesocentrotus; species Mesocentrotus franciscanus. The sequence continues at coordinate 10,208,472 of CP137678.1, forward strand.
TCTCCCAAAATAGTACTCCCAAATAGTACTTCTACTCCCAAATAGTACTTTTTCAGAGCAACCTTAAAATGGTTGAAATATTTCTGGTCGCATGAAGAGCTCTCAACCAATCAAAAACCAATAAATTTTTGATGCAGGATATAAAAATGTCTATTCTGGTGCCTACATGTACGTATCCTATTCGTCTGTATCTTTGTGTGTGTGTGTCAACACCTGCATTGCTTCCCTGTAAAGGCATACAGTGTATATATTAGTTTGCTCATTCAATTTATTATGGAATAGAAGATTGTACTTTATAGGCATATTAAGTAGTGTTGAGATACATCGCATGACATATCGGGAAACCACATTTTCATTACCTATTTCAGCTATGTCTTTGACTCCTATTACCATTTGCTTTTGTTAATATTGTTTGTATATATAGTTTCAGAATAGAATAATTTAGGGGAGACTTTGGGGATTTGGGGAGGGGAAGGGGGCCTTAATGGTCATTGAATTAATTTTTGTACATGTGTCTCACTTTAATAATTCACAATCACTTATAACCATGACGAATTGGAGGTGGGGGCTTTGACAATCTTATTTTTTGGCAGGGGGGCTTGAGCCCCATGCCCCCACCTAGAATCGCTGAGGGTTCGGTAGATTTGGTTTGGCTATGGGAGTGCATTGCAATAAGCCATCCTTTATCTACCTCTATAATCTCTACTATTACAGTATGCACCCTGAAAATGTAGATCAATTATAGCCTAGTTTGTATTTAACTTTTGTACATATTATATGACCCCAAATATTCACAGATCTTATACTCACAGAGATGTCACACTTTGTGCATTTTATAATAATCACTGTCAAATTAAGTTCATGGAGGTGCTTCTTGAATACCTTTTGTTTTCTCCCACCTTTGTATCAGAGAATGTGCCGTCAGTGTAGGCCTATAAATGAATATTGATTACGTGTACATAACTTTCATGAGCACGAATCCAATATTTTTCTTGATAGGTTTTACAACTATGGTTCAAATGACCCTTATCTGCCCATGCGCAGATTGTACAATGTATCTTCGAACCAGCTTCTGGAAAGTTTTTGTTATTTAACCTTGTAATCAGTATAGTCTTGTCTAAAATGTCCATTTGCGTATGTATATGTACATGTTCATATATTTGTAGGGTATGCGGATTGGATTAACCCTTTGGATACTGCCAGATGCTGCCAGATACTGTACATGTATGTATCATGGGAAAATACATGTTACATTTGAAGGGTTAAGAGCAGTTTATTGCTACTATTGTTCCCTGGAAGGATTTTGTGTAAGGCCATCATCATTATCAGTGCTGGACACAGCTGATCCTAAGCAGCCATTACATGAAGATGAGCACTTCTTCCACACCTTAATAAAGAAAATCAGTATTTCTAGGGTACAGTTTATAAAAAAAAAGGTTTATTTAATAGGGCTTGGGTTGTTAGTAACCTGTAGAGCATTTGTTGCCAGAGCACCAAATGATTCCTTATGCAAAATGAAATAGTTCAGTAGACAGAGTAGTGGTTTTGGAGTGTAAACCCTAGGCTTCAGAACTCTCTAATAAACTTGTCCTACTGCTGTTCTGTAAGGCATTCATTTATTTATTTATTTTAAATATTTTAAATGGTTTATGGATAAGAAATCATTTGCGGCCATATGGCCCGATTGCAAATTCTATAATCAAAATAGATCAAATGGATACATAAATTAATAATAATGCATTAATATCAGTGAATTGTTTTTGTTTTGACAAATGATATATTCCAGGGCATCATTAAAGGTTTATCATGATAAAGATGCATGAAGTAGGTCTAAGGGCTTACTTCATGTACATGTACATGCATCTTTATCATGATAAATATCAAGATATCAGGCATTTCTTTGTTTTTATTTATTTAAAAACAATTTTACATTTACATTGTTATATTAGGATTCACTGCCATTGATCCCTTTGTTGCAGCATTCCATTTTAATTGAATAAGGCCCATGGTTACACTATACATACATGTATATGTATTGCATTTGGTGCATATACAATACATGTACCATAAATCTCTGTGTATAAGGCGCACCCCTGTTTTTGAGATTTAAAAAAAAAAAAAAAAATTCCTTTTGGGCTTGCTTTTTTGCCGACACCACCTCAGATTCGTCTCTTATTTCAGCGTGCAGTCCCGTTCGGAAACCCAAGCCATGATACAGGGAATTGGGAAGGACTTTTATTTATTACGAATTTACAACGGGAGAGCTTCGGCCGGCAAAGTGCTTTGTGAAGGGCCATAATTTATCGAGACTGAAAAAAAAAAAAAATTATCTTCCCTTCAAATTAGGAACGTAGTTTAACTTCAAATAGTAGATCCTATTCTTTATTTGCATTATGTGATTCATGTTGAGACACAGAGATTTTCAGAAACCACTAAAAAGTAGCATTTTGAGGACTCAAAATATCCTGTACCTGTGTATTAGGCGCACCCCCGACTTTCGATTTTCCTGACGGAAAAAAGTGCGCCTTATACACGGAGATTTACGGTATGTAAATGTATGCAAACATCCACTTCAGTTAAGAACCTAAAGGAAAGTCTGTGGGTACAGCAAGATGATTCTTTAACATCACATTTGATACATGTACAGGGTACATATCTATGTAATCTGCATATTATAACAAAGGGAAGTCCGTGGCTACAGCAAAATAATACTTGGACATCCCATTTAATACATTTCCATGTAATCTGCCTATCCATTTAATAATAAAGGGAAGTCCGTGGTTACAGCAAGACAACAACTGTGACATCCCATTTAATACATACAGTACATGTATGTACATACATTTCCATGTAATCTGCCTATAGATCCATTATAACAAAGGAATGTCCATGGTTTAAGCAAGACGACAACTGTGACATACCATTAATTTTGATACATCCAAATCTGCCTATCTAGTTTAACAAAGGGAGGTCCGTGGTTATCGCAGTCCTTGCTTGATTGGAAAATGATTAATCCGGACAAGATGCTCTGCAACCTGTAATTAGGCCCTGCTGCCTACCGACCGATCCAAATTAAAAAATCATCTCTTCGTTATTTTGCGACCCGACAATGCTTGCCTATTAAATCCACCTCGCTCGAGGTACATGTGTGTTGTGTGAAAGCGCTTTATGAAGCTTCACTGAAATAGAAACAGACATAATTACGAGGCCTTATTCGGTGTTCGGTGTACTGTATACGCTTTGATTGTTTATTTTCAATTAACACATCTTCTATCCCACCCTTTTTGTCTTTGAATTGTATAGTATATATATTATAGATTTGTTAAAGGTAATGCAAAGTTTAGGGAAATTTTGAAATTGGATGGATAGTAATTCTTTAAATTTTGGATATATTTGGATGCCTCTGTGGATGTATTATAAGCACTAACAAATTTAGCCCCTAAAACACTTCTGCTTTCAAGCAAATTGAATAATCAAAAATTACCGGTGCTCCCGGTAAATTTCAAATATTTCAAATATTTCAAATAGTGCCTAAGGCCATTCCATGTTAGCTGCGACCATGAAAATCTCAGAAGATGCAGTTCTAATATATAACTTCCAAACGGGAATAGCAAATTGGTTGATTGTAGTCAAGAAATATTGTTTTATAAAAGCTAAAGTAATATCAGTCTTGAGAGGGCACTATACAACATAAAGAGTTTATTATTTACAATTTCATCACTTTAGAGTCGATTTCAACCGCGACAACGATCATTGAATATTGTAAAATCGGAAGTGCTTCCAATATGTTCATTTGAACCAAATTCATGACCCCATACCAAAACTTTGTAATACCTTTAAGCACTTCAGAGGTACATGCGCTAGTATAACAACATTATTGAAGTGTAAAATTCATGTTTAAGGATGTATTTGTAGACGAGTGTACTTATGTCTGCCTGTATGTATTTACAATGATTTTGTAATTTCAAAGATGAAGCTAATGAAATCATTATTGGAGTGATAGAAAGGTAGATAGATACACCTGTAGAGGGATGTAGAGAGATAGATAGTGAGACAGAGAGTTAGACAGAGAGACAGAGCAAGAGAGAGAGAGAGAGAAGGGAGAGAGAGAGAGAGAGAGAACAGGAGAGAGAACAGGAGAGAGAACAGGAGAATCTGCTACCTGTAGTTATCTACAGAAGATATGAAAGTACCGTTTTATTTTTTTTCTCACATCATCAACCAAATGTAGTAAATAAATTGCAAAATACACTAAACACTCAGTTGATTCTAAATTGTGATCTGGTAATGGAATGACTTCTTTTTTTTCAATTTTTTTTTTTTTTTAAGTGGCTTTACATGTAGGTCATTATAATTGATTTTTCATGCAGTAGATAATGTACATGTAAGTCTGGACCAACAAAATTTAGTCGAACAAATGAAGAAGCCACACACTTTGAAAATCACTTGCCCATAGTGACCCGTGTTAAGCACATGGTGTCGGGCCTACTTACCTTGATTTCCTTTTCTTTATATGCTCATTACTTTAATATAGCCCCTATACATTTTCTACCAAAATCGTTTGGCACATGTCATTTAATCGTAATCCTGAACATTCAATGTGAGTTTTGTTGGATTCTGTGAGGATTTGTATTCATTACCAGAACTCAAGCTTATCTTTAAGAATACTGGGCCATATGGTTCGATGACATGTCTGCTTGAGTTTGACACCTTTTGGCCATTTTGGCGCCTTAGGCAGAGTTCCTCAAGTAATGTTTCTATTATTCATCCGCTCGGCAACGATCATTATCATTATCACCAAGAAACAAATTGGAAGCATTTATAATTCAATCCTCTACCACGAGTTCTGCACCTCTCCAAACTGAATATTAATTGGTACTTTAATACCATATTGTCTGATGAGAGCTTGAAGGACATTAAAAATGTGATTTAACTTGGAGCTACTGCCTTTCTGGCTCTTAGCACTTCTTCCCGTCAAGGGTGTAACTACAAGATATTAACCTTGTGTAGTGTTCTATCTTTATGTCATTTAAAATCTTTATGGTGTTCCTTTGGACATGTAGTAAAGCAGTGTACTGTTTCTTCCTTTTATCTGCCATTAAACAAATTTAAAAAACTGTAACATTCATTTCTATTTTTATCAAGAGTCTCTTTCTCTATCCCTAGCTTCCACCTCCCATTCCTTCTCTCCCTATATGATTTTGACATACCCGTAGATGTAGTTATCATCACTCTCTCTCTCTTTCACTTTCTTTCTCCCCCTTCCCCTCTCTGTCTCTCCTCCCTCTCTCTCTCTCGCTCTTTTTTTTCTCTCTCTCTCCCTCTATCTCTCTCCCTCCCTCCCTCACTTCATTGCCCCCTCTCTCACTTCTCTTTCTGTATCACCATCCTTTCTCTTTTGAAATCTTCTCCCTCTCCTTCACTCATCTCTCTCTCTCTGCTTCACTCATCTCTCTCTCTCTCTGATTCACTCATGTCTCTCTCTGCTTCACTCATCTCTCTCTCTGCTTCACTCATCTCTCTCTCTGCTTCACTTATCTATTCTGTCTCTGTCTCTCTGTTTCTTTCTCTCCCTTTCTCTCCTTGCACCTCTCTCTCTCTCTTTCTCCCTCTCTCCATCCCCATTCTCCTCACCCATGTCTCTCCAAATCACTGCATGTCGGCAGTGGGACCTCCTAAATCGGTCACATTGCCTTGGCATTTCACCAAACTTTTCTCATCAAACCCAAATAGGCCAGGGGGTGAAGAACATTAACGTCATCAGAAAACATGCACATTCAAAAAAGTACCGACCCTGGCATTTTCCCCCCATAAAAATTCAATTATCATGGCTAATTACAAAATGTCAAGCGTGCACATGAATGAACATTGCCATTTTTTTGTAATTTTGTGAAAGGGCAGGCAAAAATCTCTGCCTCTCTTTCTCCCTCTCTTTCAATATTTTGTATGGCATAGCAGGTACACTGTAGAAGCAATTATAATGAGTAGCCCTTTTTTATTGAGACATTGTTTGCATGACTTCATATAAATAGGGGAGTATTATTACCAACTTCCTGGTTAATTACAGAAAGGTAAAAGGTCTACATGTTAAAATAGTTTGTGAGAGTTGCTGTAAACAGACCTCTTTTTTTAAAAAGTAGCTTGCAAGGAATATTCTTTTACTGTCATAAGACAATTTAAAGGCTACTGCAAACCTCATGACAAGATTGTTACATGATCTTTGAAAGAAATTATTTAAGGATGAGATTGTTTTACTTTGATATGACAATTTAAAGGCAACTGTAAACCTCATGACCAGATTGTTACATGATTTTTAGAGAAATTATTTACATGTAAGGATGAGATATCGAATTTAAAAAAAAGGTGAATTCTTCTTGTACACATTATACCCCTGCTAGTGCTGAACACTTGTATCATCATATTGCAATTTCTTTCAAAACCAAGCTGTTGTCATGTTGTGAGGAGCATGATGGTCATATAATGGCAATTGTTAAAAGAAACTGTTCACATGTATCAACAAAAATAATGTTGTGCTAGATGCAAGAATGACTACCTCACTACCGGTATAAAAAAGTAAATCCTTCTTGTATGCATCACACCCTTGCTAGTGCTGAACACTTGCACTATTATATATTCTATTGCAGTTTCTTTCAAAACCTTGCTGTTTTTGTTGTTGTTGTTGTGAGGTGTATGATGGTAATTTTTTAAAGAAATTGTTCATATCAACAAAAATGACTTTGTGATAAATGCATGAATTACTATATTATTGATGTGTCAGGTGATCGAATATCTACAAGACATTTCAAGCAAATTGATTGAAGTGGGTCAAACAATCAGGGCATTTTCTTACATCCTTATAGTTTATGTGATTACAACTAAATGATGTGGTGTTGGCAATGCACTGTCACTCAGGGTGCCTTTATCGTGTCTTGCCACTCAGAATGAGCGTTTCTATATGTACATATCGAACCCCACTATGCAATATGCCCATATCTAAAGACGTTTGAAAAAGGCTTTGTGTTTATCACCTTAAAAATTTGCCTGAAAGACGTTTGAAAACGCTGATTCTAGGCAAAAAATTGGACAATAAACGCACCCTCAGACATGTCTATTAAGTGCTCATTATAGCAAATGACCCTGCACAGGCCTCAAACATGGATGTCCTAAAAGAATAATGGGAGTAAGAGTGTGAATGGTGGTGTGAAACTCCCCTGAACGATGTACCTTGACATTCAAGGTGTCTTTGAAGAGTTTTTTTCCCCTCCATGTATTTAAACCCAAGAGCCTGACAGAAGCTGATGAAGGCCATGCTTTTTTTGTTTTTCTTTGTCAACGGCAGTGTTGAGATGAGAAATTGAATTTGCGTAAGGCATTTAGATACCAAACTCCATTCAGTAACTACCACTGAAACATGTACAGAACACCTTGAAAATATTTATAATATTTCTTTATGATGTCTGCCAAAAGCAAGAGGGTATCGGCTCTTATCATTTTAGATACATGTACAGTGTATATACATGAACTTAAAGGTAAAGACCAGTTTTGGAAACACCCCTCTCTCAAAAAAATGAAATGGAAGCTCTCATTACCAATCATGTGAAAGAATATGTTTTGACTAATACGTGATGATACAAATTTTGCCGGAAAGTCGGAAACCGCCTACTAATTGATATATTTGGTAAATTATTATATCTATTGGGACCAAATAGATATCGCGCACGTGGTCGCGTAGTCCCATATACATCTTTCTGTGTACAGTGCTTGTAACTTTACCAAGACTGGGCCAAATTTCTTATCATTTTGATGATTCCAGAACCTTGCAGTACACACCAATACTTATATGCTAGATGATCAACCTTTTCTGATCGATTCCACAACGTTTCTTTCACAATGCAATCGCATGACCAGAACTGGCCTTTATCTTTAATGCCCTTCTTGCTTCCCGCACATGATGTGTATAATACAGTTCTGCAAATCTACTGTAGGAGACAATGATTTTTTGTGTGTGCAAGGGGTATCATTTAAGTGCTGTTGTCACTCCAAAAAAAAAAAAATAAATAAAGGAAAGGAAGTAGCCATTTACCCAACTGCTCATTCATTTTCTTTTTCATATATATTAATTTTTGAAAGCACCATGTTTGATAGTTTTCTTCACAATTAAAGAAATAATTCCGCTCTACTAGAATGGGTGGTATAGAGAGGAGAATGATGATGCAAATGTGAATTGACATATCTGAAGTTCTAGTTTGTGTTATAAAAGAATAAATATTGTTTTTAAATTGATTTACAGGGAAGAGCAGACACATTCTTTAAATTCAAAGGATAAGTGTAAGAATCAATGGAAGAAGAAAATACATATAATAACAGATCAGGCAAGGGAGAGAGAAATTTAAAGGGACGAGAATGATGAGAGAAAACAAGAAGAGAGAAAGAGAGAGAGAGAGAGGAGGGAGAAGGAGGGAGGGGGAGGAGGGAGGGGAGAGAGAGGGAGGGAGAGAGAGAGAGAGAGAGAGAGAGAGAGAGAGAGAGAGGGAGGGAGAGACAGAGAGGAGGGAGAGACTAGGCTAATAATGAATAAAAACTGCTGAAAATTGTTTTGTCACTTTTTGATATAAATTAGCAAATTCTACCACTTTTCTGTTTACACATGTTCATGTAATCTGTGTCGGTGTATATTTCTTTTATATTCAAGAAAATAAAGTAATGTAATAAATCAATTAAATATTAATATTGCTCTGTTATTCAGAAAAAATGCAACATTCAAGAGAAAAATAACAGTGTTGCCAAATTGCAGAAGAAAAGCTGATCACTCCAGCGCATCAAAGACAATGGAAGAGGAAAATCCAGACACATTTAGAGACAGTTAAGGGTACATGTATCAAGAACAAAAATCAACTGTGAAGAAAAAAGGAAGAGAAGGAAAAAAAAGAAAATGCAGATTTTGTCGGACAATCACCTTACTTGTCGACTTCTCTCCCGTCTTCTCCCTCGTTGCTGGCATCTCTATAGGTGTGTCTTCATCAGCTCAAGATTGCCAAATAGCCCGCTATTTCTGATTTGGGAAATAAGCCCGAAGTTACAAATCGTTTCATGAATCTTGAGCTTGAGAAATTAGCTCGAGATATTTTGCTCAGCATTCGCGCATAATGCGAGTCTTCGGGCTGGTGAAGACGCTCCGGAAAAATAGCGGGATATTTTGCAAACTAGCCCAAGTTATCTTGGGATGATTATCTTGACCGAATATCCTGCTAATTGCAACTGCGGGCTGATGAAGATGCAAATTAGCTGGATAATTTGCGATCGGGATAGTTAAAATAGCGGGTTATTTGGCAATCTCGAGCTGATGAAAACAGGCCTTTGGACATTTTTCTCTTGTGTCTTCCTGTGATGTCGTGACATTTGAGGGCGACAAAAATAACACAGAGGGTGCGCTGATGCGGACATCTTTCCCGGAGCACTGGAGGAAATGAAAAAAAAGGGGGGAAAAATCATGGTTAGCATCTTGCATCGCTCTGCTGGATTACCGGTTTGAATCTTAGATTACAGCACAAAAACGAATATATGGGGATGAAGAGTCTCAGTTGCAGAGATGATATCATTTTAGTGCCAATCTGAGCATTTTGTAAGACAATAGGCTCTAACTTTAAAGGTGATGCTCAGTGTAGCTAAAAATTGAAGATGTTAAATGAAGGATTTCCTTGATTTGTAAGATTTATGGATAAATCTTATCTGTGCATAGAAAATAACCCCAAATGATTAAGTCCTGGAATGCAAGATTGTTTAACTCCAGTCATTTTCAATGTCAGTTTTTACTTATTTTTCTCCATAATATTTATTTTAAAATCATGGCAAAATTCTTGAGACGAATATTGTCAAATTTACAATAAAATAAGATGTAAGTGAGATAAGCTATACATCTGCACTAACATTTAGTAGAACTGTGCATTAAAATAAGTGGTATAGCAACCTGTTAGAATAATTGCAAGTTCTAAATTTTTAATGGGTTTGATGGATGTAGTCGGACTATTTGACTATCTTGTATTTTTCTTGACAATGACTCATATCACTGTATATTCATAATCAGTAAGAGATATTATGCACATGTATTAAATATAAAACATTTAAAAAAAAATGAACAACCACATCAGTTACAGCTCACAACAGAGCAACAATGAATCAATATTTTGAATCTAAAAATAAAGCTAAGTATTCAAGAAACTATGACATCTTCATTTATGTATTTGTTGATCAAAATATGTATATTGATGAAATTAGATTTATTGTGCTTCCCCCCCCAGAAAAAAGGATAATACAAAATTATAAACAAATTTAGTCTTCTCTCTCATCATGATTGAGTGGCCCAAAACAAAATGGATATGTTTTATTTACGATATTTTAACCCAGATTATTTGAAGAAAAACAATACCGTACCTGTTTGATCCGAATAATGCAAGAACGTAAATGAAGAATTAATCTACATGTACATATGCTCTGGCTTGTGATATTAAGACAGGAACATGTTTCTGAAATGCGACCGCATGCTGGGACGATGATATTTAGCAACTGTTTATACATGGAGTTAAGAGGCTGCTGGGGATTTCTCCGTCCCTACGCAAGAAAGGGCAATTGCTTCGACTGCCATTCTGTCGAACCCCCGGGGCCAGTTGTCACAGGTTTTCGCTCGCACTTTCTGCCGGCGCCATCTCGTACAATACGTGTATGTCCCACGGCTGTATTCACATTCAAATATTCTTCCCCACCTCTACTTTTATTCAGTCTGAACCGCGCCCTGGGGCGATTCGTCGCATTAACCGAGGAGCAACATGGCCAATGTTTAATCCTCTTTAAAAAGAAAATATCTTGTTTGATGGTTTCTAGTGTGTTTGTGTCCCTGTCTAATTTGTATCGTCATGGATGTAAGCCTTGAGACTGGATGCAAGGTGCTATTGTTCAAAGGGGTCGATGGCTGGACCATAGCATTTAAAGCCCATCTGCACTAGTTTGGCCAGGAGGGATTAGAGGGATTAGCGTGGTCACTGACATGTGGTTATCTCATCAACTCAGCTCTCACTTAACATAAGAAAAAGAGGATCATGAGGGACCAACGGGCACCGCTTAGGCATTGTTTTCTATATAGAGGGAGCAAGTAGCTACAAGTAGTGCAGTGGGGCTTTAAAGAGAAAGATCAACCTTATTCATATAGACGGAGCTGTGTCAATAAAAATATTAATATATATAAGTATTGAAATATTGATAGCCTTCAGACTACACTCGTGAGTCATGGTGATATTGCTGTCATCCATAGGTTGTCTTGCTCGAGGGTCGATGTCTGGAGCACATTATTTAAAGGGACTGGTCATCTTTTAGGTTGTGTTTTTTAAGAGTTAAAAATATTTAGATGCTGCAAGTACATCTGTAAAAGATTTACATGAACGACACTCCCTCCCTCAAGAAAAAAAAGGAAGTAATCGCTCAATTTTTAAAAGTCACAAAGTATTTTTGTATTACTGAATACAGGTGTACATTTCATGTAATCAAACAGAGGGAAAAAAGTGTTCCATCCTATTATGCTACTACACTAGAGCTATGGAAGGGTAAAGAGGACATCAAAAAAGGACTCATGAATATTGTTTTTACACATATTTATATATCACATTGATTAATTTTCCTAGGCTGCCTGAAGGTCTATTTCTATTTATATGCAAGTAGTGAGAGCATTTTTTATTATTCATTTTAATAGAAGTGCGTACTGAGGGGGATTCCCTTTCAATTTCCTTTTAACCATCGGCTCAATTAAACTGATTCCATTGCGAATTTGTTTCCTCTCTCTCTCTCTCTCTCTCTCTCTCTCTCTCTCTATCAATCTGTCTATCTCCCTCTCTTCCCTTTCTTATATAGATCTTACTTTTCTCCTCCCCTCTTTATTCTTGCATTCCATGTCTTGCCCAGGTGTGTAGTTCTTGATCCCCCCTCTAGAACTACTAGTGCATTGTCCCACCTCTCTTCCTACCCCCCTACCCCCACCCTCTCTCTCTCTCTCTCTCTCTCTCTCTCTCTCTCTCACACTCTCTCTCTCTCTCTCTCTCTCTCTCTCTCTCTCTCTCTCTCCATCTCTCTCTCCATCTCTCTCCCTCCATCTCTCTCCCCATCTCTATCTCTTTGCATTTCATCATGGGTTATTTTTGCATGTACATTTACAAGAAGCACATGACATATCGTGTTTGGAGCCAGACAGGCGTTAAGCCGTTAACTCTGTGTAAAATTATATGAGTTAACATCCTTCTGGCTCCAAAGTCCATACAGAAAATATCTTCATTCTATTATTGCTTCAGTTCAACATGTCATCTGTTGATAGCCACCCTTGCGACTCTCAGCATGGACCTACTACAAAGGCCCATGCTCTCAGCCAGTGATACGCTGTGTGGTCATGTCATATTAATAATAGACTCAATGTTCATGGAGTTCGAAGCAAATTGAATGAAAAAGCAAAATGGAAAAAAAAAGGAAGTAAACAAAAAAGCAATCTGTAGCTCCATCTAATCAGATCCGATTGCGGTTGCATCCCCGCTGTTTGGAAATTCAGATGAAACACTTTCATTTTGTTTCAATCAGCTAAGCTGTGGGTTGGAATGTTTGTGGTAGCAGTTGAGTGGTGCAAAATGAATCTATTAAAGGTTGTATCACGTTTGTCTTTCATGATCATTCACGATGGATGAGAAATGTAAGTCTGTTTACCGTACACTCTCTGGTTGTTTAATAGGTATTGTATGTTGACAGGTTCGTGTAGGAGGGCTTCAACTTGGGCAAGACATTAATCTACATTTGCCACTCTCCACCCAGGTGAGGTCAATGGGTATCTGGTAGTAGGAACTATTCCTTTGAAATGATCGAACACTGTAATGGCAGCCATGCTAAAGCCAGGGTAATAATAATGGAGCACCAGGAGTTGCAATGTGCCCGACATGAGCGCTATATATTAGATTATACAACATATAACTTTTTGTAGAGAGTTAGTGGCCTTCTAGCTTTTAAATGCAGATGCTATCATCTTGTTTAGAGCCAGAAGGTTACTAAATAACTCTGTGTTTATAAAGGACATATGAGGTAATGCCCTTGTCACTCGCAATATAAGAAAATATTTTGATGGATTATGATAGAGAGATATAAAGAGGCACGGAGAAGAAGAAGATATGTATAAAGGAAAAAAATACAGGAATAACATAGGAGAGGGGGAAAGATTGATAGAGGAAGTGTTTGAGTGTGTGAGTGTGTGTGTGTGTGTTGGGTTTTTACAGACATGTATCAATCAGGTATGATTATTTACGTCTGGGGACCGACCTTTAACGTCACCATCTGAAAGACGTAAGTCAGTTTCAAACCGGGGTTGCCTGAGCAAGTTTATAGGCGAAGACAGAGAGCTGACTGAGTGAAAATGCCGCTAGACCAACTCACATCTCTCTAGAGGATGGAGAGATGGGGTCTTTAAAAAGGAAGAGAGGGGCAGGAGGGGAGGAGAGAAACAAAGGCTTGATAAAAGAATCAGAGATACTGAGAAATTTACAGGCCTGATAATTACCCGATTTAAATCGGTTTCTCGATTTTTTTAATTGCTTTCCCAATTTTTCCCCCAATTTTTTTTTTCTTTCTGTTTTTGTTTTTGTTTTTTTTTCCCTGAATTTTTTTGTTTTTTTTTCTCGATTTGTTTGTTTGTTTGTTTTTTTTCTTCCCGATTTTACCCCTATTTTCCTTATTTTCCCAATTGTTCCCGTATTATATCGATTTTTCCCTATTTTTCCCCAATTTTCTTACTCAAAAGGGGGGAATGCTCTTAGATGCCATTTTTTTCCCTGGATCCTTTTTTTTTTTTTACACAAGGGGACGGTGGTCGGGGAAATTTAGTGCTCACTATCACCCCTGGATTTAGCAAAAAAAAGAGAGTAATACATGTAGGGAAGAGAGACAGGCACAGACAGATACCATGTTCATGTAGGGTGGAGGAAAGAAGAGAGAGATGGGGTTGAGAGTAGGGGGCGGGGGTGGTTGGCATATAAACTAATATACAATAATATATCAGGAAATTTCACTGGCCCCGAAAGAAAGTCGGGTCACTGATATAACAAGAGACAGAGGCAGAGATAGAGAAAAGAGAGGAGGGGGAGGGAAGAGAGAGAGAGAGAGGGGGGTTAGATGATAATGGAGAGGGGCGATGAAAGAGCTAGGGAAAAAAAGGAGAGTACATGTAAATTATTAAGAAACCATCGCACTCGTTGATTGAAAAATTACATTATACTTGCAAATTTGATTTGCAGGTGAGTGCTTGTACTCTCATTTAGAATGACAAGTCGTCACTTTAGATTTGGAAATTTGTTGCTGGCGGAAGGGGGATGTTGGGTGTTTATTTATTTCCAGGGGCTATTTGTGAACCATTTTGACTAGTGGGGTAAAACCTGTATACGAAGACCCCTCAAGGGAGACAAGAAGTTCCTGGAAATGACTACCTGGTCTAAATGAAGAGGATGCTTAGGACAAGAGGAAGTGAAGGGATGGAGTCATCATAGCGCGAAAATCAGTATCTCCTTGTAAGACAGAAAATGCTGACTTTGATAAATGATGATGATGAACGGAACCCCAAAAAAAAAAAAAAAAAAATGTGGTCTTTCTGTGCAGGTGGTTTCTAAAACAGGTTTGACTGTATCTCATCTTATTCTTTTAAATTTACACTGTACATGTACATGTACTTGTACATAGTGAGTGAGATTTTTTTTGGGAAGTACTCATATTAAATATATGCACAGGAAGTATGATTACTCAGTCAAATACCTGATATATTCTAATAATATTAATAATATTAATAGTGATGATGGTGGTGGTGGTGGTGGTGGTGGTGGTGGTGGTGGTGATGATGGTGATGATGATGATGATGTCATGATGATGATGATGATGATGATGATGTGTTAATGATGATAATGATGATGATGATGACGATGATGATGATGGTGATGATGATGATGATGATGACAATATGTCTTGTTTACCCAGGGTATAGCCTCATTAGTATTAATACTGTTCTCCCTGAGGGCCCTGCAAGATTCATATTATTACCCTGGCTAGCAGAGCCACCATGACAATGATGTTTTCTTCAAATACTGAAGGTGGTAATGATTCACAGTTTCTACTAAAAACTGTTTTGGAGATCTGTTTTACTTGTGTGTGGTCTTGAACATTCAGTTTAATTCTTTTAAGCGCTTTAAAAAAACACTCTGTCATTACCAGAACTAAAAATATCATTGTTAATGTCATTTTAGTGTGTGTCTCATGTTCACAGGGCAGCACTAATTATCCCCATTCGTGATTCATTGCATCTATTGTACCGATGGATATACCAATACCCAGCGAGTCTTTAACATTTCTACCAATTAACATGTAAATGACTCTGCTGCAATGCCAATGCATCTCTAATAGGAGTTGGACTACCGTGGCACTCATTTATGCAATCCTTTCATCAAAATCTCTCTTCCATGAAACCCCACTAAATGAAAACATGTAGCGGTTATTAGTCGGGGATCAACCTTAATGAAAGACAGTCCCATATTCACATGAAGGGAATACTCCGAACTTGATGATACCCACGTTGGAATGCACCTACCACAGAAATCATCTATTCAGAGCAAAAAGAGCATTATTACTCTGTGTTAAAGTAAATGTGATAATGCCCATATATTCTATCTTTACATTATCTGTAATAATGAGAGCCATAAGGGTATTATGCAACATGATGAGCCAATGCCCTTTGGTTATGACGATGTTTGCTACTGTCATAGTTTGGGTCTGCTGATCAAGAGTCATAAGGGCGTTACGTAAATCTGATGCATCTTATCCCCTATACAGTTGTGTAGCTCTCTTGATGCACTCTTCTTTCACATTTGTTGTTGCTCAGAGCAAGAAGGTCATTTTGTAACTTGACAAGCTCCTCACCTTAAATAACAGGTGTCCTAGCTCTCTTGTGGCTCCCTGCTGCATCTTATCCCCTCTACATTTGTGTAGCTCTCTTGATGCACTCTTCTTTCTCATGATTTTTTGTTGTTGCTCAGAGCAAGAAGGTCATTTTGTAACATGACAAGCTCCTCATCTTAAATAACAGTTGTCCTAGCTCTCTTCTGGCTCCCTGCTGCATCTTATCCCCTCTACATTTGTGTAGCTCTCTTGATGCACTCTTCTTTCACATGATTTTTTGTTGTTGCTCAGAGCAAGAAGGTCATTTTGTAACATGACAAGCTCCTCACCTTAAAGAGAAGGTTGAGTTCTGGGAAGAGGTGAAAAAAAATTTGTGAGCGTTATCATTGTTATTATGCAAGTGTGGAAGAACATCAGATAAAACAAGGTTCCCTAAAAAGCATGGCTCTTCAAATGCCTTAATATTCTAAATATGGCATGTAACAGCATAAAAATCCGTCCCGATTTTTATGCCACATGTTCGTGTAGTCCCATATACATCTTTCTGTGTACAGTGCTTGTAACTTTACCAAGACTGGGCCAAATTTCGTATCATTTTGATGATTCCAGAACCTTGCAGTACACACCAATACTTGTATGCTCGATTATCAACCTTTTCTGATCGATTCCACACCGTTTCTTTCACAATGCAATCGCATGTCCAGAACTCAACTTTATCTTTAAATAACGGTGTCCTAGCTCTCTTCTGGCTTTCTGCACATGGTTTTGGTTTGGTTGATATGTCTTGGTTTTGATGGTTTATTTTACCTGACTTCTAAGAAAGCATGTGTCTGCTTGTAAGTAAGCCACTAGGGGACTGAAGGCTTTAAGTCCTCTCCGAGGGACTTTGCAGTGAGGATTATATGCCTTACCAAAGGGCACTAGCGCATCGACTTGGTTTCGAAACATGTGACCTCCTGTTTAAGAGACCACTGCTCTACCACTGAGCCATTGCGTCTCCTCAGTCCAGTTATTTTTCCTGTGTGAAGGATGCCATACAATTTCTGATGTCAAGTAATGATTTTTTTATTGAAAAAAGATGAACAGCATCTCATTTTTAGACTTGTTCTTTCTTTCCGTCAATATTGCATTATTATTTGTGTTATTTGTTGTTACATGTATCTGTGTTGGACTACAATTCTCTAATTCCCGAGGAATTTTTTAAATCTCCAAATGAGAATGGAAAGTAAAACTTAATATAAGTATTATTTATGTTGTTTCTTTTGTTCTCTCTCTCTCTCTCTTTGACAGAACTGAAATCTTGCTGTGGAGATAAATACATTGTGTGCTTTAAAAAAAGGTGAGTGTCAACATCAGTTTCATATTAATTATAAATTCACAAATATAACTTAAACATAATTTTACTTGGAGAGGACACGGGTATTAAGTTCACTTTCCTCTTCATATCACAATTGAAACCGAATTGCTAATGTTAATCATAAATTCAGAAAGCTAAGGGAATACTTTGACAAACTGAAATCAAAATTGTAGGAACTTCATTATTAACTTTTTCATAAAATAGAATGGATCATTGGCAATTGTGGCAACAGATGTATCTATTTTACAGGAAATTAAAATGTATCCTTATATCAAAAGAAGGGGGATGCAACACTCTACTAACCTCTACTAGACCACTACCCCACCCCTTTTTCCTTGTCAATAACCGCACACTACTGACCAAGCCTCTATCATCAACCTCCCATAGGTTTTCTTTTTCCCATTGATCCAACTGTAAAGTTTTCACAAGAGACCGAAATGTGCTATGAACCCAACCCACATTTTCATCCACCTATTTTGCTACTTTCCCTTCTAATTCTTCCATTAATTTTCCTACTTTCCTTGGTCTGCGCCAATTTGCCTACTTTCTCTCCTTCATCCACCCTTCTTTGATGAGGCGGCGGCACCATTTCATCTCAGCTCGCGAGCACACCCATAAATAGCGCATGCAGTTTTTCTTATCGATCCTCGTCTCCCCCCCGTTCCTCCTGCCCCGCTTGATGCGGCTTTTATTGTTTTGAAAGCAAACAGGTAGACACTCTACAATGGTTTCTAACGACGACGACATACAGTATTCTCTTTTCCTCTCCCTCCTCTTATTTTCAGGGAGTATTAATCGCATACTTTCCTCGCTTATTGCTTTCTTTGGAGAATAGACAACATTTCTCTTTTGTCCGTATTGTCTCAGTAAATTGGACAGACTTTTGGGTATCAGATTAAGTTTTTGTCTGAGAGCAAAATATAAATGAAAAAGTCTGCATTTTTATGATGGATTTTTCAAAAGCAATGCAACCTTCTCGGTAGTACTGTTTGTTTCTGATCAGGATGTGATATTTCTGCCGACATTCACAGAGCATGATATTTACTGTAGTCATTGGTCACCACAGAAACCCTGATAAATTGCTTCTGTGGGCAAGTTTAAGGTCATGCTAATCATATTATTCCTATTTCATGTATCCCCCATTGACCACAATATCAAATATACAGTAGCCAACAAAAGTGAGTTCACCCTCACAAAAAGTTATTGAATATGTTAATGTAACTATTTACAAACCTGTACAGTATATAGAACAAAAGTCTAAAAGCATTGAGTAATAATAGAGTTAGCATTCTGTGATCAAATGTACTTTCATAAATACGCCATATTTATTCCATGAAAACACTCTACATGAAGTCTATTTTAAACGGCATTTTTTTCTTCAAAAGGGTGTACTCCATTTGGTTAGATAGATAATGTACCTGTATAATACATACATGGAAGTTTGAGATATATTGAAAACAAAAATCTGCCTTAAAGATTGTAGATTATGCAAGATTGTATGGATGGTACGTGATATATTGTCACGTTTCCTTTTGAATACTCCTCTAGTTATGATACAAATCGGTGACATAAGATTTATATGTATTATTGCCTTTAGTGAAAATCCATACTACATTGTACATAATGTGCATGTACTGTGATGTACATGTACCTGCATGTTTAGTCGCTGAGTTCCTTATTAGGCATTATGGGACGTGCATCATTTAAGTAAAATTGAAAATAGTTTAGTTTGACTTGCACTTTAATCTGTGATGGCATTTTTTTAAAAGACTCAATAAAGAGTATGCAAACAACGTTTCAAGCGCAGTGATTATTTTTTAGAGGGGTAACATGAAACAAGTTACACTTTGATTTTACTTTTCTATCTAAATGTTGCGGAGAGTGTACCCAAATATGTGGAAAAAAGAGGCTCTACCATACATCATTTCACAATTCCCCTCCCCCTTTTTATTGAGCAGTATTTCGCGCCACTATTTGATTGTATGTGTTATCTTACATCTGTATGTGTCTCGGGTCATAGTCGTTGCACCTCCCTCTCAAATAAACAGTTGATTGATATCTTCAAACAAATGCAACAGCTGGGGTTGTGAAAATTAAGAGATCTTTCATGCTCATCATATCATCCGTATAGAGCCAGAATGGGCATTACTCTGTATTAAATGATGCGACGTAATGCCCATCTGACTCTCTGCAGACAATACCCTATTAGGTTGGCAACACAAAGTGACAAGCTTGTTGACATAGATAGCAAGAATCCATCGGATCAATCGAAGCTACCCATCAACAAATGTCATGTCTTTTGAGTCGACAGGGGGTCTATCATACATTAGGAAGCGGTATGATCCACCTCGGGGGAGGATGATATGGACAATGAATGCACGCTGCGCTCGATGGCGGTCGTCGATAAGGCAGGCAGCTGGTCGAGGCGTCTCGCAGGAAATTATGCTGCTCCGCCTGGAGAGGAAGAGCGTCATTTCTGGATTTATTTGACAGAAGTGGGGCTGGCGTGGAGCTGCCGTAGACGTTGGGGTGGCGGGGATATCGGATTTCTGCGGGGCGGAGCCAGCTCGCGTGGATGTGTTCACGCGTGGACACCTGCTCGCGGAAAGAAAATGTTCGAATGCGTGATTTGAAACGTTGATTTTTATCCATGCTCCCTGAAATCAAATTCATTTGTTGTTACTTGCTTGTGTGTGAATGTTCCATACATACAGTGTAGGTATCTTACTAACCTGTTGCCTACTTAAAGGGGAAGTCCACACTGATATTAAAGCTAATCTTGAGCTCTGGTATGGGCATCTTATGTCGAGAGAACATGGCTATAATTCATTCTGGATTGTTAATCCTACAGTAGATAGATTGTTTGAAACAGTAAAATAAAAACAACCTCACAAAAACTTGCTGGAAATCATCTTCAATAAAAACCACAACTCTCATTGGCACATTGTGACCTGTGTTAATAGAAATTAGCACATGGTGTCGGGCCTACTTACCTCAATTTCCTTATCTTTCTATGCTTATTACTCAGCCCCTGTACATTTTCTACCAAGATCGTTTGGCACATGTCATTCATTTGTAATCTTGAACATTTAGTGTAAGTTTTGTTGGATTATGTGGGAATTTATTTTCTCTCATTACCTGAACTCAAGCTTATCTTTAAGTTGTTTTTAATAAAAGCAGAAAAATGAGAGAAACAAATTTGTGAACGTTTGAGCAATATTCCATGAAAAATTAAAAAAGTTATGAATTTTTGAAGTCAGAAGGGAGTTATTGCCCTTCTGGCTCACGATAGATGCCATACTGATCATGGATTACAAGGAAGTGTGTTCTGCAGAAAACATTGTGGCAACAGTTCCCCTACCGTACATCATCCTCCCTGTTCCATCAGATTCTCATTTATTCCATTAGCACCCAAAGTACTGCCAATAACCCAGCACCACGGTGTCTTGCCTTGTGACACGGCTGTAGGACTTGGATTATTACGTAATCCTGGTGATATCAACGTTAATTTATCAAGGATTCTACCATTTGATTAAGCATGGAAGGTAAAGTGCTACTCTGAGAACTTAATTAGATCTGATTACTACATGCATGTTGCTTGTTCTCCACTAGTGATTGAGTATTATACTATTAAAGGTATCTTCAGATGATAAGGTACAGTCAAACAGTCTATAGCGACCGCCCAAGGGAAACACAAAAAGTGGTCTTTGTAGACAGGTGGTCTTTGTAGACAGGTTCCTTTAGTACATGTTTCAATGAGAAACCATTTTTAAGGGAAACAAAAAATGTGGTCCTTGTAGACAGGTGGTCTTTGTAGACAGGTGGTCACTAAAGCAGGTTTGACTGTATTACTGACAATGTCTGAGGTGCACCATTAGAAATTTGCTGCCATGCTACAAGCAAATACACCATGTTCATTAAGTAGGTTCTGTTTTTCTAAGTACCGCATTTTCAGAGTTCATATCGGTGGCAATATATAGGATTGATAGAGAATGACATAGAGTGAGATGGATGGAGGAGAGAGAGATGACTAAATGGAGAGTTAGGGAGAGAAAGAGATGGACGGCAATTTTCATCGGGCCAATTGTTCTACTTGTTTGCAGAAATAATAGATTTGCTAATGAGATATTCAGAGTTTCGTATGCAACAAAGTGAGATTGCACTTGTACAGTAGAGATGGGTGATGCGTTTTAAGAGACTGCATGGGGGAGGGGTGAAAGAGGAGTATTAGCAGAGTCTGGAGAGTCATGTAGAGAGAGGGAGAGGGATGGAGAGAGAGAAAGAGATTCCTATATGAATAAACAAAGATAAAATGACTAAAGGAGATAGAGATGGAGAGGGTAAGAGAGAGAGAGAGAGAGAGAGACAGCGAAAGACACATACAGACAGACAGACAGAGAGCAAGAGAGACAGAGAGAGAGAGAGACAGACGGACAGACAGACTGAGAGGGAGAGAGAGGGGGAGGAGTTTTCAAAGTTTTGGGTTCTATTCAGTCACTTATTGTAAATGTGAGTATTTCTATATATGGTTTATGTGGGGCAAAATTGAAATTGCATTTCAGATTTATTGTACTTTTTAGACCACTTTTATTTACATGGAGCAGAACGGATATCTAAGCAAGATGTGAACTTTTTTTCTTCAGAAAATGTTATCTGATATATTTCAAAATGAAAGCAGTGGCATAGTCAGTGGTACTACTCTATAAAGAATGGAATATGATGTTAATTTCAGATACTTGGGAGTTAAAATTGCTTTATTGGAAATAGTGGGAGAGATAGAGGGAGGAAGAGAGAGAGACAGACAGATACAGGGGTGTTTATAGGAAGAAGAGAAGAGGTGACATGAGGAGAGAGAGAGAGAAAAAAAACAGGAAGAAAAGGGTTGGGATGGGATTTGGAATAATCTTTCCTCTTATTATCTTGTTTGCATGCTCTTTTCCCTCTCCACCCCCTCTCTCTCTCTCTCTCTCTCTCTCCCTCTCTCTCTTTCTCTCTCTCTCTCTCTCTCTCTCTCTCTCTCTCTCTCTCTCCTTCTCTTTCTCTCTCTCTCCTTCTCTTTCTTCTTCTTCAGTTTTTCCTTTTGCTTTCCCTTTAAGATATAAAGAGAGAGAGAGAGAGAGAGAGAGAGAGCAGGCAAGAGACGAAAACACCAGAGTAAAATTCCGGTGGAAAGGTCTTGAGAGAAGGAATAGTCGGATTGCCGTTGCAAGCAAGCATGAGGAGATCTATATTAAAATAGGGAAAATGAGAACATGGATACGTTTGTATGATGGCGGGTACAGTAATAGCCCTGACAAATTGCAATTATCATCTTCTGCCGAAAGCTAATCGACTCGGACACTGATTGTTGCTCGCTATGTGATATCGTACATCCTGTCACAAAAAAAGTATGGATTATGTGACCCTTAAATGGCTAGGTAATGGATGGATTATATTGAGTTTTATATTTACTTTAATAAGAATTTGATCTTGCTCATGAGTTCACAAAATATTTCATTTTGAAAGAGTACTTGAGTATTATATTATTATAGAAAAGTAGCATTTTAGTAATTTGCAAGTATCAATCTTTAAACAACTTTGATTATCTACATTTTTGCATGGGTTTTTGAAAGATCTGTCTTATCTTTATCATTGTCCTCCTCCCCTCTGCATTCCTCTCCCATCTCTATTTCTCTTTCTCTCTCCTCTCTTTTCTATCTCCCTCTCTCTCTTCCATCCCTCTCTCTCTCTCTCTTCCATCCCCTCTTTCTCTCTTCTCTCTCTCTCTCTCTCTCTCTCTCTCTCTCTTCCTCTCTCTTCCACCCCCTGTTTCCCCCCTCCCATCTCTCTTTCTCTTTCTCTCATTCACCCTCAACCTCTCATTCACCCTCAACCTCTCTTTCTCTCTCCTCTCTTTTCTCTCCTCTCTTTTCTATCTCCCTCTCTTCCATGCCTCTCTCTTCCATCCCTCTCTCTTCCATCCCCTCTTTCTCTCTGCTCTCTCTCTCTCTCTCTCTCTCTCTCCCTCCCTCTCTTCCTCTCTCTTCCACCCCCATTATCCCCCTCCCCTCTTTCTCTTTCTCTCACTCACCTTCAACCTCTCTTTCTCTCTCCTCTCTTTTTCTCTCCTCTCTTTTATATCTCCGCTCTCTCTCTCTTCCATCCCCTCTCTCTCTTCTCTCTCTCTTCCATCCCTCTCTCTCTTCTCTCTCTCTTCCATCCCCCTCTCTCTCTCTCTCTCTCTTCCTCTCCCTTCCACCCCCATTCTCCTCTCCCATCTCTCTTTCTCTTTCTCTTTCTCTCACTCACCCTCAACCTCTCTTTCTCTCTCCTCTTTATCTCCCGATCTCTTTCTTCCATCCCCTCTCTCTCTCTCTCTCTCTTCCATCCCCCCTCGCTCTCTCTTCTCTCTTTCTCTCCCTTCCACCCCCCATTCTCCCCTCCCATCTCTCTTTCTCTTTCTCTCATTCTCAACCTCTCTTTCTCTTTCTCTCAC
The DNA here is from genome assembly GCA_037976565.1 of Mesocentrotus franciscanus. Lineage (NCBI taxonomy): Eukaryota > Metazoa > Echinodermata > Echinoidea > Camarodonta > Strongylocentrotidae > Mesocentrotus > Mesocentrotus franciscanus. Next base: position 10,232,258 of record CP137678.1, read on the forward strand.
TCACCCTCAACCTCTCTTTCTCTCTCCTCTATATCTCCCGATCTCTTTCTTCCATCCCCTCCCTCTCTCTCTCTCTCCCTCCCCCTCTCTCTCTCTCTCTCTCTCTCTCTCTCTCCCTCTCCTTTTCCTCTCCCTCTCCCTCTCCCTCTCCCTCTCCCTCTCCCTTTCCCTCTCCCTCTCCCTCTCCCTCTCCCTCTCTCCTGTATTCCACGCTGCATTTTGTGCTATAGAGGGTAATCCTAGTTGATGTACCGTCGTTTGCATATTATGAACCTCATTCCTCTGGATAAAGCTATTATTGGAGTAATATCTCTAGATTTGCATGATCAGTGCCTCCATGCAGTAGGTCCATGCTCCATGCATCCCTGTATCAATCAAGGCTCTATTAGAGGAGGCCTAGGCAATGCAAATAAATGCAGGTACTTGGCAGGGAGGTCAATTTGTATGCATACCTGGTACTCACAATTTATATATTATGGGCAGATTCAAGGTAGTTAATGGGGGTTTTTTCTTCAGAAATATGAGACAGTAAAACAATTTTTAATGTATTTTTGTAGGGAGGTCAATTTCAATCTTTTATACTCACAATATGAATATATATATTATGGGCAGTTTCAAGGTAGTTCATTTTTGTTTCCTCAGAAATATGAGTTAGTAATACAATTTTATTTTAATTGGTCTTGAAGGTAACATTGTTTCATTGCTATGTTTTGTCTTGTTATTTTGAACTGTGTTATATTTACTTTAATAACTGTATCATGTTATGTATCTTTATTTGCCCATTATGCAGGTACATGTAGCAATAAGTCATTACTAAGTACAGGGCTTAACATATACAGGCAACAGGGACACACAGATACACAAAATCTAAGTCCAGAGTCCTGACCCCCACAAGTTTTAAACTCTAACTGTGTGCTTTAATATGCATATATGAAGAGCTCGGTTCCAAAAGGTACTACATCCATTTTTTATCAAAATTGTTTGTTTCTTTGCATTAATGTATACATTTCCAGTAGCCTCATACACTGACACTTCTAAAAAGCTGAATTTCCCCCCAAAAGTTAAAAATGGCATTTAAAAATCAGTTCGGTTCCAAAAGGTACTATATCCATTCAAGTTATATAACTTGCATACAGTATGCAAGATTTTTGGTTCCACAAAGTACTACATCCAATTTCGGTTCCAAAAGTTACTACATCCACAAATATTTAAAAAACATAACTTCATGAAAAATATTTGTGCAGACTTCAGATTTTTATAAAGAGTGGTTTTATACTTGCATCATACAATAGTATTATCCGCCAAAGTATCATTCCAAACTGACATTGCTAACTATGATAATTAAAAAAACATGTTTTTCTCAGAACTTGGATTTATGAATGTAGGACCTTTTGGAACCGAGCTCTTCATATATATATGTACAGTGTAAACCCTAGAAATTTGTATCACCCCACACAAAAAAATGATTGGAGTTGAACTATGCCATATGCCAATACTGCTTTCGGACCCTTCAATGCTCATGCGTATTGGAAGAGAATAAAGCTCTTCATTATCTTTTTCAGTTTAATAGAACATAAGCACTGGAATGAAAATTGTAGAATATAAAGCTATTCTGTATTTTCCGTGAAAATAGCAGGAGGAAGGGATTTAAGCACTAAGCATGAATTCCCATAAGCTGGGGGCCTGGCATTATTCGGATATAATGGGCCTAACTGGGATATCTTGGTGAGGAAATCCTTCAAAAGTGCTTTCAACTTTAACATCTAGTAAAGGAAGGCATCTCTGTTTTTTAAAGGGCAATTAATCTTCCTTTTCATTGGTAGCCCTGAAAATGTTGAAAAGAGCTCCGCTAAAACCCCTCTTTACTCATTAACAGAAAGAGGGTTAAATACTGAAAGGAGAATTGGTGAAATTGAGTGGAAGTTCTACGGAGCATTTGGCTAAAAGATTGTTTCAAATATTAACAGTACTGTTCAAATTGTACAGTATATGTACATGTACTTAACTTACAGATAAAGTTGAGTTCTGGTCATGTGATTGCATTGTGATAGAAACGGTGTGGAATCGATCAGTAAAGGTTGATCATGTAGCATATAAGTATTGGTGTGTACTGCAAGGTTCTGGAATCATCAAAATGATCAGAAATTTGGCCCAGTCTTGGTAAAAGTAACAAACACTATACACAGAAAGATATGGGACTACACAAACATGCGGCATAAAAATGAGGCCCACGCTTCTATTAAAGCTGTTTTTTTTCATATTTAGAATATGAAGGCATTTGAACATTTTCTCTCTGATGTTCTTCCACATTTGCATATTAACAATGATAATGCTCACAGTAAAGTATTTTTCACCTCTCCCCAGAACTCAACTTTCTCTTTATGAAAATGATTAGGAAAAGGGTAATCCCTTTTTATTCATGTCCTTTCAAATAAAAAAAAGCCATTATAACAGTAATACCTCATTATACTTTCTTGGAGATTTTCTACTGTCAGATTACTCTTTTAAGTGCTCAATTTGAGTCTTGAAAAAAGAAATTACATCTCATTTTTTCAGAGCATTTATAACCGAGCCATTATAGATGCAGGAATTTGTTCGAAATAAGTACGTACTTATTTGGAGATATGAATATGGAAATAATGTGTAATTACAATTCCCAAACTTACATGTACTTGTGGATTTCCATTTCACATATGTCCTATCCATGTTTGACTCCCTTATTAACACCTCGATGCTTAGAAGATCAAGGCAGATATGTGTATGGCAACGATGGATCAATGCTCGAAAGCTTCCTGGAAATGTTGAATGACGGCGTTGTCATGGAAATGCGGTACTTCATTTCCCCTTCGTTTTGTTTATCGATTCTCCTTTCAATCTCTCTCTCTCTCTCTCTCTCTCTGTCTGTCTGTCTTTCTATCTCTCTCTTTCTCTCTGTCTGTCTGTCTGTCTCTCTCTGTCTCTCTCTGTCTCTCTCTCTCTTCCTGTCTCTCTTTCTCTCTCATTTACCTTTGCTTGCTTATTGTCTTTCTTTCAAGTTCCTACCTGTTTTATTTCTTTATCTTCATCTCTCTCTCTCTCTCTCTCTCTTTATGTTTTCTCTCCCTTTATCTCACTCTCTCTTTATGTTTTCTCTCTCCCCTTATCTCACTATCTCTATCTTTATCTCCCCCTCTGTGTCCACACTTCAGTCTGGACAAAACTGTTAGCAGTGATAGGTTAAAACATCTCTACAATATTTCTTTGTTATTTATTACCAAACTAAAATGAATGGAAGATTTGGTGTACAATCGATATAATACGATGGATCCGTGTTTGATTCCTGTGCAATTTTTTGTACCATGAAAATATGTACATGTGTAAGGTTTGTATATTTCATGTGTTTAGTGCTATTACCTGTGCTTGTGTACACATGTAAACATACAATTCAATGGCAATCTGTTGACTTACGAAAGAGCGTACATGTTCGTGTATTTTGGAATATCATTCTGCCTCAAATATTAAGATTTTGCATAGAGTTGTGCATAGTGATCCAATGCCAGGAAAAGAGTTGGGGAAAAAATGTTTAGTAGAACCTTTAAAGCACCCCTCCCTAACCAGCCTAATTCTATGCTCCTGCGTAATAAAGTTGGCTGTAATAACATCAGTCGACGATCATGATCCCATTCTCTCTCCGTCCTAGCTGTCTCTCACACACTCCCCGCCTGTGAGGCCGGGAGCGGTACGAACCTCTGCATGGGCGGAGCGCAACGTAAGCTAATTAACGCTGATGGTCGTTTTAAAACGAACCTAAATTGAGGGGCGACTAGGCGCATGTGATCATGTCATCTGGTTAGAGCCTGAAAGGTGTTAACGCGTATACTTTAACACAGAGTTAACGCCATCCTGGCTCTCAAACACACCTTCTCTACTCCCATTCTGGTCCAACCCTGGCGCCCCCTCTCCAGCCCTGACATTTCCGTGTGGCAAGGTGAGAGGCTAGGTGTATGCTAACATTATCAAGGTTTTAAGGCAATTTACGCTAGTGGCAAATGTCATAATAATATGGCAAAATGCTATAATTGGCCTGGCTCAAAATTAGGAGCTCTGAAGCCGATAGCTACCTGAAATCTTCCTTGGCAATTTAACCCTTTCCTTACCAGAACATGATGGTCCCTATATTAAGCCTATGCAAAGTATAGAACGCGGTAGTCAAAGGTTAAATTACCTTTGTTGCCTTGTGGGCAAATGAAATATCATGCTGTTACATGTTGTTTTTTTTCATTCATATGAACTTTGTGAAATTCACTATAAATGACCATCAAAAGTTGAAACTGGCAAGCATGGTAATTGTGTAGGTTGCCAGGTTCCAGCAACTAAAATCATAAAGTCTTAATTTTTTAAAAATTTATATTTCATTTTGTTGGAGTGAAAAACAAAATTTGGCATGGAATATTAGGGACGGGAATCACAGCTGCTTAGCATTGTATTGTATGGACTGGTAAGCATCTGGAATTAAAGGCATCGTTTAACAATGTTAAATCTGAGATGCACAGCCCTACGTGTTATCAGTGTCTGTGATATGGTGTAATATTGAAGCCCTAAAAAAATTGCGCTTCAAAATGATCAAGAAGTGCCTCAAAAAAGTAAAAATCTTTGAGTGACCTGTTTTTACCATACTCGTTTTCCCCAATAGACTGTAGTGTTATGAAAACCATTAGGAAAAATGCAAAATTTGGTTTCGATTTTCAATCATAAATATCTTGATAATTAGACAGGCGATCGGCTTGTAAAAGTCATGGGGTTTCTGACTGACCTAAAGGTTTATAATTATCATTGCAGCATGAGCTAAATCCAGGATTTAGTTTCAGAATCTGAGACAAAGTTACCGGATCCCTTTAAAGAAAATCTGTTTGCCTCAAGGGCCTGCAAAAAATCTAGAAAGGCGTAGAATTGTTAGAAGCCTTCTCCTGTGGTTTTATCCTACGATAAATTTCATGTCAGATACTTCTGATTTTTAGCTTTTTTAAATGTAATGTGAATTCTCTTTTAATAATAATACATGTAATACCGGTAGGTCCATTTATATATTGCAGCTACTATATGAATATACTCTACTGCGCTTAATACAAAGTATCATTTTATGAACAAGGCTGTAGCTAAGCCGCCGTAATAAGGCGCTAAAGCATTCAAGGAATACTACCGGGTACCCATTTACTTCACCTGGGTGGAGAGCGGCAAATGAAGATTAATGTCTTGCCAAAGGACACTAAAGCTGCGGCGGGGCTCAAACCGCGAACCATGTGATCCACAGTCCGGTGACGTATACACTAGATCACGACACCTCTACTGCAATTCTCTGTTTTGCTTTTCAGTGAAAAATGGATAAAATATTCAAAGGAAGTACTTTAGCTGAAGCGTTGTGCGCTATGAAGGTGGGGGATGGCATTCCAAGTACATGTACCATCTAAGTCAGATGTGAAACTACTCTAATAATGCTAGTCGGTCATGGTGTGTGATTTTCAGTTTCTTTTTGTCTGCGAGCCTTTTGTGTATATTTCTGAATCAATCTCTCTCTCTCCCGCCCTCCCTCTCCCTCCCTCCCTCCCTCCCTCCCTCCCTCCCTCTCCCTCTCTCTCCCTCTCTCCCTCCCTCCCTCCCTCTCCCTCTCTCTCCCTCTCTTTCTTACTCTATATTATCTCTCTTTAATTACTATCTCTATTTTGGGTTCTCTCTCTTGCATACCCTGTCTTTGTACAATACATATGGTAGTTGTGCATGTACAGTATCTCCTGACTCGCTCTACCCCCTTCTCTCTCTCTCTCTCTCTCTCTTTCTTGACTATCTTCTTCTTATCTTCCATCCTACCTTAATTCTCACCCCTTCCCCTTCTCTCTCTCTCTTTCTTGACTATCTTCTTCTTATCTTCCATCCTACCTTAATTCTCACCCCTTCCCCCTCTCTCTCTCTCTCTCTCTCTCTGACTCGCTCTACCCCCTCTCTCTCTCTCTCTCTCTCTCTTTCTCTCTTTCTTGACTATCTTCTTCTTATCTTCCATCCTACCTTAATTCTCACCCCTTCCTCTCTCTCTTTCTTGACTATCTTCTTCTTATCTTCCATCCTACCTTAATTCTCACCCCTCCCCTTCTCTCTCTCTCTCTCTCTCTCTTTCTTGACTATCTTCTTCTTATCTTCCATCCTACCTTAATTCTCACCCCCTCCCCTTCTCTCTCTCTCTCTCTCTTTGACTCGCTCTACCCCCTTCTCTCTCTCTCTCTCTCTCTTTCTCTCTTTCTTGACTATCTTCTTCTTATCTTCCATCCTACCTTAATTCTCACCCCTCCCCTCTCTCTCTCTCTCTCTCCCTCTCTTTCTTGACTATCTTCTTCTTATCTTCCATCCTACCTTAATTCTCACCCCTCCCCCTTCTCTCTCTCTCTCTCTCTCTCTCTCTTTCTTGACTATCTTCTTATCTTCCATCCTACCTTAATTCTCACCCCTTCCCCCTTCTCTCTCTCTCTCTCTCTCTCTCTCTCTCTCTCTCTTTCTCTCTTTCTTGACTATCTTCTTCTTATCTTCCATCCTACCTTAATTCTCATCCCCCCTCTCTCTCTCTCTCTGGACTCTACTGTCTGTCTCCATCTCATACACAGCAAGCATTCAGATAGGAAATATCATGACACAGCGGGCCTGTGCTCACATAATTACGAAACCGTGAGGACTGGAGACATAGCAACCCATCTTGGTACATAAACAAATAGTACAGTTAAGAGGCATGCATATACTAGTTTGCAGACACAAACTCTTGTCCGTCGTTGTCTGTAACAGTGTCTGCACAATGAGACTATGATAGGCTCTGTAATTTTATAGCCGCTCCTGACTCTTGTTTGATGACACAACCAGAGACTGACATAGCTAGGCTCTGCTCAAGGCTTTATGAATGGTGGTAGAGTGTCAAATTAGAGTCTGCGCTTGCAGACTGTGCAGTCTCACTGTCTTGTCTGCATGCTGAGATGGAGACCTAATAATAATCAAACAATTAAAGGTACATGTCATCTTGGACAGCGTTTCATGAAACCGTCACAAGTACAACTTCACCGACATCCCATTGAAACGCATATTAAACTTAATACACACATTTCAATGGGATGTCGATGAACTTGTACTTATGACGGATTCGTGAGACGCTGCCCTGAATTCTGATCATAAACATGCATTTTGAAAAAGATCAGCCTGTAGCATGCATTTGTGTTCATTTGAGCGCGTTTTAAATAGAAGAAGTAAGATTATCTTTCAGAAGTATCCATTTTAATGTGTTTATTTGTTACATCGTTTGTTGAAATCCATGTAGTGCCCTTTGAACTGTTAGCATACAATATGTTCATGTACAAGCCTTGGATTAAGCAGCTAGGAGCAAGGGGCAATTTCTTTTTTAAAGTTGCCCCTTGCCCACAGGGATTTACCAGAGCAAGGGGCAATTTCTTAAGAACCAGGAGCAATTTTCCAAAAACAGATAATGACAACCAATTACAAAAGTTAAATAAGTTCAAAGATACAATGTTAATTTCATAATGCGAATAGATCTACGATCAATTTAATAACTTTTTAATCTTAACAAGATCAACAGGAAAGATTGATTAAGAACATCAACTTGCACATTAAACAGTATTTTAAAGTAACTAATAATATTGATGAGCAAATGAATAAATAAATCGTCAATTTCACGAACATTGAAAGTCAGAAGGACTTGGCAAGTCTATCCCAAATCGAAATCACACCTCAAGCACAAACCTTCCGCCACACTCTCGGCAGAACATGAACTGTCTGTTACCGGGGCTCGAAAGGTTCGCGGTGGGAAGCTGGCCAGCTAGCTTTTTGCCAAAACAATGCTATAAGGTCGGCTGCTGGCAAAATGAAAGTAACTAGGATCGAGAACATCGTAGGTGTACTTAACTTGTCAATAAGAGAATTCTAAATTCTATTTGAGATGAAATGATAAACTAGACCTACAAACAAATCTCGACAGATCTCTAATGACTATTTGAATGCTTGTTTATTTCTTCATTTGACAATTTGTTTTCTTGATCCTTCGAAACATTTGTACGTACGTACGTACGTACGTGTGTGCGCCACAGCACCATCTACATGTAGCGATCGCATGATCATTATGAACATACGTGCGCTAGCCCATATAGTAACAACGGGCGCATTTTCACGGCAAACACTTGCGCCTCAAGAAATGCACACACTAAATACCAAGCTAGTAGAGAGCTCATGCGCGGCAAATGTTTCGTGATTCCTGTATTTTTTCTGTCTCAATATTTTATGGGCGCATTTTCACGGCAAACACTTGTGCCTTGCCGTCTAGTTTTAGATGATTATGGGCGCAATTTGTGTTTTTATGAGCGCAAATATGCGCCCTGCGCCCGCTTAATCGAAGGCTTGTTCATGTAGCACAGTTTAAAGATACTATATCCCTTTTGCAGCCAACATCAAATTCTGTAGAACTTTGCAAGAATTTTGAATATATGTCATGTATGTCCTATCTGTGAAATTTAAACGTTAGCAGTGTCCTAATATTTAAATTATGCAAGGAAACCCGTTTACTTGCTAGACTTCACTGTCAGACACTATATTGAGTGACTGACTGGCTTTTTTTCATCTTTGGTAATAACATACATAAAATGAGCTGTAAAGGGTACATGAGCATTTGTCTACATCAATAACCCACTTCTTGTAATGGCCAAAATTAAACTGATTGAATCTTTGCGCAGCATAAAACGTACGACCATTCGGTACAATGGTCTGAAAAATCAGACTATTACTTACTGGCTCTATAGCTCCTAAGTCGATTCGACAACTAATAGTCGTTATTTTCCCACTTAAAGACATTTTCAAGCCCCCTTTTTTTTAGGGAAGTTCTAAATTAGTATTGTCTTTCAAATGCCGTTGGAATTCAACCTTTTCATTTTTTGGGCCTGCAAATGGGACATAGTTAGTACCTTTAACAGATAGTCCGACAAACAAATATAAATTTGATAAGTGCATCAAATCTGTCTTGTTTTTATCATAATTGAAGGAGTTCTATAAATGACAAAATTCAGAAGGGAGGAGATTAATACAGTTAATTGTAAAGTAATTCTGCAGCAGTCATGGCAGTAATTACTACGCATCACATTTGTACACATAGACAGAAAAACAGAAACACACACACACACAGACATGCATATAGTGATGATAGATATATGTATATGCTGTCAGGGTCCAATTGAAAGCGAAGAAGAGACGATCACTATCTATTTTTATGTGAAGATAGGAGCTTGAATTACCACAGCCCTCTACACTATACTACACAACCCAACTCAATTTCCAGCTAGTCTTAAATGCATCCATTCAGACCTGCTTATATGCTGGTTGTACGTGTTCCTCAGGCATTGGTTATTTCTTGCATTGGCTTTTTGTGTTGGTTGGACAGACACGTCTTGGGCTCTTCATGCCACTCTCTAGCTATGCCACTGTTTCTCTAAAAACATGAAAAGGCTTCTACCTGAAATGCAACAAATGTTAGAAAGACCCTACATGTACATGTATTCCACTGGTTATACTTCGTTAAAATGTCTTTAGTTTAGTTACTTTACACATTTAAAATGATAATATTGGACTTTGAGAAAATAGGGTAGGTCATTAAGTTTATTCAGAAAGGAGTCCCGGCTTCAGATTTTCAAAAGTAATTTTTTGTTGTTATTACTTCTAAATACATAGTATGGATTATGTTTCAATTCACCATTTATTTGCACTTGGTTTAGTTTGAGTCGTTTTACATTGAGTATTCAACTGGTTATTTGGGCAATGCCATTAAGTACAGTAATGTAGGCTGAATATCAAGACTGCCATCATCGTCTTGCCAGTGCAAGCCATCCTTCACTCTCGTCACCGTGCATGCATACATGCCGTACACGCCTGTGTGTATTGCATGCAGATTTCCCGGGCCACGCATTAGCAAATGAGATGTGGTTACAAGCAAGTCGACACACCACCGCTGGCTCTCTCTGCTCATTCCTCTCCTCCAACCTACTTTCAACGCCATCCCCTCGTTGCTCTCGTGCACCGTCCCCGTGCAATTACCCGCGGCCAGCTCTCGCAGGTAATATTATGCAGCCGTCGCCACTGCCATCCCACACTCATTCCGTTTGCGTTGTTCAGGGCGATGTAAAACGCGTACAGCTCCGACGGGTCGCATGATTAATGTTTTGACGACCGAGTCTGAGGAAAAATATTTTTGGAGTATTAGGTTTATTAGATTCGTCGTCGTCTTCGTTGGGAATACCTTAGCCTAGAATTGGTGAGTGGTTTGGTGTGTGATTTATGAATTGGACAGTCATTGGAATGAAGTAAAGGATGAAAGTTAAATGCTTTTGTGCAAAGAGGTTCTCATTAGGGGATAGCTTCGTGGATATATGTTTGGTGTACATAGAGGATCTTGTACTTGTCCGAGATTTATTCCTGCATTATTGGATTCAATTATGTATGTGCGCCAGTGTACATTGTTACGTCAGATGCAACTGGGGGTCTTTATTGTGCGTGGCCATGGATTCATTGTGTGATGTTCTGCGTAGAGATTGATTCAAGCAAGGGAGAGAAAGAGAAAGAGAGAGAGAGAGAGAGAGAGAGAAAGATAGAGAGAGCGGGCAAGGAATGATACAGAGCGGGGAAGAAATGGATAAAGTCAGCAGTTTTGTCCTTAAATATATATTTTATTTCTGTACTTGTTTTACAATGTCATATCAACTTGTGGACTTTTTTGTTTACAAATACTGAAAATGTCAAAAGGTAACAACTTTTTATACAGCTTTATTATAGGCTTGTGCATTCCAAGTTACATATTAATTCATACACCCTCTTTACTTAACAAAGACCAAAGAAATTATTTCTTTTCCATGTTTCTTCAAAGATGAAGGTGACTGTACTATTAAATGTTCATGAATATAACTCTTTACATTTCATTTGTATGTAGTTTAAGAAGGTATTATAAATGCAGTATCAAGATACCCAGGAGCTTGTAGTGATTTTTGGCCTCCATTTAGCTCCTGCATTAGCACCTGTATACTTCCTAATGTAGCCCTAGTATGTTTGTCACTGAGGACATTTCTTTTGTTGAGTATATTTGTTTTCTGTAAAAATTCTGAAGAGGTGCCCCCCCCCCTCAACAACAAAAATTGAGGGTTGTATTGACTAATGTAGAAAAGGGATTAAACATCAATATTTATATGTTATGTAATTAGCACCAGTGCAAGTATGACCCCCCATATAAAAAGGAATAACTAAATAAATAGATTACTAGTCTTTGTAAAGCTCAAATACAGATTTAAGGAGCAGTTTAATCCAGTTGCCTCGGAGAAGAATTAAAGTGGTACAAAAATAAGAGCCTTTCAAGAGCACTTGCATGGCATTGAAATCATGATGTGAGGGCAGACAATAATCTAATGAGAATGCTCTCAAGTGGCTTCTTCAACCATACGTACGTCAGTCATGTTACATTTAACTATTAAAACCAAATCAGTTGAGAGGATAAATATTGATGGTGATTGCAAGGGCACTTCGTGAATTACTTTCCTGGTCCCAATTTCCATTACACTGAGCTAGCAATTAGTCATCAAAGACCTAATGCAATGGACCTTGAAATGTATTTATGCCCTTTTACCACTCAAGGTTCATCAATGTGAAGACCATCTCATTTTAGATGGAGAATAGTTTCCTGCGAGATGGCCTGTAAATAATTCATCGGTCATTCACATTAGCAGTATTTTGTGGGTTTTTATTGTCAAGACAAGGTTGTGTGCTTAGAAATCTCACCTACCGGTACATGTACATGTATAACCTATTTTCAGGGATTATTTTTTGACAATTTTTCTTTTTCCAATTTTCCAGATGTCATCTACATGATTTGCAATCTCCTTGTGAATTTGTTTAGAATCTCTCAGTTTTATGGACACAGTTTTTTTTTCCAACAACAAAAATGAAACTGCAGAATTTTCCCGTGATAGCTACATGGATGTTATCAAATGAACATTATCCCTACATGTAGATTAGACTAGTACTAGTACTAGTAGACTACATACATGTAGTAATGTGCATGAACAAATTTCTACCTCCGATGTTGGAATATTCATGCCACATTATTATATTCCTCGGCAACTGGAACACACCTCCCCTCTCTCTCTCTCTCTCTCTCTCTCTTGTAGAGATTTTCGTTTTTTATCCTGATATTTGATTGCAGTATTGATCTGTCTGAAAATTAAGAACTGTAGAATTACAGCAAAAATATAATAGCAATAGGAATTCAAAGTTAAACAGCCTTCTGGCTCTCAACAAACGATGTGGAAGTAAATGTTATTTATGATGTCGATAATTTACAAGTTTATGTCTTGTCTAGATGTTTGATAAAGATGTTGGAATACTCATGCAACACTTTTTCTTAATCCACTCCTTGTAAATGATTACTGGATTGAGGAGAAGCGATGGCTCAGTGGTAAAGCAGTGGTCTCAGAACCTGGAGGTCCCGGTTCAAAACCAAGTCAATGAGCTAGTGCCCTTTGGTAAGGCATTAATCCTCATTACCAAGGCCCTCTGAGAGGACTTAAAGCTATCGGTCCCCCGGTTGCTTTCTTTTAGCAGGCAGGTAAAACAAACCATCAAACCAAACCAAATCTCTGTATAGACAAACTTTTCCATAGTGTAAAAGGGGCTGGTTGTACTTTGAATCATATCAACCATTGGCAGGTACTCTTACGAGAGAAAGATCGTTATAAGTGTAAACATGAGAGTCCATCTATGAGATTAATCCCTTTCATTTAGAGATTTGAGATGACTTGTCATTTTGGATTTCCCAGCGTATCTGGTCCGGATCATAGAATGCACTCTGCTTGATTGTTTGACTGGCCATGTGTGAATGGCTATCACTCTCTCTCTCTCTCTCTCTCTCTCACTCTCTCTAGATGTCTCTAGATGTCTCTCTCCCTCTCTCCCTCTCTCCCTCTTCCCTTTCACTCTCTTTCACCCACTCTCTCTATCTCCTTTCACTCTTTCTTGCTCTCTCTTTCTCACTCTATCTCTGTCTCTCTCTCTCTGTCTCTCTCTCTCACTATATTCCTATCTCACTCTCCGTCTCTCTTTCTATCATTTTTTCACTTTCTTTTTGTTTTTAAATTGTTCCCTCAATTTTCTTTTAATAACGTCATAGAACTTGAGCTTTACATTGAATAAAACAAAAGGATTTTTGTGCTGGTACAGAGCTGAAATTTGATCACAGTTGAAGTTGGGGGTGATGGTTTTATGTGTGATTTGTTTTGTTTCCGTCCAAACTGGACTTGCCTTGAGTTGTAATACTGTTGAAATTCAGCGGCTTATACCAGGAAGATGTACATACGGTATATATATATAGAGGCCATTTTTGTATGAATACTATATTCTAGTGCCATTATTTTTGCAAGGGTTTTTATTTTCATGGGATTTGTGAATTGTCGTAGGAAACTTCAACATGTGAAAATCAGACGGGAGTGCATGTATGAACGTAAATTGTACTGTTCGTAACCTTTGTTGATAATCTTGAAAAGGATGTCCGTCTCCTTGATATCTCCAAAAATTCATGTCTCTCTATTTCATGCAAGAAATTGTACTGTGTTTGAAAATAGCGCTTTGAAATGTACTCATTTCGATACATTGAGCTCAGTCTGCATCCATTGTTCAATTATAGGGGAAAATTACATGTATCCTATGAATATCACGTGTACAATGTAGTATTGCAGCATTTTAAAAATCCTTAGATTGGCAAAACGTTGAGAGGCTCCAAATCATTGCATTTCAATAAAAATTGGCCATATTTTTCAATTTTTCAACCAAGTTTCTACCCATATATTTGTTTTTAGTGACATTACTTTCTATTACAACAATGTAACGATGAAAGAAAAACAATTTGTTTTCAATTGGAAGAACAACTTGTGATCAATTTAGCCCTTTAAAAAAATCATGTACTGAAATAGTTCAAGTGTTATATACTGCTATAAATATTATTCTACAAGCAGCTTTTGATCATGTATAATGTTCTTTTTTTGCCATCTTATGACTCCTCCCTCATCTGACGACAGCAGCCATTATGAAATTGAAATCCTTTCACTGTATTTCTCTCATCGTAGTTTATGGCTGCAATATCTGCGGCAGGCACGTACTGCTCTTGATAGAGATTTATGGAATGGTGCTTGATTGCAAGGGCCATTTTATAGTGTCTGCCATAGAATCAGAAGGGGGACTGATTTAAGGGATCCGTAACTTTGTCTCAGATTCTGAAACAAAATCCTGGATTTAGCTCATGCTGCAATGATAATTATAAACCTGTAGGTCAGTCAGGAACCCCATGACTTTTACAAGCCGATCGCCTGTCTGATTATCAAGATATTTATGATTGGAAATCGAAACCAAATTTTGCGTTTTCATAACACTACAGTCTATTGGGGAAAACGAGTATGGTAAAACCGGTCACTCAAAGATTTTTACTTGTTTGAGGCACTTCTTGATCATTTTGAAGCGATTTTTTTTAGGGCTTCAATATTACACCATATCACAGTCACTGATAACACGTAGGGCCGTGCATTTCAGATTTAACATTAATAAACGATGCCTTTTTTTTAAAATGTTTTTATTGGAATTACATGTAGAGTCCTTATGGTATCAACAGATGATAGTTAATCCTGAGATTCAGAAGGGCATTAAAGGGGGAAGTCCACCCTGATAAGTTGGTTTTAATAAAAGCAGAAAAATGAGAGAAACAAATTACAGAAAGTTTTACCTAGCCTATATCTAATTAAAAATAGGAAAGTTGTGAATTTTTGAAGTTGTCATCAGTGAAACACAAATTGGCAACACTGACATATCTTGCGAGCTCCTCTCCAATCTGCTCTGTCCAGAAAATGTCATAGACTTTCTCATTTTTTTAGTTATTGATGATGGAAAAGATTTGTTTTATACAGTACATTGGTTGTATAAGAATATATTTGCAATGATTGTATTTAGGGTGAATGTATGTGATTGAAAATTGTCTTAATGGAAAATATAAAGTTTTTAATTTGTCTAGTACAGGGCAAATGGGAGGGAATCTCGCAAGATATGTCACAGAGTTGCCAATTTGTGTTTGATTGATTGCACCTTCAAACTGTCATAACTTTCTTATTTTTATTCGGTTTTTGCTCAAATTGTCACTGACCTGTTACTCTCTTTTTTTTTCTGCTTCTATTAAAACCAACTTATTATCAGGGTGGACTTCCATTTTAATCATACACTCTAATATAGAGTTAAAGCTAATCTTAAAGAGAAGGTTGAGTTCTGGGAAGAGGTGCAAAATAATTTGTGAGCGTTATCATTGTAATTATGCAAGTGTAGAAGAACATCAGATAAAAAATGTTTCCTGAGAAGCATGGCTGTTCAAATGCCTTAATATTCTAAATATGGCATGAAACAGCATAAAAATCGGGACGGATTTTTATGCCACATGTTTGTGTAGTCCCATATACATCTTTCTGTGTACAGTGCTTGTAACTTTAACAAGCCTGGGCCAAATTTCTTATCATTTTGATGATTCCAGAACCTTGCAGTACACACCAATACTTATATGCTAGATGATCAACCTTTTCTGATCGATTCCACACTGTTTCTTTCACAATTCAATCGCATGACCAGAACTCAACTTTATCTTTAAGCTGTGGTATGGGAATCGTATGTCGAGAGAACATGGCTATAATTCATTCTGGATTGTTTATCCTGCAGTAGATTGATTGTTTGAACCAATAAAATAAAAACAAACTCACAAAAACTTGCTGAAAATCATCTTCAATACAAACCACAACTCCCATTCGCACATAGTGACCTGTGTTTAATAAGCACATGATGTCGGGCCTACTTACCCGGATTTCCTTATCTTTCTATGCTCATTACTCAGCTCCTATACATTTTCTACCATTTATGTAATTTATTTGTAATCTTGAACATTCAGTGTAAGTTTTGTTGGATTGTGTGAGAATTTATTATTTTTTATCATTACCAGAACTCACAAGCTTATCTATAATCATACACTTGTATATATATATAGTTAAAGATAAAGACCAGTTATGGTCATGCGATTGCATTGTGAAAGAAACGTTGTGGAATCGATCAGAAAAGGTTGATCATCTAGCATATAAGTATTGGTGTGTACTGCAAGGTTCTGGAATCATCAAAATGATAAAGAAATTTGGCCCAGTCTTGGTAAAGTTACAAGCACTGTACACAGAAAGATGTATATGGGACTACGCGACCACGTGCGCGATATCTATTTGGTCCCAATAGATATAATAATTTACCAAATATATCAATTAGTAGGCGGTTTCCCAGCAAAATTTGTATCATCACGTACTAGTCAAAACATATTCTTTCACATGATTGGTAATGAGAGCTTCCATTTCATTTGAGAGAGAGGGGCGTTTCCAAAGCTGGTCTTTACCTTTAAAGATACTATGTCCCTTTTGCAGCCAACATCAAATTCTGTAGAACTTTGCAGGAATTATGAATATGTCATGTATGTCCTATCTGTGAAATTTAAACGTTAGCAGTGTCCTAATATTCAAATTATGCAAGGAAACCCGTTTACTTGCTAGACTTCACTGTCAGACACTATTGAGTGACTGACTGGCTTTTTCATCTTTGGTAATAACATACATAAAATGAGCTGTAAAGGGTACATGAGCATTTGTCTACATCAATAACCCACTTCTTGTAATGGCCAAAATTAAACTGATTGAATCTTTGCGCAGCATAAAACGTACGACCATTCGGTACAATGGTCTGAAAAATCAGACTATTACTTACTGGCTCTATAGCTCCTAAGTCGATTCGACAACTAATAGTCGTTATTTTCCCACTTAAAGACATTTTCAAGCCCCCTTTTTTGGGAAGTTCTAAATTAGTATTGTCTTTCAAATGCCGTTGGAATTTAACTTTTTTCATTTTTGGGGGCCTGCAAATGGGACATAGTACCTTTAATGCCTTCTGGCTGTCAGCAGATGTTATTTAAGCCCTTCTATCCCTGAGCAGATGATATGAAGTATATTGATTGATACTTTCCTCTGTCTGGCTCTCCGATACCCATAAATTAATGTTGCCGCTCTCGGGCGCTCTGCAGTTATGCCAAAGACGACATTTTACGATGGAATGGAGATTGAGAGCGCATCCGGCTCTGTACATGTATGTAAGATCCATAGGGTTTTAAAAGTTGCCCCTCTTGTTGGAGATGGTACCATGAATGTTAATTTCTATCTTGCATGTAATAGTAATTTGTATGTTGCCTGGTTGGAGATAGAAAGGTATCAACTCAGTGTTGAAGTTTATGAGTTAATGTCTATCTGGCTCCAAACAGACAATCTATTAGGTAGTATTCTATTGAATTATATACAGTATATACAGTGCGTCCAAGAAAAAAAACCAAACCGAGAATTATCGATGTTTTATCATATTAACCTAATCACAATTATATTAATAAATGACACACATTTGTAAAGCTTAGATCCTCCTCTTTCATTTGATGCAACTCCTATGACACATATTTCACGCATGAGTGAAGTGAAAAGAAAACGAGTTCGTTTTCACTGGCTGCCTGCCATAGCAACAAACAGAGTTGACAAAAGACTTAGAACTTTGTTATTCCTGGCTCATTTTTCTGGGACGCGCTGTATATACACTGTAGAAGCTAGTATGGTGATCTGCTAGGTGAATGACCACTCCAATTGCACTGGTGCTTGACTACTTGAACCCTTTCGTGACAATTATTCCACATTTTGTGGTCTAGCTCAATAAATTTTGATTCAGAGCCCTGAAAAATATACCAGATACACAAATAGAAAGGGCAACAATTGCTGCACACACTGCATTCATTTTTGTTTCATGACTACCTTGCATTTGATGTTAGGAATTTTTAAAAGGAAAATGTGTTTTAAACTCCTTAAATTGGCAACATGTTAAGAGATTAAAAATCTTTGTTTTTCAATAAAAACTGGCCATTTTCAAAACTTTTTGACAACATTCTCACCCTGTGTATGTATTATTTTCAGAGACATTTTTTGCATTCTATCACTGTAGTCTAGATATAAAAGAAAAATATTATTGTTGCCAATACCAATTTAGCCCTAAAATAAATCCTCTCCTGAAAGGATTAAACATGCATCTTTCCTATAGAATATAAGTCCTCGTCTTGTGACTGCCTGCAGAAAATTATTGTTGATGTGAAAAAAAAGACAAAGATTGAAGTGTTGTTTACTTGTTTTTGTGCCAACCATCTGTTGTTTCTATGCTTTATTGAAAAAAGGGACAAGTTGGTTTATCTGTTTAGAGCCAGGAATATTAGTGTGTAGGCTTTAGACGATTCATAAGAACTACAATGTACAGCAATCAATTTGTCGACAGACTACAGTACATTTCAGATAGAAATCAAATCAAATCATGTCAAAGATAGAATCAAAGCATCTGCAGCAGACTTGCCGCAGACAGTCATCATTTTCACATGCAAATTAGTTTTGCCGCAGACTTAATTGCCGCAACCTTGCTGCATACTCTTCATCATGAATGTTCAACAGGCAAGTCGTTGAATCATACTTTGCTTGAGAAACCGACTATTCATTTTCAAATTTTCTGTCTAACGTTATACATATGTCGTGATCTTCCCCCATGGTTACAATATATTTCTTTGGAAGAAAAACACAAAAACAGGTTGCGTTTTTTCGTCTATGACGTCATCTGTTGAGTGGCAGAAGGGAATTAACTCTCTAACTTGTACTTTCACCTGGAGTCGACGCCCTTCTGGCTTTCGGCAGACGGTACCTTCAATCTAATTAAAAACAATCTGCATTGTTTATTCAGGCGGTGGCATGACAAACGCACAAGTATGACAGATTGAAAGGAAAAAAAGCTATAAAGACGTCATGCCAAATCAATACAATACTCTGTATTTGGCAGAGAAATGAAATTTTGTAGCTATATTTTGAAGGTGGATCAATTTTATGAGATTGGATTTGTCACCTGTTCCAACAAGTGTTCTACAGGTGACGTTCAGCTGCTATTGTCCTCGGGAGAATACATGCTATTGGCGTGATGAAATCAATATCAATAGTGCATGTATTTTTTTTTTAAATTTCTAATGCCAGCAGGTAACAATTTGTTGAGATAAAAGTACAGGTGTTAGTTTTATGCATGATGATGATCATATAGCTACCGGTACTTGTATTTTCCCGGTAAGATCAAGTTAACTTAAACTTTGGGACTGAAGTGGCCTTTTTTCTGGCTATTAACACTAGTCAAGAGATGAATCACATTGTAATATACATGTGAACTGGTAGTAGCAGCAGAAGGGAGTTTATGAGGGGGCATTTTCCACCTGCCCCCACTCCCGTCTTATGATTTCAGTCAAAGTCTCTGCCCACTGACACCATGTATGCCCCTATATTTTTTTTTAATGTTTCATGAAAGAGAGAGAGAAAAAGAGGGAGAGAGAGAGATTGAGGCGCGATAGCTCAGTTGGTAGAGCAGTGGTCTCGTAATCTGGTGACCCGGGTTCGAAACCAATTTGATGCGCTAGTGCCCTTTGGTAAGGCATTAATCCTCACTACCAGGTCCCTCGGAGAGGACCTTAAGCCGTCGGCCGTCTGGTTGCTTACTTACAAGCATTTATGCTTTCTTAGCAGTCAGGTAATATAACCATCACAACAACTAAAATTGAGAGAGAGAGAGAGAAGAGAGAGAGAGAGAGAGAGGGAAAGAAAGAGACAGAGAGAGAGAGAGAGGGAGAGAGAGGTAGAGAGAGAGAAAATACAACATTATTATGAAGATACAATGATATTTTAAATTTCAAATATCTAATTCTCTGTACATCTGCATCTATTAAAAAATATGCCATCCTGCATATGTGTATATACATAAAACGTGTAGGCAAAAAATTCACCACCACCGTAGCAAAAATTGATTTGTCAAACATTTAATCAGATTTACTTAAAGTGGCTCTTCGTGAAGACAATTAAATCAACTTATATTCAGTATCGTCATGCGAACAATATAAATACCCCACTTCTTAAATCAAATATGACCGCATTATCAAATCTAATATTGGGGGATTTACCCTCCAAATTTGCGCCAGTAATGATATCTTCAAGTTGATTATGTCTGGAGAGTGGAGAGTTCTATTTGTCTAGTCCAAAGTGCGAGCTTCAAGTCAATTTGGTTACACAATATTAGTTGAGTTCACACGACATTCGGTTGACTTTAAACCAAAAGATGTTTTGCTCTTGATGTAAGGGGTTCCATGTAGCTGTACTGTAATAAAAATATGAGCTTCAAATATTACTTCTATACATACCGTGTGAGTAAAAAAAAAGTTTACACCTGGAAAATTGCTACTTATTTAAAAAATCATCTATGAACAGTAAATTATTATACATCTTATGAAAGAGTGTTTTATCCCAAATCACTTGGTATCATTTTTGTGTGGTATGTGTTCACGCTTGGATGAACAGGAGGCATTGTTTGCGAGAGTGCAAAAATCGACTTGCGCCAAAGTTGCTTATCTGATGTTTAAATAAAACAATTGGGATTTGGGTATTAAATCGGTTTTTGCAGATCCAAATATCATCCCTAACAAATTTAATCATGCCACACATCAAATATCGAATATCAAATATCAACGAACATTTTAGCGCGCGTGTGTGTGTGCGTGTGTGACTTTGCTTCTGCAAAAAGCATATGCAATGCATTTCATTTGATACATCCAATTCATTCTCTCACTCCGCTAATCCCAACATAATACATACTGTAGGCATCACTTTGGCGCAAGTCGATTTTTGCACTCTCACAAACAATGCCTCCTGTTCATCCAAGCGTGAACACATAGCACACAAAAATGACACCAAATGAACTTGAAGTTTAAAACTGTGATGGTCCTGTATGAACACAACTATTGATTGGTAAATTGGTTGATATATAAATTGAAGGAGGGGAAGATTTGGCATGTGTTGGAGTTGTCAGATCAGGCAGGATGGATGGCCCAAGGTTGTACTGCAAGGAGAATTCAGTATGGTGCTATTCCAAAAGCTTCAATTTTGCAGATGTATGTTCTCATGGAAGCTAGGCCATCTGTTGAAACAGAATGTGAACAAATTTTTACTTCTTTAACAATCAAATAGCTTAACAGAGATGCCAACCAGTACGATTAAATCGTATTTAGTACGATAATAAGAGTGAAATACGATAATACGATGTCACCTCTTAAAATACGATTTTTCATCTTTCAAATTTTTTTTTTTTTTTTTTTTTTTTTAACCATAAAAATCACATAGAAACATGTACAAGTAAACACCCCGCAACCCCCAAAAAAACTTTGCTTTACAATTTTCTCATTAAATTTTAATTTAAACTTGATCGTTCTTACCAGTAAAACATTTTTCTGAAATTTTACTGGCCCGGAATAACGGGCCAGTGGTAGTGTCGAGTTTTCGTGAAAATCTGTTTTTTTTTTTTTTTTAAAGGATATTCAGTCTGTTTTTTTTGTGTCAAGAGGTTGGCATCTCTGGTTTAATAACATATTTAAAAAGCATAACAAAGAAATATCTTAAGAAATTATAATTTAAGGTATTCTCCACTACATGTAGATAGTAAATAGGTAGTAAATAGCTAGTACATATATGTTTGTTACTTTTAAATGTTCTGCTCAAAATTTTGAAATGAGAAATACGTTCATGCCCATAGGTCTTAGAATAACAAGGAAAACCATACACTGTATGAAAGTAAGCTGTATTGGGAAAATAACCATGAAAAGTACGATATTCTTCTATTCCAAATTTAATTTCAAGGGTTTACCCTTCAAATTTGGTGCTTCATTAAATTGTGAAGGTGACCATAAAACTGGTGTGAAAGTTATCGAGTCCAAAAGTGCTGGAATCCAATGAATTTTGTTAAGTTGTATTGATTAGTCGATATTGATTGGATTAAGTACATGTAGGCGCCCTTCATCCTAAAAAGTGCTTGAGTAACATGTTTGATACCAGCTGTACGTTGTCTATCTATAATGTGTAGAGGCTAGCTTAAGTTCGATATAGTTACAGTTTTACTTCATAATCTGCTTCTTTCTCATGGTATTTTATTCACCTTTACCTGTGATGCTCTTTTTTCCCCTTTTCCCCTTTTCCCTTTTTCCCTTTTTCCCCCCTTTTCCCCTTTGCTTGAGTAACATGTTTGATACCAGCTGTACGTTGTCTATCTATAATGTGTAGAGGCTAGCTTAAGTTCGATATAGTTACAGTTTTACTTCATAATCTGCTTCTTTCTCATGGTATTTTATTCACCTTTACCTGTGATGCTCTTTTTTTCCCCTTTTTTCCCCCTTTTCCCCTCCCCCCTTTTCCCCTTTTTTTCCCTTTTTTCCCTTTTTTTCCCCTTCTCATCCTTTTCAGGACAGGATTTATTTTGATCACATATTGTTCTTCAAATTGGCAAAATATACTATTTTTCTTTTATCGCTACAATGATAGAATAAAATGTAATGTCTCAGAAAACAATACACATGGGCGAGAATGAGCAAATGTCTTTCGCACGAAGTGCATTTCAAAGAATAATCCACTGTACCCATTTACTTCACCGGACCTGTGTGGAGAGTGGCAAATGCAGATAAGTGTCTTGTCAAAGGATGTAAGCGCTGTGGCAGGGATTTGAACTCTGTACCTTTTGATCCACAGTCCACTGACTTGTCCACTAGACCACAGCACCACTACATCAGCTTAAACAAAATTTGCCCTAGAGTTGAACAAAAAAATGCCCACTCAATCAATCCTGAATCCATGTGTTAAATGGGTACAGGTAGGAAGGAATTCCTTGGATATTATTGGAGCACCTTTAGCACCTTGTGTGGTGGATATGTGTGCTATAAAAAATATATAATATTATTATCGTTGCTGTTATTATTGTTATTAAGAATGCCCTAGAGTTAAAATATTGCTCTAGAGTTGATTGTTGAAGGGGTGTGCAAATGCGTTTTACTTCTGAGCGGATGGAGAGGTGTTAGAGAACACCCAGACTGTCGCTATGCTATGCTGTTGCTTTGTTTATATACATTTATATCCATATCCAAATATCTATTATTAAAGATGTTATTATCGACAACGGGTACTTTCTGCCTCGCAATGATTTCCCTTTTTCACCATATATCCATTATTAACGATGAGTAGATATCTAGGGTGTTATTATCGACAACGGGGTACTTTCTGCCTCACAATGATCTGTGGAGATATTACCCTCTCGCTCCTGTTCATGATTTATGTAGTTAGAAAGGCAAGAGTAATAACCCTGCGTTGAAATATGGATGGGGGTGAGGGAGTTTAGGTGGCTGACATGACCCCCAATATATGGGACTGACACGAGGGAATGAGTAGCTGACGCACGTCCAAGTATGTGGGGCCGACGCCTTTGGTGGTTGACATTCTTTCAATACATGTTGGACTTACTCGAGGCTATTATTAACCCCTTGACTCCTGAATTCTCTTGTTCCCATAGGCTTAATACATGAGCTACCCTGTTCCAGTAGTCAATGGGTTCAGTAATTTTCTTAGATTGATCCTCTCTCCACATTGCTATTTACAAAGACTATAAAGTGTTACATTAGTTTGTCCTATAAACTTATATGCTAAGATGATAAATTGTAGTACCGGTATTGTATTTTATTTGTAGATTTATGTATGAAGCTATCTTTAAAGTATTCAGGACCGCTAAATTGATAAAGCCTTTTTTTCTTCCAAGTGGTGACATGTACCTGCCCTCTATTTTTATGCTTCAAAAAGTCAATTTTCTCACAAGTTTGGACATAAACTTAATCAAAAAGCTAAAATCACCGTTCATATATTCCCCCCCCCCCTAAATTTTAAGTTGTCATGGTTTTGCCTGATAACGCATTTTACAAATGTGCCCCCAAATCGTCTTGCTGCTCATGCCTCTGGTGTAGTTTCTAAAAAGGCTTTGAAGTTTAAAGTGCATAAAACAAAACTCAAATTTGAATCATCCTGAATAGGTAAACCCATTAAATACCCAAAGTCTGATAGTGCACTCTGGCTTGAGTCTGTGAAAAATAAGTGACATACCCAATATAAAACATAGTCTGCAGGAACAGACTCTCATTTGACACTTTAACACATTTCCTAAAATCTGGAGCAGAGCCTAGCACCGTCAGTCTCTGGCTGTGCATGTGCACTGTGCAGAGCCGCTAAAGTACAGAACCTACGTAGTATGGTGTCAGCCTAGTCTCGTAGTGCAGACACTATTCGCACAGCAACTGACAAAGGTTTATCCCTGCATGCTGAAATGCGGTGTGCTGTCGGTGTAGTCTTATAGTGCAGACACTGTTATCCACAACGCTGACAAGGATTAGTGCCTGAAAGCTATTAAATTACAGAGCCTATGCAGCATGCTGTCAACGTAGTCTCATAGCAAAGACACTGTTACGCACAGCGACTGACAAGAATTTGTCCATGCAAACTAATCAAGTCGAAGATCCAGCTGGTTAATTTCAGGCCTTCCTTGGCCCCTCGAGCAAGGGCAGAATACTGCCATAGCAGTTAAGTGTGAAAAGCATGTCGAGCATTCTGTTGGGGCTGTCACCTATGGCACCCTGGGTAGGCCACAGGTGCGTAGTGCTGGGATTAATCAAGGTTTAATCCCCCACTCATGAATTACTTCCATTAATCACTTGCTAGCATGGACTCCCTCACCTTGGAAGAGAAAGGTCACAAAGGTCATAGTCACTTACAAAAGAGGTTGATTGATTGGGTTGGGGAGGGGGGTGGAGGACTGTAGGAGGTTCTGGGACATGCTCTGGAGACAGTATAGCTGTACATGCTAGTTAATGTCCTGTACTACTCAAATTCGTAATTTTAACTCTGGACCCAACAATAACCGCTTACACAATCCCCAAGTCCGTTTCCCTAAACGTTGCATAAAATTCAATCAAAACAGTAAACCCAGGCTAACACCATGACCCCCCGCCCCACCAAGGCCCCCTCTACAACAGTTAAATACTAACTTGTATCTTTCATGAAATACAGCCTCAAATATAGGATGGATCATCCAGTAGAAGCACTTTAGAATTGTCGTTCATGTTCCTGACATTCACTCACAAGGTCACAGGTTCAAATCCCAACCCATGTGCTGACACTTTAATTCCTGAGACAATGCATTTTATAGACAGTTTCTTCTCTCAACTCAGGTGCAGTGTGACATTACTTACCTATGTCAAATCTATCCCTGAATGCTGTTAGTACTACGTTAGTGCTGGAAAAAATTAAATGGCCACTTTTTTACCTTGGCATTAGATGCACTTACACTGCTAGCCAAAATCATCAATTTTTCTCACATTCCAATGTTTCGTCGGAAGTTGCTAAAATCAACTACAAGCAAACACAACGACAAAAATCAATAAAAGAAATCCACCTCTAGGGTGTGTTTCGTTTTAGACGCCGGCAGAAATTTCACTGATTTTTGCAGTTTTAAAAGTAAAGACCAGTTTTGGAAACGCCCCTCTCTCAAAAAAATGAAATGGAAGCTCTCATTACCATTCATGTGAAAGAATATGTTTTGACTAATACGTGATGATACAAATTTTGCCGGGAAAGTCGGAAACCGCCTACTAATTGATATATTTGGTAAATTATTATATCTATTGGGACCAAATAGATATCGCGCACGTGGTCGCGTAGTCCCATATGCATCTTTCTGTGTACAGTGCTTGTAACTTTACCAAGACTGGGCCAAATTTCTTATCATTTTGATGATTCCAGAACCTTGCAGTACACACCAATACTTATATGCTAGATGATCAACCTTTTCTGATCGATTCCACAACGTTTCTTTCACAATGCAATCGCATGACCAGAACTGGTCTTTATCTTTAATGCCTGCTCTCAAAACATCGGTGAATGATTCCGGTTTTGGGTCATGTGACTCTCCTAGTTTCTGTGCTTATGCATACGTACCACTCACCAAAAAATTGGAATGAGCAAACACTAACTGTTTTTTATGGGTTTTTCAAGAAGTGTAAATGGCAGTAAAAACAATAAAAGATTTTTCTAAATGATGTTAGGCATTGTGGCGTGCGCCTGTAATCCAGCTAATAGTGGAAGTTACAAACTGATTCAGCCGAGGACGCAGGTTCGAAACTGAGTCACGTCTTTCAGATGGTGACGTTAAAGGTCGGTCCCCAGACGTAAATAATCATATCTGATTGATACACGTCTGTAAAAACCCAATACACACACACACACGTTTGGGCTGTGTAAATGGGGCTATTGTTGATATGCAAGAAATAAAGTAACATTGATACTGCTCATTCATTTGTTGAATATTTGAAGGGAATATCACCACGTTTTCACCTAAATTTCAACATTTCCTTTTCCCTCTGCTTTTTCCTTCCTCTTGCAGGATTTTCTTGGAATAATAATCTTGGAATAATATTTGTTTGGACACAGAAGAAAGTGGAAAATTGGGTACTGTACTCCCAGCATCATATGACAGTTAGGTAAGTCAGCTCTTAATTAAAAGAGATATATGTATATCTTCTGTTGACAGCCAGAAAGGGCTCTGAAGAGAAGATAAAGATATATGTGTATTGATATATGTTACTGTATATCTTATGGCTTTTTCACATATGGTGCGGTGTACGACCGCTGTCTTTTGGTATATGTAATTGTAAACGTTTGTGGCGTTGGTGTACCCGTTTCACAAAACCTTTTTTCAATGACAAGTGACAAAAATCAGTGACAAATCTGCTAATAACCAATCAGAAGCAAGGATTTCACTAGCTTACAACAAAAACTGTCATTTGTCACTGATGACAAGTTTTGTGAAATGGGGGCCCTGGACCTTCTCCTTTACAGTGTTTTTTAAGATACATAAATAATTTTTTTTTTAAATTGCCATGGTTTACAACAGCATATGTGGACGGGCATTAAACATTTTGATATGGTCTTGAAAATAATGGAATTGTTTTTTTGTTTTTTTTCTCAGAATGTTAGAGAAAGTATCGAAAGTTTTAATGGAAAGGGCAAGCTTTATTTAGATCTTTAAAAAAAAAATCAGAATTCTATATTGGTTCCACATGGGACAGTTTTGCCCATAGTGGATTATTATTCTGGACAAGCAATTGCTATCTTGGGAAAATAACAAAAGCGTTACTAATGCTTCTAGACAAATATTGCCTCGTCATGTAAACCCGAAACTCACTCTCATAAACAATTATTTCCAGTTAGCTATGACAAGATACCCATGTTGCGCTTGAAAGAAAAGCACCCACGGGCAAAAATGAAATGGCAATGCAGCGTGCGTTCAAAGCGAGAGTTACCCAATCGTTTTCATTAGCGATGCCGGGGCCTGTGTCGATGACTGCGTAATGGGCAGCGCATCTCGGATGTAACGCAGTCGCACGTCTAGAGGGGGACGGGGATATCAGAAACGCAGCCTGACATTTCGCAGCCAGCTCAAGTTTCCATCGTAGCCCGACGCACCAAGAGTCATGTTACCAGTGTTATGACAAGTTGACAGGACAATTTTGATTTCTTCATCTATACCCAGTGTGGGTTCATGAATTTTGTTTTGTTTTCTTTTTCTTCTTCTGTTTTGAAAGTGTAACAATGATAGCTTCAATGTTTTTACTTGCTCAACTACAGTATGAAGGCACTGACTTTGAGCGCGGTCAAGATGGGATGGATTTGATACGTGTACAAACCTCTGTATCAGCCTCTACATGTTAGAGTTATAAAAGGATGTGTATTTATAGCATTGAATAGCAGGGGGGCAATAGATCATTTTAGGTGAGGGGGAGGGGGCATGTTGTACCAATTTTACCAAGTGTGCCAAAGATTTTCCAACTAGTAAAAAGATAACATATTGTAAATGCATGTGCACTGTACATTATGTCTTCATTTTTTTTACATTTTTTACATTTTTTTAGGGGGAAATATTGCTCACAAATAAACTTTGTTTTACTCTCTACATTTGTGATGTGCTAAAGACACTGTTTAAAATTCAGAAATTAATACTTACAGAATATATTAAAAAGGGGTATCACCCCCACACACACACACACACACACACACACACACAGCTCTAGTGTTGCCCCTAATGACAAGCTGTTTAAGCACTACTTCAAACAAAAGTCAATAGTTTGTTATGTGTCTAGTGCTTCAGACTGGTATATGATTTTGGACAGTGGAAATTCCCGAGAGAAAAGTAAATATGAAGAGTAATTGAAAATATTGTTTCAATTCTAAAATCTATATTAATATCTTACAGGATCTTTCACATGTGGGTCACAATATTTTTCAAAAAAGTGTAGATATTATGCAGACTATTTGACAGGGTTTGCCAACCAGTCCTTATACTTTGAACTGATGAGTTTGATTCATCATAGCAACAGCGTTTGATCGAGTTGCTACACTTGGCAATATTATAGGGGCCAGCTGGTGTTGTTGAAGGGGACATATAAATACAAGGAACATTAATGGGCCTGACCACCTATCAAAACAGTGATTGATGAGTTGATAAAGACAAGAGCACTTCAGAAAAATTAAGATTCCTTTCTCAGTTTCTGTCTCACCCAGACAGACGTAGATTTATGTGAATAGGATACCAGTAATTACAAGTAGTTTAATTGCTGTATTCAAAAGAAGCAAAATAAAAATGTACATATTATCTGTTGAAAGCCTGAAGGGTGTTACATCACTCTGAAAGATAGGAGTAAATGCCCTTCTGCCTCTGAACAGACTCTCTATAGGCCTGTTTTCATCAGACCGAAGTTGCAAACTAACCTGCTATTTTAACTAGCCCGATCTCGAATAAGCCAGCTAATTTGCGTCTTCATCAGCCCGCAGTTGCAATTAGCGGGCTATTTGGTCGAGAAAATATCCCGAGAAATATTGATCTTGTTTCCTAAATAGCCCGCTATTTTGTAAATAGCGGGCTAATTTGCGCTAGTTTGTGATGAGCGTATCGGTCTGATGAAGACAGGCCTTCTATGTGAAGTTTCTAATTTTATGTATCTATAACTGTAGTTAACACCTTTGAAGTTCATGTAGTTATGCCCTTTCAACATTCCTATCAGCTGTTAAGAATAAGATGCCTTTGTATAACAGCTTGATAGCTTCCTCAGTAGGATAATAGGCGTAAACCAAATAAAAGTGTTTTTTTTAATAACATTAGAGTTACGCCCTTTCGGTACTCCTATCGGCTATTAAAGCCCCTCTAAAGTGTTGGGAGCCCCACAAATTTGATGGCAAAATTTCACTTAAATTGTATCATAATGTGAAAGAGGATGTGATTTAAGACTCATTTCTGCAAGAATGGAATAAGAATAAGTAGTATTCTAGTAGACAAGACAGTAGTCTGCAATATATACATCTCATATCCCCCTTGTGAATGTCTTTGAAGTACTTTAAGCTCTTTCTACGAACCCATCGGCTATTAATGTACCTTTGTGTCTCCCCAAGTAGATTACGTAGAATAGGATTAATGCCATTCCTTGATTTGCCCTGCATTAACTACCAATCTGTGAAGAAAGGTACACGGAAATGACCGGACGACTATTCATCCGCATCGGAATTCCAGGCATGCGTGAAATGCATATGGTCGTAATTGCCAGGCGGTAATTAATGGACGGGTAACGGGGAATGCATGCATTCGGAGAAGAGTCACGGAGGAGTCGCTCTACGGGGACATGAATTAAATTTGAGGGGTGATGCGAAGGTCAAGCGAAAAATTATCTATCGGGAGGGGGCAGATAAGATCCATGTGTCCCCATGGCATTATTGTTTGTTCTAAACCATCTGTGCATGTACAATGTACATTTGTATGTTTACATATGTATGTGTAATTTTGACGCAGTACATTTGGAAATTGTAATGAAATTCTACATAGTTGTGGACTTAAACCATGCATGTACATGTATACATCGTAGTCTGTCTGGTGTGTGTAATGCATCTTATGTTTGTAATTGGGCTTTTGCAGAATTGTTTCAATCAGATATGCAGATTTCTTGATTTCTTGATTTTTCAGGAATTCCGGATTTTTCCTCAAAATATAAATGGTTCCGGAAAGAAAGATAAATACCTGTCTTTTTTTCTCTCTCTCTCTCTCTCTCTCTCTCTTTCTCTCCTTTTTTAAAAATTCCACATGAGCGTGTCTGCCTATAATTATGTCTAATACGTACTCTACGTGTATGTTCTCCTTGCGCAGCTAGTACATGTATGTGTATGCACTATATACCTATAAATGATGGCAACGGTCATGCCTGTGCTATAAAAATCCTATTTTCGCATGCTGTGTTGGTATCGTATGATATGTAGAGCTGCGGAGCTGTGCTTTGAAATTCCCGCGAAGAGCCGAGGAAGCGTCCGGCATTGCCTGGTAGCTAACGTTCGCCAGTGCAGTATCACATGCCTATAGCCTGCGTGTGTTATACAGTACAGTGCATGCCACTTCTGTCTTCACCACGCGGGCTGCATTTGTTTTAGCAGTCCAGATTCTGTCTGTTTTATTTTCATGTATTTTTTATTCTTCAATCATCTACATGTACATGTATGCCCCCCTTACACGCATCGCACACAGACGTACGACCCAAAAAGAATGTTTGCGAGGGTGAGAATTAATGAAAGGCAGGGACTGCCTCCGTTTATCATTGAGGGTGTGTTATTTTCTCAGCTGATTGGGCGAGCGACACGGAAACAGTCCAGGCAGTGGACTAATGTTGTAGCGGAGCAGGGCATTCTCGACACCGAAAATCACCGTTGAATTCATCATGTCTGTAGAAAATATAGCAAGAGAAGAAGAAGGGAATGTGGAGTAAATTGAAGAGGGAATAAAATTATATATATATATTTTTTTTTTCTCCAGCTACGTCTATCTGGAAGAGCAGCAACGACAACTCGCCATAAAAACAGAATTATAACCAAAACCAATTTTTTTTTTTTTTTTTTTTTTGGGGGTTCCTCCCCTAAACGGTGGTTTTTTTAATTGGTTTTCGTACTGTGTAAACGTGCCTATTGCCACCTTCTTGACTTCTGAGTCTCATGCCAATCACTAGCTCTTGTGTGGTTGTAGTCACAGACCCTTAGGCCATATAAAAAAATATTCATGTTTAGCGTCCCCGCCTGCTTCCTTTTGGGGGGCCCACCTGCCCCTTTTTTTCTTTTTTTTCAAATTTTTTTTTTTCAAATTTTTTTTTCAAATTTTAAAATTTTTTTTATAAATCTTAATGAAAAAACATGAAAAACATACTTCTAAAATGGTCTTTTTCTGAATTAAAAAAAACAAAACATAAATGCTGGCGGCCATCTTGAAAAATAGCCCGACTGGCTGGAGGGAAAATGTACGGAGCGGCCATTTTGAAAGAAAAAAAAAGAAAAAAGGGCCTCCTTCTTATTTTTCAAAAAGGCAGGACGCTAAACATGTTTTTTTTTTTAATGGCCTTATTGATTGTAAAACATGAAGCTCAGGGTCTGACTTTGCAAGGTAGTAGACTACATGTACTTATTTACACTCATAAATATTTTACAATTGCATATTTATTGTTCATTTATGGTATTATTATGATTCTTTATACTTACAGTGTTTTTTTCTTCTTCATTCTACTTGTTTTTTTCTTCTTCATTTCTTCTTTGTAAATATATTGTGCAATTCGGCCCTAGCTTCCCGGCGCTTTGATGCATATTTTTGAATGAATAAACCATTATCATTATACATGTTGTACTAAAGGCCTACATGTACATGTACACTTGCCAGCGTTAGGTTTATGTGTTTTGTAAATCTTGAATTGTTAAACTGGTGTCTTTGCTTGCAGACTAGACACATTATGTATTAGACTATCAATTACAAAAGATTGAGTGTTATTAGTTATTACAGCATTAATTAGCCAACGATGCATATTTTATGAGCATTGATTTACCTATATGTTTGTTAGATCGATGAACATACAAAGACTGTTGCTGCAATTGACACTACACACATGTAGCTCTTAAAGGCATCGTTTAACAATGTTAAATTTGAGATGCACAGCCCTACATGTTATCAGTGTCTGTGATATGGTGTAATATTGAAGCCCTAAACAAGATCGCGCTTCAAAATGATCAAGAAGTGCCTCAAAAAAGTAAAAATCTTTGAGTGACCGGTTTTACCATCCTCGTTTCCCCCAATAGACTAGTGTTATGAAAACCGTCAGGAAAACGCAAAATTTGGTTTTGATTTCCAATCATAAATATCTTGATAATCAGATAGGCGATCGGCTTGTAAAAGTCATGGGGTTCCTGACTGACCTAAAGGTTTATAATTATCATTGCAGCATGAACTAAATCCAGGATTTTGTTTCAGAATCTGAGACAAAGTTACCGAATCCCTTTAAGCCTTTAATGCAAGTTGCAGGCAGCCAATGAATTATATATTTTTTCATTTCAAATCAAGTCTTGTTGACAAGTAAAAATGATATCTTTATTTCGAAGAATTAATGAGAAAGAAGTGTAGACTAGTTTCTAATTGAAAATCATGACTAGAAATAAATGGAGTGATAATTAAATCTATCCCCTTTTACGCGCTATTACATGTAGCTATCTTTACATAATTAGTGCAATCTGCAGTTTGTTTTTGAATAGATATATATATAACCCCATTTTATTACCTTCCTGCCCTAGTTAATTGGGCTCTACAAGTAAATACCTACTGGTATATACATGTATATACAGTGATTATGACTTTTCGCTTCACTAAAAAGCGCACACAGTAAGCACACACAGAAGGGGTCTCATTGAAATAAGTGGGCTACTTGCAGACACACAACTCCTGTACACATACACACAAATACACACTCCTTGTTCCCATGTACATGTATATATGTGAACGCTCAGGTTTTATTATCTAGCACACTACACGTGCATTCAAGGAACCCGTGTATACAATCGAATCGTGCAAGAATACAGCTCAGCATAGGGAAATAACACTCTCACTTGTGTATAATTGCAGGGCAGTGGATAACCTAATGTTGGCGATTTCTAGTATACTGCTTTTATAATTTGTAAACACTGCATTAATTGTTCACAGCCCACTGCCTTTTTCTACAGGCAACACTCTATCAGCCTGAGCTTTATATTGGGGATTTTATCGGCTGCTGGATATATACAGTGCGTTATTGGAGAGTATTATTGTTATTCGACAGAGCTTGGGATTTACTTGACAGGTCGTTATTCTTGGAATATATGTACTGTGGTGTGGAGGATATTGAATTTAGCATACCTGCATGTTCACGTATGTACAGGAGCTGCTATTGTAAGAGCTTGACGCCGACGACGTTGGACTTGATTCTGAGTAATTGACTGATGTGACTGTGAGGCTTAATATAAATAGAGGTTTGTTTAAAAAGCTGTATTATCTGATATGATTTTGCTCTGAACGGTTATTACTATTGGCTATTCAAGAGAGGTGTTAATGTTACATTTGTAATTCCGGTACATCGATCTGTTTAACTTTAATAGGCCTACACTGCTACAGCTGTATGTCCTGTTTCATTTAAGTTGAGCGAGGGCTATGTAGCATGTAGTTTTATGAAATTTAGTTATTATTGTTATTAGTAAATACTAGTACATGTAGTAGACCTACTATTAATTAGTAGAAGTAGTAGTAGTAGTAGTAGAAGTAGTAGTAGTAGTAGTAGTAGTAGTAGTAGTAGTAGTCGTGGTAGCAGTAATAGTATTATTGTTGTTGTTAGTAGAAGTAGTATTTATGTTATTATTATTATCGTTATTATTATTATTTGATCATAATATATTTTTATAGTACCGTTTCTACCTAGGAAATACAAAACGTTAAAGGAGATACAAATTCTCCTTCTTTTTATTAATTTTTCTATCATGTCTATGTTTTTTTCCAGTTAGAGTAAGAATAGGGTGTCTGAACGATTTTTCAATTTTTCCTTTTGGTTTGTTTTTGACCATTATGGTTGGATAATTGAAAAAATAATTCACTCAGAATAATACATTTCGAATTTGAAGACTTATCGATGTTTCTATCAAAAGATACAGCCCCCCCCCCAAATCCCAGTAATATTCATACATTTTTTTTTAGAATCAACGAAAAAGACGTACACGCAGAGTTATTTTGTTTTGCTAATTATAGCTAAACAGCTGCATTGCGCAATATGCAAGAGTACGCATGCAAGCATACGCGTATTGCTTAGCTGCATGCACAACTTGAGCGCGATCGGCAAGCTCTACCTCCATTGTCTTTAATGTGCATCCACTTCCGGTCTGTGCGCCTAATACACATATGCGGTCCGAATGCATACATGTATGCATGTGCAGATTTTACGCGTTGTTACCATGGTTTGGGCTGAGCGGAGCTCACGCCTCCCTATTTAGCTGATCCAAAAAATGGGGGGAAGGGTATTTTCAAACTGTTATCGCTTGTGATCCCTTGGGGCTAGCGAAAAAATAAGCGCATGGATGTTATCCTTACGTCCAGCCCTACATAAGCCTGGGGGGCTCACTTCAGGAAAGTGGCAAAGATCGGAGCTACGATGGAAACGATGTTTAAATCGCTGTTTTGATCAAGATATTTTTAGAATTCCAAAATTAGGCCCTTTGGGGAATATGGAGAAAAACCTGCTCTTTCATACGACACCTCATTTATCGAGTTTCACCTTCAGGATCACGAGCGATAAAGGTTTGAATTTCAATTTGGTAATAAAAACATTGACCAATTTTGCATGATCGCGAAATGTATGTACAGTAGGCCTACGGTACGTAGACTGCATAGGGGTGCATGCAATCTCTATGGGAAGGATTTTAGCACACAACATCGGGTGCGCGATCAGACACCCTAGTAAGAAAGACGATACTGTTAAGCACTTGCACTTGTACAGTCAGTGACAGTTATTGTACCATTATCATCACAGTAATTGGAAGCGCCCACATACATGTACATGTAGATGACCACAATTCCAACCGCTGAGATTACTAACGTAGGCCATTTTTGAGACGAGAAACTGAATAGATGATATGCCAAATGTGTTGTATGATTCCATTACTTCATGGCATCGAACGTTTGCCGACTCTCACGTATGATTTACGAGCAGCTAATGTTCAGAGCAGTCAAAATTGAATCCTTCTCGTTCTGTGCTGCATGTAGTAGTAAGGCTGCGACGAGTACTCGAATACTCGAGTACTCGCACTGTTGACAACCACTCAATCGCACTCAATACGGCCACCATTTTTTTTTTTTTTTTTTTCCCCGTTCGCCTGGCACTGTGCCAGGCTGACGGTCACCCGTGCCAGAAGAGCACCGGCATGGTACCGTGGGTAAAGATGTTTCCTAGCTCAATCATACACAGGGTGTCACTGTCAACTCACCAATCAGAAACTGGGACCAAATCTCCGGATTTCTGTTTGGACTCAGAGGAATATTTGTCTGTCATCTTTAGTTTTAAAAATAACATTGTTTCAATTATTTTTAAAAAATTCAAAAGCACAAATAGGCACTTTCAACAGCAACTTGAAGTAAAATCGCGTGGGTTTTCAGAGACGAACCTTCGTACTGTGCGTAGTATGGTGTTGGCAAAAAAAAAAAATTCATTAAAAAAACAAAACAAACATGGCGTCTGAGTATTCGAGTACTCGCCTGTAAGCCTAGGAGTGTACTCGAGTACCTCATTACAGTGATTACACGGTTATGCACAGCCCTAGCTAGTAGTACTGCAATAACATACAGTATGAAATTTTGAATACTTGATATTGTTCTATTCATGTACATGAACATGTAGATACAGTGACCCTCTAGAGTTAAAGTCGAACTGAACGGGACTGAGTGAAATACCTTGACTTAGGCAATCTTTGACTTGTGCGTAAGTCGTAGAAATACAACTTACGCATATGTACCCCATGTACATGTACACGTGTTGTTCCTGGGCCTAGCATAACTGCCCTATAGTATAGCCCTCCGACATCTTTCCATGCATAGAGCTGGGATCACAGCCCCAAACAGGTTGTGCAAGAACCGCAACTTCTGTCCCATTTCCAGATCACAAAGCAATAATTGAACCAATTTTAAACGAAAGGTATTCCTTGTAAAAAAACAGGGCAATGCAAATATCAACCCTACACATAAACATGTACCTACTTTTATCTGAAAAGCATATATTGTAGCTGACTTGCAGATACATAATTAATTGGTGATGGATATTAGTTGGTCATCTCTCTCTCTCTCTCTCTCCATCTCTCTTTCTCTCTCTCTCTCTCTCCATCTCCATCTCTCTTTCTCCACACTCCCTCTCTCCTGATTGAATTAATAAACCCACACACATTCTGTTTACAGCAATTTGTTTTTTGGGTTTGCAAAATATAGCACGCTTGACTGGTAAACGAATCAGAATTGTTGTAAGTTGGCCCATTTACACAGCCCAAACACCATTCACACTACTGGAAAAAGAAAAAAAAACATAAAAAACCATTGATGTTTGTTCATTCCGTTTTGGGGGTGAGTAGTGCGCATGTGTGACTTGTTGTTGCTCTCCATATGAGATCGCACGGAAGCCAGGAGAGTCACGTGACAAAAAACGGAAGCATTCTCTGATGTTTTGAGAGCGGGCATTTACGCTGCAAGAATCTGTGAAATTAATTCTAAGAAACTGCACTCCAGAGGTGGATATTTTTAATTTGGTTTTTCGTCGTAACGACGGAATGTGAGCAAAATCGGCCAATTTAGCTTGCAGTGTAAAGTGCAGCAAGACAATTGTTTTAGATGTGGGAAGATAAGGCCAAATAACAAAAAAAAAGTGTTTCTCGTCCCCGCCCGCCTACTTTTTGGCCGCCCCCTCCTTTTTTTTACTACCGGTATTTACTATTCAGAAGAAAAAAAGCAACAACAAAAAAAAAATCCTGTGATATACATTTTGTTTAAATAGCTTCTAAAGTGATACAAATCATTTGTTTTGTCATACATTGCATCAGTATACTCAAATGGCACAATTTCTGTGAATAAATAGGCTTGGCCAGCTATAATTAGCATGGCAGCCATCTTGGAAAAAAATTGCAAAAAATTGCAAAATTGTAAATAGTAAATAGTAATGCTCTGCCTCCTCCTTTTATTTTTAAAGTCCGGACGAGAAACACTTTATTTTTGTTATTTGGCCTATAAGCACTTGTTTTCACTAAATTGTATGTAATGGCATGTGTATTCTTATTGAAGTGGGAAGTTATTACATTACTTTACTTGTACTAAAGAGAACTGTTGCTGAGCTAGCGCCATGAGCGTCCCTGGACGGTGTGTGCGCTCTATAAGTTTACACTATTATTATTATTATTATTATTACTGGTTAAATTATATTTTATAATGACATGTATTGTTAATTGTAAAAAGTAGGGTTATAAATTGCAAAGTGACAAAGAACTACACGTAGGATACAGTGACATGACTTGAAGAAATTATGGATAGAGTAGGGCACCTCTATGACTTCTCTACAGTACAGGTGTGACTGTCCTATCAGCTGAAAAGGTTTTGTGACACTCAACAATTTGTTATATGTCCATGAGCGTGCAATATATAACAACCTTCTTTGCACATGCATAACGCGTACAGAAGTGAATTACCCAGTGCACCTGTCTGCACTGTTTACATAATTGTCTTGGCTTCACGGCGCGAAGGCAACCTGAATGTTAGTCAAGAGGGCCCGACTCCAAGGGAGCAAGGCATTAGATTGCAAATAGGCCTATCCCCAGTCTTTGCATGCCTTTCATTGTTCAAGAGAACACATAATTCATCTATTCACCTCCAAATTCAGAATTCCCCTTGTGCCATTATATTTCGACCTCGGCCTACAATGTACGTCAGCGGTGTAACATAACATCACATCACTCGGGAAACTCTTAATTTGTCGGTTCATGTATTTCGTTAAATTGAAAGCCGGAGCATGCAATATTTTATATTAGTAATACAGATTCAGAATTTTGCAAGGGGAGCATAAAAAAATGGCATATTTTGGGTGTTGTGTAAGTAGGGGCCCAATGCTGATCCCCCCCCCCGGAACTGTGCCACTTATTCCAATTACAATAGAAGTGTCAACTCCAAGGCCTATCATCTCAATTCTAATATTAATTTAAAGGGCACATGTGGGGGTTATGAAATTAAGGTATGCCACTTGGGTTTCTAAAAGGAGGCACAGTTGTGCCCCCAACAAAGAAATAAAACAAATCAGCCAGTGATTACAACTGGCTATTGTCATATCCAAGGCCGAACTTTAACATGTTGCAATGAGTAAATTTAATAGCTTACTTCCTATTTTATTTGCCTGTTTATTGCACTCAGGTGGTAAAGCATTTAAATTTATAAAATAGAAAAGGCCAATCTGTTGTGGTTTTTATTAATCATAAATTAATATATTTTACAGATGTTTGTCAATAGGCTATGTACAGTACATGTAGATTGTAGATTTTCGATACTACATCCGCAATGATTAATATATTTAGCATTATGTAGATTGTAGTTTGTAAAAGGCGATTTTGTTGTATTGATCAATACATGAAGATATTGCTTCACCGACTTTCGACCATAGTAATAAAGATTGAAATAAAAAGATCGTATTCCATTGTACAGCTCGACACTCTACAAGTAAATAGGACGTATTGCTGCAGTTGGAGGATTTAGCTACATGTAAAACAGCTCTTATTGAAAACATGTTATGTAGCTACTCTTTAAAAAAATAGGGTAATTTACAAACTTACAGAGTTTTAAAAGGGTTTTGGTTTAGAGACACTCAAGTGTTCAGTAATGTCATGCACTTTCAACCATTGTTAAAAATAAGAACAGAAACTTCATGTACAGGACAGTATGTATTGTATTCTCATTAATAGGAGATTTTGTTAAAGTGTTTTAAGGAAACATTAAGCATACAATCACGCAATCAAAATATAGCATCAAAGAAATGAAAAATGAATCTGATTGAAATACATTGTATGGCAAGGACACAGGGTGTTATGATTTTAATTTTCAGTTTGTATTTACCGTTTAAATATTTCTTGCATTTTGGAGGAAAAGAAGCTGCATATTGCGACTGTGAGGTTTGGTTTCTGTTGCTTTTATTGAACATGCTTTTATTGAACATGCTTTTATGCAGAGAATAATGCTTTTATTCTATTACCATATTTACCAGCGATAAGGCAGCGCCGCATAGGCCACACCCCTAACTTTGACATTAAGAAAAATATAAACAAATAAATAAATAGTAATAATAATAATAATACCAGTAAATAAAAAACGGACCAAAAAAACTATTTGTAATTTTCTTGTAGAACACTTATTTTTTCTACAAACTGATACCAAATTCATCAATATTCTTATAAAATTTACAGGAAAAAACTAAGTTTACCTCAAAAATGATCGTATTTATTTAGCAAATCTTCATTGATTTTGAAGGCAGTACTGTATCGCAGGCACAATGCACGGTGTAATGCGAAATTGCGCCCACCACAATGTATGGTGTAATGCGAAATTGCATGAAATGGATACGATACGAAGTGCGACTTCGGCTGGATGCGCAGTTGCGTTTCGCGGCCCTTCTTCTACTTTTTAGCGATGATTTGGCACGAACTTAGATCTAGATTATCGGTAGATGTTGTTTTATGAAGTTTATTTTCGTCTTCATGTCAACAATGCAACATAAAATAGTTGGTAAGTTGTGTGGAAATGTCCTGTACCATAGTGGTATAGTCATTGTAGTCCCATATGTACGAATACGTGCTGTTTTGATCGCTGAATTTTTAGTTGTTGCGCATTGGCCGCACCCAGACTTTTTCATATTTTCTCGTCCGAAAATACTGCGGCCTTTACGCCGGCAAATACGGTATGCAAAAATTATGTCTGGACGTGAAGTTTGTTAAACTTTAAATATGTTTATTTGCCTTCTTTTTCTTAAATTTACTTTATTGATGTACTGTACACTGTATAGTTGTATATGCCCACAAGGCCACAACTAAACATATTTCTCACAGTTCCACCAGGGGGGGGTGTTTCACAAAGACTAAGATCGACTTTAAGTTGGACTTAAGTATAACAGGCCGTTCATGCCATTGGTTGCTATCCCAATTGGTCTCTAAATTATAATCTTTAGATAATATTTTTTCCTTCAATAATGAATTATCAAAAAATATAAGTTTTGTAGATTTTTACCATGATTTGTACATCCCTTGAGAGACCAATGCCAGTAAATAATGATAGCAAACAATGGCATGAACGGCCTGTTATACTTAAGTCCAACTTAAAGTCGATCTTAGTCTTTGTGAAACACCCCCCAGGAGTGTACATTTTTACAGACATGGCGCAATACAAATGTTCACTATTATTATTATTATTATTATTATTATTATTATCAGCTACATGTACTGTACATGTATCATAATGAACTTTTTTCCTTCATTTATCCTCACCCAAAAAGTTATTGCACGTACATGTACATGTACCTTTAAAACAAGATTGTGTGGTACAGTTGAACAAGTTGAGATGTTTTTGTGAGGTAGTAGGTACCGGGGTTTCTACTTTCTACATTTCCATAGAATGCACATGTATGTAGCTTTAATTCATCCTATGTTGTTAGGGTGTGGCAAACTATGGCAAGTATTCAGAAACGTAATGAATTATTGAAGGACCCTCTGCCCATGATAACTTCGAAGGGAAGAAAAGAAGGCTGAAATGCTACCAGGGGTTTGGTTATTTGAATAGTTTATGAGCAAGGTTTGGTATTTCTCTTTCCTAAAGCTTTGTTCACATGTGACACAGTTGAACCTCCTTACTATCAAAGCCTTGTTTACACAACACGCAGTAAAGCCTTATAAAGACATTTACCAAGCTAAGATGTTAGGAACTGTGAATACGTAGTTTCATTTCAGAGGTGAGGATGGAGTGAGTTCCACAGTTCATGGTCAGAACTTGAAAATAGGACGCAAAGGAGCTGGGTGTGAGCTGAGCGTAGTCGGTGTGGTTGTTCATAGAGGTGTATTACAATGTAGGTCCTGTATGTACATGTATGAGGGTGCAGTGCAATGAAAAGTTTGAAAGATGAGAAGAATGATTTTGAAGATGATGTGCTGTAGGATGGGTGAGATGTGAGCTGTACCTTTGGTGAGTGCTACAAGTCTGGCCGCTGAGATCTGAAGTCTAGGAGGCGTTGCAGCTGGTAGTCAGGAAGATGTATCAGAAGAGAATTGCAAAAGTCCAAGTGGGAAGAGATGAGAGAATGAGCCATGGTTTCAGTGGCCTTGCGTGTCTGGAATCTTTGGATGTGCAAAAGGTTGCGGAGTTGGAATCTAATGGCTTTACGTGTTTGACATACATGATCATTTAGAGTCATGTTGGAATCGATGGCAACACCAAGGTTAGGGCATTTATTTGTAGAGCGGATCTGAGCATCACAGATTTGTAATGAAGCTTTCCGGGATCTTGTTTAGCATAACCTTTGAGCCTAAATTCATAAACTCATTTCCCTCCTTAGAGGTTTAGATTGTTATGTGTCATTGATATCAACCACATATTCTTCCAGGCGCTTGATGACGGATATCAAATTGACATCAAATGGAGGGAAGGAGATAAAGAGTTGGATGTCAGCCAGCATTGTTACTCTTGTACTCTTGTACTCTTGATGAGTTGCATGACCAAGTGGTTTGGTGTGGTTTGGTGTGGTTGGATGGAGAACAAGAGCGGACCACCAAACAATCCCTGAGGGACACACTGTGTACATTACATCTGTGTGTTTAAAGATGCAGGAATTTGAAGTGCATCATGCTTGACTCAATTTGTTGTGCTCCAGCATTTTCTTGTTAATACTCTCTATTAGGAATGTTTCCATATCATATTTGAACAGAGGTTAATCCTCATTGTCAGTGATGTCAAAATGTTTATGTTCAAAGATTCTGGATGAGGAGAGATCAATGATAGATATGTCACTGTTATCAGATATTGATAAGCCTGTGAACCAGTGTTGTTAGAAGATACAGAAGGGCATAAAGTTGATGCTCAGGCTCAGGTTCAGGGAAAAACACTCCGTTCCTTTGACAGAATGTTAAACTGGAGTCCCCTTGTGTTGGTGAGTCTCACCCTGCATACGCATGATGCGCTACACTTCTCGCCAAGAGCAGGGTGTAAACCCGGTGTTCACTGTGCCTTCTTACACAACCAGTAATCTACATGTACAGTACACTGTACATGTACATACAGATCTTTGGGATAGGCTGCATAGCCCTTTGAAGATTACAATTAGAAGAAGAAGAAGAAGAAGAAGAAGGAGGAGGAGGAGGAGGAGGAGGAGGAGGAGGAGGAGGAGGAGGAGGAGGAGGAGGAGGAGGAGGAGGAGGAGGAGGAGGAGGAGGAGAGGAGGAGGAGGAGGAGGAGGAGGAGGAGGAGGAGGAGGAGGGAGGAGGAGGAGGAGGAGGAGGAGGAGGAGGAGGAGGAGGAGGAGGAGGAGGAGGAGAGCTCAATCTTCTCTTTAAAATAGTAACATACATTACATGTACATGTTTAAGTAAGTCTCTTATTCTCTTCTCAAGAGATCAGTGATTTCAAGCTGACAGAAACATATCCAAGCCTGAGTTTGTTAGGGTTAAATGATGATATGTATTAAACAAATGGCAAGCATTTATATCGCTGGGATTCAAAATCAAAACCCTGTTGTCAGCATACATCCGGGAGAGAAGATGAATTTATCCTAATCTCTTCAGAAATCATTGGCATTGGCAGTGCAGATGAACTTGGCATTTGAAGATGACACGGAATGAAGATGTTTGCCCTCATGCACACTACCAGAATTCATTGTATTGCTACATGCATTTACTGTACATGTATAACAAAACGTTGTTTTATAGCAAAACGCACATTTGAGCATCGTTTCAAACGAACACTAATAAAGAATCAGGGTCCCATTGTACATTTAATCTGAATGTGGGCGGGGCTTGTAGTGAGCACGCATTGATGCTTACCCTTCCATGTCAATTTGACCTCTTCAAAACTAGTTTCTTTGCAACATTTCTTTTAATGATATTTCTTACCTAGGCTGTTCACCCCTTTCGCTATGCGATGATGGTTTGTATGACAGTTCTCTAACAAATTTGTTAAAAGTTTTCTCTAGTCTAAACAAAGTGTTTATTGGAGGAATGTTTGATGGGAAGCCCTCGCTGTTCCTCGTTACGTCAGCCTACGGCAGCCTCGTCAGAAAATTTTGTTTTATTAATAACCCAGCCCACCTGTTTCTATGTGTACAATTAGCCACGCCTGCGCCATTACCGGTAGCGATGTGGCTTTTGTGACCGTCTCCTGCTAAATCAGTCTTATGAACGTGAATTGGAAAAAA
Organism: Mesocentrotus franciscanus; assembly: GCA_037976565.1. Lineage (NCBI taxonomy): Eukaryota > Metazoa > Echinodermata > Echinoidea > Camarodonta > Strongylocentrotidae > Mesocentrotus > Mesocentrotus franciscanus. Next base: position 10,275,699 of record CP137678.1, read on the forward strand.
ATGATTAGAGATATTAGTTATCATTGAAGTTATCTGTAATTCTGTATGTGGCGTAGAAGGTGATCAAATTATGGAAACAAAATAACAGTTGTAAACATGAATGTCATACTGTACATGTAGGTAGTGGAATGAATGTCATCGGATTTTGTGACTGTCTCCCATAAATTGGAATCATTGGTGAACAAGGTCACTGTATTCAGTTGGTTAGCATTGATTAGAGAGAGAGAGAGAGAGGGAGAGAGAACAAGTTTTAATATGACCATATTAGGTAACTCTAGAAATTTGTCATTACTGACAAATGATTTAGTTTTTGTCTTCCACAAAATCAGCCTTGCAACCATCAAGTTCACAAATGTTTTCCTGCTTAGCACCGATGGTCCGATACCAGAGTCTTGTTTGTTGTTGTCATTGGTTTTTGTATTTGTTTTTCTAACCTGACTGTTAAGAAAGCATGTGTATGCTTGTACATTGTACATATGCAACCAGGGAACCAGGGAACCGACTGCTTTAAGTCCTCTCTGAAGGACTTGGTAATGAGGATTAATGCCTTACCAAAGCCCCCACAGCGCATCGACTTGATTTCAAACCCGGGACCTCCCATTTACGAGACCACTGCTCTACCACTGAGCCATGATCACGCCTCCTCTTTTTATTTTTTATTTTTACCAAACTTTGGAGATCAAGCTGCTTCTTTCCTTCTGTAGCATCATGTTATCGTGCATTTCATGCCGTATTTTAAATCAGCAATTTCAGCAAATCAATAATCATTATGGAATGCTTGACTGGAATATCAATTCTGTCAAGAAAAACATGCATGTGCTCTACCTTATGTGGTCAGGTACTGGAAATAGATTTGAACAAGGATGTTACAAACTTACTATAAATAGGAAATGCAGATGTGCATGATATCTGTTTGTTATATACATAATAAGCCGGAAATACATGAAGATACAGGAATGCGAAGTATATTATATGCTCTGTGGTTTGTATTGTAAGATTTATAGTGTATTTCTACCTGAAGCACTCTGAACAATTTTAATATTCAGGTGACTTTATGTTCCATGTTGAAAGGGAAGTGTATTTAATGTTTCATGATATTTATGAGGAAGTGGGTTGTAGAAAAGTTGGCAGGAATTCATTCACTTTCCCTGTCAAGTTACATGTAAGTGCGGGGCTTCATTTATATATTAATTTTTGGGGATTCAAAATCATTATTGATGTTGATATTAGTTTAGTTTTGATTTGTGTGTGAGTACAAAATATTCATATGCAAATTTTGAATAAAAGCTTAGACCCAGCGTCAGGTTTTAATTTTAGTAGAATACTTGCCAATATGTTTGTGTTGTTGGTTTTGCTGTTGTTGTTTTGTTCTAATTGGAGATATTTTATTTCCTCTTACAGATAAATTTAACCAGCTTTCTTGGAAGAAAACCTCAGACGCTATAGGTTACTAGAGATCAGGCCACCCGTGCAAGTCCATTTTGCCAGCAGCACAGACACGATCCCAACAAGCGAGGGCAGTAGGTTTAGACAGGAGGCAGCACACAGACGAGGGGAAGACGGACAGGCGGAGGGGGACGCGATTCTTGGAGTGACAGAACGGCGGGCGGACTAGAGGAAGATGGGGAAACAGAACAGCAAACTGAGGCCTGAGATGCTGACAGATTTGAGGGAGAACACAGAATTCAACGAGCATGAGCTACAAGAATGGTACAAGGGCTTTCTTAAAGGTAAGGATCAAACATGGTGACCTGGGGGGTGTTTCACAAAGATGCTAAGTTGGACTTAACAATTATGGAAAGCCGTTAGCATCTATGAAAATATTTTGTAAATGTTTTTTTAAAAGGCATAAAATGTTGATTCAAGTCATATTTTCTATTACCAAGGAGATTTCATGTTCTTGATGTCAAATTTATAAAAATTCTAAAATACTTGAATTTTCGCTTTTGAATACATTTATTTGAAGGCTACAAATGGCTCTCCATAATTTTTAAGTCCAACTTAGAGTTAAGTTCAACTTAGGATCTTTGTGAAACACCCCCTAGAAAATATATCTCCCCCAACATTTTTGTCATAGGTGTATGCTTTATTACCCCGGAAAAAAAAAATAATGGTGATTTTGCACTAGTAATGTGTTTAGATTTGTTTGTAGTGCCAAATCAGTGAAATCACCTTTATTTCTAATATGCGATACAGCAAATTCACCTGTGACAACTTTTTTCCCTAACTTTGTCTTCCCGACAATTGCTCCAGGCTTTATTTTGTCAAAGACAGCGGGTTAGGGGTAAGGTTTGCAAAGTTGGGATTACATGTAGGTTAGGTTTATACGGGGTCATGCTAACATTTTCGCTTAGGAGGTTCTGGACAGATATTTTAAGTTGTAGGAAATTGAGTGTGAATAGGGATTGTCGCCAAAGCCTGTGTCATAGTACCCATTTTTAAACGATTTTAAATCTGCGGCTTGAATGAACAGAAAACCAAGGGGCATTTCTTTGAATTATGTAGACTCTACCTACCCAAAGTAGATTGAATTTGACCACATATTTTCCCTCTCGCTTGCCCAGAATCCGCAGTATGTGGGTGAATTGGAGTGGAGGTTTTAACCGTCATAATCATCTTGAACTTTATTTAATTTTCTGTGAGTGCATCCCTCTTTCCATCTGCCTGACCCTGTCCCTCCTCTCTCTCCCGCTCTCTCTCCCACTCTCTCTCTCTCTCCCACTCTCTCTCTCCTGCTCTCTCTCTCCTGCTCTCTTTCCCACTCTCTCTCCTACTCTCTCTCGCACTCTCTCTCTCTCTCTGTCACTCTCAGCTCTTTCTCCATCATTTTCTCCCTCTGCCTCTCTTTTCATCCCTTCATCCCTAATTATTTTCCCTTTCTCCCCTTCTCCTCCTGTGCCTCATATCTCCATCTCTCTCTCTCTTTCTCCTCTTCATCTTCTCTGTACTCGCTCTCGCTATCTCATACCCTCCACCTCTTTGTTCTCCTTCTGCCTTTCTTGCCCTACCCCATCTCTCCCCCTTCTCTCCCCCTTCTCTCCCCCTTCTCTCTCCCCTTCTCTCCCCCTTCTCTCCCTCTCTCTCCCCTCCCTCCGTCCGTCCCTCTCTCTGTGTGTCTCTCTGTCTCTCCCTCTCTCCCACCCCCTCCCCCAACTCTCTACTAATGCAGTATTGAGTGCATCCCATTAGAGACCCAATGAACCTGATATAGAGACCAAGGTCACCTGTGATTGATGGTTTAGCCGAAGGGAACACAGAATACTGCGCGAGGCAAAATTCAGTCAAAGACCTCTGTGTTCCAATGCATACAAGAACATCGTATGCCTATTGGCTATGAGAGCCAGAAGGGTATCAACTTGTATGACAGTCAAACCTGCTTCGGCGACCACCTGTATAGAAAGACCACCTGTCTATAAAGACCACTTTTTTTATTCCCTTGAGTATGGTTTCTCATTGAAACTTGTATCAAAGGAACCTGTACACAAAGACCACCTGTCTATGAAGACCACAATTTTTGTTTCCCTTGGGTATGGTTTCTCATTGAAACTTGTACCAAAGGAACCTGTACACAAAGACCACCTGTCTATAAAGACCACAATTTTTGTTTCCTTTGAGTATGGTTTCTCATTGAAACTTGTATCAAAGGAACCTGTACACAAAGACCACAATTTTTGTTTCCCTTGAGTATGGTTTCTCATTGAAACTTGTACCAAAGGAACCTGTACACAAAGACCACAATTTTTGTTTCCCTTGAGTATGGTTTCTCATTGAAACTTGTACCAAAGGAACCTGTACTGAAAGACCACCTGTCTATAAAGACCACAATTTTTGTTTCCTTTGAGTATGGTTTCTCATTGAAACTTGTACCAAAGGAACCTGTACACAAAGACCACAATTTTTGTTTCCCTTGAGTATGGTTTCTCATTGAAACTTGTACCAAAGGAACCTGTACACAAAGACCACCTGTCTATAAAGACCACAATTTTTGTTTCCTTCGAGTATGGTTTCTCATTGAAACTTGTACCAAAGGAACCTGTACACAAAGACCACAATTTTTGTTTCCCTTAGTATGGTTTCTCATTGAATCCTGTATTAAAGGAACCTGTACTTAAAGACCACGTGTCTATAAAGACCCCTTTTCATGTTTGCCTTGGGTGGTCTTCATAGACAGGTTTCGATGTAGTTAACACAGAGTTAACCCCTTCCTGCCTCTCAACAAACTACATGAAGACATAATTCTATTCTAGTGGCCATGGTGACACCACAGGTTACAAGCGGTTTCCCTGCTTGAGGTTTCATTTCAGGGAATTTGTTTGGAAGTGACGTCATCATCCTTCTGTCAAAACTGTAGTCCTTCTTCACGAATGTGAATGTACATACATGTACATGTGCAATGTACATGCACATACATTGTACATGTACATGTACATTGTATTCATTTTTGTTAAAAATCACAGATAATCAAAGCTCAAAACATATTCAGCAGTTTAAATGCTTTTTATAGGTTTATTTTGGATGAAATGCAGATTTATTCATACTTCATATTATATAGAGTACACACATACATACATGTACATGTACTGGTACATACATACAAATGTATGTATACATACAGGTATAATATATATTAATGCTGAATATGATTCATATTCATCTATAGATACGTGCATGACTTTGCCTCCCTCATAATGTATTTGTTATGTAATATATTTAAATCTTGCACATACATGTACACAAATCTTTCATTATTAATCAGGGTTATGAGGTTTTGAAAGAGCACACAAATGATTCATAGACCAACATATACATCAAAATGTACATCAAAATGTAAACACATTACAGGCTCTTAGTGTATATCTGATAAATCTAATGTTAATACATTGTAGGGGCTATTGGCAGTAGAAATTGGTGCTTGAATAGTGCATGTACATCTTAAAATAGCATCCCACATTGTTGTGTTGGTAGACTCTGACGCCATCTATACAAATAGGACTGTCTCTTTCATTCCTCTTCTCTCTCTCTCCCTCTCTTGCTCTTTATTGCTTTCTCTCTCTCTCTTTCACTGTATTGCTCTCTCTCTCCTTTTCTCTCTCTATATCTCGTTGTCTTCTCTCTGTCCTCTTCTTACTCTTGCCCCCCCCCCCTTTCTCTCTATCTATCTTATCCATAGGTCTATCTATCTATCTATCTATCTGTCTATCTATCTATCTATTTCTATTCCGCTCCCTCTTTTTTTCTAATTTGTTTCTTTGTTTCTCTCACTCTCTCTCTATCTCTCTATTTCATTCTACTGTATCTCTCTAGTTAATCCTCTCCCTCTCTTTCTGTTTCTCTCTTTCTATACCTTGTACCTGTATGTTTTAGCCCTCTGTTTCTACAGCATGCAATGTACATGTACACCACTCAATCAACCTCTCTCAAGATCTTCTAGACGATTTCTTTCGCAGTGCAATGATTGCAATCGCATGACCAAAACTCAACGTTATCTTAAAGATAACATACCAAACTTGTGTGAATCATGTGATATTAAATCTATTGCACCTTTAAGGCACAGATATTCCTGATCTCAATGGAAAACCTATTCTAAGCTCAATCGAAAAACAATTTCACTGATTTTGTTTTCTTCGTATTACAATTCTGACATTTTGACTGCAATACCAAACAAAATCCAATTAAGATTCTGCCGGCCATTATGAGGGACAACACAGCGCCTTGGTGAAAAATAATATAACAGCAGTGCTGTCTCTCCCATAGGCAAGATGTCGGTAATAATGATGGGACATATTTGCGACCTTCCGTGATTGTTTTGATTAATAGATAATAAATTGGGTTGGCATCTCTACAAGGGCTGCGTGGCAGACCGACATGTCCCTCGCCATGTTTTAATTGGTTTGTACATGAGAATAATTAGAGAGGCCTTGCCCTACACACGTTGGAGAGTGGTTAAGTTGGTCTCTCTCTCTCCCTCTCCCTCTCTCTCTCTCTCTCTATCTCTCACTCTCTCTCTCTCTCTCTCTGTCTCTCTCTATCTCTCTATCTCTGTCCGTCTTTCAGGGGGAAAGGAATCAAAGGATGCTGGATTTTGTGTGTGTACACGACTACACGTATGAAAGAAAGGAACAAAAATATAATAGAATTTTTTTTTTTTTAAATTCATGTAGACTTTATTATTTTCATTTAAAATACTGAGCACCCATTGTATAGCCTTTAAAATAAAAATATTTATTGATAAATTAAGTAATTCATGGAACTTGCAAAAATGAGGTACAAGTCATGTACATGTACTCTAAAGTTTGCCTTGATATCTTGATATATATTGAAACCTGAAAGTATAATTATTGTGGGGGGGGGGGTTCACAGTGAATGCTATTGCTGCTGAAATGTCTGAATACCCTAATCACTACTGATCAAGCATTGCAGGTACTGTTGCAGCCAATACTTTCACAAGACAGATATTTTGGTGGTTGACAGACATTCAATGATTTTCAGAGGTTGCATTTTGTTGTTGCAATAATTGACACAGGATACTTACAATTAATGTTTTTCAGGTGCATTGCCAGCTCATTTTCACACGTCTAAATTTGTGGCCAGCAAGTCTCAAGAATAAAAATCCCCTTCGACATGGTTAACACTATATGAAAAGCTGGAGACTTCCACAAAATTGGGGAGTGGCTCAGATGTAAACATTGTTTTTACCTCTGACTAATGGACATGGGGAGTGTTTCACAAAGACTAAGATCGACTTCAAGTTGAACTTAACTATGGCAGGCCGTTCATGCCACTAGTTCCTCTAACCATTGCTGGCATTGGTTTCTCAAGGGACGTATAAATTGTGGTCACAAATCTACAGAATTATTACATTTTTTGATAGTTCATTATTGAATGAAATAATATTATCTAAAGATCATAATTGAGAGACCAATATTGAACACCTCCAAAACACCTCCCAGGACATGAAATTGCTCAATCCAGTATTAGGCTACTTAAAGTGTTTACAATCAAGAATTGACTTTACTTTCTTGCTCTTCCTTCATTCCTTCTCCCAGATTGTCCAAGTGGACACCTAACCGTTGAAGAATTCAAGAAGATATACGGCAACTTTTTCCCTTACGGCGATGCGTCAAAGTTTGCAGAGCACGATTCCGCACGCTCGACTCAACAGCGACGGCACAATCGACTTCCGTGAATTCATCTGCGCCCTGAGCGTCACGTCACGAGGGAAGTTGGAGGAGAAACTGAAATGGGCCTTCAGTATGTACGACTTAGACGGCAACGGATATATCTCAAGACAAGAAATGCTAGAAATTGTACAGGTATGATACGATTGGTAGTGGTCTGGTCGGGGTCGGGGTCGGGGTTGGGGTCGGGGTAGGGGTAGGGGTAGGGGTAAGGGTTGTTGCAGTAGTAGTGGTAGTGGTTGTGCTAGTAGTGGTAATGGTTGAGGTAATGGTTGAGGTAGAGGTGGTATTAGTTGTAGAGGTGGTACTGTTGATAGTGGTATGATAGTGGTATGATAGTGGTGTGGTAGTTGTAGTGCTAAAGGTAGTGGTAGTGGAAGAAGGAAGTTGGAGGAGAAGCTAAAATATGCCTTCAGTATTTACAGCAACAGATACATCTAAAGACAAGAAATGCTAGAAATTGTACAGGTATGATGAGAGTGGTAATGGAAATGGTTTTAGTGTTGATTGTAGTGGTAGAGGTAGTGGTAGTATCAGAGGCAGTTGTAGAGTAGTGGTAGCAGTATCGGTTGTTGTAATGGTTAATATGGACATACATGTAGTTGTAGTGGTATAGTTGATAGAGATGGTAGTATTGATAGTGGCATGGTAGTTGTGTGGTAGTTGGAGTGGTAGTGGTAGGGAAAATGCTAGTAAAAGTGGTAGGGATAGTGGTAAAGGAAGTTGTTGAGGTAGTGGAAGTGGTAATCAGAGAGGTAGTAGTATTGGTTAGTGTGGTGGTTGTAGATGTAGTTGTATAGATAGTTGTATTGGGTAGACGTAGTGGTAGTTGTAGAGATGTTTTAGAGTTAGTTGTAGTGGTAGTTTTGGTGAAGTAGAAGAGAAGCAAGAATAGGCCTTCATCGTGTAGTCTCAAACAGCAACAAATGAATCTCAAGACCAGAAGTTCAAGACATTGTATGTGTTTCAGATTCATCAAAGACCATATTTTGCATTCCAAAAGTTGCCAATATTAGGAAAAAGGGTAAGTAAAAAAGTTGCTGACATTGGGGTAAAGGTTCAGTCATTGACCATAGATTTATCCCTCAAGCTATGGTAACAGATCAATCGGAACTAAAGATGGTTTAATAGTTATACAATCTCTGTCTTTCTCTTTTTTGTCTCCTTACCCCGTATTAAATTTTCTCCTGTTTTACTTGCTCTCCTATCAACACCCCTCCCACAACATTTAGGCGATCTACAAGATGGTCGGCACGGTGATGAAGATGCCTGAGGACGAGTCGACGCCCGAGAAGAGGACAGACAAGATCTTCCGACAGATGGACGAGAACCTGGATGGCAAACTTTCCCTGGCTGAATTCATCAAGGGCGCGAAACAGGACCCTTCGATAGTCAGGCTTCTCCAATGTGACCTTAGCGGGAGCGGTGTGAGTGAGACTGTCTCCCGCCCCTTCTGTAAATAAGCAAAAGTATGGTAGCTGAGAAGAGAGGATATTATAAAAAACATGAGAGAAAACAAAAGAGTTGGGTACGAAATCTGAGAGAGTAAAAAACACCAACTAAATGGAATGGTTGTAGCACCGTGAGGGTAGCCTTTTATGACTAACTCTGTAATCTGGTGTATTAGCCGTTTGGATGTTAGCGTGGGGAACAGGGTGATTGCGGTTGTCAGAATGATGTATTGTGGGGGAAAAGAATGAGAAAGGAAGGCCCGTTTCTTTCATAAAATTCCTTCTCATCCGTTTGTGAGCCTTCATTGTAATATTCCGTATACATAACAGCTGGGAATGTTTGCTCGGTGTACAAGGGCAAACACGATCAGAGAATCTTACCAAATGTTGCTTTTCCATTTCCAAATCAGTGTGCTCATGCATGAAAAGCAGCAATGTTTAGGGAAAACATTTTACCACGATATTATAAGAAGGCAATGGAATGCTTCAAAAATAAGTAATACCCTTTTTATATTAAATCTATGATATATACGCTGTGTTGTCGTATTATAAAGCCCCTCCGATTTTAACTAACTAATTCAAGATGAAGTATAGAATATTTACCTCAGTCGTCTATATTCTGTGGTCACACGTATTTATTAATATGGTAGAAAGGTATCTTTGAATTTAAAAAAAAAAAATCAATATTATCTCATGTCTGTTGAAAGAACCTAAGGTTTCAATGCAAGATAAAGTATTTTGTCTCATTTGCATTGTAACCTGGTGTTGCCAATTTGGGAATTAAAGTACTATATAGAGATTTATGTGCTTTTTTTCCAAATACACATTGTAGTAGTAATCTGAAGATTGAAACTTTCTTAATTGTAACCAATACTTGACCAATGTCACATCAAGAGCGAAACATGTTTTCATGTTTGTCTTTTTTTACGGGGAAATACAGACATTATGGCCATGTAATTATGCGGGTAGAGAAGTCAGCACAGCTGTAAATAGAGCTCGTACACACGCAAAAGATGTAGGCATAGATTCCATTACAACTAATTTTTTTACATGTACATTACGATTCCTAGTCGCTTGATAGAATTCCAAATTACATGAAGTTTATCGCTAGTATTTCCAGGCGATGTGCTTGGCGTGGTAATTTTTTTCTCTTTTTCTTATCGTTGTCATTGTCATCTTCACCACCATCATACTTCTCTCTTTATTATCATCATCAATATCATCTCATCATCATCATCATCATCATCATCATCATCATCATCATCATCACAACAACATCTCATTTTCATCTCAGACCCTTTGGAGAAAAAAAAAGGGATAGCCAAGCCCGCCTTACATCCTTTTGGCTCCAGAAGTACGCTGCAACAAACTTGCAGCCTTCTTGCTCCGACAAACTACTTGTATGAATTTCCTCAAAACCACCACCCTCTGTTGTTTTAGAAGGCAGTTATTGTTTGGTAGTATAAAGAATGTTCTTATTCTTTTAATAACTTCATGTTGCATTACAAAATGCGTAGAGTCTTTATAGAAAATGACAAAATTTCACATGACACATCACCATAAGCATGACTTTCATTCAGTTTAGGCATTTAGAATTTGACCAAAATACCTTATTTTAAGAGCAACACCATGGGCATGTTTAGTATTTTTATTTTTGTATGGAGGAAGGACAATTTCAATTTTTTAATAAGAAGGGGCATGCATTTAGGATAGATTAACCACAGAAAAATAAAGAAAAAAAAATGACCAATTTCAAATTTCTCATTCAATTCACAAATCATTCCATGTTTTGACAGTTGCAAGGCTCAAATTCTTGAAGAAACTGAGCCAGAATATACTTTTGAGAAATGTTGTGCACTTCGCCTTCTTCCACAATTAGATTGATCCCGGCAACAACTTTTTGGCTTTTTGTAAGTCAGTGAGATACATTTTTTAATGACATCAGCTTTCAGTCATGAAACTCATAGGCTAAATATACAATTTCAAAATTGATGTTCGGGTTGGAGAGGCAACCAAAATTCCACTCCTTGAGAATCCCAAATTTACAACTGAGGAGATATTTTACTCTTGGAAGTTATGAGATATGATCTGCCATTTACACATTCCAAACCTTCTTTTCTCATGCGCTTAATATAAGTGTTCTTTTAAATCTTAGGCATGTACATGTATGATGCAACACAATCTAATAAAAACTGGAACTTCCAAAAGCACGCAGTTATATTAAATCACCTCTACATTGAGAACATTCTCATTCATTTTCTAGAGTTTGACTTGAGTGTCTGAGAGTGATCAAACAGTAATACTTGCCCTTCCTAAATCACTTCTGCCCTTACATCAGTCCAGTCAAGTATACTTTTGAATTCCTTAAGCCAATGAATGAATCAATATATACCTGTAATTGTTTGATTGTTTTTCAAAATAAATTTCACAGGTATCTCTACATTTTATTGTGTCTGAAATGCTGTGCATTTTTGCTACAAATCAAGGTCCTTTCTCGGTTTCTCCAAGCTAAAAAAATATGGATGCAAATGAGAAGCAAGAGATGAAGATAACAAACAGGATTGATGTTAGGGTTTAGAAATTGTGTATGTTGTGGAGATTTGTTTGGTGAAGATTTCATACTGTTTCTCCAGTCAAGCCATTCCTGTTGATTTCATGTCATTTTATGAAGCGAATCCAGTTCGTACGACGCTGACAATTTTTTACAAATCTGTAGATTTTAAGAAAAAAAGGCCAAGTTCATGGGTTGGAAAAGTTTGTGTTGTTTGTTCTGAAACTGTGTCATGTTTGAAAATTCTATTTTATATTATTCTTTGTGTGAAATCTAGAGAAATGTGCAATTTGTCGGCGTTTCTTCCCCGATATGCGGGGAGAGATGCGAGGAATATTCTGTTTTTTTGTCTGCGGGATGTATCATCTCCATGTAGTTTCTACTTCAAGAGTTTATGCTGCATTTTCTCCTCATAGCTCTACTGTTTCGCCGACAGTTTTTAGCTCGGAATTGAAAGAGTGATGCATGTTTTTTTAAATTTCATCTGTTGGAGGCGGAAGGGCTTTAAATCTGCGTATAAACAGTATTGGAGTTTATGCCCTTCTAGCTCACAATGGATGTTTTATTCCTTAAGTTAAGGGTAGGTGTGAAGACACCCTTCTGTTGCAATCTACCAACACTGTGCATTTCACCATACCAAGATTGAATCTATTCAAAGGGGCGTTCACATTTCACCAGTAGTTATATTGATAACTAGGACTACATGTATTAAATTGTGAAATATGTAGTAAATGTATTGGATCTGAGCAAATTTGAGCTGTAGTCTCTTGAGCATAAGTCTGTGAGTAGCATCAATATCCAATACCCTTTCAACGTACACCGTTTTGACAGATATTGGTTATTCTTGTCATTGATATGTTGCCAGCTCTTTACATTTCACTCTGCTGGGTTTGAGGTGATTTCATTTTTTCTCCCCTTTATGTTCAACACAATTCTCTGTAAGCTCAGTTATGTACATAATAAGCAGCGTAAGTCTGATAATACTGATGTTTTTTTTCTCAGAGTTTGAAGACTTCTTATTCAAAATGTTTATTGAGAAGAAATAGATTAGAAAGAAAATGTGTACCTTTTAGCTACACCTTTCCAAAATCACACCCGTGTATGTGCATTATGACCGACTTAAGTGAGCTTATAACTTTCAGCCAATCATCATAGATCGGAATAAGTCAATACTACCCCGCCGTATCGATGAAAATGAAGTCCGTGTCGTTGCTCTGTCAAAAGAAATAAAAGTCAAGTCCCTAACTGGAGCGAAAGGAGTGAAAATGCAGCTTCTTCAGAATGCAATTTTGTGTCTTCTGTTTTCAAAGAATATATTCTTTTCTAAGAAAGAGAAGACGATGTAAAAACTAGAGCTGAATTCTTGCTTTTTTTTTAAAAGATAGAATTGAACACATTTTGCCATTTTCCCTTGTGATGTATGTAATTCTATTAAATCCCATAAATATAGGAGAAAATTATAATCTCACTATAGTGCAAATATGAAGAGATCAAGAGAAAATATGTAAATACTCTATGTGTATATTTTTTTTTCATAGGTACCATATTCATTACGATACAAAATGAGGTAGAAATATACAAAAGCAATTTACGTGATCACTTTGTGAATACAAGGGGTGACAGATAAGTTTTTTGCGGAAAGAATAAGATAGAATTCATCAGAGAATCTTGATTAGTCTAGCGAGAAGATAGAAATGAGTGGGGATGGGATTTATGGATATGATTTTTTTATAAATGTTGTTTTGTTTGTGGTGGAAACTTTTGAAACGGATTTCCGTCTGTTCTTTCGATTAAAGTAAATGTTTGTTCGTTTTGGGGCTAAATTCCTCAAGCTCGATATCGTTGAGTTTTGATAAGTGCCAAGTTTTCCTGTGATTTCCAGTTTTTCTTTGTCTGTCTGGAGCCAGAAGGGCGTTAATTCAGTGCTAAGATTATATGATTTAACATCCTTTTAGCTATAAACAGACTTGGTGTAGAGAGGCCGGGGGAAGGGGCAGGGAGTGCTTTTGTAGGAAGTAGTTTTTTTCATTGAGTGAAAAAAGGGGTTATTGCTTTCAAATCATGTAGTTTGTGACATGCAGTTATGTTTAAAAATTGAGGAAAATTCGTTGGGGCTTATTTTATAACTAAGGAATATGAGTGAAAGAAATTATGATTCAGGCAGGCTTGACATCTTATTGCCATCGTGAGTGATGGGTTACAAATTTTCTCCAGATGCCAGTGAATTTAAAATCAGCTAATCTCTATAAGTAATGAAAACAAATACTTGTTTATTCCAGCGTACAATTTCATGTAATCAATAAATTGGTGTAGGGGTAATGTAGCTTTCAAATATTATAGCAAAAGGGAAGAAAGTATAGGTACGTAATCTAATAGATCATAGTAAATTAATGTTACTCATTGTTTTTATGAAATTAACATAATACAAGATAGGTCATTTCATAGTAGTTATAGGAAAGATAGTTTTGATACGTTGCGCACTTGTTCACAAGTCAAACTCACAGAGCACCAAATAGTCCCCTCCAATATGTTTATTTGTTTTATATTTCTGTAATAAAAAAAAATTTGAATAACATACAGGATAACATTTAAATACGGTGGTTAACCTATTTCAGCTGTAAAGGTAGAGAACAGCAATTCTTCCACATGGTCCTTAATATTGCAAAATAATGCATAAAATTTACAACTGTAATAAATCAATGATAAAAATACTATTTTCACGCGGGAAAATAGACTTGCAATGTTTTACTGAGTTTAAACATATTGCATTGAATAATTTATATGTTGGTGGGAACTGTTTGGAGCGCCATGAGTTGACCTTTGAGAATGCTTGTGGGGGCGCTTGTCATAACTGTCTTCTCTCATTTATGGGTCATTCTACTGATTTAGGGGCATTAAAACCTTCACACATTCATATACTTTGAGTCCAGGCCCTATTTTATATAGAGTTGCAATTCATACTAACCAAGCACAAGTCAACATGAGTTTGCAATCAACAGCAGCTCTGAAGGACACGGTGAGTCATTTAATTATGCGCAAAGTTACAATCAGCTGCAGTTTACATGTATAAAAGCTGACTGTAAATTTGCGAATAATTAAATGACTATTTTTTTATCCAAATCGATCGCAACTTTTTATAAGACTGAATAGGATCTCGTGAAATCATCATAAGTCTTAAGTTCGCTGACATCCCATTACTTTTGTCAGTGGGATGTTGGCAAACTTGTACTTAGGGCCCAAAGTTTAATGGTTTAGGAATAGAAAAATGCATTTGATCTTAGCATATCACCTAGATAGGACGTAGTTCTTACTTCAGTGCGCTCTCATATAACTGTTTTTTAAAGAGTTGTTCACACTCTGTGTATCTTCGCCATTGCTGATAATCATGCTTTACTTGTATCTCCAGATATGTTAGATGTCTTTTCACAAACTAAATATATATATTTCTACCTTGGAGCTTTACGTATTACGGGCCACAGCCTTTTGTGAGGTCCATGCAAAGAGCCCGCTGCATCAGTAGTTGAGAGTCGTTAGCAACAGTAAGCATAGACAATAGAAGTTTTTAACGGATGTGCTCGGAGAAGGGGATGGGGGCGGGGGATGTTGATAGGGTTTTATTCTCTTTCTTTTGTATATTGTATATTGCCTGTCTTGTATAAACTTTGAAGAATATTAAAAATTGATTGTGTTCTCATCTTTTAATCTCTTTCTCTCTTTTCTCTGTGAGTGGTATCTCTCTCTCTCATTTTCTTGTCATGAGAACTATTTATGTTAATTGAATATGAATACAAATAAACAAAAAAATATGAATATTCATAAATAACATGTGTCGTTGTTGTTTGTCTTTGCTTGTGCACTGTCTAAGGATATGAAATAGAATCGACATTTCTTAGAAGAGGGGAGGAACAGAACAATTCCATTGGCAAGTATATTTTAAACTTTTGATGAAGGTAAAGACCAGTTTTGGAAACGCCCCTCTCTCAAAAAATGAAATGGAAGCTCTCATTACCAATCATGTGAAAGAATATGTTTTGACTAATACGTGATGATACAAATTTTGCCGGGAAAGACGGGAAACCGCCTACTAATTGACATATTTGGTAAATTATTATATCTATTGGGACCAAATAGATATCGCGCACGTGGTCACGTAGTCCCATATACATCTTTCTGTGTACAGTGCTTGTAACTTTACCAAGACTGGGCCAAATTTCTGATCATTTTGATGATTCCAGAACCTTGCAGTACACACCAATACTTATATGCTAGATGATCAACCTTTTCTGATCGATTCCACAACGTTTCTTTCACAATGCAATCGCATGACCAGTACTGGTCTTTATCTTTAATTAAAAAATGACATTTTTTGATCATCTGCCTAGTTTATATAGCTGGGAGGAGATAGTTTGATAATTTACCGTTTATCTGTGCGATTCATTTTTTGGGGGTTGGGGTATAGGTGTAATTTTTCAGCATGGGTGTGCCTTAACTTTATCAAGAAATCTTCATCCCTGGTATTGACCTTTATGAATAAGAAAAGAGTGGCACTAGACTTCACTTGTCAGTAATTGGTAACAATTGCGACCTCATGTTGATTCTGACTATAATGCTGAAGATTTGGATGATGGTGATAACGATGCTGCTGATAACGGAAGTTGATGACAATAATGATATTAAGATGATAATGATGGTGAAGGGTGGTGATGATGATTATGATGGTGGTGGCGGTGGTGATGATGGTGGTGGTGGTGGTGAAGGTGGTGATGATGGTGAAGATAATGGTGATGGTGGTAATAATGATGGTGGTGGTGATGATGGTGATGGTGGTGATGATGATGGTGGTGGGGGTGGTGGTGGTGGTGATGCTGATTATGATGGTGGTGGTGGTGATGATGATGATAATTAAATAGATGGAGCTGATGCTTTTTATGTTGATAATCATGAATGGTAACAAACATCAAAATAAGGGATTTGAGGAAAATATGATGCCCGGTTTACATGCAACCTACCCCTTTCCATATTCCAATTTAATGTTCTATTGGTTTGCAATATCTCTTGCTCTCCGTCCACAAGTACGAAAGGCGATCTGAAAAAGGTATCGCGGTAATTGTTTAATAGCGCCATCTACCGGTTTTAGATACTTATTGCAGTCGTGGGGAGAAGAATAATAGGAACGACATTCAACTAATATTGTGCCAATATTACTATTATCCGTCATACTTTTTGTTTCCATCCTGACTGTTCTCTTCTTTGCTCTTTTCCATTCTATTTTCCTACTTCTTTCCCCCTCTTCATTTCGAGACTTATGTTTTTAATTCTTCTTAACTTTGAAATCGCAGAGACTTTCCAGAAACCAACGGAAGATAATAATAATTTAAATAGGGTTGTCCACAAGTACCAAAGGCCCCGATCTGAAAAATGACCTGTTTAAAAGTGTGAACATAATCTGAACATGATTTCTATATGCAATAAAACGGGGGAATTGACCTTTAGTTGATTTCTGGAAAGTCTTTGCGATTATGTTAAATTTATTTATGCGGGGATTTTCTACGTTCAGATAGCATTTCTATTCTATCCGCATTATTGAAATAACATAATTACATCAACAGAAAGAATTATATATATAAACTTATACGGAAAACTTCAACCCAGCATAAGGAACAGGGCCAGAACGTTACGGCTTGTCAACACTAATGATTAGAAATTCCTTTCTAAGAAAAAGAAATAGCAACCCGTTGACTATTGAATTATCTCTTTCCCATATAGGCATTATAAAGGGACCAGTCGGCAATGGGTTGACTGCAATATGATAATTCCACATCTCTCCGGATTACATAATAGGCAATACAAAAGCAAGCAAATGTATTCCCGGAAGCGTGCAATGGGCAGTAATTGTATATTTATTGCATGTATACGATATGTTTGCCCCAGCGAAAATATAAAGTAGATTAATCTACTATTTATATATTCCCGGAACGGTGCAATGGGCAATAATTGTATATTTAAATTGTATACGATATGTTTGCTAAAGCGAAAATATATTACCGGAACCGTGCAATGGGCAATTATTGCATATTTATTGTATAAGGTATGTTTGCCACAGCGAAAATATAAAATAGATTAATCTGCTATTTATGAGAGTGGAAATTAACTGGTTCGTGTATCAGGTTGTGCCAAGACGTTTGATTTATTGGAATAAATTATTATATACAGGGCTGATCCGGAATTCTGCAGAAGCGGGGATGGGTTAATAGGCCTACCTGCAAAAGTTTTGACAAGCCAACAAAGAAAAGAGAAATTGAGGATGGCCTTATTTTCAAAAATTTATGACAGGCAAATAAAGGGGTCAGGGCCCCTGCGACCCCAAAAACCCCATCTGCCCCTAGCAGAGGGGAAGTATTCTAATATGACGCTATTGGAAAGAAAGTATAGTACGCTTTAATGTAATTAACAAGAGATGGCGCTCTTCCATACAAAGGAACGTGATGAATTACTGATTGCGAGTTTGAATTAGGATCTGTGGAATCATTCTTGTTTATGTTCTCCCAATTTGCTTTGTACAATAAATTTACAGTAATGCGTGGATTGTGTTGCAAAAAACATAGGAACGATGAAAATTCAGCATATTTAACATGAAATGTTTAATGCAGTGTTTTACATCCTTTGGGTGAAGAGTGAATGAAGTTCATTAGCATCAGTACGGTATCATGCCTCAGTCTGGGACATTGATTACTCCGCGTCAATAAATATTTCCGACAGTAACCAGCCCTTGACAAAAACATTAAATTCTATATCTCACCTTCACCCACGACAAAAACGCATTTACAAACCTGACAACAACCCTTCAACTTGGACGGAATAAGGCCAGAGCAATTGTCACTGGAGCAACATGTCGGACTACCAAATGTAGACCACCGCCACCAGTCATCATCATTATCATCATCATCATCACCACCACCACCACCACCACCACCACCGCCACCATCGTCATCATCATCATCATCATCACCATCACCACTGCAATCTTCTTCATCATCATCACCATCAACACCACCTTCAAAACAACTACCATCATCATCACCATCATTATCACCACCACCACCACCACCATCACCACAAACACAGTCATCATCATCATCACCACCACCACCACCACCACTACAACCATCATCATTATCATCATCATCCTCCTCATCATCATCGCAACCACCACCACCACCACAAACACAATCATCATCATTATCTTATCACCACAATCACCATCACCACCAACACCACCACCACCACCACCACTACAACCATCATCATTATCATCATCATCCTCATCATCATCGCAACCACCACCACAACCACAGTCATCATCATCATCATCATCATCACCACCATCACCACCAACACCGCCACCACCACCACCACTACAACCATCATCATTATCATCATCATCCTCCTCATCATCGCAACCACCACCACCCCCACAAACACAGTCATCATCATTATCTTATCACCACAATCACCATCACCACCGACACCACCACCACCACCACCACTACAACCATCGTCATTATCATCATCATCCTCCTCATCATCATCATCGCAACCACCACCACCACCACAAACACAGTCATCATCATTATCTTATCACCACAACCACCATCACCACCACCACCACAATCTCCTTCATCATCAACACCACCACAACCACCACCATGTGCACCACAAGCTTCATCATCATCATTATCATCATCAACTTAGGAAAAGTACTTAACGACCATCTACAAAGACTTCAAAATAGAGCTCTTCGCTGTGTATTACTGTAGATGTTGATTGGATGTATCCGTCTGAACTATTATTTACAAAATTAGATGTCAAAAGACTTCAGGATAGGCGAAATACACGCACTTTACATGTAATGTACAAAATTGCACATGATATGCTACCAGAGAGTAAATGTAATCAATTTTTATTTAGTAACAGTAATTATGTTTTAAGACAGTCATATTTTAAAATAAAACTACCACTGGTTAAAACTAACTTTAAAAAGAGAAGTCTGCAATACAGAGGGGCAAAACGATGGAATGAATTACCTAACGATGTAAAAGCTTTGAGCTTTTACAGATTCAAATTGGACAGTAGAGTGAGATAGTATTGTATTCATGTATTGGCTCCTTTTCTCCATCTCTCTCTCTCTCTCTCTCTCTCTTCTTCTCTCTCTCTCTCTCTTCCTCACATCTCTCTTTTTTTTTCTCTCTCTCTCTTTATCTTTCTATCTATCTCTCTCTCTGTTATGCCTCTTGTTCGCAATCTGTGCAATATGCTGTGCAATCACACTAGCTGCCTATTCAATATAGTTATAATCGATGTTTGCCAGTTTGCTCATTTAAATATATATCAATTTTTGATTTTCTCAATTCCTAATTTTAACTTACATTTTACTTTAATTTATATCATTTTATATATGTATTTATTAATCATTATATTATGTTGCTCATCACGCTCGTTACAATTATTTTCATTATATTTTATTCAATTGATTTTAAATCCGCTATTCTTTTACTGTTATAATTGTTTAATTTGTATTGCGTCTTAATTTGAATTGTATATATATTTTGTATGTGATTTTTTATTATGTATGCACGGACTTGCAGAAGAACAGCCATTGGCTGAAGCAAGTGATCCGTGTTGAAATAAAATAAAATGAAAATGAAATGAAATCATCTTTATCATCGTCATTGTCGTCACTTTTTGCATCGCCCACATCTCTATCGAGCAGCAATTTATTCATTTCCATCCATAACGCCATTGACGTGATCCACGAGACCCCTCGCACAACATGTTAACTCTCTAAAAGTTTGATGACCCAAACTTGTCATAACACGAAAATCCTTCCGTTAAGAATAACAAAGGAGAGACAGCGCCATATCATCGTTTTACACAAGAATATATAATTTTAATGTTCTGTCTGTCATTTATCAAAAAACAACAAAAAATACAATCGTATATTCACTCGAAACTTGTCATACTATCCTTAATTGCAACATTGCGACTTAACAATTCGTATTTGGAACGAGGTATGCACATGACATTTACTTTGGAATTATTTCAAAATAATGAATATATAAAGGAGCATGTTAAGATATATCGATAATAGTTTGGTCGTTATTTTCCTCCATAATGAATCATTTTCAGTACTTGAACAAATCAAAAAGTACAATCTTCGCACTTTTAAAGATACCACATAGCTATTATCCCGTTGTTCTTCAGTATCAAAAGAATAATTGGAATTACTATTTAGTACTGATCAACTATTACAAAAATATATAATATTATATTTTGTACATGTGTGCAATAACGTGATTAAAATGATTACACATCGGTAGAGAACAAAAATGAATGAAGCAAAGAAAGTTCAGTGCTAACACGGAAAAAAAAAATGATATTAAAAAAAGCAAGTAAAAAAGAAAAAAAAAATCACTTCTTCATGGAAATCAATACACACTAAATGAAACACGATTTTAGCACCATTGTATTACAATATTTTACTAAAATATCTGTTGTGGAGTTGGTTTGGAAAGTACACGAAATTGCAGTAAAGATTTTACTCCACACAAAATTAAGGTTTTCTAGTTTTCGGGAGGATAATTATTTGTTTGTAGAATATGAGTGATGCCACGTGAAATGTCAATTCTTTTTGTGATCTAACATAACCTACAACTTTATTTGTAACATAAATCAAAGAGCAATTTGACTCATTAGATACTTCTCTTTTCACTGGTCTTTCTGCGTTACTAATTTAATTCATTTATTAATTCATAGCTCATAATACACCTATACTGGAATGTTTAACCTTTTTCATCTTATCTTACGTAGCACTCAAGCTTATAAAAAAATAAAATAAAATAAAATAGTTCGATCATAGACCTGCGTTAGGACCATGGTTCAATCATGATTAAAACCCGCGACCCAGCCATTGCACATTTTGATAATGATATTTCTTTTACAAGAACAAAATATAACGAGATGAATGTATGTATATATCTACATACAATAGTAAGATTATCAAATACACCGCATATAACGACGATGACACCTTTTCCTTAATCGTTTATCTACACTACATCCCAATGGTAACCCCCTTCTGTTTATAAATTCTTTAGCGTTTAAACTCATGCTGTCATTTTCTTCTTACGCAGTATATTATTATATACGGGCTCAGAAACAGAAGAAACATACGAACCAGGGTGATGTTATACACTATTTCAAATCGTGTTTTTTGTGTCCAGGTCCCCCATCTCCTCTCCGACTACTGTGTATGAGTAACTGTGTTTTTCGAAGTGTATCAATCAGAGCTGACTATCAGGTGTGACAGACCTTTAACGTCACGTCAAAAAGACGTGACTCAGTTTCGAACAGGGGTCCGTCAGAGTCGGTTTGTACGGCGAAGACGGAGAGCTGCCCGTCCCGCTAGACCAACTCATACCTCTCCATATCCACGATTTTTATTTATCAAACTCATGCACCAATTAATTTCTTTAAAAAAAAAAGTTAACCATTTTACATGTAGAGATGACAAGTGCTGTTCACGCGAACTGACCACTGTAATTGTACTTGCCCCCCCCCCTCATCTTCCTCACAACATCATCTTTCTCCGACCATCAAGCCCCCTACCACCACCCCCCACCTCTTACCCCTGACATCTTGAATCCTTCTAGACTTATCTTAAAACTAACTACCCGACGCTTTGCTTTATCAGTTAACCTTTCCTTGATCGCTGTAATCGGTCCAAAGTCCAGTATATTGACAGAAACTTGATAACGCACGAGTATTATTGTCTCCTTTGTTCTACTTAATTCTATTTCTTTCTTCTGGCTAAATCTAAAAAATAAATAACTTGAGGTATCGGATGATGAGACTATATCGCAAAAACAAATAGTTCACCTTTTGCAAGAAAAAAACAGCACGAAAAGACAAATAGCAATTCAATAAAACTGATAACTTGTAAACGTTATCTTGTGATTTCGGACAAAGTCACAATGACATGTTGACGGGTTGAACGCACGGAAAAGTGCGATGCTCAAGTCAAATTAGTTTCTGATTTTCTTTGAAACTGAAATTCTGCAAAAGCGCGCATAGTGAACTCTCAGGTAATTAGCCAATTTCAAGGAAGAAAAAAAATACACAAGTGGTGAGCCTTTTTTTCGAACATGAGAATGTTATTATTTCTTTCATTCTTGATGGTTAAGTTTGTCCAAGGCATCTGTGCATCATTTATTTAAATTTAAATCTGATTTCTGAATCTTCACCTGATATGAGTATCTCTATTACTCTATTTCTATTTCAAATAACAATGTTTGACAGAAAAACAGCTTTTCCGCGGGATATAATACATATGAGATGCAATGAATATAATCTCGCCCTATTTCATTTTAGTTAGTTTTAAAATTGAGCAATATATCTTTTATTTCTTTTGTTTTTTTACTTGACCAACGATCTTTATAATTTTGAACATTCTCCAACATGGAGAATATGCTCAAAATTGGAATGCATCTGGGAATGAAACGTGTTATCTATAAGATGAAGAATAAGTCTGATCAATAGGCTTATGACAAAAAAATGCAACAAATAAAATCCCTGTAAAGCACTGACCCTGTAACCATGGTAACCATGAACGGAACGCGAGGATAATCCTGATAATGGCCCGATAAAGCGCAATGAATAAACTTTCCAATATATTCTTTGCACAGCGTTGGCATTATGACGTCACGATATACAGCGCTTGACCGTAACAGTGGACCGATGTAATGGGTCCTATTAGATGTAAACTCCAGACCCCTAATTGTTTTAGATTAAAATAGAGGCCCAAACGCACACAAACCTGTAGTTGATTTCTTGAAAGTTTTGTGTGGAGCCTTTCAAAGTGACTTTAAGGCTATTCACAAAGACGAAACGTGAAGCGAATCTTTATCCCATTTCAAGATGTCCTTTCGAAAACATTACACATTATCCATGTAAATCCACAAAATCACTGAGAATATCGCATAATCTATAGCCTTCATTGTATGCAGGTCTCAATTACATAAGACCATCGTCTCGACTGTAACATACGTCGGTTATAATGACACATTGCAATACCCATCCTGTCTACTTTCGACAGTCAGTCAATTTAAAATTAACTTCTGATAGTTGTGATTCCGAAGTTTTCCGAAAGTTCTGCGAAAAAAACTGTCCGATTATAGCTACGCCATAATTATGACAAGCTGTATTTACGACAGCTACAAGAATGGCTACGACTTTGATCGAAACCCATCACCGATCACGGTAGCACATTGCATATATTCAAAGTTATTGCATCTTTAACAATAACAACAATTCTAACAACCATATCGCCAATTTCTCTCTTATCTAATAATGAAAAAAAAAATATAGAGGCACTTGGAGTTAGAGGTTTGAATATACCACTTCGAACAGCATTCACTAAAGAGTTGGTGTCTGATGGAAGTGGTGCTTTCGTCATACCGTGCTGATTTTTGTTTCGACTACGACGAATTCATTATCAGGGGCTGCAGCTATTACGGGAGGTTCTAGCATGTAATTGACGTAAATATTGCATTGGTCAATGTCTTTCTTTTCAACTTCTACTTCCTCCTCTCTCACTTGCTTTCGGGGGATGATGTTCCCGAGGAAGGATAGGATAACAGGTAAGAAGACGAGGCCGTGGAGTGCCCCGAAGGACATGGCTAGGAAAAGGGTTTTAAAGAATGTCCTGAAGAGGTACGTGGGAGCTGTTGCGAGAGGGCTCAAGGCGATCATTGATGATAGGGCACCCTGTAAGATGGGCATGCCGACGGCGAAGAGTGCAGCGATGGCACGCTTGTTGGGCTCCTCGTCGGGCGCGGAGACGAACGAGTAGGTGATGTGGGCGGAAAAGTCGACACTGAACCCGATACAGAGGATGATGTTGATGACGGAGACGGTATCGAGGCTGACGCCCCAGAGCGACATGTACCCGATGACGGCGGCGTCGATACTGATGGCGCAGAGCGTGACGAAGATGGCGCAAATGGGATGCGGGATCATGATCAACGACACCATCATCATGCACGCCATCGCTATCCCCAGCGTCTGTATCAAGTTCGGCATCGTCCCGACGTACTGGTCATAGACCACGAACATCGGATGAAAGGTAATCATTTTGAAGGGAGATTCGCAGGCGATTTCGCGGACCTCCAACATCATGTCTCGTTTTTGCATGGCGCTGTGCATGTTGCGTGATGTCACTAAGAACCTTGACGCTTTGATGTCGACCGCGGTGATGTTGTCCGCGGCGTATTCGAACGCGATATCGAGTTCGAATTCCTTGAAGCGATAATCCTTTAAAACCTGTGTTGGAGTATCGTCAGGAAGGTGTCTTTATCGACTTCGCTCGTTTGGAAGATTGCTTTGAGGTACTGGGAGTAGACGCGCAGCCAGGAAACGCTAATCTCGCTGCCGTGAAAGAGATGTGTCCCTTCAATATCAGCGAGGGTTTCGTTCAGCGAGTCCTGCGCAGACTTATTCCAATAATCTACTTGTTCTGTAACCGCTACACTCACGACAGGGCCATAATCACTGAAGTAGTCTTCATATTCCTTATAGAATCGCCATGTTGGGGAGCCATCTCTGGCCAAGTTCCGTAGTTTCAACCCTTGAACGATGTTCATGCAGCCATAGATAGCGCCACAGAGGTAAGCAATGAACAACCCCATCGCAATCAACTTCACCCATTTCCTCATCAGGAATGGACCGTAGTAGTCCCTGAACAGCACCATGATCGGGTGGATGATGTGACCTTCGGGTTTCCTGCACTTCGAGTCCTGCTGTGGCACGCCACCGGCGCAGAAGATCATGTACAGCTTGTTGGGCGACTCTTCCTTGGACACTACCTTCTTGCAGGTATAACAGTGAAGGTTCTTCGCCTCGCGTTCGCCGGTGAACGCCATGCAGGCGCCGAAGAAGGTGATCTGGTAGAAGTAGGCAAAGAACATGGCCACTCCGGCGTAGATGCAGAAGGCGCGGATGGCTGGTAGGGAGATGGAAGCGCCGATGATGAAGGCGAGGATGGTGGTGAGGTTGGTGATGGTGATGGAGACGGCGGCCTCGGAGTAGGTTTGGCCCATGCGCTCGTGAACGGGTAGGTAGATGCTGAGCTGACGCCAGCCAGCGATCATGATGAACATGTTGTCGACTCCGACACCTGGAGAGAAGACGAAATTACAGAAAAACAAAAGCATCAAAAATCTCTGTCTGTATTACTTCCGTAGACATAAAGGGATGGGTGCATGGTCTACACATTTTCTGAGAGGTACCACTTACTACCACAAAGGCATTTATACATGTGGGGAACAGTATTCGTCTGCATACAACTTTCCTATTTTTCAATTAGAAATGTAATCGTAATAAGGATCTATATTCCATAAATTGCAGTTTCCTAGGAAAAGATGAATCCTTAACCAGTGACTATGACAGTTTGTTTTCCCAATAACATATTTGGCTTCCTCTCCCTCTTATTCCTCCTCCGCCTCCTTCTCTTTTTCCTCCTCCCCCTCCTCTCCTCTTCCTCCTCCTCCTTCTTCTTCTTCTTTCCAAATGCCTTTTTACCGCCTTTTATTTTCTGCTCCTGTTTGCCTCCCCCTATATTTCAACCCTCTGCTCCTTACATTCAAAGTTCCCTGCATCTCATTTTCGGTTGTAGGACACCTACCCCTGGACATCCACCCCCCGGATAACCACCCCCAGTCAACTACCCCCTAGGACAACTACCCCCTAGGGCAACTACCCCTAGGGCAACCACCCCTAGGACTACTACCCCCGGGACAACTACCCCGGACAACTACCCCAGACAACTACCCCTTAGGACAACTATCCCCGGACAACTACCCCCAGACAACTACCCCCTACGACAACCATCCTCTAGGACAACAACCCCCGGATAACTATCCTTGTGGGTAGTTGTCCGGATACGCTCATTTTCATCTAACCCTCTCCTCCCCGCCATTCACTATACATTAATTTCACTTTCATCTCGCATGAACTCACCGATGATGAGGAAAGGCATGAGGGAGACGATGTCATTGAACTCAAAACGGCAGTAGCTCAGAAACCCGATCGACGAGACGATGGCCAATGACGCCGACAGCACCCCGATCAGACCCAACCATGGTTTCGACTGCACCCAGTCTCGCATGATACACGATCCGACCGCAAAGACGACGAGCATGCAGAACGTCGCGATGAAGAGGGGGATGACGCGCTTGCTCGCTTCGCCGACCTCATCCGCAAGGCCGAAGCTGGTCTCGTACGAGATCACAATGTGCTCGGCTGACTCGGCGAATTCATCCATCTTAAAAAAGAAGAAAAAAGAACATTGCATTAGATGACAAACAGGTTTTTATTTCTAAGAACGCAGAATACAATGATATCCCATCAAAATGTTTATCAATTACCTTTTGCATTGTTCTTTGTTGACAAAATACGTCAAGAGGGTGTGATCAAAATGTGACAGATTACTAAACATTAGAATTGTCAAAACAACGGGCCTGATTAACAAGGGAACAACTAAATATTTTGCATGGTATTAGGTTATAATCACATCGCTTTTAAAAGTCAAGCATATTCTTGTTTCGGCTTCCCAAGTAAAATATGCGCCATCCCTCATTTATTAAGAGAGCTTTTTCGATTCGGCCAGTGATTGTTTGAGAAATGCCCGTAAGGAAATGTTGTTAATTTCTCTATACGCTTTAGGGTATCACCAGGGACCTGTTGCATAAAACTTACCATTAATGGTAACTCTGCCACCAATGGTAACTACCATGGTAACAGCCAATCAAAATCAAGTATTCCATGGAAGCTACCATTGATTGCAAAGTTATCATCAATGATAAGTTTTATGCAACGGGACCCAGAAGGGCCTATCTTAAAACTTTTAACGGTTAACTTTATGGTTTAGCATAATTTTTACACGATCATATTTCAATAGCTAATTAAATTCTAAGAATAAAATCTTCACCTCATGGACAAACTGCTCCTCCCACTCGTACGCCAGCTCTTCCGCTTCATGTGTCTCCCTGGTAATGCTATAAATGAGCAGCATAGCCCTCGCCATCTTGATCACATCCGTCCCGGGGTACAGGTCCACCCCTCCCAGCTGGCTCCCAACAAACACCCTCCCCTCATGGGGCGGAGGCAACGGGAGGAAGGGGAAGGTTAAATTGATATGGTCCATCGCTTCCACTTGATGACGTAAGATCGACATGAGCATGTTGTCGTGGCAGGCGTGGAGCCATGTTTGGCAGACGTGGCTGTAGCTGTAGTCTGTGTAGTTGTTAGTGAAAGTAAAGGTCCGGATGAGCTCGTCCAGGCGGGCGATCTCGCGGAAGGCCGCCGTCGAAAGGACGTCACCGTTATTCTTCTCGCGGACGATGATGCTACCGCGGGTCTGGAAGAAGAAGAAGTTGAGGAAAAGATGAAGAACAATGCAAGGTTACCATGATTACGCTGCCAAAATACTTACTGAGATAAGTTACTTGGATAACTTTTCAAATGATAGCTACCATTGGTGCAGTCAGGTATTGATTTTATTAAAATGTCAACATGTGCTTAGGGGAAATTCTCAAAAGAAAAACACAGACCGAAGTGAATGAATTGTTGGTTTCACATGAGATATCGTGTCGTATCATGAAAAATTGATTTACTCTACGCGTCGCTGGAGATTCGGTGACATCCGTTTGCAGCCTATTTCCGTTAAATGTCTTTATTGGATAAAATAGTATTTTGTTATTTTGAGCAAACTATTAGATCCAATGGCTTCTTGTACAAGAAGAAAGTTACATGAACTAGATTATTGACAATCATGGTGATTCTTTGGTATTTTTGAGGAAAAGAAAAGTATTGAAAATGAAAAAAAAAATTATTAACATCATGACGATAACTGTTTTTCTTCAAAATATTTGTCGTCTAATGGGAATTAAATATTTACATTTGCACGAATACGGAAATAAAACAATTCAGATTAATCACTTAGTGTATATTGAATACCCATCAATAATTATTTATCGATAACTGATACCCATGACGAGCTTACCATGCTAACACATGAGCCGACATGTGGCAATTTGGAATTAAAACCATGCGAAGAATATGATAGCATTAACAGTAAAAACGATATAGGCGTATTTAATTCACAGGTAATTGATAGGTATCTTTAATTCTCAGCTAAATCGATATGACCGGGATTGAACCAAGCAATATAAAAACTCGTTTTAGTTCATCATTTCCTATATAGACGCAACCATTTAGAAATATGATTTGTTGGTTACTGTATGTTTTATTGTAGAGAATCAAACTGTAGGATAATTCCAGGAGACCAACTTATACAGGATTTTATCATTATGTTGTATCATAATTTACCAAACATGATTTATACTCTATACTATTAACCAACAACTGCTTATGAATTCCATAAATATTTTTCACTTTAGAGTGTATAGTTAAAATTTGGTTAATGTGCGCTGCATGATATTTAGCATATTTTTTACACATTCCCTTGAAAATATACGGATCAATCTTGAAAGTCAAATAATTTAACCCAACATTACAAAACTATTTAATACAATCCTTACCTGTCGATCAATCAGCTCTCGGTTGGGTAAAAATTCCGTCTCGTTGTCTCCAGATGAAAAAAAGGTCTTGAAGACCTCGCCATCGGCACGACCGGGGCTACCCGTAGGCGTGAAGAGGTAAACAACGTCGTCTTGAATGACGAGACACGTGATGCCATGAACGCACACGATGGCGACCACGAGTGGCATCAGGAGAAAGAAAATACGATGTCGGGAGACGAGCTTGCCGAACTTGTAAAAAGCCGCCGTCATAGCGTGGTCGATGCACCGGTATTTATGCTGGTCGTTGTCCTTCTCGCCGTACATGGTGAATTATATATCCGTTTAATTCCTCGTCAAAATCATCAAATTATTATTTATATTTTCCCTTTCTGCGAGCGGCTACAGTTACTGGCAAATTAGTGACATGTATACCGATTTACGAGTGAGCTACCACTGTTAGAGCTCCGTTGTAACTCGAGTCTCGCTTGCAGACTAAACTTTGGAAGGATTGGTAGTCTCGGGTCGCGCGCAAACTCTGCGACCAACTCCACACAGACTTGTGACGAAACGATGAGACTCTGTACGTGATTGGTCATTGATAACGTGACGGGATGCGGGTTATCCAATCAGAAAACGCGTTTCAGTCAGCAAGGCTCGAGAGAAGATATCAGTCGACGGAGAGAGGTATGGATCTCAAGACGAGTGCTAGATATCTGTGAAGACGAAATAAGGAAATGAAAGACGGGTTTAGTTCACAATCCATTAAGCACTGGTGAATTCAAATTCATTTTGATCAGGAAGACAGCATAAAAATAGAAATGATGAATTTTCATTTCCTTTTGCCGCTTAATGGTAATGTGGCATCAAAAGTTTTTTCCATAGTGAATGCAACCACTATACCAACATCATTGCATTGTCATATTATCAAGAGGAAAGTAAACAACACGTATGGCCTAGCTAATATTAAACAAACCACCCAACAAACAAACATAAATGAAAATGTCAAAACAACAGAATAACAAATCAGTTGATTATATATCAACTGAAAAACAGCCGTTTAGGCTAAGCGAGTTACCGTGATTACATAAATAAATGAAATGAAATGAAATGGAATGAAACTGATTTGTTATGAGGCTAAACAATTTTGAAGAATATAAATATAGCATAATGTATACACTTTACAGTCAAAAGAGGGATGATATATCGTGGAATTAAAAAGGAAGATGAAGGGAATATTTTTTTTCAAGTGAAATTATGACGACTGAGGCTTTGTTCAAAACTGGTGTCAGGAGTGGGATCAAGATTCAAGTTCTTGTGAGCTATATTATGCCCAAATGATTGCACAGTGTGACATTCCAGTAGACCGACAGCCTACGGGATCACCATGTTCGGTCTTATGAACCGTCAGAAAATTGTTAGAATGCCCGCGAGACCGTCGGTCTTGTGGACCCTCGTTTTCGTATCCGTCAGTATCGTCAGACTTTAAATAACTTTTCAGTGGCCTCGCGAACCGACAATGTCGGAGAAATAACAAAGATACAAATTGGACACAAAATATTTGTGTAATCATAATATTCGCTAGTAGAATATACAGCATGAGAACGTGCCAACATAATTATGGGTGAAGTGGTTTAGGCCGATTTATTCAGAGACGGATTATTAGATGAGTCTTATTTTTCATTATCGACATATCCTATTCCGCAAGTGATATCCCAAACAGAAACGCATATCTGCACTCAATTCGATAACCCGGTCAACTTAAGTAAAGGTTAAAAGGGAAGAAGCAGAAGAAGAAATAGAAGAAGAAAAGGGAGAATAAGGAGGAGGAGAACAAGAACAAGAACAAAAAAGGAGAAGAAGAAGGAAAAGGAAATAGAAAGAAAGAAAGAAAGAAAATCGGCAGTTTTGATAGTTGAAGTATCGTCAATTAACGTCATTATTTTGCATTGGCCATAATACTGAGGAACAAAAGTGATAGTACAGAAAAATAGTGCGGTGACGTAGAAGGTCACGTGAAAGGCAGGTGAACATACTCGAAACCAAGGATCCACGCCCCAGGTAATTAGTATAATTAGAGTAAAAATAGCATCTGAGAAAGATATATAATTATAATAGAGTTTAAATAGATCAAGGTATATTGGTGCAAGGTAGCGGGAGAAGGGTAAATGCAACGCCATGCTTTTATTTTTGTCTTCACTTT
Source organism: Mesocentrotus franciscanus (assembly GCA_037976565.1). NCBI lineage: Eukaryota > Metazoa > Echinodermata > Echinoidea > Camarodonta > Strongylocentrotidae > Mesocentrotus > Mesocentrotus franciscanus. The sequence continues at coordinate 10,306,715 of CP137678.1, forward strand.
GTTTTTGAAGTCGAACGAACTTTTTGTATTTTTTCTACTTTTGTCTGGTACTATTTCTTATTCTCGACCATCTTTCCCTTCTTTGCTTCCCGCTAATATTATACTTTCACTGGAACCTTTTATCGGCATTTGTTATCAGTCCAAGCCCCTCCCCCTCTCTCTCTATCTCTCTCTCTCTCTCTCTTTGCCTTCACCCCTCCTCTAGCCTGTCTATTACTTACTCTCTGATGACTATTCGTTACCTTCTCTTTCTCTCCTCTCTAAATCTCTCTTTATTTTCCCTATACCATTCCATTCTCTGTTCTATAAGGCCAAATAACAAAAATGAGGTGTTTCTCGTCCGGACTTTAAAAAAAAAGGAGGAGGCAGGGCATTTTTTGCAATTTTTTGCTATTTTTTCCAAGATGGCTGCCATGCTAATTATAGCTGGCCAACCCTATTTATTCACATATATTGGGCTATGTGAGTATACTGATGCAATGTATGACAAAACAAATGATTTGTATCACTGTAGAAGCTATTTTAAAAAAATATATTACAGGCCTTTTTTTTTGGGGGCTTTTTTTCTTCTGAATAGTAAATAATTTTGTTAAAGGAGGCGGGCGGGGAAGAAAAACACTTAATTTTTGTTATTTGGCCTAATACCTTTACATAGTTATGAACCTGATGAATACCAATCACTCATTCATGTCACTTGCATTCATTTACAGCTATAGTTATAGACATTCAAAAAGTAAGAATTAAAGCTCAGCAAACTCGTACATTTTTAAAAATTCAACAACTACCATCTAAGCCGAAAATGCGTTAACCCTCAAATGCTAATAAGAGAGCATATCGCCCATATCATTTTGTTTCGCGCGCAATACGCACTTTGATCATGGCTAAATATAAACCTAACGTAGATGGGCAGGCTGAGGGTTAAATATTAATCTTAGTTCATGCCTGGGACACCTGCTTTAAGGTTTTAATTATTATCTTGAATTTTAATTTCAATGATACTCGATCCAGTGAGTGCTAGGGAAATGGGTGAATATCTAAGGAAACTTGATCTAGAAGTTGACTATAACAATCTTGACAGTTATGATAGGGGGCTTTCAATTCTTATTTCTTATTGATAACAAGAAAATTAATAACTTGGATAAATCCTATCATTTCTATGTTTTGCAAAGGACTGTCAATAAAGCTCCGCTTATGTGACAATCTTTCTTTATGATTCTTTTTTACGCTACGGCTTTAATTTGACAATGTACCAATCATATTATTTGTTTATTATACATTGTCATCAGTTTAAGTGAATTTGTTTTAAAATAAATCAAACAGAAATAGATGAATCATATGGAAAAAATAGCATCAATCACCAGTCGCATCCCTTTACAATATTCATATTAATTTCATAAAAAGAAACACGCACACACACACACACATGCAAAATAATAAGGAAAGAATAAAAACACGAGCAATTCTGTAGAGAAATAATCTACTGCGGTGTCTTTTTACTTGAAACAGACATCCATCTGATTGCGCTATCATTTTTTTTTAAACTCATGCATGTAATATTAAATTTAATTACTTCTTTATCACGGGGAAATAGTGTCGCTTACAGAAAGCGCAAACTATTCATAACTTATCATATTATATCAATGTTGTTTAAAGTATGTTAATAACATCTGGGAAATAGAGTTCCCGGATATCAATGCACATTATGCTGAATATATTCCGAAGCCAGAAGATAGTTATCATAATATAATTATCATGCCTATACCAGCATAGATATTAAATCAATTCAATTTACATACGAATACAGCTATTATGAACTTGTTAAAGTAGCTGTGCGAAGAAATATCACAAAATTGGCAAATTATACATATAAGGAAAGCTGATATCATTGAGAGCACGAATCATTTGCTTTACATTTGTGAAGGAAAATGTATGTGTACCATAAAACGGAGTACGTAGGAAGAAAAAAACTGGTAGAGCTTGCATATTTAATTTGTATTTTCTTCAGGAGTTATGCAAAGGCGGTATTATTGTTTTATGTGATGAATAAAACATATTAAAAATGATCGGCATCATTCCGGGTATCTAGAATTAACCAAAACGAGAATGAGCGCTTTATATGACCGAATGCAATTAATAATGTGATTTTTTAAATATTTGGGACAAGAACAGAAGTACAAAAATACATCGAATTAACAATGAAATAAATCAACTCCGTTTTAAACACACTTAATGTACATGTGTACCATGAATACAGTCAGTACATTACAGACAATAATCACAAATTAACTGTGGATAATGCAAACACACGTGACAGAAGAAGGTTTTGAAGAAAAAAAAAGTATAATAGTACCTCAAACTGGTGTCCTTTCAGAGTTGTCAAAGGGACTTCCAAACAGACAGGCAGACAGACAGACAGAAAGACAGACAGACACAGATCAGACAGATCAAGAGCTCTTTTCGACTTGTCCAGAACCAGCGTCACGTACGAGTGACCAAAAGAAGAAAAAAAATCAGCTCTTCAGCTGACGGCGACAAAAATACAGATACCAACTTGTCAAAGATGGGTAGCAGATAACGGGGGCATCGTTCTATTTTTCGCTGGGAGGTGGAGAGGGGGGATAATCACTGATGGTGAGCTAGAGCCGAACTTTCAACTACTTAAGAATGATATCACAGGCCCCTATTATATTTATACATTTCACACTTTTTAAAACTGAGGTGCTAAATCGCCACTTGAAAGGTCGAATGGTACTGACATTTTTTTTCTTCAAAAATGGTATTTTTTACCCTATAAACATGTAAGGGGCAACCTGTATAGTGTGAGAGCTTGGATCCAAAGAATTATACATTATGAGTGAAATATGGAAACACTACCCGTACACCAGGCCCTTTAGTTTTTAGAGTGTATGAACCTGTAAATATGAATTATATGTCAATATATTTTATTTCATGCAGCTGACCCTGGATCTTTTATTTTACTTTTTTTTCTTGTTTTTTGGTTTTGGTTTTGGGTTTGGGGGGGGTGGGAGAGGTTGCCCCAATCTTACCCCAGGGCCAATCTACTCGTCAGATAACACAGATTAAGAATACATAAGTTCTATTCTAGCTAGGACAACTACATGACACAAATCCTTAAAATAAATAACCAGCGTTAGACTTGCAAACATCTCGCAACGAGGCTTGCATATTCAGTTGTTGTGCGCAGTCAAATCCTGTACTTTGAAAGGAAAGGCAGAATAATTAGCTAGCTCCTCTTCTTTATATTTGAACTAAAATGTATCTGACATGTCTCCGTTTATACTGACATTGCACGTCCTTATTTGCAAAAAGTAAAGGACGATCGAAAAGACGATTAATAATCTTTATTATTCGTCTCACATTTTTAATTATGAAAATAATTATGCCCATCATTATTATTGTTCAGATCTCGATGATCGTATTGATTGCAGGAATTTCACAGAGGCCTTGAAACGGAGTAGTGACAAACGTAATTTTTCTTGTGAGTTAAATCTACTGTTCAAAATAACTTCGACCAAACTTTTAATATTGCTCGTCTACGCATGCATGCGGGATTGGAGTATGCTTCTCTGATCGTCTATCTAATTTAATTTCAACAAACAATTCAATAAATAAACGTCAATGAAAATGAAATGCGTCAAAGAAATGACTACTAGGTCTCTCGGAAGAAAAAAACAATATGGTGAAAGAAATAATATCTAAAACTATAACACAGACAATACTCAGTTGCCCATAAAGTTGGAATAAATGTTCTTTACCCCTTTGAAATGCTCGTGACAATATGATTTATTTTTGATAGATACAGTTTACATCTTCTCAGAACTTTACTGATTATTCAATAAAGATTTATCAATACAGTGCTGAAAAGAAAAAAAAAAGTTATATATTAAGAATAAATCATAATTTTCACAACCACTTCATTAAAGAGGTAAGAAAAATATTCCAATATTATGTGCAACTTTTACAGTGTATGAAGAAGACAAAACAATGGAACATGCCAGAAAAATATCCAGACGCTTAAAAGTGCAGTGACCTCTATATACTCTTCCGAATCACCTGGTATACGTACAGGCTAACTGGAGATCTATACCTCCTTGACATAATTTTAGAAGAAATAATCGGAGCCAAAGGTTCTTAAGAGATCATTCCCCTCAAGTCTGAATTGACAATCTCATTTATGGTAAATATTTGAAGAGATACAAGAGAATTAGATAAATAAGGGGTTTGTTATTGAAATGTTTAAGATAAGAATGATGATAAGGTAATTAATTATATTGGTGTCGACAACCCAGCTGTACTTACTGCAATTGACATGCAACCAATCCATAATCATAATTAAATATTAACGAGTTAAGACCGGAAAGAAAATCGAGTCGTTTGCATGTATTATTTCAAATAGTATGATAAGGGCCGGATATACCACAAACTGCTGCAGTTGACAAAATAGTTCAAGTTATTTTTTTCAAAGTGAGATGATAAGTAGAGAATGTCATCTTTCATGATCTTTCTTAAGATTGAAATAACATTTCATGCCATTATAGGTTATGGTGATGTCAACTTAAAAAGAAAGATCCTGGTTAACATCACCACATCATTACCACCACCACCATCACTACCACCACCACCACCACGAAGCACCATTGGTTTCATCGAATACCAGTACCACCAAAATCATCAACAACATCGAACACCCTCCTTGACACCAAATGCTCTCCCTGTACGCGAATAGGCCCTCAAAAGGTAGGTCATAAAATAAATGTTTCATAATCATATAGTTTGACAGGTTGCGGTCATCGATCCTACCTATACGAAACTGGATCACATCTAGTAGTGGCGGGTCGAGGTCGAATTGGGAAGGGTTACTATATGCCCCGCCGAAAAAGAAAGAAAAAATATTTGAGAGGAAAAAACAATTGTTATAGGTGTACTTATTGAATGTCAGATTTGTAGAAGGGGAACCGCCCGCTAACGCCCCTCCCCTTTAAGGGTAGTGTATCCCTTTTGCAGCCAACATCAAGTTCTGTAGAACTTTGCAGGAATTATGAATAATTATGTCACGAATGTCCTATCTGTGAAATTTAAACGTTAACAGTGTCCGAGTATTCAAATTATGCAAGGAAACCCGTTTACTTTCTAGACTTCACTGTCAGACACTATTGAGTGACTGACTGACTTCTTTTTTTCTTTGGTAATAACATACTAAAAATTAGCTGTAAAGGGTACATGAGCATTTGTCTACATCAATAACCCACTTCTTGTAATGGCCAAAATTAAACTGATTGAATCTTTGCGCAGCACAAAACGTACGACCATTCGGTACAAGGGTCTGAAAATCAGACTATTTAATTAAACGACCGCGCTCGCTTAATTCGATTCGACAACCAACGGTCGTTATTTTTCCACAAAAAGACGTTTTCAAGCCCTTTTGTTTTGAGGGAAGTTCTTAATAAGTATTGTCTTTCAAATGCCGTTGGAATTTAACCTTTTCATTTTTGGGCCTGCAATGGGACATAGTACCTTTAAAGCAATTAGTGAACCCTTAAACATCCCCTACCCTCCCCCGACCACACCTTTACATAATAGATAAAATCATAAAATAATATTTGTCATCAAGGGTTTGGAAATACCAGCATCTGTCTCAACAAACAGGGTTTACTTGGACTTTAAACATCTCGTGATGGATTAAAAATAGAAGCAATATTTTGACACACTTTCAAATCAATACGTAACCCTACAAAAGTGTCAAGATTAAATCCGATTTTTAAAAAGATACATTCGTATCATAGCAAGAGAACGTCGATCATTAATCGTCTTGAGGATCAGGATCCGATTATTTTGTACACCCGTATAGGCCTTCCGTAATCTTTTAACTTTTAAGGTCACTTGTACAATTTTGATTTTGCTTCTGTGGAAGTTAAATAATTATATAATTATACTCCCATGCAATATCGAAAGATTTAGTACACTTGCTGACGGTATCAAGATGGTTGCATTATTTTCACTTGGTTAAAGAAAATATCAATGCTTGATTCTCTTGATGTTAATTGGCATGTTCACTTTTTCCACAATATAATGCACATAATAATAGATCTGCAAAGTCAGTACATGATTTCTTTTTTAAAGAATTAAACTGATTGTTACTACGAAGAAGCGTAGGCATAAAAAGACATATTATTACATTTCCCTTATGCACACAATTTCATGTTTGCACTTTTCATTTCTCTCTCTACATAATCTCGCTCCCTATCCCCCTTCTTCGCCACCCCCCTGTTTCTCTTAGTTGCTTATTTATCTATCTTTTTATTTATTTATTCAAATGTATTAATGTACACTCTATCTATCCATATCTCACCTCACATCACCTCACATCACCCCACCTCGTCCCCCATTCTCTCTCTATCTCTCTTCTTCTCTTCTCTTCCCCTTCTCTCTCTCTTCTCTTCTATCTCTCTTCTCTTCTATCTCTCTCTCTCTCTTTCCCCTCTCTCTCTCTCTCTTTCTCTTTTCTTCTCTTGTCTCTCTCTCTCTTCCCCCTCTCTCTCTTCCCTTCTCTCTCTCTTTCTCTCTCTTCCCCTCTCTCTTTTCCCCCTCTCTCTCTCTTCCCCACCCTCTCTCTCTCTTCCCCCTCTCTCTCCCCCTCTCTCTCAATCACCATCTATTATAATAGCACATATTCTTAATTAACAATTTAAGATAAATGATATGAGTTGCTAGGATAAGTTTCATTTCCATGAGTTTCACTGTCAGTCGCTGAACATACGTCATTGATGATGTCATCAACAAATTATATAAAGTCCCCCCTCAGAAAAAAAATAGAAGAAGAAAGAGAAAACGAGCCACTTTGATACTATGGAGTCTAAACAATTTCAAGTAGTACCACATTTAACACTTTTGTCACTATTTTCAAATAAAGATAACGAGGGCAACGCCATATGATTGTGACATCACGACATCGTATGGAGTTGCCTTGCTTACAGACTTTTTTTTAATGTACGTCTTATTTTACTCTGTTTTAGCATGGACGTAGTAGGATCATTGTTTTAGTACCATTTTCAATTCAATTTGTATTTATTTCATTTCCAACAGAAAGATAAACAAAGGCATTACATATATTATTACAGAAAGTAAATCTTGATAGGTACAAATACACTGTATGAACATAATAACATTATTACAAGAAATTCTTTAATTTCTGAGGAAATGGGGATCCACAAAAAGCAGTGCTTGTAATTTGTGGATCCCCCAGAAAGAAGGAAATACAAATTGTTTCAAATTGTGCCTACGAGGACCTAGAAAACACAAAACAATATTACAGAACGACAACCACAAAACGACAAGGACAAGGAAAACATATACAAGAAGAAGAAAAAGAGGGGAAAGGAAGAAGGAAGAAGAAGGGAGAAGGAAGTAGCATGCAGGACAAATCATGACCGAAGAAGAGGTAGTTATATTGGTGTTATACAAGAAAAGGCTTCGTGAAATATTTTTCAAAAAGGCTCTTGAGCTTCTTAAAGCAAGACTATAATGTTAAAGGGCTGACGAACTTTTTCTCGGCTCAAAGTCCACAGGGTTTACTGAAGAGTGAAGACTGCATTAGAGAAAAGGGCATGCCTAGGATTGAGAGCAGGATAGTTACAGATTAACTCATTAACTAATTGTGTAATTAAAGAACAAACAGCATTGCAACTGGAATTGGGTAAGGGGTAAGTGACATAAACTGACATTGCAGGAAGTTTGCTGCTATCGGTAGATGATCACCGGAAAGGTTCAAAAGTTCACTGGATTTTACTGAGTCTATTTAAAGCTCGAGTTCGGCGAACTTTTTATTTTGATGAGTGCGAGCATATGGTTTCAGAATGGTGGTACCTTATGAGACAATCTAGTTTATTAAGTTGAGAAGAATATCGAAATTTTATGTTTAAAATATGAAGCTTCGGTACAGAACAGTCTAGCAAATCTGGAAGGGGAATTTTCAGTTATTACCGTTTGTTACTATTTATTAAAATAACTATTATGCTACACGGTAACGACACGTTATACTTACTACCTCAATGACTCATTTCAGAATATAGTTTGACAAACCTTTGCATTCTAATTTTTTTTTTTCATTTTCAAAGAATACTAAAATTTGGTTCATCATTACTTCACATTCAATTATCATTATTTCATATTTTTTTGTGGTCTGTTTTTTTAAATAATAAATATTTCTCTTTGTATTAACAAAATTTCAAATTATTTACCCGTTCCTTAGATAAGGTCGTAACACTGCCCTCACAGATCAATGACCATATTTCAACAACACGGCTTTAGACCCCCATTAATGATTTAAGACCTTGGGTAGTAATTGACCATCAAATCAAAGAGCTAGTTTAAGTGGTTTTGCCTTCAACGTACATGCATAGCATTAGGCCTACGCCGTCAAATCACGTCTGTGTCACAGCCATCGACTATCCCACAGCGTTCAGCAATAGCGCCCTCTCTTCATCATCATCGCAGATGTAAAAATTGGACCCCATCCATCAAAAAGACGGTATACAAATATATACATAATTCATTGACTGGTCGGGGTTCCCAAAAATTCTGGCTTGGATCCCAAATCGCTCTTGATTACTACCACCAAAAGCAATAAATAATTCAAGAGTCAAGATGGGAAGAAGTTGAAAAGGGTGAGCAAATATTTAGTTACCTGTCTGGCTGTCAAAAAAAGACATGCGGTTTTCTTATTTTGGCACGGGACTAGAGGAAACCTCTTAGATGTGTATCGATATGGGTATCGGATGCCTCATGTGTCGTCTGAGTGTGAACATCCGGAGGTGGAGAAAAGTTTGGACGTTTTATATCCATGATACCCCCATTGAGTGATACTTTGAGGTTCTAAATGTTTGTACAATTTGTAATGGGATTTATTCGTAAGAGCAAAGGTAACCGAGTCAGCACTATACTGATTTCGAGACCGTTGCTTCTTTCGCTATTTCCTGGTGATTCTCATAAACTGCTATATTTTTTCCCCTCACAACACGTAATGTTAGGAATAATTTCTACAAAAGTGCGAGTAGAGACACGTCTAGCTTGACAATAATCATTTTACAACATTCAAAGAGTAACGTTATCCACTGTCATGAAACTTAACATCCCTCCCCATCCCCCGCAACCTTCGACTCTGTGATTATGTTAATCTTTGAACTATCTGTAAAAATGTGCATCAGTTTAAATCTTAGTATCGCTTTTGAAAGAAACGTTGCAAGGAGATTCTATTAATTCGAATTATAAAAAACATGCCTGAAATGACAGTTTACCTTTCAACAGAAAATCCGCCTAAATGTTTTTCTGTCAGTAAATACACGAGCGTATTATACCCATCATTTGACTATTAAGATATCATACAATCAACAAATATTTGCGCATTTCACGCCTAATTACGCTTATATCGTTTCGCATATATTTTCTACAATCGTCAAAAATACTCCCACGACAGACAAAAAATGGAATATATAGATATATATCAAATAATGCGGATGCAATGAAGCGACCTTAATTGTTATTGACATTATCAAATAGATGACGTTCGTAAATCATCAAAAAATTTACAAAAATGTTAGAAATCTCCCGTCAGGCCAGTAGATAACTCGTTATCCGTGTTGATATTAGTTTTTTTTATTTTTTATTAAAGGGGTAATACTAATATCAATAATCATTACGATGGATATTTTAATATATCGCACTGAGTTCCACATCAAGGCGACGGTGCTCAAGGCGCTCTAATATTACCCCAGCTCCAGCTAGGCTACAGATTTCAAAGCTTACAGATGCTAAAGAGGAGTTGCATAAATGCTAGTAGACTAAAAATACAAATAAATTATAAAGAAATCGTACACAAAGTGGTAGTGCCTAGTGGTCGCAATATTAACCACTGTCTGATATTGCATCGCCCTTTTAACAATGTTAAATCGGAAATGCATGGCCCTACGCGTTATCAATGTGTGTGTGATATGGTGTAATATTGAAGCCCTACAAAAATTGCGCTTCAAAATGATCATGAAGTGCCTCAAAAAAGTAAAAAATCTTTAAGTGACCGGTTTTACCATACTCATTTTCCCCAATAGACTGTAGTGTTATAAAATCCGTTAAGAAAACGAAAAATGACATTGCGATTTCTAATTATCTTGATAATCAGACAGGCGATCGGCTTGTAAAAGTCATGAGATTCCTGACTGACCTAAAGGTTTATATTAATTATGATTGCAGCATGAGCTAAATCCAGGATTTTGTTTCAGAATCTGAGGCAATGTTACCGAGTCACTTTACGAATGAAGAGAATAAATGTAGAAAAAAGAAACGTCAAGAGAAAGAAAAGAAGAGAAAAAGAGGAGCAGGAGGAAGGAGAAGACAGAAAAAAAACATTGGGCAATGGTTCTTATTCATCTCACGTTCCCTTCCAATCGTTTCATCGTTTTGTAAACATGAAAACTAATCAGTCGAACAGAAAATAAATGTCCCCGGACCAATTTCAGACTACTTCAACATAACTGCCGAGCGTGATTGCGTCAATGCACCGGCTCTCTAGAAGAAAACACCCTTAGAAGCACTGCAATTTAATGCGTCTACGTACACTGTTGACGAATATGACATCGTTTTGCAGTGTCGCACCGTGCGTTTCAGACAGATTGTCATCATTGTATGTGAAAGGTGAAATCCCAGGGCCATCATTTACGCGCTTTAATCAATATAGCCATCGTTTCTGAACGTCGTTAATTCCTTTGTTAATTGGCGAGAGTATTATGACGGCTCCATCATTTGTATTGCCTTTTAGGTTACCCGAGGTGGAGAGCAGAGAGAGAGAGAGAGAGTGATACTATTAGCCAGAACAACACGTACTACAGCTTTCGGGTTTTGTCTTTGTTGGTTTTGTATCCTCGGTAGAACACTCGTGCTGTAATGGCACAGATGAGCACGGTTACTTACTACCTATGTTGCAATTTATGATATTATTTATTGTCTTTACTCATTTTTAATTTTTTAAAATAAGCAACGGTAACTAAATGTATGCAATGGCGAAGCCTAAATATTCAAGGGGCTGGGGTGCCGAAGACCCCACTATAGTCGTTTTTCTAGGCCTGCAAGAATGGGGGGGCGTACGTCGGATCGGTCTTGTGCTGGTTTTTGCCTCGATTAGATGGCAATTTTTTTTGCTCCAAATTAATTACTACCGAGAACAATGCTTTACAGTATTTAGGCCTGCGTGAATACATTGGGAATATATTCAATTCACTCGACTTATTTCACAAATGCAGTCACCATGATTTTACAGAGACAAAAACATGTGCTTTTTGTTTGTAAAAGAAGGAAATAAGAAATTCAGTATGGTTTAAAAAAAAATAAAACTATTTACATGTTACCTTAATTGTTTTGAGTCTCTGTAATGAATATACAAAGAAAATTGAACAAACCAAATTTTTGTTTAAATTGACCCAAAGGCATTTGAATGTTTAAAAACTGTAACAAATATCAAATAAAAAATAACCTCCTCCTCATTAAAAAAAAAATCCAGGCGATAAACTCGGCCAGTTTTACTTGGCCCAATAGCGCGTAGCGAATGCTTTTCAGTGCGGGGAATCTTTGGGGCTCTCCCGTGCACATATTTCCCAAATTTATCTATAGTTTCATTTATATTTGTGCACCGGCGCCCTCAGTGTGTGGCTTTGACGTACTGCGAACTCAGCATGATTATATCATATTTTATTGTCCACAAAATACCAGACAAAAATCCCATAAATATGAGCGATCATTCATTGATTCAGCGAGTCATAATAGGCTGATACCATTGTGTTAGAAAGGAGATCAAAGTGACCTTCAGCAACTTCAATCGACCAGCAAAAGTTTGTTGAACTCAAAAAGTTCGTTCGATTCGATTATGAAGTCACGAGTGCCGGCATTGACTAGTCTGCAAACGCAACTCCTTATTAGTCGTTGTGCGTGACGGTGTGTGTAGTGTGAGACTATGATGACTGCGGGGTCTAATGCACACAATAGGTTGTGTACTTCAGCTGCTCCTGACACAGCCAGAGACTGACAGAGCTAGGCTATGCTCAGGGCTTTATGAAATTGTGTTAAAAGTGTCCAATTAGAGTCTTTGCCTGCAGACTACACATTGATTGCCGAGCTTTATAGCGAGGGAAACTAGTGAATAGCATTTTCGTATTGTATTGATATGATGGACAACTATGAAAATAATACATTTAGCTCGGCGCGTTATTTCTTCAACACAATCGGAGTTGGTACAAAAGTGAGTACGGAGCAAGCAGATACATGTGTATACAGATTGAAAATATTAAATCCCTTAGAACAAAATAAATATTGGCTATAATATTCATCTTTGATTTGACCATTAGACTTAGAGGCACAATAATTGGTAGGCCTACAATAGCCAAGCCATGGACCATGCAAACAAATCAAATTTTACCGACCACGAATCATAATGAATATAACTTAAAGATAAAGACCAGTTCTGGTCACGCGATTGCATTGTGAAAGAAACGTTGTGGAATCGATCAGAAAAGGTTGATCATCTAGCATATAAGTATTGGTGTGTACTGCAAGGTTCTGGAATCATCAAAATGATAAGAAATTTGGCCCAGTCTTGGTAAAGTTACAAGCACTGTACACAGAAAGATGTATATGGGACTACGCGACCACGTGCGCGATATCTATTTGGTCCCAATAGATATAATTATTCACCAAATATATCAATTAGTAGGCGGTTTCCCGACTTTCCCGGCAAAATTTGTATCATCACGTATTAGTCAAAACATATTCTTTCACATGATTGGTAATGAGAGCTTCCATTTCATTTTTTTTTTTGAGAGAGGGGCGTTTCCAATCCAATCTTTACCTTTAATTTAACCTTTTTTTTGGGGGGGGGGGCGGGGGCTTTGTTCTTGCATTCATTTTCTAGATACACCTCACCTTAATTCATGAAGGGGTGGATTTTAGGGGAGCTTGAGCCCGCCCCTTCCTCTAGAGCCATTACTGCACGGCGCCGCGTAAAATGCTTTAAATGCCACGGAAGAGATATGAATTTGTAGAGAAACCACATCTTGCTGATTTATATTCTAAATAATGAGAAGAATACTACTACCCGGAATTATCAGAATCTTAATGCAATTTAAAGGGATTGCATGGGTATCTTTGCCTCAGATTCTAAACAAATCCTGGATTTAGCTCATGCTGCAATCATAATTATCAGTAAGGAGTCCCATGACTTTTACAAGCCGATCGCCAGTCTGATTATCAATATATTTTTGATTGGAATTAGAAATTTCCAAAACCGTTTTCCCAACCGTTTTTATAACACCACAGACTTTTGGGGAAAATGAGTATGGTAAAACCGGTCACTCAAAGATTTTGTTACCTTTTTGAAGCACTTCGTGGTCATTTTGAAGCGTTTTTTTTTTTTTTTTACGGCTTCAGTTACACCATATTACAGACACCGATAACACGTAGGGCCATGCATCTCAGATTTGTAAAACTGGAAACATTGTTTTGTTCTCATCTTCCTAGTTAAACAATGCCTTTAAGCCTTCTCTTCAGAATAAAAGCTGAATTGGCTTCAAAAAGTAGACAATCGCATTCCTGGTTTGACGTCACTACGATTCTGAGCCGATCTAGCTTTTCCTCCTCCAAAGGACACTGGAAGTCCCTTGTAATTTAGATTTTATTATTCATGTGACTCTGCAGATCCTCGACCATTACGATTTTACAAGCTCGAATATGTACATCAAATGCTATTGCGAATTCTTCCCCCAATCGGATCGTAGTAAGATCGTGAAATGTGCGTTAGCCGCCGGGAGTACGTGGCACTTACGACTATACGCTTTGTGTGAAAGTGTGGCTACAGCTTTAGGTTCGGTGCAATAACAAGACCTTGCACCCAGGGCAGCATTTTGTCAACCCTGGCGCAATTAACATTCGACGCCAGCATTTTAGATGGCTTGAAAGAGGTCCCAAGCAGGGGTACGTGTTTGACTATTGTCATGATCAATCTCATTTTGAAATAATTCTGACGCTCTTGATGTAAATTAGTTGGCATGCGTTTCAATAACAAAGCATAATATCGAGGCTTTTTATGCCGGTTGGAACACCTCGCATTCTGGCTGCACGTGATATTTACGCTGGCAACGATCCATGGCAATGAATTTGAATATTTAGGGGTCCCCATTTTACTCTTTTCGTTGATACAGTAAAAACATTTGCTTTGTGCGATACCAAATGCTATATCTGAACCAATTATACAAAATAATATATAAATATATTAGAAGAATTACAAATCTGTTCCTTATTTCATTAAATATATATTCTACTAATTATAATTATGAAGTTTCATTGGTTTCACGAGACAATGTCTGCTGAAGTTGGGCAGCTACAGAGCGAGTACATCAGGGGGCGTTTCATCAACATTTTGTCCGCCGACAGCTGTCAGCGCTGACTAAATTTGACCAATCAGAGGCCTGGATAATAGTCGGTGACAATAAAATTGTCGGTGAAAATGATATTAGTCGGTGAAAACCACTGACTAATTGTTTCATGAACGCCCCCCCCAGTTACCCCTGAAAACTAGATTTCCTTAATAAAACCATTAAGCCGTTCAAGGGTGCTGGTGTTATGGGGATACCGACTCCTACTCAATGACTTAATGTGAGAAAAACCAGGCCCTGTTTCATAAAACTTGATGTAAATGACAACTAACTAACTGTTACTGTTATAAATCGTGGCATTTTAGAGCAAATTTGTCATAGAAATTTAGCATTTGTTTTGTGAAACAGGGCCAAGGCCCTCAAATGGGAAGAGGGAGTGGAAAGGAGTTATAATTATCTTCTGTCCACGCCCATGCAGACACCGGCCCCTCCCCAAGTTCCTTCTCTCCATTCTCTCTCTCTCTCTCTCTCTCTCTCTCTTCCGTCATTTGATGGGCGGGTCGGCTTTGGAGGGAGGGGGTACGTGCCCCCATTCCCCGCTTTAGGTACCCCATTGATTAAGGCTATCTCGAAATGGTCGAGGGCCGGGCATAATTGTTTAGAGTGGAATCCCCCTAAGACCAAGTGAGAGGATGAAATGGGTTAATCATTCATGCAGGGGACCAAAATCTTGGTCACATAGTCAGGATTCAGGATGGTTAAGAGCCCTCCCAGCAGCTTCACATCTCGCGTAGGGGAACACCATAATATTATACATGCTCGTTTTATCAACCTAAATGATATTAATACAGAGGCATTGATTACATTAAAGGGATTGGGTTTTATTTTGTCTCAGATTCTAAACAAAATCCTGGATTTAGCTCATGCTGCATGCAATGATCATAATTATAACCCTTTAGGTCAGTCAGGAATCCCATGACGTTTACAAGCCGATCGCCCGTCTGATTATCAAGATATTTATGATTGGAATTCGAAATTTAAAAATCGTTTTCCAACGTTTTTTTATAACACTACAGTCGATTGGGGAAAATGAGTATGGTAAATCCGGTCACTCAAAGATTTTTACTTTTTTGAGGCACTTCATGATCATTTTGAAGCGCAATTTTGTTTAGGGCTTCAATATTACACCATATCACAGACGCTGATAACACGTAGGGCCATGCATATCAGATTTGGCATTGTTAAACAATGCCTTTAATTTCGTACACAATAATAAGTTACACCCCCCCCACAATCTTACTATTCCCAAAACAGTGTAGGATAGGAAGTATAGTTTCACTAGAGTTGTTGTCCGGGCATGATTGTCCACGAGGTAGTTGTCCGTGGGACTGTTATCATGATCATTCCTGTGGATACAAGTCTTGAACACGTTTGCTATAGTATTTTATAATTGATTTAAATATCAAATATACTAGATCTATTTGTATTTTCTTTTCGCTGTTGAACATAGTTACATGTACAGCGATGATAACACATTTTACTGAAGATACATTTCACACAATACAATGCAGTCAAGGCTTGCTTTAGCGACCACCTGTATAGAAAGACCACCGGTCTATAGAGACCACGTTTTTCGTCTCCCTAGAAAATGGTTTCTCATTTAAACCTGTACTGAAGGAACCTGTACATAAAGACCACTGTCTATAAATGCCACCTTTCTTGTCTCTCTTGAGCTGTCTTTCTTATATACCGGTTTCACTCTACTAACATGACTTAAAGGGATAGTTGAGGTTCATATAGAGGGCGCTACACAATTTTGTTTTGGTGAGATAATGAAAAACTGAGTGTCAAATTTGAAAGAGCATACAATTTAATTGACACAATCATCTTTGCTTCATCTCTTGTGGGGCCCCATTTTTAACCAGCCGTTAAAAAAACGAGAAAGCGCCTTATACGTTTATTTCCAGCCAATGCCAATGTTAGCCTTTTTGTTGGCTTTTTCGTGTTGGTTATAATACGCATAACCAGCCGGCCCGTGTGTTAATATTATTATTACATTATTGAATTAACGGTCACCGTATTTTTTTTTTTTAAGTGGAGCTGAATTGGTATGACACATTTTGGGGTCTAAAATTACCTTCATATATTTTAGGTCCTAAAAGGGCGCTAGAAATGTCATAAATAATAATAAGAGCAATAACCATGCACTTTGAAGGCATTTGCGGTCTTAAACAAGAACTCCACTGTCCCTTTAAAGCCTGTCTGCACTAGTTTGGCCAGGAGGGATTAGACCTCCCAGCGTGATCACTGACAGGTGGTTATCTCATCAACTCAGCTCTCAATTAACGTAAGAAAAGGGGGTTCGTGGGGGAGCAACGGGCACCGCTTAGGCATTGTTTGCTATATATATATATATAGAGGGAGCAAGTAGCTAAAAGTAGTGCAGTGGGGCTTTAAGTGCAGAATGTAACGGGGAAATGTTTCCTGCAATGGCTAATCGTAGGTCTCGCCATTGAGGGAGGAAGGGTATCGGTGTCTGGCGTATTGGAGGAGGGATGCAGTCTTTCTTGGTAAACGACAATTACTGCGAATTAACAAGGAAACAGGAGGGTACGGGAGGGGGCCCTTCATCAACAGTTATAATCATTTTCCACCATCCTCCTTGCATTTTCGATCCCCCTTCCTATTCTCTCTCTCTCTCTCTCTCTCTCTCTCACTCCCCTATAGATTTGGGGGCATATACCCCCATGCCAACCCCTTTATCTACGCCACCCCTTCCCTGGTAATTCGGAGCTACGTCAATATTCCGGACAGTCCGTGATTATGTACTTACTTTTGTATAATGAGTCGACTGTTGCCTAGAGCGACTCGAGTACTCGACCCCATGTTATGCAAGAAAGGGGAATATAGTTTTAAAGGGACACAGAACGCCGTGTCAGTTAAAGTGGGGGTTGATTTCTGGTAATGATTGACAAATAATTTCCGCATTCTTTCTTATTCATTTTAATGTCGGTGCGGAAGATTAGCATAGGATAATGTCCCCTCATATTCGAAATGTGACCCGATGACCGGAAATAGCTGAAGAGTTTGGACCACAATTTCATGCCACGTGTGTGTAGTACCATATACCGATTTCTGTGTGCTGTGTATTTGTTTCCCAGCAGCAAGATGAAGTCATCACTTTTTCATTCACAAGTTACATCAGTTCTTATGTACTTCATAACCAACCCTTCCCGATTGCTTCCAAGCAGTTTCCTTCACAATAGCATGACCTTTTCTACCTTGTATTCGGGTTTGTGAAATTTGGAACTGAATAGCAAACTCATGTTTACACGTCATAGCAACGTAATAAAAACGTATGCAGTTCAACTGTACGCTGAATGGGAATCCCCAGAAATGTAAAAGTACAACGATTTACTTTCTATGCTGTCAGTTCAAATTTCGGCCATACCAAGACACGCTTTTGTATAACGTGTCTTCATCACCGGTTTTATGGCAACTATGATTAAGAAAGTTATCAGCGATTATTGTCTCCTCAGAACGAGACGAAGTACGTTAGCCAGTCTTATATTTGGTGTACTTCTCGTCACACATAATACATTATAGCCTTTAAAGTTACAATGTCCCATTTGCAGGCCAAAAAATGAAAAAGTTAAATTTCAACGGCATTTGAAAGATAATACTTATTTAGAACTTCCCTCAAAACGAAAGGGCTTGAAAATGTCTGTTTGTGGGAAAATAGCGACACTTAGTTGTCGAATCGAATTTAGGGATTGCAGTCGTTTTATTAAATAGTCTGATTTTCAGACCCTCGTACGTTTTGTGCTGCGCAAAGATTCAATCAGTTTAATTTTGGCCATTACAAGAAGTTGGTTATTGATGTAGACAAATGCTCATGTACCATTTACAGCTCATTTTATGTATGTTATTACCAGAGAAAAAGGAAGTCAATCAGTCACTCAATAGTGTCTGACAGTGGAGTCTAGAAAGTAAACAGGTTTCCTTGCATAATTTGAATAATAGGACACTGCTAAAGTTTAAATTTCACAGATAGGATTAGGAGGGACATACATGACATATTCATAATTCCTGCAAAGTTCTACAGAATTTGATATTGGCTACAAAAGGGATACACTACCTTTAATGTTAAATATTCATCTCAACACACAAGGTTACAGAATGATACAGTATATTAATCATGTTAATGGATTTCCTTTTAATTATACTGGGCTATACATCTCAACGCGAATTATTGTGTCAAAATCTAAGTGTAATAATATGAGTTCCTATATTCTGCAGGTAATCATGCAAAATAAAGGGGAAATCATTTTTAGGTTGATAACTTCAATTGAAGTCGTGACTCTATCACGATTGTTTACATTTTGAAGGGTTAGGGAAACTTAGGACAAGTTAGCAACCTACAAATAATTTAGCCCCCTATTAAACAAAAGGCATTTCTGCCTACTAGAATAACATTCAGTATTCAATCGGGTGGGGAAATCAACCCTATAATAAAATTGTCAATGTGTACAGCCCCCCCCCCCCTCCCTCTCTCTCTCCCTTTCTCTCTCTCTCTCTCTCTCTCTATCATTCTTCCTCTTGCTACACTCCCTCCCTACTGCCCCGCCCCTCTCTCCCTCTCTCTCTCTCTCTGTCTCTCTCTCCTACTCACCTCCCTGCTCCTACCTACTTCCTTATTCATAGTCACGCACCTCCAGTACAGCTCTCACAAATTAAACGGGCCTTGGTGGTCAATTACACTTCATCACCAAAACCCATCTGAGCTCCCGCAGTATAACACATATCTGCTGTTACAAAAACCGACAATATATATCCATAACCCGCAACATTTCCATGTAAACGGGTGCTGAACATTATGCAAACATGCTCCAATGAGCTCAAAATTCTGCGAAATGTCACAGTCGTTTTCGTGATTGTCTTACCGAGTTTTCAGCGTAGCAGACTATAACACACCTCCGTTTCAAAACACGTCAGTCATGACGTAAATAATCCAAACAGGTGCATGTTCCGACACATCCTAGCCCTCCGCCACCATCATTTTCCTTAAAGAAATCCATCATCTACAAATCCAATCCCTATTTCCCTTCTTAAACTAAAAGTCCGTCCATTTCTCTAACATGTCCACATCTGGAGTAGATCCTTGTTGACGTTTTACGGAGGAGCGTGCGATTGTAACTGTAAAAATCGGCGACTGCGCTATCGTAATCGTCTTTCGTGTCGCCTGCTCGCTGGGTTTATCCTCTGATTTCGATTTCCACTCGCAGCGTGCTCGCGCAAACGTCATTATGTAAACACATTTGTTTTGAATCCGATGCATATGCATTAAGAAAGGATTCGTCTTTAACGAACTCGTTGTTGACGAAGATGATGGAAAAGAGCGCATTCAATCTTGCTGTTTTTCCAGCGAAGTACATGATAGGGGTAATGAGATGGCGATGATGGCAAGAAAGGTTCTTAATATTCATAAGGAAGAAAGTTTGTTACCCTTCCTCGTCATTATTATCAATAAATCGTCCTCTGCATCACAGATTTACTCAATGTGCATGGTAGGGAATACAAGCTATAATAGAAAGACGGAAGGGCAGGTGCGGTTTTAGAAGATTTTTAGTTAGGGCGGGGGCGCGGGGGGATGGTGATGATGGCAAGAAGGGCTCTTAATAGTCATGAGGAAAAAAGTTTGTTCCCCTTCCTCGTCATATCAATAAATCGTTCTAAATGTCACTGATTTTGTGCAAGGTGCATGCCGTGGCATATAAGATAGCAGTAGACATGGCAGACATGTTGAAAAGAGGGGAGGGCAGGCGTGTTCTAGAAGGGGGAGGGGCGATGACCTTAGGAACTTTGGGGGCTTTTGATTCTTGCTACTATTCTCTACATGTGCCGCGCTAAATTTATTTATTATCAATATATTATGTTTGGGGGTGGGGTGGGCTTGAAGAAATATTGGAGGGTTTGAGCAACCAGATCACCGCTAGAACCGCTACTTGGGGAGGGGGTATCAGTAAGCCCCCTAACATCAATATGGAAGAAAATGTGTTCCCCGTCCTGTAGTATTACTGATGCATCGGGAATGATTGTGTCTTTATATTAGCACAGTCTAATAAAGTTTGTTCTCCTTCGTAATATCACTGATGCATCGGGAAAGCTTCTTAATATTAACGCAGTAGAAAAGTTTGTTCGCCCCTACTGGCGTACCGGGAAAGCTTCTTAATATTGATGAAGAAGGGTTTGTTCGCCTTCTATAGCTGAAAGAGGTTAAGTGCGGATCCATTATTTTAAGACGAAGATTCGGGCACGGGAGACTCGGGTCTCAATAATAAATGGCGAATCGGTGTACTGAGTGGTAGATTTCGTGTCACTTCGACGACATCGTTTTGAGGGTGTGTGTGTGTGGGGAGGTGGGAGGGGTGGTCATAGGCGTAGCCAGGGAGGCACAAGCAGGCCACCCGCTCCTCCGTTCATCCGCTTAAAAATGGGTCATCCATGGAACTCTTATGGGTCCAGACCTTACCCCTACTCCTACCGCAAGTGTTTGCAGGTGTGTCATGATGTGACTTTGTAAATTTGTGCGTCAACCTCCGTATGTGCTCCAACCCCGGCCCCCAACCCCACACACACGTCCAACAAGTCTGGCTATGCCACTAGCGGGGTGGGGACGTCCACAGCTTGCCGAGATGAAATAAGGTTACTAGAAAAGGTCAGCATCCCACGGCTTGAGAAGACGAGTTTAATTATCAAGATTACAAGACAGTGAAGATGATTTTCGAAGAAAGCCAACGTTATTAACTTTCGTGTTCATTTTGTGGAGCACTGGCGTCGTTGGGGTCGTAAATGTTCGGTGAAAGAAATGCAAGAGAACACGGCCATGGAGTGAGGGGAGTGTTTGCGAGGGGTCGTATCCTTTTTCTTTTCAAGTTGCATTTCTATTCCCCTCACTCACCCTCTCTTCAGTATTCACCAAATCGACCGGCACGATTTTCCAATTTTCAATTTTCGGAGGCAAACAAAAATTTAAAAATTGCTCACTACCCCACTGAGCGGAAAATCGGCCGGCACGGTTTTCAAATTTTCGCACGAAGTGGGCCCCTTTTTCGGCCCCCTCCCTTGCCGCCGGCTGGATCCGCCCCTGGTACATGTCCCCATGCCCCCATAGCTACGACACTGTTTGAGCCTAATGAATGCATGTCCGCTTTGAGCTGCAATGGCAAGAGAGTTTAGAGTTTTCTCTTATAAACTGGCTGCGGGGATATATAGGGACAATGCATGTTAATTAGATTTGACTAGAGTGATTGAATTATCGAGGCTTTCTCGCGAAGAAGGATGTACTCAGATGTAATTAATGGGGCGGATCTAATTTATTTTGCTTGTAAAGGGGTGCGATTTCGAAAATTACCGACCCCCCAAGTAAATGTTAGGATGTCACATTGTGCAGGTTCCTTAAAGATGCCCTTAAAAGTGACAAAGAGCGTGTTGTGAGCCCCCTGCCCCCTCCCCCAAAAGATCCCCCACTGTATAAATAATATATAGAGGTTTCTAAGAGGAGTTCGTAGAATACGATGAGACTGGGACTTTTTTTTTTGAGGATTCATTTTAGAAGAGGCACGAGGGAGAAAAATATTTTTTTCTTCTTCAAGTACATGTATATACTTTCGAAAAATCGACCCAAGGCAATTTGAATAGCCTTGTGCGTCACCTATTGATACGTGCGAACATCACTGAACGTAATACGCAATCCAAATATAGGTTCTATGGGATATATTATATCAAGTAGGGTATTGAAAATTGCCCTAGATTTGTTTTTTTCCCCGAAAATAATTGCGAGTGTGTTATTACTTTGTTCTTCTCGCCTATATAATGAAGTCAGTAAAGATCATTCAGGGTGATAAGGTATCAAAATAATCTTATCAGACTAATTTATCAGGTTAAAAAGGTAGGATGAAAAATACTTGACCTGACTCTCAACTCGGCCTGATTTTGTTTCTTCTTTTTTCTTCTTCTTCATGGGGGTGGGATGAATGTTCCAGTTGTAAACTACAGCAAGTAGACCTACTATAGTCAAACCTGTCTATAGCGACCGCCCAAGGGAAACACAAAAAGTGGTCTTTGTAGACAGGTAGTCTTTGCAGACAGGTAGTCTTTGCAGACAGGTAGTCTTTGTAGACAGGTTCCTTTAGTACATGTTTCAATGAGAAACCTTTTTAAAGGGAAACACAAAATGTGGTCTTTGTAGACAGGTGGTCACTATAGCAGGTTTGATTGTATTTGGTTCAGTGCAATGACCATTAATGTACAATCAATAATGAAAATATCAAGATAACCACCCTGATATTGTTAGATTTTGCAATTACATGTACATCCAAAAATCTATTTTCTGGCCTATATTATTTCAAGACCGTATTTTGTATCAAAATATCAAATACATATGGTTCATACTAGCTATTGATTAGGCCTATTTATAAGTTTAAGCCTATAGATACTGAATACATTATATTATTAAACGCGGATGTGTTCACCTTTTAATATTCCAGATGACTATAGCCCTGAAAAAGTAATCGTGTGTAAATTATTGAGGGGTTTTCATGTCGGAGTTTTGGGAAGAACACGTGCTCCCAATCGGACGGCGAAAAATAAAGGAAAAAGAGAGAAAAAAAGGGAGGAGAGAAAGGAGTGCGAAGGAGGTAAGGGGACGTTAAAAAAAAATATGATAGAGCCCCTTACACACTCTCATCATGATGGGTAAACTCCATGGATAATTCAAGTTTCATCCACCTAACCTAATGAGACCGCCCCCTCCCCCTCCCTGGTCCCTACCCATGATGGAATACCTACTAATTGGCTGAACTTTCGGTTCACCGCTGCATATGAAAACAAAATATAATAACAAATAATAACTGTAAATTCATATTGCGCAACTCTTTACTAATATACTCAACTGTGCATAACAATGTAACAAGAATAAAAGCAGAAATAAAAGTAAAAATTAGATTAATACAGACTTGAACAATTTTACATCCATCCAAGGAGTTACCAGCACCCGGCCTTGATCCAACTGACTACCTATTACACAAACTGCGCCACTAGTCACGTGACTTCCTGTATTTTCTTTGGTGTACGTATCGATCTTCTCTTTGTTACGTCATCTTTTGTCGTTCCCCTTCTTCTTTGTGTTGTGGTTCGCTGGAATAAGTTGAATTGATTAGAAATACCCTGACAAATCAGCACAAGAAGGGAGAAAGAAGAAAAGATGTATCCCCTGATATGTAACTTCCTTTACTGTGCAAGTGTACTTCAGTATCGAGCATCATTTTAAATTTGCCGCGTCATACCCCGGAGAGAAATGGAGGTTGAATGAATGAGCCACTCCTCTATAACCTATTTTAGACGGGTCTTTTTGGAATGAAAATTAATAAAGAATGCATAACTATACATACAGTGGAGACAGATCAAATATTATTGGGTAATTAATGCCTTATGAGAAGAAGTGTAAAACGCCATGAGATTCAGTGATCGGCGATTAAAACAAGAAATAAATCAAATTGAGCAAAAGAAGCAGACGACAGCTACGATATTCTTTAATAAATTTTAAAGTTTTACCCTAGGCCTGTATGCCGGGCCGGATACATATCATATATCTTATCTTTTGACGGTTCCTCAATATTGTCTACATAAGCTTTGGGCGTTTATACAGTAACAGAGTTTTATGTCCCCATTCTCTCTTGGTCTATTTTCAAATCAGCATTTTGATGTATCGAAATTTTCGGAAAGAACAAGAAAAAGATATGCAATCAGAGAGCACGTCTCGCCCGAGTCGCCTCCTATATACAAGAAACGAGCGCTGATATCTTATGTTGATTTTCGGAAGTGCCCCAAGCAATAGCCACATTTCCCCCGCTCCATACATACTCGCTATTATGAATAATACATGACTGTTTTTAATAATGTTCAGCCATCTCTGCACATAATAATTTTGTATACCTTTATTTATTTTGTGTTAGTAGCACGTAGGCTCCACCAAAAAAGTGTGGGATCCTGAGAGGAAAAATATGCTCAATAGTAATGTTATGTCCGTAAGGATTGTACCTTTTCGTATGAAAAGCATCGATAATTTATTATTATTTACCCAGGTCAGTAGCGGTTCTAGAGGGGACTTGACGGCTCAAGCTTCCTCCCCCCCCCCACAAAAAAAGATAATAATAATAATAATAATAATAATAATAATAATAATAATAATAATAATAATAATAATAATAATAATAATAATAATAATAATAATAATAATAATAATAATAATAATAATAATGATTTAAAAAAAAATATAAAAAGATAGATAAATAAATAAATAATAATAATAATAACATTTAAGAAATAAAATTAAATTAAATAATGATAATAATAACAATAATAATAATAATGATACAAATAAATCTATCCTTTTAAAATAGTGCTTTCATTAACACACAATGAGTTACATAATTAATAAACAGCTGGAAAATTTTCCTATCGACTGAGATTTAGTCAACGAAGGATCTTCCATACTATTCTTGTGTTTTCAACACAGTACTACGTGGTGAAGGTGGTATGAAGGTCAGTTTGAGGGAAATTCAAAGCCATGATAAGATCCATTAATCTACCGACAAAAATCAATGACCTATTGTTTATTCGGGTCACCTGCATGACCTTCTTTGTTACACGTGACCTTACAAGATCCGTCCTCATTTACACTCCATTGCAATTATATTCATTGAGCGAAATTAATGTACGACATGCTTGTTATTACCACTAGCGTATCTTAAGGATGGGCAAGGGGCAATTTCAGAAACAAGGGAAAACCGTCGTCAAGTAAAGGGAAATCTTTTTTCACAAAACATTATTTTGCTCGGTCGCTTTGGTTTCTCGCATAAATTGGAATATTGCTCTCTTTTGGGGGATTTATTCTAGCTTATCCATTCTTTCTGGTCTTCTCTAAATAACTGTGTTTGAGCGATAACCCCCTCATTAAATGGAAAGGACTTTTTTGTTTAGAGTTGAGACTCATTTTACCTCTTTTTTTCCTCTTTCATCAACCTAAAGTAAGATCACATTGTTATCTCTTTTTTTTAATTTCGAACGGAACAATGTAACCACATTACTCATGTCTCTGCACGACAAGATGAGCATACAAAGGTAATCAATTTCAAGGCTTTTCATCAGTATCTATATCAACACGAATTAACCAATGACGTCGGGATTTTGTGATTGTTACCTTAAAATGGGTGATTGTATATCATCTGCGTTGTCATGGCAACTTAAGAATTCGGTCGAATTGGGAAATGTTTTAAATTTCAGTGGAGAGAGCATTTGCATTGATTAAGGTCAGGTGAATTGGAAAGCAGAGGAAAAATATAGGGTCTGGAAAACTGCGAAAGAAAGAGACCGAAATTTTGAGCGCTAGCGCAGGAATGGCAAGGTGGGGGTAATTGTCGGTAAATGAAATGGCCGCCACTTTTACATCAGTAGTATATATATATATATATATGCAGGAAAGCAAAAAATAACCATTTCTGACTACCCGCTTTCTATCAAACTATTTCCTCTACATGAATAAACCTTTCCTGCTACGGAGACACAAAATAACTGCTGTTAAACATGGGTATGTTCTATAAATGAATGCAGGGAAGTCAAAACACACTCTTTTAGGGATCACTTCGCGTTTTTTTTAAAATAATTATTATCATTATTTCTTTTAATAGTTGAATCAACTCCAAATAATAGTGGAAGCCGCTCCAATGTGGTGGTTGACTCACTCTTTAGAGAGTGGATTCTACCATTTTGAGCGAGAATTTACACTCCAAATCAAAGTGATCCCCACATGTGTATTTTTATGCACATTATTGTTAAGAGAGCATGAAAGCAATAAATAACCAGTTCTGACAATCTTCATTTTCTTTCACTTTCGTGGCGTCAGTCTACACGATTTTAAGCTGCCTTTCTTGTTTACATACAAAAAGATACGAATATTCGCGGGTAAGCATTGTATGTAGTACTAGAGTATCTCTACTATTTTCCGGAAATTAACTATAATTACTATGTACTTGAATGTAATTGAATGTGCTGGTACTTGAATGTGCTGGTATGTGCTAACATTGTCTGCATTGTCTGCTCTATCATTGGCAAGGTGAACAAACTTTTTCTATTCTTGGCAAGGTGAACAAACTTTTTCTATTCTTGGCAAGGTAACAAACTTTATGCTACTCGATGCGTGTCTGCGTGAACAGGATTTTTTTCCTTCTATAGCGCTCTCATCTCTTTGCCTTTTCTCGACACAATTATCTCTCACTATTTATTCCCCCTTGTCTCTCTCTCTCTCTCTCTCTCTCTCGCTCTCTCTCTCTCTGTCTGTTTCTCTCTCTCGCCCTCTCTCTCATCCTCTCCATCTCTCCCATCTCTCTTCTTTTATCTTCCCTCAATGGCCTCATTCTCTTTCCCTCCATTTCACTTTCCTCACACGACACCCCACCCCCTCTCTCTCTCTCTCTCTCTTCTCTCCCCTCTCTCTCTTCTCTCCCATTTCTCTGGCTCATCTCTCTTGCTCCCCCTCTCTGTCTGTATCGTCCATCCTCTCACACTCTTCCTCTCTTTCCCTCACAATCAACCCTAAACTCTGTTCCCTCTCCCCTTCCCCCTCTCCATATATCTCCAAATAATATTATCTCTCATTCATAAATTTCACCTTAAAAAAAAAAAGTCGATGTTGATATGTTTACATCTCCTGCCGATATACGGTCATCAGCACGTACACTACGGATATATACGAGACCACAGTCCTTGGTATACACTCTGGCAATGGTCAAGTTTGTTTTGCCTGAATGTGGTCAGCACTTGACCCTGCGTTATAATGGAGGCCACATGAATGAGTCCTTTGTCAAAGCTATTGGTGGTGCCTCTCAGTATATAACATTCACTGTCTCCCACGCTCTCCGCTGTCTATAGTACAGCCACTTTTTAGTATTTTACATTCTCTTGCGCTCCCCATCATATTTGTTCAAATGTGACCTAAATTATAATATTTTTTTTAAAAATAGAATAGAGAATATTCAAAGTATAGCCCATCGTTCACTCCTTTTATCTTGCTCTCCATCATAATACCACAGTGACTCTCATCCAATATCTACCTACAACACAGTTTCCACCCCCTCGTTCTCTCCCATCTCTCTATCATGTGTTCTTAACCTCCCCCGCTTTTCTCTCCCCTCTCTCTCTCTCTCTCTCTCTCTCCCTCCCTCCCTCCCCTCTCTATAGTTCTATCTCCCGTCTCTCTGTATCCTCCTCGTCATGCTCTCTCTGTCTCTCTCTCTCTCTGTCTCTCTCTATCTCTCCCTCCCTCCCCCTCTCTATAGTTCTATCTCCCGTCTCTCTGTATCCTCCTCGTCATGCTCTCTCTGTCTCTCTGTCTCTCTCTCTGTCTCTCTCTCTCTCTCCATCTCTCCATTTCCCAGTAACTTAAATCTATTGTAATAATGCTTCTTTCTTTCCCGAAGGTAAATACGAATATAAAGCGTGACCTTGCAAACCCTGCAAACATTAATCTTGTGATTCCATCGGCAGGCCGATTTTAGCTGTTATTCAAAATACTTCAGAAGATGAATACCTACCCACTGAATTTACAGGGTTTCTCGACCTTCGGGTGTCTTCTTCAAGAAAACTTAACGAATCGTCTCTTTTTTTCATTTAATCGAATCATGTCAGCAGTAATAGTAATACACAACCTTCTAAATTGTTGTCCTTTTTCAGATTTGACAATCCCATTGTGTGATGCCAATGGTCGACCTTATACGTCATGACGGTAAGGTTTATAAATTATAGCAAAACGGACACAGAGGATATTTTACATGCAAGCGATATTGAATATTTGTTGTTGACATGAATATGTTTAATCAGTCCGTTTGAAATAAATGTCATACTCAACACACAGTGTTTAAAATAGAATAACATGGATTCACAGGAAAATGTATCGAGTCATACATTTTAGAAAAATTGAAAATTTAGTCATTTTGTGTGTTGGAAGAAATGGGAAAGTTGTCCGCCCCTACATCACAAAGACTTTACCGATTTAGCCAATAGGAAGAGCCCATATACCTTTCAAAATTGCATAACTTTCTGATTGTTGTCCGATTTAATTCAACATTTCACCATGTGGTATATGCTTCTCTGATTTTCTGCTTTCTTCTAGAGTAGTTTGCTGTCAAGGTTCGGTTTCCCTTTAAACGTGATTTTAGACACAGGGTCGGGGTTAACTGAAGGCTACAGACTCCGACCTGCCTGAAGATTTACTATTTTGACCTTTTCCCCTATCTTTCATTATGTTTTTTGTTTTGTTTTATAGGTCTCGTGTGCTGTCGGTATACACTGGAATGCCCCACAAAATGCTATTGCCTGTGCCTATAACACAGTCAACAACAGCCAACAGCAGATCGAGCTCTGTTGAGTGTGTAATCAGCGCAGGCTGAAGAAGTAAAGTTTGCTCTGTTCGCTCGATAGATTCAAGCAGAGTCCCTTTGATGAATTTACTTCAAATTCAATACCCATATTTTGTACTTCCAGCAAGTAGACTAAACATATGAATCAACGTCATTGTTCAACTGACAATAATTATGAAAGGAAGGTGCAAAATATCACTTTGTCTGGTTCGTCCAAAAAAATGTGATGCCTTTATGAATAAAGTCTGCTGACTCGGTTTAAAAATGATTTCGTTGTCTGTGGCCTTGAAGTTGACAAAAAGTCTCTGCAAATAATACGCCGTTTTTAACCAAAAGAAAACTTGACAATGACAGTTGCTTTTCAAAGCAGAGATTCGGGACATTGTAAGAGAGAACAGCATTCCAAAGTTTAGGATCTCTTTCAATACAAGTTTATCGTCTGTGAGCGTCGCCTCAAGTAACAGGTATTAATGTGATGTACAATACTTTAAGTTTAAAGAACTCAATTCCACAATACCCTGGTGTATATTCATAAAACATTTTTTTCATAATTATTATTTCACTACACTGTTTGCACGTTAGGACTGACAAGACTCCTGAAACTGCCTGAGGTTGATTTTAAAAAAATCCTTGCCATCGTGTTTTGAGGGTTTGGGTCATCATGTATAGGTCTATAAAAGGGTTGCGTCCTCTAAGAACTTTAAAACGTTTACACATCCCCAAATCACCCCTTTGTCCAACCTAATTAGCAAACATGATAAACCCTAATGACACTACATTAACAGAAGGGCAACTGAGGATTGTTCTGTTTACCAGGTAAAGCTATAACTTGCGTGTTTTCTGGGAAATATAGTTTAATGTTGTGTTTTTGGTAACGCATCTTTTGTAGGTGAACCGAGGAAGGTTCTGATGAAACCACGAAATACAAATTACCAAGATGTTACCCATGACTGTGTACGGAATCAACTTTGCTACCCCCCCTCCCCCTCCCCCATCATATCAATTCCTAGTAAATTCTTCAGTAAATCTTTCATAATGATTAATAATGATCTATATAAATTCACAAATCGCAGAAACTATGGAATAACGTTTTACTGCAATGCATGCATGCAATTATGCAAGAGCTCCATATGTGCTTAAAAACTACATGTATAATGAAAAGATGTGCTTTTGGTCTTATTTCATCCTCATCGTAAACCCTTGATAACATTTCAAGCACAATGTTTCCATGGGACTTCTGTTTGCAAAGCGGTGATATAGGGTATGGGAGACGACACCCAAGGAAAGAAAAAAACTTAATTTACTTGCACAAGGAGCTCTAAATTCTTACCTCCTTGCTAGCATCGACAAATACTTTGTCTCATAAAGAAGCAATTCAAGAGGTCTGTGTACTGTCTTATCTTAATACGTGCTTATAGCACAAGACATTTGAATCGGTATTAGAGGCATTAGCTATTATTTATTAATGTACTGGTAAACAGATGTTGGTGCGGAACAAAGCTTCCAGGTATTACCGGGTAGGTGGTGTGGCCGTGTGGGACATGCTATACAAAGAAGAAGGATGAGAAGAAGAGGAAGAAGAAGAAGAAGAAGAAGAAGAAGAAGAAGAAGAAGAAGAAGAAGAAGAAGAAGAAGAAGAAGAAGAAGAAGAAGAAGAAGAAGAAGAAGAAGAAGAAGAAGAAGAAGAAGAAGAAGAAGAAGAAGAAGAAGAGAAAGAAGAAGAAAACAGTACCCTTGCATGGTGTGACCAGGGAGTTGGATGAGGATGCGTGGTAGCCTGGCTATACAACGTAGGCAATAGAATACAAGACTTTCGATTTTCCAATATTGAACAGCGGCTTGGGGGTATACTCAAGACAATAAATATAGATAATCAGCTTAAAATTGGTGAGAGAGGGGGAGGGAGAGAAGAAGAAGAAGAAGAGAGAGGGGGGCTGAATGGAAGAGGAGTTGTGTTGGAAAAGGCGCACCGAATCAGAGAGAAAAATATTATGTGCATATAGGCCTAGATTAATACGAAATGGAAGTGGTCAAATTACATTTTGAAAAAGAAACATTCGACCCCTTCCAAATTCATCTTTTATCTTACAAGCTGACACCGAGGATTATGAGAGAAGGTAAATATATAATAAGGATAATTGTACATTAAGGTGTTGAGAAGAAATTACCATTCTATTTCCTAATCTGCAAAGAATGAAATATCTTATCTTATTAAACAAAAAATATAAATCGTTATTTTCTTACGAGTCCCAGTAAACATGACGAAGAAAAGGAAACACTCGCCATCTTTGGCTTCCATCATGAACCCCTTTTTTCCCCTATAATTGAGTATAAAATAGTTCATGAAATGTTGGGGTCAGATATTGACCCCAATTAATGAATTATTATACAGAACACAGTTACATGTATCAATCTAAAACTTAAAAGTAATGGATTGTATCTGAGAGCCAATTGGTAACACTCACCAATTGATAATTCCAAGTATGCGTAAAACTCCCAGTAATCCCACAAAACTTCAAAAATGGCGCCAAGTCCAAAAAGCATAAAATTGTTAATATTCCAGATCGTCTGCTCTGAGGCAACGAAATCTAACGCATCTCAAGTGCACTCCTGCCTGAGCTCAGCCGATGTCTTGACTCCAGCGAACACCTGTGAATGAATGCCGATAAACCAACAGAACACAAGTTGTAAAGACAGTGTGTTTACCTTTTGTGTGTGGAAGGCCAACAAACTTTTTGGAGGGGTGAGCGGGAGAGGTTATTGATTGGGAAAAAACGTTATTGTTCGCTTTTTTGGCGCGCCGCGTTGGTATTGCATCGTAAGCGATGATCTATCGGATCAAGGAGCTCACAGACACCATACCTCGTTAATCTGATGTAATGCGTGATCTATATTATTAGTGCATGACGGAAACAAAAATGGGGAAATATGGATACAGAGAGAACAAAATAGATAAAAGTTCACTCGTTTGCTTTTTTTCTTCTTCCTTCAATTGATAATTGTAGCAGACTACACAGTTTGATTTGCTATTGTAGGTATTGTTGTTGTAGTACGTTGGGGGAACAGGGGTTGGTAAAGTAACTTTGGAAAGCGGAAAGATAGAGAGGATAAGAAAGTTACTATCATCACCATCTCTACCTGCCAGTTATTACCACGCCCCAACTGGTACCGACATTATCAATGGCAGAATCATCACACCATCATCGTCAAACCATCCACCAGCAGTAGTATCGTCACCGCCACCATCACTACTGTCACCATCATCATCACAACTCTCGTCATCACAATCAACACCTGATCACCACCACCACCAGCATTACACGGCCAACTCCAATACCTACACTGTACCATCATCTTCAAATCATCCACCACCCTTAGGTCTAGCACCACCATTACTCTTGTCACCATCATCATCAAAACCACAACTGGTATCAGCCCCACTCAAATTATCGTTACCCCCTCCCCCTACTAACACCTCACATTACCACCACCGCCATCATCACCACTGTGCCATCATCACCACAACCACCACCACTATAACCACAACAATCACCACCACCGTCATCATCCCTGCAGTGGTGGTGGTTGAAGTGGTGTGGTGGTAATGGCACAGTGGTGATGATGGTGATGGTAGTGGTGGTTGGTGGTTGTAATGGTAATAATGGTGGCGGTGGTGATAATGGTGGCGGTGGTTGTAATGGTAATAATGGTGGCGGTGGTGATAATGGTGGCGTTGGTTGTAATGGTGATGGTGGTTTTGGAGGTTGTAATGGTGATGGTGCTGATGGTGGTGGTTGTAATGGCGATGGTGGTGGTGGTGGTTGTAATGGTGATAGTTGGGGTGATTGTAGTGGTGATAGTTGTGGTGGTTGTAATCAGTGGCGGATCCAGGGGGCCGGGGACCGGGCCCTCCCAGAAAAAACAAACATGTAAAAACACCTTTTGGGAAAAAGAAGAAGATGGGCCCCTCCCCTGACGCTGAAGGGGGAGGGGGGTGGTGGTGAATTTTTTTTTTCAATTTTTAAAGGCAAAAAAAAAAAATCGGCCGGCACGGTTTTCGAATTTTCGCAAGAAGTCGGCCCCTTTTTCGGCCCCCTCCCTTGCCGCCGGCTGGATCCGCCCCTGGTTGTAATGGTGATATTTGTGTTGGCGGTGGTTGTAATTGGTGATTGCTGTGGTGGTGGTGGCTTTAATGGTGGTAAGTATTTATATGCCGCCCCCCCCCCGAATTAGAGACTCCTGAATACACCATTGCTATACGACACTTGAAAAGAAACCGCCTCATTTGCAATTTCATTATGATATTTATCATTCAAGTTGGACGAAAACACTGTACCTTTGTTTGCACAAGGTGTGGAAGAGAAGAAACCCATAACTTTTAATAGTCTTGTTGGGAATCGAAATCTGGTCAGGGTTATAAGACCGAGGTCAGGCCTGTTATAGACATAATATAAATATTGATAAACTTAACTGGCCTAATAACAAATATTGATAAACTGAAACCCGTAGCCAAATACAGACAAAACATGACTATCTAATCCAGATATAGGTTAAATTATTATTATGAAGAGTACAGTTTATGGAAATGCAATTTTGTGCTGCTTTATAGACTATTCCTCCATCTCTTTTTTTACTTTGCAGCCCCCCTCTCAACACATTTTAGTTTTCACTCATCTCTCTCTCTCTCTCTCTTTCTCTCTCTCGCTCTCTCTCTCTCTCTCTCTCTCTCAGTTTCTCACTCATAATATGTAGTATTATGTCTAATTTAAACTATTAGACATGATAGCAGGATTATGAACTTATAACAACCATCATATGAAGAGTTTCATTCCAAAAGGAGCTAAATCCACTTGTGTAACTTCGGAGAAAAGGGGATTTGTTTACCAGATTTTGTACATGCGTCTATGGAAAAGTAATATTAGAAGGTGCATTTTTTTCATAATTGCTCCCAAAATTTTGGTAAATACTTTTGTAGAAAGACGGGTACTTAAGTGAACAATGTTCTGATATCAATAACTCAATTTTCATCAAAAGTGGATTTAGCTCCTTTTGGAATTAAACTCTTCATATATGCTAAAATCATGTACGTGAAAAGAGGGGCATCATGCGGTATAAATGTGCATGTTTTAAAAGGTTTTGCTTATAATAAAAGGCGTTAGGATGTGCCCATAAATCATGAACTGTTTCAAAACAACCACACAAAATGTATTTTGTTTCGAGGTTGTGTATCCAAAACAAAACCTCGAGGACTCATCGAAAACAGCAAAGAAGTCCTTGCACGATCCAACCCTTTTGACCTACCCTTGGCCTTGATCACGGGACCAGACATGTTCTGAAACCCATCCTGTTTCCAGCTGGCCTATATTTGTTTGGGTCAAAACCAAAGTAACGTTTCCAACCTATTCTATGCAAATTTGCAATCTTTCCGGTTTGGCAAAGCAACAAGCATGTTTATAGCTATTTCATCGTTTTTTTCTCTTTACATAAATAACTTAGGGGCAGTGGCACGGCTATACGAAAAGAGAATACATGGGGGGCTTGGATATGCCGTACCCCCACACACACACACCGTGACATACAGAGATCGCATGGTGGAAAGCCAAAAGAGAGAGATAGAGGGAGAAAAAGAAGAGAGAGAATTAGAAAGATAGACAAAATTAGAAAGATAGAAAGAATTAGAAAGATAGAAAGAAAAAGAAAGATAGAGAGAGAGAGAGAGAAAGAGGGGGGGGGGGAGAAATCATTAAAAAATCATAGAGAATGAAAACGAGGAAGAGAGAAAGAAAGATAGATCGATAGATATTAAATAGAGATATATATATATATATATATATATATATATATATATATATATATATATATATATATAATATAATATAATATATAGTTATATATATTTATATATATAGAGAGAGAGAGAGAGAGAGAGAGAGATGAAAACGGGGAAAGCCAAGGTGGAAAGAACATCTCTCCAACACCTCCCACTTACTCAATGAACCCGTTTTTGTAATATTACATACTCGTAATAAGACCGAAACATGCTCCCCCCACAAGTTTGCCCCTGGATCTAGACTTATGCCACAGCTTTGTTCTTATAGTTCAGTTGTACTTTTCTTTTCCTAACAAAAAAATATTATGTTTGTAATCCATGTTTCACAGACGAGTGTTAATAAAAAACTGGGAGTTTTTGAGCCACTTATATAACTCGCATATTCACAAGAAAAAGATAACTATCAAGGGTATGGCGGTTGTAGATATGCAATGGTTCTGTTAATGATTTAATTAGTTGGAAATGTTTGTCAGAGCTATTTTGATCGATAAATCTGAATTGCGACAATTTCGTCCTCATATTTTATCGTCACCAATGCCCTATCAAATTCATTTATACAAGGTTGGTTACAAGCGGTCTAATAATCATTAAATCAAGCAATTACGAAAAATGACGACCAATGCAACACCAACTATCTTATCACGTTAATATATGGGTAAGTCGAATCCACCAATCAATCAATCTTTCATTCAATCAATCATCAATCTTTCATTCATTCATTCAATCGTTCAATCAATCAACCAATTTTAGTAATCGATCCTCCAATGATTCAATAAATAAATCATTCACTCGCTCAATAAATCAATCAATCAAGCACTCACTCAAATAAACGATCAATCAATCAACCAACCAACCAATCATGCAATGTATCGACCAATCATCGTTAACAATCAACAATCTATTTCATAAGGCAAAAACGTCAGACAAATATTCTTCAGTGTACATTGTATCGTCATTTTATTGCAGATAGGCCTATACATTCATAACATAAACAAATACAAACAGCACAATAATAACTAAATATAATTATGATATATCGTTTTTGCGAGATTGCAAGATACCTCAATACCTGAATGAGGTTTGAATAATCAAGTATACTCCAAAGTTGGAAATATCCTTCATAAATAAAGAGAAAACATCGTAAATAGCAACATGGCTGGTAATAATCATATATGCGCTCTGTTGGCATTCAAAGTTAAACTTTGCGGCTTCATCATTTTCATCTTCATCTGTATTTCATCTATCGTATCTAATAGAATGGATCTTTTCCAACGATCTTCGAAAGTTTGCTTATCTAAAGCACACTTCAGTAATTAATCTCGACCCACCTGCAATCAGCACCAATCATTATTTTGCTTCAATTTTCCATAAGATGAATCATTTCAAAGCATTAAACTTAATATTTTGCAAAATCAAAGCCTCAATTGTCAACAAATATTGCAAATACAAGAGTTGTAATCATAAGTTATTTCGTGTACAACTTTTTGTTATTAATAATCAACAAAACTTCCTAAAGCTAGGAAAAAAACCTAAATTTCGAATACCGGGCGGTCGTTATTAAAACCCCCAAAATAGAATCGTCGCCTAAAATTTGTTGTCTACTAATCTTGGAAAGGAAAGTGTGCAGCAATATAGACTCTATTATTTACAATTACACGATTTTCCAATCCTTACATGAACTACAAATTTTCTATCAAAAAGCCAGCCTGAGCATTTTTTACTATGTATCTATAAACTTTTCCTACAAATCGACGGGAGGCGACTACGAATCTACTTCAGTTAGGTATTAAAGGCACGGTGCTTCATTCTACTTTGGTGTGAGAACAAAATATCGACTACTTCAAAACACAAATTTTTGGTAAAGCTTTGCAATGTAAAATTAATTACTAGTTTCCAAAGGAATGGTATTGCTTCACCTTGGAAGCAAAATCATGAGATATGTTTTTATTTATTTTTCCACTTTTGCGATAGAACACCCTGATCAGCACGAATGTTCGTTTTTTTTCAATAGTGGTCCACAAAACCTTAATGTCAAAAGTAGTGTCAGTCATTCGCGACCCAGAATATGGAGACTGAAAAGAAGTCAGTCCACGGTGTTGTGGGATGTAAGATTAGCCAAAAATTAACCTCTGAGCAATTTTCTTTAGAAAACAAAACAAAAACCCCTTTCAGGCCCAAGTATCTCACGAGATCACGGGCACAATTTCAAAATGTAATTGACACGCCATCACCCCCCCTTAAAAAAAAAAGAATAAAGAGAAATTATTCCACTTTTTCAGGTGCTTTGCGGTTCAATACATGTAATTTGGAAGGAGGGCACATGAACATAATTAGGGGACACTTTTTTGTGTCTACGAAAGTGTGACAGATTTGGTTCAGGGGGGCAGTTTCCCTTGTGCCACCGGATTCTCGCATCTCTACTTGTTGACTGACACTACCTTTCTGCAATTTAACAGAATGCTTTAAAAATCCAACAAACTACAAGTTGTGTTATGAACCCTGTGTAACATCTTGGCCTAAAATCATATAGATTTGGTTGCTCCTTCCTCCTTTACACTCTAAATTGCAATCACACAATGCACTGTTGTGTTAGAACTCTGTAATATATTTACTGCTCGAGTGCTTCTTTACGCGTATTTGACTTAGTTCTGAATAAACTTAGGCTTAATTAACTCCTTTCACAAAGACATAAAATTGCATTATTCTCATAGAATAATAACTATGAACTTACTTAATGTGTAATGTCACTACTTTTGTTACTACTACTTCTCTAAATTACTCAACTACCAGTCAAATATATATATATATCTTCGTATCAAACCTAGATTATGCGTATTCAGGACTCGTGATGTTTTAAACTGACCAAAATATATAGAAACAAATATTTCTCATATAAATATATTTATAACGTGTAGAAATAATGTCACAGTGGTACATAATAAGTTGATATTTGGTCTACGAAATCCAAGGAAAACGACATTAATATAGCATTGCAGAAATATGTTGATGCACAAGATATGCAACAACAACAAACAAAAAACGACAGTGTTTTTCCCGACCGAGACCGAAACCGAAACAAAAGCTACAACATCCATTAGCAAGGTGGCATTTCGTAAATGAAATAATTACAACAACAAAATCCAGACAAATCACACAATACTGAATGGGGGAAATTGAAAAAACAGAAAGAACAAAATCAAGCCTCAAACTCAAAGGAAGAGAAAACTGATGCATTCAAACTGCACAAGATGTCTGTTCAGAGCCGAAGGGCATTATTTCTCTGTCTTAAAGAATATGAGTTAATGCTCTTCTAGCTCCAAACAGACCATTAATGGTTAACAGTAATGCAGTTCAAAGTAATAATGCATGCAGGGATCGGAGAACTGAATACTTTCCTGAAAACTGAACAAAAAAAGTGACGTATTGAATTGAAGGAAAAAAACATTGAGAGGAAAGAGGAAAGAGAGAAGAAAAGAAAACATTGAATTAAAATGATACAGAGATCACACCATACCAATAGAGAACATTTGAGTCAGGCTAAAAATAATTTTAAGAAGAAAGAAAAACAGACTGAATGAAAACTGTGATATTTCATGGGAAAATGTTCGACCTCTAATGTTGCATGCACTAAAAATCATAAATGTTAAGTCAACATTTGAAAAGGTTTGACGAATGAAATTTTAAATATGGTGGATTGAAACTTTAAACATACTAGTTAATAGTTATAACCTTCATAGTGTTGGTTTCAGCATGAGATGTTCGTCTACCGTTTTGAAAATGTTGTCTCTCCCCGGCCCTTTTAATGGTGATTGCACAAATTACATGTAGTTTATCTTATTCCCTGTCTCAACAAAGACTTGAATAGCCTTTGCTCGAGTCTAAGATGACTTTTATTTGAGGGTACTTTTATTTCACGACTAAAAATGTGGTCATGGTATGAATCAGCTGTAACATTTTAAAATGAGGAAAAGAATAGTGTATTCTAGGACAGAAAAAAAATCCACACGGTCATAACGTAAAACCATGCATATATATAAACAGAGAATAGAAACACTGACTTCACAGACACAAAAAATCATGATCACGGGCTGAAAAAAAATCGTGATCACAGGCTGAAAAAAAAGAATTATCACTCAGTAGCCTGAAGGGATGCTTGTTATAGGGATATCAAGCATTGAAAGGGGAACAAAACATTGATCGATCGTTGGAATTTTACCGTTTTCGTGTCTATATGCTGTACATGTCCAAGATTATGGAGAAATAGAAAAAAATGGAAAGAGAGAGTTATTAACATATCAATAAACATTAACATTCACAATCATAGAGGTTCTTTTTGTATAAAGGAAAATGCTATATATAATTCGATGAAATTTTGTCTTGTGGGAAGACAATTTTCCTACAAAAACGAGGTATTTCAGACTAACATGCTAATTTACATCATTTGTAGCACATCTCAATAACAATCAGATGCAAAGAGGTTTTGGTCCGACATTGGTAAGTATTTCACATCCTCAAGATGGGAAAATAAATGTCATTGGTTTTGCAACCTTTCTTCACAGAAGTCATAAAATAATATATTGTTCTGGCATAAGCTGCAAAAGCGTATTTACAGTCGATAGGCTAAGGCTGATCTTTCATCTTTTAAGGATATCATACAACTGAAACCTTAAGGTCAACTACTAAGATTTCCTGCTCTCCTTCAAAGACTACATAATTATTATGAGGTAATTTGGTGTTGATTTCCCCCGTACCTTTGAGCGATTTGAAGTCCTGAATGTCTTTTTCGCTTGTTGGGAGTGGTGGTTTTTCGTAATATTTCTCCTTGTTCTCCTCCTTTTTGTGAGGCATGCAATGTCCCATGTATGATAAGATCACAGGAAGGAGCATGAGCCCATGGTAGGCTCCGAAAATCATGACGAGGAACAGCGTCTTGAAGAAGATGCGAAAGACGTAGACAGGCGCGGTCGACAGGACGGATATTGCGAGGATCGATGACAGCGCTCCTTGAAGGATGGGCATGCCAAGAGCTCGCAATGCTGATATGGCGCGATCGTTTGGCTTGTCCTTTGGCGCGATGACAAACGCGTACGTGATGTGTGCTGAGAAGTCCACACTGAATCCTATACAGAGGATAATGTTTAACATAGAGATAGGGTCAAGTGGCACATCCCACAGTGACATGTACCCTATGACCCCTGTATCTATGGAGACGACACAGAATGTTACCCATAGTGCACAGACAGGATGAGGTATCATCACCAAGGCAACGAAAAACATGCACGCTATTGCGATACCTAGAGTTTGGAGGGTGTTCGGCAATACCCCAATATATTGATCATAAACAATAAATGCTGGGTTGAATACTGTGAGATTAAAGTCGCTTGCTTCAGCAATGTTCCGAGCCTCAATCATCATGTCACCCTCTCGAGTTGTGTTCACCATATCCTTTGACATAACAAGGAAACGTGACGCATCAATGTCTGTAGCTACTCCATTGTCATCCTTCTTAAAACTAATATCCAATGAATACTGCTTAAACATTGGTTGTGTTAAGAACTGATTCTGCAGGGTGGTAACGAAAGTTGTTTTATCCACCTCTGTTGTGCCTACAGCCTGTTGCAGGAACATCAGGTACATGCGCAACCACGATTCCGTTAACTGCTTTCCGTAGATGTAGTCACTTTCCTCAAATGTTTGGGTGAGGTCCTCAATCTTTTGCTGTGTCTCAGGGTTCCAGTATTCCACTTCGTCCTGCATGATGATGCTGACAACAGGGCCATATCTCTTGAAGTACTCATCTTCGTAGCTGTAGTAGACGAACGCCGGTGAGTCGTCTCGGGCCAGGCTGTTCAGCTGCAGCCCCTGCGTGATGTGGAAGAGTCCATAGATGGCGCCGGCTAGGTATCCCAGGTACGTCAGGACGATCAAGACCTTGAGGGGGCTTTTCATGATGAAGGGTCCGAACTTTTCCCCGAAGAACTTCATGATGCCGTGTTCCATGTCAGCAGCCTTGGTCCGGGTCGTCTTGGAAACGCCTCCCGCACAGAAGATCTGGTAGAACTTGTTGGGCGCCTCCTCCCTGGGCACAACCTATACAGACAGAAAATTGCAAAGTAATCACTACATGACAGGATATGCATGGCAGGGAAACTGCTTCTTAAGCTGAAAACAAGATTACCCAATAGGCAAAAATCATCTTTCGCCAACAATGAAAATGGATCTTAACAGAGAGCAATTTTAGCCATGAACAACTCAATATCTACAGAGTAGCAGTCAGTCTAAAAAGTACTGAAATGATGTTTGAGCAAATCTCATTCTTTCAACAGAAAACATTTCAAAACTGTTAAAGAATTTCTTATAGGTTTCTGTACATATAATGGCTACAAAAAAGAATTGTCCAAAATACTTTGTTCGCTTTGGGTCATGATCTTTATCCATCCTTGGACCCTCACATCGGCTTGTCACTTTATTCTATCCCCATAAAAGACATCCATTCCCAGTATCAAAGGGACCCTATTTCTCACCTTCTTGCATGCATAGCAATGCATATTGTTGGCCTCCCTCTCTCCAATGTAGGCCATGCAGGCGCCGAAGAACGACAGCTGGTAGAAATAGACGAAGAGCATGGCCACACCCGCGTAGATACAGAAGGTTCTGACACCGGGTAGGGAGGTGGTGGCACCAATGATGAAGGCGAGCATGTCAGTCAGGTTGGTGATGGTGATGGAGACGGCGGCCTCAGAGAAGGTGCGTGCCATGCGCTCCTCGGTGGGGACGTAGATGCTGAGCTGACGCCAGCCAGCGATCATGATGAACATGTTGTCAACTCCAACACCTGGGAGAATGAGTAACAATGCAAATATGAATAATTTTAATGACATACTACAAGAACAAAGCAAAAAATTCAAATTTGGTGATCTACTGTGGTATGGGGAGATAATATGAATGTTATTTCATGGTTTTCAACCCCTGATATACATTTAAGAGGACTAGTCTGAAC
This sequence comes from Mesocentrotus franciscanus, assembly GCA_037976565.1. Lineage (NCBI taxonomy): Eukaryota > Metazoa > Echinodermata > Echinoidea > Camarodonta > Strongylocentrotidae > Mesocentrotus > Mesocentrotus franciscanus. The sequence continues at coordinate 10,348,451 of CP137678.1, forward strand.
AACCTCCTGCATTAAGAGTTCTTTTATTATTTGTTCCTGTAACGGATGACTCAAAAGAAATTGAGGAGTTCAAATATTACTACACTTTAGTAAAAGAGGAAGGAATTATGACAATAGATGAGGATAATGTCTATATTTCCCATTGAAATTAACTTAAGAAATAGGAAACTCAGTGTAAGAAAAATGCTTCGTTAACTTGTGACTACATCATGCCAGAATGAGTCTCAATGATGATGAATGAAGTCATGAGGAAAATAAAATAAACCTACCAAGGACAAGAAAGGGCATGAGTGAGACAATCTCGTTGAACTTGAGGCCGCAGTAGCTGAGAAGTCCGACAGCTGAGATGACTGCAAACACCGATGACAAGACCCCCAGAAACCCTAACCATGGCTTGCTCAGAACCCAGTCCCTCATGATACAGGAGAGAACAGCAAAGATGATCATCATGCAAAATGTGGCGGCAAAGCGCGGAACAATATGGATGCTGGCCTCGGTGATCTCGTGCGACAGCGAGCGAGACGTGCTCCGCGCCAGCTTTATGTGCTTCATTTCCAGTGCAGATTTCTCGATAAGCTTGTCGAAGACCTTCTCCCAATCCTCTGCAAGGTGGTCCTTCTCTTTGGTGCCTGTGGAGAGAGTGTAGATCAGTAGAACGTTCTCGGCACTTTCGACAACATCGGTGTCCTCAACGAACTTAACTCCACCAAGGTTGGGGCCGATGAAGAGAGGATACTGTGGGGTGTTGAAGTATGGGTAGGTCAGGTTGATGTGGTCAAACATGACTACGTTGTCACGGTAGATCGTCATGATGTTGTTGTCCAAGCAGCGTCCGAGCCACTTCATGCAGAGGGTGTCGTAGTTATCCAGGGTTCCATTGTCATGGAGACTGATTGTCCGGATCTTCTCGTCCAGCTTCACGATCTCCTCAAACATTTCCTTCTTCATGATGTTGTCGCCCTCTGCTGGCAAGATGATCAGTCTACCGCGTCGGATGAAGAGGTCAAGCTCACGATTCGGCAGGAACTCCACTCCCTCATCTCCAGTCATGAAGAGCTCCTTCGTCGTCGCACGATCGTCACGACTTTGGCTGTTCTCTGGTGTGAAGAGGTACTCCACGTTGTCGTCGATGACGAAATGCGTAAATCCTGTCATTAGGAATGTCACCATGGCGAGCGGTACGAGCAAGAAGATAAGCCTGTGCTTGTGCACTTGGCGTCCAAGTTTGTAGAAAACGCCGCTGATGCAGCGATCAACGCAGTCAAATTTGGCCATGACGTTGAGTGAATGGTAATCAAGACGAATAATTCGCAAAAGTTCCACCTGAATGATGGCTTTGAGTGTGTCACCTTTCCCCTCTCGAGGCGTTGTTGGAATGTAGCATCAGGGTTTGGTTGATTAGTTGGCGATGATGCAAATGATTTGAAAGCCAACGAGATCTGTGTCGATATAAAACAAACATTATTCTGATTAAAATCAACAGCGTAAAAGATCTTCTACACCACCAAATGTGATACTCCCACTTTTGCTGCCCTGCCTAATAGATAAGACACATAGATTTTGATGTAATTATTTCTTTCCTTTGACATGCAGGGGCATTTGATACACTTTCTTTTCCTGTTTTGTCTTTGCTTTGTTTATTTGTTTTTGTTTTGCTTTTTAAAATCTCAAACCAACAAAGAGGGGGAGACAAGAAAATATTCTATTGAAACTGTAGTTAATTAAATGAGGGAATCCATAACAATTCTCTGACTGAATATTTTCATTTAATTAGCACCCCCCCCCCCACACACACTTATTAGAATTCAGGTTATTCAAACTCAAGCCCCCTTTACTTAAATAAATAGGAGACATGTCAAATGAACATGAATCATACTTCAGACTCTATAAATCCCATCTAATCCACTTGCTTTCTTCCTCTCTTTCAAGAAGGTATATATTAAATTCATGACTAAGCCAACCACAAGATCAAATTACATGAACAGGCAGACAGCAAAGATGACTATGACCAAAAGCCAGCCTCATTTTTCCCCCTCTCCACTTAATCATTCATATTTCCTCCTTGAAAGGCCGGCCAGGCATCTCATTTCCCCAGCCACAACAAAGCGGGTGAACAAACTTTCCCTCATACATATTCAGCAAAGCTCCAACTCCCCTTGATCCATATTCATTAAGACAAGAGAAGTCCTCATGGATATGTATCAGAGTTTCCCATTTCTGGAAGCTGATTGGCTGATGGACCTAGGCAACCAGCAATCACTTTCTCTGATTGGCTGGTTGGTGAGGGTTCATATGGGTCAACAAACTTTGGCAGCAACAGCAGCTGTAAGCATCATTTGGGAGTGATTCACCTTCATCTCTGGGTTTAATATAACAATGAATTTTACTTATAAGCAAGGTTTCTAATATTAATCAGATATTTGTACAACTTTGTCTCCTAATAAAATCTGAGTCTGAGAAAAAAAGCAACAACAACAAAAATCCGACATAATGGTAATAAGGTATAGATTACATCTTTATAGCATCAAAACGTAAATCTTCATACATGTAACACAATTGGAATTCTTTGCTGCCATTATCCCTTTCTCAACCGGTCATGAATCTTGAATATGAAACTGAATTTGCAGCTTCAGTTCACTTGAAATACAAAAATAAAATAAAAAGACTGAAGGTACCACTTCAATTTGCAAATGAAAGATGAACCATGTCTTTTCAACAGCTGAAATATTGAAGAAGGAAAGGCAATCTTTGGTAAAATATTCATTATTTAATAACACTAATATAGGCCCTACTGAATGCTAGTCACCGACTGCACATGAATTTGAGTGTACACTTTATTATCTACCGGTATACAAAATCTCTCATACACAATAATAGGCCCTACATGTACACATGTACACACATTACAATGGATGCTGGGGAGAGATATGCAATACACCTATTAAAATCCCATTAATATTGTCACATTGTCCCCTGTTAGACTGGGAATATATTAAATATTTCTCAATGCCGACCAAACTTTTGGGTCAACCGCCATGTGGTGAATTTACGTAAATGGAAACGCTTGAGCGAGAAATCAATAATTACGTGGAACCATTATAGACAATTCCATCTTTTTTCCCCCTGATATTTGATGAATGTACGTACATAGAATATTTAATAGGTATGACGAACACAGCTGTTTGCTTGCTTGCACCCTCTCTCTCTGCCTATAAATGTAATATCTATATCAGTATATGTATACACATTGTTTTCTGACTGAAGTGTGTGTGTGTCTCTCTCTCTTTCCATTTTCTACAACCTAGATCTTTATTAAGTAGTAATATCATCTCTACATGAATTGGTTAATGAAATAATGATATTTTGTTGGTTTTCAAGCTTTTACTTCCAAGATACATGGAGGGCAATTTGTCTTGTTTTTTCCATCGAACCTCTAATAAAATAGCACAATCGTGGCATAATACATTTGTGTTAGTTTTCCAATTAGATGTGTTTCATAACTCCAAAAAAAGGGTGGAGTCCAATTTTATTGTCTAAATCCTATTGTCATGAAAATTAATAGAAACTAAGGTGCACCGATCGACCCACACAAATCTGCAGCTTTATGCGCCTGAGTAATTTTCCACAAGGTCTTTCTTTATGAGATCAAAGACAACCCAAGCATGTTTCATGCCATTATTGTTATTTAATCACAAATGTGAAAAGGAGGCACAAAAAGACGAACATTTCTGCCAATTCTGTTCAATGTTCACAGCTTTTCACCATAGAATTCTGGGGCCTTCTCTTCCTCCCTTACACTCTCTCTACAACGTCCACCTATATTATCAGTTATTTCCCCCTAAGTTTTTCTCCTTGACAGTAGCAGTAGTATCAGTATACCAGTATTCAAGGTGTTTTTCAGTCATAATAAGGTTCAATATCAGCTTTTTATCTGAATCTAGGAAATGACTAACATCTGTCCCTCCCCCGCTGTGTTTGGTCAGGAAAAACAGTTTTAGCACAACACAAGCACCTTTATACATTGAAACAAAAGTTGAAGTTTAAGGAACTTTTCAGCTTGACAGACTAATAGAAGAACAAATTTACCAAGAAATGTGATGTGCAGTAAAACCAAATCCTGTCAAGTTTTCCGCTTTCTCTTTCGTGGAACCTGATTTTGTATAACATTATTAGATGCTTCTTACAATACTCGTTGTTTTTTACTGAACATTATTTTGCATGGGCAAAGTTTGCTGTGCTTTATGGTAGGACATAATGAAGGTCTTGAAGGTGAGGGTTAAGGTTAATTTTAGGACGAGGGTTGTATTTAGGCTTATGTAGGGTTGCAGTCGGCTTTTCAGTTAGGTTTACCGTTTAGGCTTCCAAAGTTGAAATTAGGAATTCCACTAGTGAAGGGAATTGATCAATAAGAGCAATAGTCGATGGAGCGTTGTTCATAGGCCCTATTCACTATCTTTACTTTACAGTTACAGGTCATTCAGACTCGGTGGAAAATGGAACAGCTTTGATTTGAAAGAGAGCACTTTTTCCCCATCAGTAAATGCAAACAATAGCCGTCTGACCTCTTTCACCTAGACCAGAGATTCGTGACAACATGTGACATATCACTCTTTGGCTGTGATGTGGCCTTCGAACTTTGTGAAGGACGTACTTCAGCAGAATTGGCAAGAGCAGGCTCGGCTGTCGTTTTCATGACACATTCAAGAACCCATGGAGCTGTGGTGATTGTGACAAACAGGCAGCCAAGCCATTGCCAAGTGCATTCAAGAACTTATTTTGGGACATTGCACTCCATCCAGATCCAGGGTTGCACAGGGCGATCCAAGTTACGGGGGAAAGGGGGATCGCAAAAAATAACTGTGATCTTGATATTGTGAATTATTTATGGCTTCAAGATGCAATTATACAACCTCAAAAAGCCCCTTTCATACACTGATGGGTGATTCCATGCAGTATGTCCCATAAGACAAAACGACACTTTTCCTCACATATTTCATCCAAAAATGAATGTTACTTTCTGTCATACTGAGTTTAGGAAAACTTTCATTCATGGATTAACTACATGTATGTGGATAAATGTCATCAGGCTTAAGGGACAGATCAAGATGGAGACCAAAAGGAAGAGAGATGAAAGATCAAAGACAAAGCCTGGAGTGAGGCTAATAATACCAGCCAGATGCCTTACATAGGTTGCATACTGGCTGAGGTTTTGCCATTGACTGTCATATAGATTGGTGTGAATCTGGAACAAGATATGGGGGCAGCATCACATCGGCATCTATCAAATGGCTTAGCAAATTGGTTAGCATAGATAAGGTAAGCCAAAGAGTTGTACACTAAACAAAGGTTTCAGAGATCACTGCAGTGGTGTGCTAAATGAACATGATAGGGCCCAGAAGTTTACCTTGGGGAAATGTCAGGGTTTTGTTTTATGGATGAGTCTTTGCGTCATCATGCCTACATGTACATGTATGTAGACACATGGGAATTCAATACAGGTCAAGTGAGATTGAAAGAAAGAAGAAGAGCATCCGTGCGTAAGCAAAAGGACAGACCGTGGATCTTGTAATAGGTCCATGGACAGACCCTCAGAGAAAGAAATGGCGAAGAGGGTAGACTGCATGGACAGAAGGCAGATTTGAATATTACTTCATGCAAGAATCTATGTATCAAGTCCCTGCTTTAGTGTAGAAGGAGGTTTCCAGGCTCTGAGCATGACAGTGTTGACACACAAAGCATTGACAGTGAAGATGAGACAGTGATAGATGGAGATAAGAAGTAAAGAGAAGGTGTGAGGAGGGGGCACCAACATTTTATTTACACCTATAAAAGAAATTTTGTTCTTTTTCATGAGAAACTATCATCACATTTCTTTCAATTCATAAGCATAAAAGGTCTTTTCTCTCCCAGTGTACACTGCTCTGTCCAGCTGTACAGCTTTGTCCAAATTGAAACCAGATCCACTTCACCAAAATAGGAAACAATGCAAGAAGTGCGATTCCAGAACAAGGATTTATTGTTTGGTTCTTACTGCATTTCCATTTTCTAGATCGAAACCAGACAGAAAGTCGTCAGCCTCTTTCTAATAAACCAGCTGTGAACTCGGCCACCTCTGCCCACAACCAGAATCTAAAATTGGCACTGAACTTTTAGAGATCACAGCACAGTGGGAGTTGTCCAGAATTTTAATACAGCCAGCCAACTGGCTTTAGTCAAATGAATGTCAATGCATTCTATTTCATCACTGATCGTGATCCTGAAATTGGCAACGTGTATAAACTTGGAATGAACCCTCTCGCTCCCGACAGTAGGCCAGACATGGATTAAGCCAAGCAACTGGATCAGGTTTCCTTCCAACTTTTTTAGACCAAAATCATGATCCCTCTTGGCAGAACTTTGGATAACAAGCGAGGTACCAGATTGTTATCTAGTATGTATTTTGAAAAGTGTTTTAGATTTCACCCAGTTCTGTCCTGTTACTAGTACTTCATTCAACGAGATGAAATAGACTTTTAAAATCCACAATAGCCAATATCGCCATTATCGGCCAAAAAATGCCAAATAATCCTTTAAAGATTTACAAAATTGTTATTGTTACTGATATATCACTGGCACTTTTATCATTAGATATCGCTTCTACAGCTTGGGTAAAGTTGCCGCCAAAAAAAGACACGGCATGATCATTCGTGAAAAACTTATTCGTCTGTCCAAGGAGTTCCTTGGTCTGTCTCTGCACTAATCCTGTTTCCACAGTTATCCATTGCTGTGGAGGAAAACAACAGATAAACCCCATAATATGATAAGCTGGGTCATGTGACTCATGTGGGACCTTACAGCTAAGTGTCAGGTGGTCAGGTCAATGCCATGACTAAACTAAAGGACATGGAATAAATAACTTTCTTCAGTTAAAGGCTGTGGAATCTTGTTGCAGTATTAAAGAACAGTACAACTATTGAGCAAAATCTAGAAACCATCCAAGAGAGAGAGAGAGGAATCAATAAGTATCTAAATTCTCAATATAAACAAGTAACCGACAGAAAAGGTAATATGACCGTCACAAAAGGCCTATCCATAGACTACATACTTTGAAATAAAAATATTTTCTCATCAAAATACATGTAGTTTGATCTTAATATATCCACCAAATGAATTTGGAAACACCAGTTCTATCACATCAAAGTACAAAGCCCTAATGCATGTGTATTAATAATCAAGTGTAAAAAGAATAGGTTCATATCCTGTGGTTTAACAAAAAACAGGATATGAGAATTATAAATTTTAACCGCACTCCAAAGATCACAAGTTTTGGTTCATTGATAACAGGATATCGCTAAACAAACACCAAAAAAGAACAGAAAACGAAACGAACATAACAAGCTAAATTAGACCTCCACTTTTTGCTTAGAATCCGGAAAGAATGGTTGTGATATTCCAATTAATGTTAAGGATAAAATAATTTAAAGGCCTACTGGTAACTGCATCAATTGGAATAAACTTGGGCCCTGTAAAAAAAACATTTAAAAAAAAACTCAGATTTATTTTGATCTCCTTTGATCAAAATAAATAAATACAAACTTATGATTGACTTAAATGTTAAAGATAGAAATAAATAAAATTGCAGCACGATTTGAGATACATGTACGATAGATTTTAATGTTATTTATAGGGCCAACTGGCCAAGGGTGATATTCTGAGCACGATTTTGTTCTATCTCAATCTCTTATTTTCATGTGCCCTTCAGTTGAAGCTCCTTGGTAACACTTGAAGAACAAAATGAAAATGTATATAAAATTGTTTAGGATGAAAGAGGAATGTTTTCAAAATTATTAACATGATCTCGCCTATGCCAGAATTCTTTTCTGCAAAGTTCTCTTCCCACCCGATTGCATGGCCTTTCACTGCGATAACATCTCCATCTAGCTAGGTGAACAAACTTTTCGCCTTATGAATTATTCAACAGTATGACTTTCCTCGGTAGTGTCTACGTCAGCAAGCCTTGGGTGAACAAACTTTTCGCCTTATGAATTATTCAACAGTATGACTTTCCTTGGTAGTGTCTACGTCGCAAGCCTTGGGTGAACAAACTTTTCATCTCATGCATACTCATACCAGGGGCTGTCCCTGAGCTGATCTGACCAGCCAACCAAATCCTCTGGTTGCATCATGCATTGTGCATAACATTGAGACAGGCCGCGCAATGATATGCAAGAACGGTTCACAATCAGTTCATCAAACTTTGCCGCTCTTTCTCCTCTCTCTCTCTCTCTCTCTCTCTCTCTCACTTTCCACCGCAAGCAATCCGTTTTGCACGAACAAAAGAGTCTGTGACGGAATTTCTTTCACTATAAATGCAACACTTAAAGATATAAAGACCAGTTCTGGTCATGCGGTCATGTGGAATCATCAAAATGATAAGAAATTTGGCCCAGTCTTGGTAAAGTTACAAGCACTGTACACAGAAAGATGTACTACGCGAGCACGTGCGCGATATCTATTTGGTCCCAATAGAACAAATATATCAATTAGTAGGCGGTTTCCCGACTTTCCCGGCAAAATTTGTATCATCACGTATTAGTCAAAACATTCTTTCACATGATTGGTAATGAGAGCTTCCATTTCATTTTTTTGAGAGAGGGGCGTTTCCAAAACTGGTCTTTACCTTTAAATATGCACGCAGGTTCACGTATTGTACACAATATACATCCATAGCAAATAAGCTATTTCAAGTACAGTTTCATAATTTACATCAGCCATCGTGTGGTTTCTCCATCACTGCCCCTCAATCGATTTCGGAAGTTTTTTTTAAAATAATCTACGCTATGCATCTGATCAAGGTAGACCTATTGTAAATGGAGGGCATTAATGAAAACAAATAAAAATGAAAATGAGATTTAAAACAAGTTCTACAGAAATGTGAATGCCGGTTGATGAAGGGAAGTAAGAGGAAAAATTCATGATTTCTGTTTAATTTACTCTGTAAAATCCCCTTACAAAGTATTGAATGGCCAAAACGAAACTTCTTAACCTTATTGCTGAAAATAGGGCCTAGAAAGAAAATAAAACGAACAACTTGGACGGAAAAGAGGAACAAAGCCTTTGAAAACGGTGGGAAAATGTTGAATAATTTCGCCCAATTATTACTAGAAACGTTGTCTTCCAACGTATGCCGATTATGGACAAAATATAAACTACTTAGTATCTATATTCTATAATGCGTAGGTTGTATTTAGTTCCGACTCATCTAGAAATTTGCTACTTTCTAAATTCCAATAAATGTCTTACCTAGAAGTAGAACACTACCGGTAATTGCGTAACAGACAGCAAAATACTGGTACTGAGCAGGGCTGAATAAATTTCTTCGACCCATTGTTAACCTTTCTTGACAAATAAAATAGAGATATTTGTTTAGAGACCTGTAAAATTCCTTAGCGTATATACAGCTGATCAGTATATTTGTCTTCTCGTCTTTCCGCGAGCTGAATATCACCTTCTCGCAAAGGGACTCGTATCTCTCTCTCTCTCTCTCTGTGCTAAATTGCAAATTTCCTATACGGAGCCCTCGCCACTCCCCTTCAAGTCTCATACAACTGTCAATAGTGGTAGTAGTAGTATAGAAGGCAAGTTTGGGGTGATGCTGGTAAGAAATTTCACAGGGTTCCTTCTTTTGTTCTGCTAATCGAGGAATAAAATAATAATCTGCAAGAAATAGAGAAGAAAACAGAAAAGGACAGAGTATACCCTGAAAAAGTGAAATTCAGAAGACAAATAACCCTAGGGGGAGGGGGGGTCCTTGATATGGTCATACATGTAGATCTATGCAGATGCCAACTTGCGTAAATGCCCATTCTAATGGTCTCTAAAAACTTGGGGTTTCATCATGAAACTTTCATTCTCTCTCTCTCTCTATCTCTCTCTCTCTCTCTCTCTCTCCTCATTTGAGCAATTTACAGTCCAATTATCGCTTCAGTTTTAGCCTTCTTTCGTCATCCCTTTCTAAAGCGTTTTTCAGCTGCGTGGGAAAAAGGGCCATACAAATTAAGGTTTTAACCTTTTACATTGTATGCAAAAGGCTAAAAGCAGTAACAAACAATAGTTGAGTTGACTCACATGACAACTTTTGTGAACACAAAAGAAACAAAAATCCCTGCGAAAAGTTCTTTTTGTGTCATTGAGCGGTCATGCTGTGCAACTCTTGATAGACAGTTACAAAAAAAAATGTATGAAATTGTTTGCCTTTTCTTTTTTTGTTCCCCCTTACGACTCCCTAAGCCTAGAGACTAGAAGTCTTATGTAGAAATCACACAAACAATATCAACAACCAAACTTTTCAAATTGCCGAAACTTTACTAAAGCCTAGGGTTGCAAGTGTCCATTTTATGACTTGATCATCTCAAATTATCAATAAATAGATGATCTACGTTGATCCGTCATCAAATAAAATCTGCAGAAAGTTCGGTAGATTCTTGAAATCACCTTCTTGATAAATTAATGCTTTCAAAACTTTTCAACTTCTTATCTAGAATCTGTATAGCCTAGATCTATTCTAGGCTTATCCAGCATGTATATGTCGAATAACTTATCTAGATCGGGCTTTTGCCTCCAAATACAATTGGTCCATAAAATTAAAAGGCAAATAATATTGATTCGTACTAACAGATGCAGAGAGCAGATCTATCTATATGTGTAGATCTACAAAGGCGGCGTAAAATCAATAAAATATTGAATAGAACTTAAGAAAACATGTTCTTCAGTCTTTACCTTTGCATATCCTGTAAACACACACACACCCATTATGTAAAGATTTACACCCAAAATAATAGAATATTATGATAGTTGATACAGCTTAATATATTCTTTTAAATCTAGACTCTATCAATATCTAACAAATTAGTCTGGGTCTTGTTTGTCTGGACTAAGAAAGTAAGATGAAAAAAGAGGGTCCAAGATGTATTTATCACACTTTTATCCTGCTTACAATGCGTTTTAATAAGCGCAAATATAAAACTAAGCCCTCAGAAAGTAAACAAATGAAATGACAAATTCCTAAAATTGTAAAACTAATAGCACAATAACCATGGTACTAAAATGTGATTGTGAACATGCACTTGCCATCACCGGCAATTAAATAATGATGATTGCCCCAAAACTCACCCTCAGATTCCTATGATTTCGGTCAGTCTAGTAACAAAAAAAATACCAGTTACCGGCTTTTTTCCCCAAAGCCCAGGCAGTATTTCATCAGATCTTGACTCACAAAATGCGTGGTCCTTGCTTTACGCCAGCTATTCAGATACTGGTCTTCCACTTAGCTCTCTCTCCACAGTAAAAATTACACCGCATCACATCAGAGAAAGCTGATGTTGTGCTCGGCTGGGTCGACAAACTTTCTGTTTCCGATCACATCATGTTTATTCATCAGTAGATCTATGAATATTCATATTTATCAGCGCCGTAGGAAAAAACGTGTAGAATCGCACACCGAGTAGTCTGCAACCACAGACTCTATTTGACACTTTACCACAATATATGCAGCCTTGAGCAGAGCCTAGATAATAATGTCAGTCTCTGACGTGACAGGAGCAGCTAAAGCACAGAGTCTATTGTAGTCTCGTCGTGCAGACACTGTTGCGTACAACTACAACGACTGACTGAGTTTGTCCCCGCATACTACACACTTGTGATTACGTGGGAAAGTCTTTATGTGCAGTATACTAATCGGGTCAACAAACTTTGCAAGCTCCCCCTTCCCTGCTCATAAATATTCATAACGTTCTTCTTCCACGTAAACGTGTACATGTGTAGTGACGAGAAGGCCGACAAACTTTGCCTCATCATATTTATTCAAAAGTCTAGAGCAGCCGATGAATGAGTAACAATTTCGTCGACAATGATTTGGCCTTTGAGGGGGGAGGGGAGGGGAGGGGGAGGGAGGGAGGGGAGGGGGAGGGGAGGGAGGGAGGGGAGGGGGAGGGAGGAGGGAGGGAGGGAGGGGGAGGGAGGGAGGGGAGGGGGAGGGGGAGGGAGGGAGGGGAGGGGGGTCCGCATACTGCCAAAAGATGGAGGGATACCTCGACTAGAAATTATATACATTTACATTGACCCAGACGACATGCCCTACATGAAATAATGGACATTAGGCCAAATAACAAAAATAATGAGTTTCTCGTACCCCCCGCCTCCTTTTTGGCCGCCGCCTCCCTTAAAAAAAAAAAATTACAATTAATACTATTCAGAAAAAAAAAGTTAAAAGAGCAAAAAAAAAAAAGGCTGTGATGTACATTTTATATTAATAGATTCTAGATCTATAGCTTATTCAAGCTAAACACATGGACACTTTTCACCGTTTCTGAATTTTGAAACTTAATAGAACAATATCTGCGAATATATATTCCTTGGCCAGCTATATTTAGCAATTAGCAACATGGCCATCTTGGAAAAAAATAGCAAAAAATTGTAAATAGTAATGCCCTGTCTCCTCTTTTTTTTTTTTAAAGTCCGGACGAGAAACTCATAATTTTTGTTATTTGGCCTGGCCAAATTACAAAATTAACGTACATGTATATAAAGGAATATTGAAATACACTTAATTCGAGAGAGAGTAGAATTGATATATACAACTTCATAGTTTTATTCTTAATATTGCAAAACTGATAATAGTACCATAAATCCAGCGTGGTAAAAAAAAAACTGTGAGCATGCACTTGTCACCGGCAATCGAAAATCTGGGATGAAACATTTTTAGTCATAACAAAAAATTAATAATGTTGATTGCCCGAAAACTCACCCTCAGATTCCTATGATTTCGACCAGTCTCGTCACACAAAAAATACCGGTTATCGGCTTTTTTCCCAAAGCCCGGGCAGTATTTCATCAGATCTTGGCTCACAAAAAGCGTGGTCCTTGCTTTACGCCAGCTATTCAGATACTGCCTTACAATACTGGTCTTTCACTTTTCCCTCCACAGTAAATTTACACCACATCACATCTCGGCTGGGTCGACAAACTTTCTGTTTCCGATCACATGTTTATTCATCAGTAAATTTATAAATATTCATGGCAGCCGTAAGAACAGAGTTGCATTGTGATTACGTTGGAAAGTCTTTTGCGATATTTACATACAGCACATATTACACTGCGTACATATGCAGTAAATCGGGTCAACAAACTTTGCAAGCTCCGCCTTCCCTGCTCATAGATATTCATAACTTTCTTTTCCCACGTAAAACGTGTTATTACGCCTGGTGATGAGAAGGCCAACAAACTTTCCCTCATGTTTATTCAAAAGTCTAGAGCAGCCGAGAATGAGTAACAATTTCGTCTGACAAATTTGGGGGTTCCTCATACCATGGAACTGACAAAAGATGGAGGGATACACCCTTGACTAGAAATGATATACAGTCATTTACATTGACCCACAGGACATGGCCTACATGAGATCATGGCGTTATCATCAATCTTCATGACTGGAAAAGATGACATTCTAGTTAGCAATATTAAATGTACATATCAAGTAACGGTTGTAACGCAAAGCTTCTCCGATAAACAATGATTTATATATGTTCATGTATAAGTAATAAACTAAAACACAATCGAAATACGCTACGTCAATGAGGCGGGGACTAGACCCCGAAAGATGAAACAACCAATATTCAGACAGCCGAGATTGTCTGCAATTTCAATATATTGTTATGCAGATTTGTTTAAAAGAAGAACCTTAGTGAACTGCAATGAATAGATACACAATGTAGCAACAAAAACAAAGGGATATTAAAATGCTATAGTGACAACACTAATATTTAGAGCTTTATCTTTTCTTTTTATTTTTTTCACTGGAAATTTGATAGTAGGGCAAAAGGCATCCTCCCAGCCCGAAAAAACGATACAAAACAGAAAAGCACATCTTTCTCCCGACAGTGTCGGCATTACAAATCATTATTAATCGTGCTTGAGTGGAGGGTCGACAAACTTTTCCTCATGAATATTCATTAAATTAAGAGACTGCGAGAAGCGGTACACAAGGATGGGCGAACTTTCTCTAATCAATATTCACACGAACCTTGTTTTTATTAAACAAGAACCAGATATTGTGGAAAACCAAGTAGAAACAAACAAGCGTGTATTTTTGTGTAACCAGACTCTTTGGGAAATTGTTCGTGTCATGAGGCCCGTAACATTGAATTTAGTCTATTCATAACACTTGTATCATCTACGTGTAGTACGTGACATACTCTTTTTCATTAAAAAAAATGTACCCAAATGCACACAGGCCTTCACAATTTCCAGGATAAAATTTGAAAAGAACTATTTTTTATTAAATTTAAATGGATTTTCTTTTATTGCTTCTAACAAATTCAGAATTCGGGTGAGATCTTTGATACGCAGCTCCTATAAAGCAGTTTAGCCTAAGATCTATTTCCACAATGATAGGCCACCATACACCATTTTATTTCAGGCCTCCCCCCCCCCTCACTCTCTCTATCTCTATCTCTCTCTCTCTCTCTCTCTCTCTTATAAAGACATATTGAAATACACTTAATCCGAGGAGTCTACAGACGTACAGGCCTTAGTAATGTATGGATATGTATGTGCATGGCGTTTAACATCAAACTTTTAATACACAGAAGGAGGGTGATCCATAAATAATATGGAAAATGTTGCACTTCTTACTTCAATTAAAGTATAATTATTGCACAATTTAAAGCACCATAATCAATTACCACGCTCCTAATAACATGACCGCCATTGTAATTGTGCTAACATTCGAAGCCTCTCGTCCACACACGTCTGTAGTACGGTTACTACTGTAGGATAAATTGGAAAATAATATGCACGACGGTTCCCTACGCCATCGTTACCATGACAACGCTTATTGATGCGAGCCTGTGATGAGGGGGTGGAGCGCGAAGGTGCAATGGAGCACGTACTTGAACGTACATGTAACCATAACGTTGAAATGTAAATGGTTTGTCCCGATGTTGGTGGATACATCTGCGACAGCAATCGCGTGCATGCATCTATTCATAGATTGGCGCTCGAATTATAATATCATGAATATTCATGGAATTGGGTGAACAAACTTTCGGATGATTGGTTGGAAATGCGATGCATTGCAATAAAGCTAGATGCTCATCATATCATACACTTATTTAAAAGCAAGTGATACCAACTGGACAGCCTTATGTCTAGTCGAAAGGTTTTCCCAACATAGCAACAACAGGAGGTAAAAGTAGAATTTGGATTGAAGAAGCTCACATCACTTGAATGCATTACTAAGAAATGTGTTTTGGCGGAAAATCCTTATTATTCCATCCATTACACGCATCAGCGGCATCATTGTACTACTGCAGTGGAAAATATGGGTAAAATAGAGACATTGTCCGATTCATTATCATCTTTATGTAACACACTAGGTTGTTGGGTGATCCTTATGCATGTAGGCTACTTGCTCCTACGGAAGTAGGTATGGCTATGCATCTATTCATGAAATGATGGAGACTAGATCTCAAATTATAATAATGTATGAATATTCATGAATATGATGGGTGAACAAACTTTCACATCATTCCACTGTGGGTGAAATCTGCGTCTGAGCGACACGGAGAGAACGATTTAAATCAAGCCTTTCTCCTTCCTCTTTTCAGTTTTTACTATTTATATTTGGATAATTTAATGGCAAGGAATGACTGATAAACCTTGTTTTCCTTGTTGACCTCCCCATGAAACTAAAATCAAGATTTTGTTTTCCCCTCCTGGAAATTCAATGGTTTCGTTGGCAATGAACAGATTCATAACTATATAGCACCAGCTATACTATATACACGAGCGAAAGGGAAATGGCGTTTGCAAAAAACAAAAAAACAAAAATATTGCATATTCACGAGATGGGTGAACAAACTTTCGGAAGACACTATCTTGCCCTTGGTAAGCTTGGACCAGTGTATGAAATATATTCAAATATGCAGGAAATTTTGCATATTCATGGCAACCGGTGAACAAACTTTAGGAAGATACTGCCGACTTGCGGAGCAACATTACATCAGGGACGTGATAGAGAAGGACTGGAATCAAGCCGCTCTCCTTTGACCCCATGCTCCATGCCGCCGAAAAGTTATGCGCTAATCTGCAACATTACTGTTGACCAGGTGGTGAGATAAAGGAGCGCATGAAATTTCAGGATTTAGAATTCCTACATCAGAAAATGGTATCCCAGCAACTGTTCGCTGTCCCTTTCAATGATTTCTCATCCATTGTTGAATGTGTAAAGAGTAGAACAAGCGAACACAAACTTGTGTAATTTCATCCTTTTTTTAACTTCTAAAATATAAAAAAACACGCGAAAACACGCATTAGCAAACTTAATGTTATTAAAGATTGTAAATCATGGATTCAATAACGGGACATTAAAACATGCACAAATTAGCGCATTATCCTAATATTGAGTTTTTGTCAGGATGTAATTTTTCTTTTACCAACTCATGCACACAAATTATAGGAAGGACGGAATACTAAATTTGAAAATTTGTTTGATGCACTATTCCCAATACAATCCACAAATAAAGTTTTTGATTTACACTGAAATTTTGCCGGTAATTTAATATTTTGTAATAAATGTAAAACTGGTGCCTGGCTTCCGAAAGTCCCCGCAGTGGAAGCGCGGTTCGGAGCATGGAACTTCAAAGCCAAGTGGAATGTTACACATCCCATTGTTACGCTTTAGAACTCACGAATGCGTTTGAATAAATTACAAGAGTTTCACCTCCTTTCTTTCACCTCCCTGATTACATTTAGAATTCTAGCACGTACAGTATGATGTGAATAAAATAATCCATGCAGTTAATTTGCATATTCATGAGGAAAATGGGTGAACAAACTTTAAGAAGACACTTGCCGTTGCAGATTTGCGATACAACACAGGCATTAATAATACCAGGAAGATGTGAAAAACATCAGATAACTTCTGAATTATGTGTTAAAATTAACATATTCATGAGGGAAATTAACATATTCATGAGGGAAATGGGTGAACAAACTTTTAAAAGGCGCTTGCTCTTGCTGATTTGTGATGCAATAAAAGCTAGTAGGCCTGGACGAGATTTTTATCTGCATGATGCAAGCGATGGTTTTACGGGAAATGTCTATAAATCAATATCTATTTCAGGCAAAAGTCTTTTCCTGAATCTTCTACATGATGTACATGTAGGTCTTCTTAGTGTCGGGAGGACGTTGATAATAACGACGTTTTTGCTCTCACCAGAGCATAAGTCTCATCTGCAAGCCCTTTTTACAATTCACTTGAAACGAGGGGAGAGAACTTCAACAAGGAAATTATTATGATTTGCATATTCATGACTTGAATGGGTGAACAAACTTTTGCATCACTGTTGTTGGACTGTATCACGTCTGCATAGTAATTATGCAGTTTCGGTGCATTCGGAATAATTTATCATCTCTCTCCCTTCCCCGTGCATGATATCACTAGGATTATCATTACATCTTTATTCTGATCTTCTTCCTCTCCTCTTCCTCCTCCTCATCTTTCTGTTACTCCACACCTCTTTTTTCTTCTCTCTACTCCTCCTTCCGTCTTTCCCCTTCCCCCTTTTCTCTTATTTCCCCTTCTCCTCCTCGTCCTCATGCCCTTTTTCTTCCTCTTCCTTCTTCTCCTCCCCTTTCCCCTCCTCCTCCCCAATCTTCCCCTGCCTCTATTCTTCCTCCTCCTCCTCCTCCTCCTCCTCCTCCTCCTCCTCCTCATTCTTTATCATCCCCTTCACATCACTCCTTCTCAATTCCCCCATGCAGAGTTGTAAAAACAAAATACAATACAATCATTAGTGACACACGGAGTTTTCGCAGTTGGGACACTTCTTTTCATAGCCATGTAGAATGGAAAATGTTTTCCCTTGTCCCCCCGTCTGCCGGAAAATCGATAAACAATCGATAAGTATAACGAGGACAATTTTTACCTCAAGCACATTGAAGATACGCCTACCCATTAAGTACTCATAAAACTGTGACAAAGATACAAAGATGATTATGATGCAACGATAATATCAGCAGGATGATTTCTTTTTATTCGCTGATATCCGCCCCCCAACCACCACACGCAGGTCATCTCAGGGCCAAAGTGACAAAAGACAAATTCTATAGAATGATGCATAAAATAGATTTAACGTCTGAGGGCAGCAAACCAACATCAAGTCTAGGAGGAGCGTAGTTTTACATTGTAAGTAGACAAACAATATAGCTCACATTTTTTGTTATAGTTTATTTGAAAGGCAATTATGGTTGTAATATTTATAAAAATCTAAGTGACCGCCCATTTCTGATTTGATAGGTTCTCTCACAAAAAGAGAAAGTAGTCAAACTAATTTATCTTAACAAAATGTTTTGTAAGATGTTTTTTAAAATGGCAGTCCAATGTATCATGAAAACAACCACTTTGGTTAAAATGTACACTTCTAAAATTTAAAATAATCATTAGTCTAACAGTCTTCAAACAGATTTTAGTATCCAATCTACACAGCTAATACTACTTCACTTGTGAAGTAGGAGGCGTGATGGTTCAATGGTAGAGCGGTGGTTTCGTACTCGGAAGATCCCGGATTCGAAACCAAGTTGCGCTAGTGCCCTTTGGTAAGCCATTAATCTTCGTTACCAAGTCCCTCGGAGAGGACTTAAAGAGAAAGACCAGTTCTGGTCATGCGATTGCATTGTGAAAGAAACGTTGTGGAATCGATCAGAAAAGGTTGATCATCTAGCATATAAGTATTGGTGTGTACTGAAAGGTTCTGGAATCATCAAAATGATAAGAAATTTGGCCCAGTCTTGGTAAAGTTACAAGCACTGTACACAGAAAGATGTATACGGGACTACGCGACCACGTGCGCGATATCTATTTGGTCCCAATAGATATAATAATTTACCAAATATATCAATTCGTAGGCAGTTTCCCGAATTTCCCGGCAAAATTTGTATCATCACGTATTAGTCAAAACATATTCTTTCACATCATTGGTAATGAGAGCTTCCATTTCATTTTTTTGAGAGAGGGACGTTTCCAAAACTGGTCTATACCTTTAAAGCCGTATGTCTCTTGGTTGCTTACTTACAAGCAAACACATGCTCTCTTTGCAGTCAGGTAAGAAAAAACACCATCGAACCATCAATATGACTTTATAACTTCCTATAATCGAAATGCGAGAATTAAGAGCGATCATAAACATTATTAAATTCGCATTTGTATTCAATGGTTTCTAAGGTAGTCAAGAGATCACAAGTTTACAATTTGAAAACAGAATCATAACGATTATAAATTTTGCCAGTCACTGCAAGTGGTATATCAATGGTATTCCCATCTATACAGTCCAAAAAGTCTTCTAATATATAATTCTAAAAACAAATGTTTAACATTTTGCAAGTCACATCAAGTGTTATGATCGCTGATACTCGATCCCGTTATTACCATTCGAAAACCTTCTAATAAATAATTTTAAAAACAAATGATTACAATTTTGCCAGTCACTGCAAGTAGCAAGGTGATGATAGTCCCATTTACTATTTGAAAAAACTTTAAATGAGCAATTCTAAAACCAGATGATCATGATATACATTTTGCCAGTCACCACAAGTGGCATATCAATTACATGTATGTCCTAAAACATGGTTCTGTAGCTCTGCATTCTGAACAGGCTCTTCCTCTTACCAGGACATCACACGAAACCCGATTTAATTATAATCATTAATTTTTTAATTGCTTCTTCGTTCCTCTGACAACGGAGGGGCTAGGCTTTCCATGTTGATGGATATTCATGGCAATAAAGTTGACAAACCTTGTACCACACAGGCAGTGGAGTAAGTAACGGGGCCCCCTCATATAATAAAACAAATATAAAAATAAAGGGGAAAGGGGAGAAGGGACAACAGAAACGAAAGGGGGGAGGTAAGAAGAAGAAATCGATTAGGCCCCCTTTAATTGAACACCTTAAGCGATGGCCTTGATAATTCTATAATTACGAAGAACAAGGCCAGTGCTCCTCCCCCTAAAAATATGCCAGTGTTCCCTCAATGGCTGGATCCATGCTTTGCCAGTTCACGCAGCCCCATTTCCATCTTATCAATGTTTTTCAACCCCCACCCCAACTAAAACAAAAGTATTAAGACTCCTATTTAGTGTTGCTACTATGGACATAAAAACACTCTGCCTCTAAACATGAGGAGAATAAAACAAAAAGAATATTCTACCGTTCTGCAAGTTGAGGATTAATAACAAAAACAAAGTGACATAGAGAAATGATAAACTTAGAAAAAGCCGAACACAAGCAATATGATTGTGACAAAATCGGAACTCCGTTTCCGAATTATGGGCATGTAGGCTACATGTAGATCAAATCATCAAAACTATTTAACTGGCAACAAACTGGAAATATTTGTTTCAAAGGCAACATTTCTCCTCAATAATTTTCATAAATCCATAACATATTCCCAAAGAAATCAACTTCTGTGTATACCTGTTTGTAACATGCAGTTTGAGCAAATATGTTTTTGAAGATATTTTTTTTAATAGACATTTTCCTTTTAAAATTAAAACTCATTTCAATTAAGAACAAAAACAAAGTGACATAGAGAAATGATAAACTTAGAAAACGCCGAACACAAGCAAAAATAGATTGTGACAAAATCGGAACTCCGTTTCCGAATTATGGGCATGTACATGTAGATCAAATCATCAAAACTATTTAACTGGCAACATTTCTCCTCAATAATTTTCATAAATCCATAACATAATTATTCCCAAGGAAATCAACTTCTTTGTATACCTGTTTGTACAATGTGGTTTGAGCAAATAATGTTTGTGAAGATATTTTTTTTATAAACATTTTCTTTTTTAAATGAAATTTCTTTTCAATTCAATTCAATTCAACAGAAATTCCCGCCACTGGTTATTTGTAAAGAGCAATTTTTTACACACGCGACGATAATGACTATATAAAAATAACTTCATGATTTACTAAGGAAGTAGATCAGAAACTAATATTTGATTCACTTATCAAATAAAATTTCAATTAGTGTTTTCAAACGAATAAGTAGTCAATTTTAAGTAAAACCAATAAACACGAATGATAAAAACGTCAAGCGCAACATTAAATCACCACGCACATGACGTAATGTACATCTAAAATCCGAAAGATAAAACAAATAATTCGAAGTAAAAGTTATTGAACAAAATTGTATTTTTTAAGAGAAGTAACAACAAAGTCGATAAGGCAAGCACATACAAATCTTATCAATGAATATTTTTTTCTTCTTTTTTCTTCTTTTTAAAACTCTAATCAATTCCCTGATATTAATAACAAATTGATATGTTCATACCAGTTACAGTTACTGCTGTTTAATATCAACTTTTAACTATTGGTCCAGTATTTTATGAAGAAAATAAAGGGGAAAATAGGAGAGATCTCGGCATACTCACAGAAAAGGCAACGAAAAACTGAGAACTCTGAAAAGTTGCGACGAGGAAATGAAAATGATGAAGAGAGATTCGTAGCATCTCCTTTTATCGTGACCAAAAAGTGATTTCTTATCGGGCGTTCTGACAAGGGCGGACTTGGAACCCTAATCAATCGTGGAGTTCAAAACAAGTCATTAGTACCGGAACAATAGTTTTAGACTGGAACTTTGCGTCCTTGTCCGAACGTTCCTTTACCTATTCCAAATGGAAATGAATCCATTCCATTTTCCGTCTTAAAAAACGCTTTGGAAAATCGTAAGACGCCGAAAAATTTATCGCAATCTCCTTTTGGAATTTTGCCAGTGAAATTGACAAGCCACGCGACACCATTCACTAAAATTCCACACGACTTGGCAAAGGGATTGGTAGAATACATATAGACCCTAGACATGAAATGTTTATCTCGTTACCCAACAAACGTCCTTGAGTTAAAAAACAGAGATAAGTTTATCAAATATTTGTGACTTCTTTCGGTGTCTTAAACGGGTGACTGTGAGGTCAGAACAAACATAATTAGGGAGCAAAATTATCAATCTCAAAAAAACGTTGACCTGTCTTAATTTGTACTTGCCAAAAAGTCCGTTGTCCGAAAGTCGATTTTAAGGCCACCTCCCAAAACAGAATATTATGAAGAGCACACTTACTGCACGAGAGAGTGCAGATTTCTATTTACAATGCATTCAAATCCCGAGTAACTTCGCGAATTTTAACAGACATGTGCATCTTCAAAATGTCAAATTATTGCATCTATCGAAGTTATTCAATAAAGATGTAATCACGATAGGCAATGGTACAAGGGACACCATCTTTTGATTTTATCCATGGCTTCAAACTTTCAGTGACCTAAGAAATCAGAGCTGACATTGTCAGATTTAGATTTAGAGTCTGTAAAGGCACTATTCATACGAGAAGGAAACAAAATGAAAATACGCCATTAGGGTAATTATGTAGCCAATCAACTCAGGGCATTTTTTTAAAACGCAACTTGGTTTTATTTTTATTTTTTTTTAATTTTAATTTTAATTTATTTATGCATGTTCACAATTTCACAATTCATTGGAGTTGGAAAAAGAAATGTCCAAATTTGGTTCGATACATAATTACCCTCGTGCTGGGCCAATTTTCACCGAATACATATTTTTAGGGGTTACCTCCATAGTCATAAGGACCGCTATTCATAACGTGGAACTTCCCATACGTGACGGACCGCTATTCATAAAACGGAAAGGGGGTCACTATTCATAAAGGCATAAGGACCGTTCTTCATAATAAGGACCGCTATTCATATTACGAAATCGGGGTCGCTATTCATAATATGAAATGAGGGTCGCTATTCATAAGACGAATAGCGACCCTCTTCTCGTATTTAATGAATAGGGACCCCTATGAATAACGACCCCGATTTTTTATTATGAATAGCGGCCCTCTTCTTCGATTATGAACAGCGGTCCTTATGAATAACAGTCCTATGAATAGTGGTCCTTATGGATAGCGGTCCTTATGAATAGCGGTCCTTATGAATAGCGAGCGGACCCCCATTTTTAATGGTGAATACGGTTGTCAAACATTTCAGCGAATGAATAAAAAGAGTCAATAGACCTTTAATCACTATATCAATATCATCTTAATCTTATAATGTAACTTGGCGGCATACAGCACACGCTCTTGTCTTATTTACCTGTTACATATTAACATGAAGATATGTCATAAGTAAACCCAAGTATAACATCTTTTGCTGATAACAATAATTGTTAAACAAGGTCGATTTCTATTGTAAATATGACATTATTATTTTGGAGGGAGAACTCAAGTACAGTGCACACACATGATGAGCTGAATGTATTCATATAATCAGGTGAGTTCATTGACTGCACTTGATACAAAATCAAGATCTTTATAGAGTTTTCTTTAAAATTCATTATGCCGAGTACGGTATAGCAAGTATGAGATAGCCTTATGAGTTTAGGCCTATTAAAATTGATTTGTTCCTTGCCCGAATTTCAGGAAAATGAAGAAGAGAAGGTTCCACAGAATTTGTATTTCATATTTTCATTTACTACCAGAGAAAAACTATTGGGTCCATTTCTACACCATTTTTCTTGATTTAATTAAATTTGAACATGCACTATACTGTTGCACAAATAAGGTGAACATAATGTCGATGATTTTATTATCTTGTTGCCGAAAAGTCCTCAGATTGTATTTTATTTCAATTCAGAACAAAATATCAAACAACAAAATAACGAAGAAGAAAATGAAAAGAAAAGAAGAAGAAGAGAAGAGAAGAAGAAGAAGAACAAGAAGAAAAAGAAGAAGAAAGAAAGAAGAAGAAGAAGAAGAAGAAGAAAAAGAAGAAGAAATAAAGAAGAAGAAATAGAAGAAGAAGAAAACGAAGAAGAAGATGTAGAAGAAGAAGAAGAAGTAGAAGAAGAAGCAGGCCGAAAATGGAGTAGATGAGAAACCAGGAATTAATTTACTTTGCCAAGAAGAAGGATTTACATCATTGCAGTTATCTTTATAAAAAAACTTAAAAACAATCGCACTTTGCAAATGACCTTGAGTCTTGAAGGACGTTTCATATTAGAAGGCTACAATCACATGTTGAAAACGTGCTGGAAAATTTCACGCTCCTTGTTTAAGTTTGTTGTACTTAAAAAAAAGATAAGTCCATCATATTCTCTTGATCTTTCATTCATTTAAAGATAAAGTTGAGTTCTGGTCATGCGATTGCATTGTGAAAGAAACGTTGTGGAATCGATCAGAAAAGGTTGATCTTCTAGCATAGTATTGGTATGTACTGCAAGGTTCTGAAATCATCAAAATGATAAGAAATTTGGCCCAGTCTTGGTAAAGTTACAAGCACTGTACACAGAAGGATGTATATGGGACTACGCGACCATGTGCACGATATCTATTTGGTCCCAATAGATATAATAATTTACCAAATATATCAATTAGTAGGCGGTTTCCGGCAAAATTTGTATCATCACGTATTAGTCAAAACATATACTTTCACATGATTGGTAATGAGAGCTTCCATTTCATTTTTTGAGAGAAATGCGTTTCCAAAACTGGTCTTTACCTTTAAGAGCAATTTGATCACACTTTGCCTTGACAATTTTCCTTCACAGAGATTGAAAACTTGTCAGTATTTTCATGTTCATGGTTGATTTGGCTGTTGGGTGCACGGGCCGGGGGACTGACTGCCCCTTCCGTCAGCTAGAGCAGGGAGATGAAAGGAGTTACCTCTTCAAAATTAATGCGCTACTGCCTAAACACATTCAGCAATATTTTGCAATTTCGTATTCTCATACTTCTAATAAACATAAGCAATCTAATAATATCCATATTCGTTGAACAATCATCCAACAAATTTGGAATGATTATTTCAAACTACACCCCCCCCCCTCCCCCTTTCTTCTCGATATGTTTTTCAGTGGTTCGTGAAAGATAACTTTTACTAGCTGCAAATGACACATATATTATATACGTGCCAGTACAAAAGCACTGGATCGTATGATATTCTGCACAAAGAGCATAACGAGAAAATGCAGGAGAAAAAAAGTTGCTTGCATGCAAGTTCACGAACTTGCGACCCATTGACACTACCATACATCTGGCACCACGAGTACTAGTCTAAGAAACAGACCTTGTCTGATGTTTATGAAGAAAATGTGTAAGAAAAGTAAGAATGAAGGGAACAGCTAAAAATAGGAATCAATTATTGAATGGTGAGAATCGGTATGAGCGTTTGAACCATATTCAAATCTGATTTTAGAAATATTTGCTCGACATCAAACTCAAAATTATTATTATGGAATTTAAAAGGTCTGTTATTAGAGGCTGCATAATAAATGTGAGATGACTGTCTTATTGCGAAACTCGCAAAATAACTAAAGCTGTTTTTCATACAATGTGATCTTCATGGGGTTTTGTAATGGTTCATACTTCCAGAAAAGTTTGCGGTTTGTGGGAATTCAGACTTTACCGAAAGCAAATGGAATAAACCAATGAAGGCTTATTTACCAAGAAATAATCTCGAGCCATAAAAGAACAGGTCCATCATCGAAGTATTCATGCAGTTCAAAGTATAGAAAATACTACTAGTAATACTCTGCACCAATTTCTTCACTCTATATACGGCCAAGACCGCGTATTATAAAGAGTTATAAAATAATATTTATTGATTGATCAATACACGAGAGCCATAGACTTTAATACGCTCAACCAAAAGGCTTTATAATTGCAAATCTGGATAATTGAACAAAAATTAGAAATGGACCTCTTATATATACCGGTATGAAGATTCTCAATAGGTTGTTTTATGATAATGTTACGAAATTTTATATCCCATTAGAGGATTCCAATTAGAGGACTCTACTACTACTAGTAGTAATAGACTTTATAAGACGAGACCCAGCCCTATATTATACAATTAATATAGGCCTAGATCTAGATCAAGTATTTTTTTTTGAAGATTTAGAGGTGTCCATACATGCATATAGGAATAATGAGAACTATAGGTCTAGTTGTGGGAAACAAGGGAATAGAAATATCAATGCAAGAGAGAGGGGGTGAGAAGGAGTGGAGTGTGAGAGAGAGAGAGAGAGAGAGAGAGAAAGGGGGAGATGGAGGGGAGAAGAAATACCAGGAAGCATGAACATAAATCGGGTATGTAATGCAATAAGACGTCAAAGAGTTCCCTTTCTATTTTTTTTTATGCCATTTGCATTAATTTTTATTAAAATGAGTATTGTATTTGAGAGAAATCTTTTCTAATTAAAATTTAGAAAGATAGAAAATGTCCTTGTTTTAGGTCAAATTACTCAAAATAATGGCTTACGCGTTCATGTCAGATTCAATAAATACACAAAATAATAATATATCAAGCTTATACTAGCAAGTTGTGTTCATTTGGCATTAAATGTAGGACTTTTGGTCAGATTTATCTCAAATTATACGTGAAATAATCATACATCTGTGGCATTGAAGAGAAGCGCGCGAAACCAGTGCAACACAACAAAGGAAATTATTTCACCACGTTTGCAACATCAGCTGGTGACCGGATACCACTCACCACTCACACACTACAATCACACGTGGCATGCATCGTCTGCAAATATTACAGGGGTGGTTTTTAGGGGGTGTTACAAAATAAAATAGAAATTTCAGAACTAACCTTTATCCTTTCTTGACCAATATGATAATCGTGAATTCACAAACATCCAAACATTCTTTGTTAACTGGCAAATTGGAGTACAGCCTCGATTTCGGACGTTAAATTTGGTATATTGGCCCGATGGGATAGTACTACCGGTCTATTTGTAAGTTTTGCGGCGCGCGCGCTCGCGTCCCGACTTTCACTGCGCACTGATATTACATTTCCATAAATGCATATTCATGTATAAGGACGCTCATTGGTCAGTTTGTTGGTCTTCTCCCTACGATGACGACAGTGATTGGCCCTATGCAAATTTTGATGTAAATGATGTTGATATCAGGATGGGTGAACAAACTTTCGCACCATGTGCTTTTGCAGGTTCAACAAACTTTTTCTATGCGTGCAAGGTTCGTACATAATGCGTTATATCACTGAACATAAAAGTCGTTATGGTGTCCATCGTAATTCGGACAATGGTACATAAAATTCGCTTTTAAGATTAAAAAGTCGTTAAAATAAAAGAAAGCACAATATATCTTGAATCAAATAAATCACTGTAAACTGAATTAGGGATTGTTTTCTTAGGCTTACATAATATTTTACATATTTTAATGAAGAACTGGAAAGAAATAAAGAAAGAAAGAAAATGATGAGGAGGTGGATAAAATTGATTTGAGAAAGGCACTCGAAGAAGAAAAGAACGATAAGAGAGAGAGAGAGAGAGAGAGAGACTGGAGATGAATGCATATTACGAGACTCGCAAGCGATAATTGTTTCTTTCATGGCGGTTATATCTTTAAAATGGGCCCTAATGCGACATCATAATTTTTTTTCAATTTTCATTCATGAAATCTTGTCACAATAGGCCATTCTTGAACTTGTACTTTAATCCAATCTAATGCAAAAGCCTTTGTTAAGTGCCTAATTACAAATGATTTCATTCACCTGTTATGAACAATTGTATTTCAATAATCAGAACATTATGGCTTGATCTTCCTAACACCACGATGCAATTCGCATTCTGACTATTGAACAGGTGAATGAAATAATGTGTAATGAAGCCCCTACAGATAAAGTTGAGATCTGGTCATGCAATTGCATTGTGAAAAAACACGGTGTGGTATCGATCAGAAAAAGTTGATCATGTAGCGTAAAGTATTGATGTGTACTGCAAGGTTCTGGAGTCATGAAAATGATAAGAAATTTGGCCCAGTCTTAATTGGTAAAGTAACAAGCAGTGTACAAAGAAAGATGTATATGGGACTACACAAACATGTGGCATAAAAATCGGGCCTCACTTTTCAGCTTTTACTTGTATCATATTTAGAATATGAAGGCATTTGAAGAGCCGTGCTTTTCAGGGAACATTTTTTTCTCTGATTTTCTTCCACACTTGCATAATAACAATGATAACGCTCACAAATTATTTTTCACCTCTCCCCAGAACTCAACCTTCTCAGTTAACAAAGAATTATGCATTAAATTTTAGTACAGTACGAAAATGGCCTATTTATGACTGATACAACCATACGATGAATACTCTGAATTTTTTAAAGAGTCACCGGTACATGCAATATTTTTCAATGAAGATAACACTCATGTTGTAGACTGACGAAACAATTTTGAGATGCAATACATTTCTTTGGGTTTTTATTTCATCAAATCTCCAGGGTATGCCTATTAGAAATGACTGCGATTCATTTAAGTATAATTTAGGGTTAGGCTTTAGGGTTAAAAAAAAATAGGTTCAGGGTTGAAGTTTTTAAAACCTTAAGGTGTCAGCTTTCAGAGCTGCATGCCTTTCTGGGCATGGTTTAACTTTAATCACACATTTTTCATGACTTGATTCACAAGGACGGTAGTGAAATAAAAGTACAAGGCAGAGAGGATATGTGTATTCGGATCTGCGTTTGTTTATGACCTGAAATTGAAAGTGACTTTCACCGAAATGGGTAAACATTGTAGTTTGCGTTTCAGTAATCACATAAGTACCAATACTGGTGATTCATAGCAAAGAGATAACACATAGCGTACTCGTGTCATTTCTTTTTATCTTACGCTTGATTTCATACAGGACTAGAGAAAGTTTAATCAAAGAGATATCATCTCTTTGGTTTAATCAATGACAACAAAATGACGCTCAGTTTTCACGTTTCAACGTATAGGGCCAGGGAGATGATAGGGCCAAGGATATAACTATACCGTTATATGCATCGATCGTCTTTAAGTAGTTACGTAATATTTAATCTTGAGTTCAAAGCTAAAGTATAGTTACGTAATGTCAAGGAACCAAACCTTTCGACGTAGGCCTATTCAAAGACCCATGAGCCTCAAACACAATAGAGCCCTTCACAATAATATTGTAATCGAAAAGCGCGGGAAGAAGAAGAGCAAGCAGTGCACTGGACGTCTGGGGGGTGTTTCACAAAGCCATTCTCAATGACAAATGACAAAAATCAGTGACAAATCTGCTGATAACCAATCAGAAGCAAGGATTTCAGTAGCTTATAACAAAAACTGTCATTTGTCACTGATGACAAGTTTTGTGAAACGCCCTCCTGGAGTAGCCAGAAATGTAAAGACCTGGTGGAGCTCGCGAAAATACTCCCCGAGATCGGGAGGGGGCGTACCTGTGATGAGCCCCTTAAGTAAAAGTAGGGCCTAATTCATAAATAACTTTTTGTGTGTGCGTCCCATCTACTCTATAAATGCCATTGTTGAACAAATGCGTGAATTCTGATGGAGGGAAGAGGACGAAAGGGATCATTTTAAAGTTAATGAGAGTAGAATAGCTTATAGAATTCGACTAGAAGACGTTACTCGAGAAACGACTGCAAAATTCGCAAAAGACTGGAGGGAAAGATAACATTAAAATCAAAGAAACGAATGAATAAGACCAAACAAATACCAACACACAAATACACACACCCCCCAAAAAAAAATCATCGTACAGATCAAAATAAGTCAAGCTTAGACCACGAAGAAAGAAAAATTATATAGTTTAGCTTTAATTATCGAGGGCATTTTATCGCCTCATCATTGTCATCTTTTCTATATAAAAAAGCAGAAATCCTTATAGTGCCCCCATTCTTTTTTTTCTAATCGAAAGAAAACTAGCAAGAGAAAGAAGAACAGGAAAAGGAAGGGAGAGATGACAAATCAAATCAAAGCAGGAAAATTATTATTATCAATATTATTGTTATTACTACTACTACTAGTAGTACATGTAGTAGTAGTAGTAGTAGTAGTAGTAGTAGTAGTAGTAGTAGTAGTAGTAGTAGTAGTAGCAGTAGTAGTAGTAGTAGTAGTAGTAGTAGTAGTAGTAGTAGAAAAGGAGAAGAAGGAGGAGAATAAGGTCATGAGCAGGAGCATGATATCAAAAGGAGAATAACTAAGATGGAGAGGGATATCGAGAAGTTCATTTTAAATGTTTGCTCATATTCAATGAAATTTGTTTTTTTAATATCAACAGAGGAGCAAACCTAAAATCTATTTAAGTTCAAAGTTATTTACAACACATCCATTATTTTAAAGCACAGTTGATAATTTTGTCTCACCCAGCTATTTTTTTTTAAAAACCACACTCTGATACCAGGAAATGCATGTACCTGCATCCGCATTATTAGTTCACTACCAGCATGTGTAGTTCAAATTTCTTGGAGGAAATACCATGGGGAGGATAATTACAAAGGGATGTGTGTGGATTACACATTATCAGAAACTCCAGCTTCCCGTGGCGTAGCGTGAGTCCATCCATTGAGGGGGTACTATAACTATGTGGGGAGGACAATATAGTCTCACCTGGAAAATTAAATGCGAATATGCAACGCTACTGATAAGTGGAGGTCCATGGTTCGGGAGGTGGTCCGTGTGTCTTCATTTCTTGTCCTAGTCTTTTCCCCTTCTCCCTTTTGGCTTCTCTCTTTTCTCGCCTTTGTTTTGCTTCACAACTTGAGGTTGGGGGCACATACCCCATGCCCTCTGTAGCCGCGACACTGCCAGCAGATGAGACAAAGGACATACTGAACTAATTTCAACTAAACAGGTATATGTATACCAGTGACAAAAATACAATGTGCCTATCACCGGTCACGGGCACCGGTCACGGGGAATGCCCCTGTTAGTTACATTGCGTATTGGGGGTCAACAAACTTTTCGACTTCGTCTAGAGCTCTCTCTCTCTCTCTCTCTCTCTCTCTCACACACACACACACACACACACATACACAACACACACTCTGGCGTCCTCCCTCGAACCTAGCTTCAATTAAATCATTTGTAATCAGATATTTAACAAACATGTCCATTTATGCATAACATAGGATTACATTACGAAAGTGACATCGAAAGTCGAAGAGATATTTTGAGTTTGTGCATAACAAAGAATAAAATGGAAAGTTGTCACATTAGTTATATCTAGGTCCATGGTTATAATTATAGTCGGCACTGATTGGCGAATACAAACGAAGTAGCCTATAATAAATATTATACATTACTCCTATCGAATGTGTATCTTTGTTAGGAAGTGGTTGGGCCAATGTACTTGTTCTCTCCAAGGTCATAGCAACCACGAACGTGACTTTCAAAATAACAATGTTATCCGCTCTGAAGTTCAGGGAAACAGGGGCGGAGAAAGATCTTGAAAAATGGGTAGAGTG
Source organism: Mesocentrotus franciscanus (assembly GCA_037976565.1). NCBI lineage: Eukaryota > Metazoa > Echinodermata > Echinoidea > Camarodonta > Strongylocentrotidae > Mesocentrotus > Mesocentrotus franciscanus. The sequence continues at coordinate 10,379,778 of CP137678.1, forward strand.
GTGGTAGTCATGATAACGGCTGAAAGGGAATTGTTGCGGATCCCGGATTTTGTAAAAATGGATATCGGGGGGGGCGGGCAGTCATATATATTGCTGTACACATGCTCGCCCGTGGGGCATATTTTCGAAGACAATCACCCCCTCCCCCAAAAAAACTATCCTAAATATAATCATGATAATGAAGCTTTCATATTACATTTCAAATATTCGGACACCACTTTCACCGTCACAGTTTTCAGTATCTATAGCTTGTAACATGATCTACAAGATTATAAAGCAGAAATTTGTTTAAATGATTTACAAAAATAAGGACTGCATATGAATGCAGGTTGCTCGATGACTTTATCACGATATTTGAAAAAGAAATTACCCCGCCATAATAATATTATAGATGACTATAATTTTAGAAGAAGAAAATCGGGGAAACCAATTTTGTGTCGAAGGAAAGAGAGAGAGAGAGAGAATAGAGAGAGAGAGAGAGAGAGAGAGAGAGAGAGAGAGAGAGAGAGAGAGAGAGAGAGAGAGAGAGAGAGAGAGAGAAGGATATAGAGAAAAAGAAAAGTATGACTGGTTGGCTGGAGTTTAAAGAGAAAGACCAGTTCTGGTCATGCGATTGCATCGTGTAAGAAACGTTGTTTCCCGACTTTCCCGGCAAGTTTGTATCATCACGTATTAGTCAAAACATATTCTTTCACATGATTGGTAATGAGAGCTTCCATTTCATTTTTTTGAGAGAGGGCGTTTCCAAAACTGGTCTATACCTTTAATGGATAGAAAGAGAAAATGAGAATGAAAGAGGGTGGGTGAAAAGAGTGAGAGAAACAGAAAGGGGGAAATGAGAAAGAGAGGGGAAGAGAAAGGAAGAGCGAGAAAGAGAGACAGACAGAAATAGAGAGACAGGGAGACAGAGACAGAGAGACAGACATAGAGAGATAGAGACAGAGATACATAAAGACAGAGAGAGAGAGAGAGGGGGGGGGAGAGAGAGAGAGAGAGAGAGAGAGTTGTTACTAACGGAGAAGAGATAAATGTGTGTATATATGCATTTGTAGATGCAAAATCACTAAATGAGGATACAACACATGTATGGTGAAATCATAGAGATATATATACTAACGCTAGAGGGCGTACTCGCTCAAATTGCTGTGCCGACCTGGAGCGTTGGCCGCCATTACTAAGGAGGGCAGAAAAACGAACGACCCAACAAGATACTGTGCACAACATACGGGAAAATCTACCTATCCTTCTATATTCTATCTATCTATCCATGTATTTATGTGTCTAGCTATCTACGTATCCATCTCTATCCTAAATCTATAAGTATCAATCTGTTTATAACAGCCATAAACATAAAATGAATATATTACCTTTAAAGCGTTTTAAATCAATAAACCCTGGCTCTCATGTTCCTGTCAGTCCCAATAACTGAATTAGAAAGACATTGGCCCTGTTGCATAAAACTTTGTTTGATATCATGATATAAAAATCAAACACAAGTCTCAAATGCTTGATTCTGATTGGTTGAAAGTCAAGTAATATTTGATGTCATACTCATAATATCAAAGTTTATGTAACGCACAGTAACGGCGCCATTGTGTGACGTTCTGCTAGGTCTCATTCTGACTTTAAATTATTTAAAAATATTTCTTTACTCGTATAAAATAAAAATAAACATTTTCTTTGCATGAAATCACGAACTGATGTAGATTGACAAAGAGGAACCCAAATTGTATTTGTAGATATACTGCAATACAAATAGCTTTCTGTATCCCTTTTACCTCACCATAACACCCGTAATTAAACTTGACCTACACCAGTCACCATGACTGAGGCATGAGTAGGGTTCATGCATTATGAGTCCACACTCTAGCCTTATTAAATATATATCTCTATGGGTGAAATATATCTTCGCCTGTGGCAGCGTCTTGACATCATGATGGCGCTCTTCCTATTTCCAATGGAACACGAATGCCTTGCTTGATTGTCGCCCTCTCTTGTTACCCCTGTCTTTGTAAAAGTTAGTTCAATAACTGCTCCTGAATATTACACAGACGGAAAGGAAACATTTGTTAAAGCCTTTTCTGTAGATGATATGTAAAAAATGATACGGATTACTGTATCTCTTTATTCAGCCCCGGGCAACTACAGCCTGTGAAAACTACCCAAGTGCAGCTTATTAGGACACTTATTTACAGACACAATCCTTAGGACAATTACCCTCGGAAAACCACCAAGTGGTACATTGTTTTAAGGGGTAGTAGTAAGAGGGGTGGGATGTAATAATTATTCTAGGGATTTCCCTGCTGGGTTATTATTTTATGGAATAGTTCAGTGTGTGGAGTAGTGGTTTGGATGGTTGCCCGAGAGAGTATAGTTGTCTGAGAAAAATTTCCCTCTCCTTCTGTTTGTATTCGGGACTCCAGGAACTTGGTTATTCGGTACACTCTAAAAACTGACATGTTGCCGATATCTATTTGGTCCCAATAGATATAATAATTTACCAAATATATCAATTAGTAGGCGGTTTCCCGACTTTCCCGGCAAAATTTGTATCATCACGTATTAGTCCAAACATATTCTTTCACATGATTGGTAATGAAAGCTTCCATTTCATTTTTTTGAGAGAGGGGCGTTTCCAAAACTGGTCTTTACCTTTAACGCCCTTCTAGCTCACCGCAGACGGATAGGTATATCCTACCCATTAGGAGCTAGTCGGCTAAAGACAGATATTGAATTTATCAAGTTTCCTTTTTCTTTTGGTGCAATAAGTTAACATTGCATTTTGTTTTAAAAACGGACAGATCCATTTAAAATCCTTTTTTATCGTCATATTTTATACGTGAAGCAACCTTCGCAACATGAATGAAATCTATAGTCGATAAAAAAAAATCTTACCGTTTAACTACAGTGATTCTTCTTTTTCGATTGAAGTATCAAACAAAGTAAAGATTTAAATAAGTAGAACAAGCAAACAAGCAACAAACAACCTAACTAACTAATTAACTAATTAACTAACAAAGAGACAAGTGATTAACGAGCAAACAAACAGCAAAGTACTGTCTGACCGTGGACATAATTATTAAGAAGTTAGGGCCTACATTTTGTGGTCTTGAAAAGTTATGACTCTACCAATATACGTGGGAAATCAATCATGGAGAGTAGCCATTTTGTTACACCAAATTGAAAATGAATATTCATACGGTATGTACAGCTGTAACCTTCTGGCAAACTGCTATTTGATCCATTGCCAATATGTCTACACCTAATTTACCTGTTACCCATAATATCTAATCATCTCAGAATCTACGTTTCACCGCATCAAAATGTCATTTCGTCTCATGCATATTTTATTAAAGCCATTATTCATAATCAAAATCACCAGTTGGTCTAAGGACCCTTTCAATTTGGTTTCTAACCTACTTGATCTAATATCTATTTGGTCTAATAAAAGGATTAATTATAACAAAGATGATGATGCTCAGTGCTGCTGCTGCTGATGATCATAATTATAATAACAACAACAACAACAATGATACAAAAATAATAACAATATTACTACTACTATTACTACTATTACAACTACTTATCCTTCTTCTACTACTACTACTACTACTACTACTACTACTACTACTACTACTACTAGTCTACTACTACTATTTCTACTACTTCAACTACTACTAATAATAATATTATTACTTATACTACTACTACTACATCAAAAATAACAACAATGTGTTAAGGACCATAGGGGGAAGGGGCGGGGGTTGTTGCAGGACCAAACGTATCAGACCAAATGAATGCAAGTAGAACTAAGCCTCCAACGGCTCAGTCATTATACCAAATGAAAATTAGACTATATTAATATAGGAGAGACCGGTGATTAGATCACATGGTTAATGGAAAATGGACAAAACTGATGTAAACAAAATCATGTGAAGTTATAGATCAGATGATAAAAGATAATTGGATTAGACGGGCGAAATTTTAGACGAATTGGCATTGGAACAAATGACAATAGCCCGTCATCGGTCAAGAAATAACCTATTGTACTGCCAATCAAAAATAAGGTATATATGCACACACTACAGCTAACCTCTCGAGCATCGGTTCTCGTTGCTATTTCGCGGTGCCAATAGTTAGTTAATCAATCTGTTATTTTCATTAAATATTGAAACCTTCCAAACTCATAACTGCTTTCATTATACGTTTAAATTACCCGTCGTATGCAAAAAAGAAATATTCCTAAATTTTGTTAAACATATCTAAGGACTGTGCACTGATACGGATGTTAATTATTATAGGTTGTTGTTGCTGTTAGAAGTTGTTCGAATCGGGTAAACATTGCACATTGTAAATGATATTTCATTATTAGCCTTCTTATATCCAACACCATGCAGTGACTTTGATGTAATTTCAATTAATCGAACTTAAAGCGAAGAAAATTATTAACAAGCATTGAGAGGAGAAACGGAGTTGTTTAGTAGTTCATGGTAGAATATGCTAATTGATGTTGACACCTCTTCCCGATGCTGGGTTGTATATAACGCGAAGAAGTTATCTAATTTCAATTTTATATCCTCACATTCTCTCGATCTGCATTTATATATCTCCCTTTTCAAATTCTCTCACTCAATTATACCTCTTTTTATATTGTATTTAATACCTCTCTTTCAATTAAAATTTCTCTGCCTTTATCCTCTTTTGACATTATCTCACTCTTTATCTCTTCCATTCATATTAACTCACTCTTTTATACCACTATATCTTTAAAGAAATGTTTTACTTTTATTATTTTCTCACATTCTCTCTCTCTCTCTTTTCCTCTGTCTTTCAAATTCTCTCTCTCCCTTTCATTCAATATTTATCTCCCTTTATCATCTTCTCATATTCTCGCAATCTTTATCGGAGTCTTCCTTTCAGATTCTATCATATCCTTCTTTCATGACAAACTTCTCTCACTTTAAATCCATATCTTCTCACATTCTCTCACTCTTTATATCTTCCTTTCGAATTCTCTCACTAAATTATACATCTCTTTCATTAAAACTTCTCTCAATTTCTCCTCTCTACTCGTTCTTATGTGCTGTGTATCTCTCTTCTTCTTACTCACACAAACACAATTGACAGTATAGTAAATGAAACTGAATTAATACACGTCAAACAAACATTTAATCACTAATTCTAATATTTCAATGACTTTAGAAAATGAATTATCCTGTAATAGGGGCGACACCCTTTCTATCAAGTTTGTCTATTTACATAGCTTTCCTTACAATAAATGTTATTATTAATTTGGAAAATAAATGTAATAGCAATATCAATAATAATAATAATGATAAAACTAATAATAAATATGATTAATAGTAAGGACAATAATAATAGTGATTATAATAATAATAATAATAATAATAATAATATTAATAATAATAATAACAATAATAACAATAATAATAATGATGATAACAATAATGATGATAATAATAATAATAATATAAATTATTATTATTATCATTAGTACTATTATTATTACTATTATAACAATAATGATTATTCTAATAACAATTATAATAACAATTTTAATAATAACAATTATAATAATAACAATATTAATAATAATAACAACAATACTGTCAATATTAATATTAATGATAATATGATGAATAATAACAATTTTGAGAATATTAATAGAGTTTAGATATAATTTCAGTGAGGCTTTACTATTCATAGTATCCTTTTGTAAAGAAACTGTCTGGAAGTTCGCCCCAGTAAAAACGAAACCCGAAAAACAAATGGTTATTGTGAGCGAACTATGAGCTGTATGCAAAATAATTTCTTCCTTTCTATAGAGTAGGAGTAATATTTTTTTTAAATGATACTTTGATTGCATTAATCCACACACGCTCCACCGAGTGGCATTGTTTTTAAAATGCCATGTCAAAATCCATTTGTGCCAGCTATTGGTAAAACAGTGTTTACGTTCGTATCACGTGCGAAAACAAAGTAAGCTATAGAAGACGATTATTTGTGTATTGATTAGCATTTTTCAAATAAGCAGTAATACAAAAGAAAGATAGGGGCGAAACTCATTTTTGCTCTTTCACCCAAATCTGGCACAAGTGGATTTTGACATACCATTTCAAAAAACAATGTTGCTCAGTGAAGCGCGTATAGATTAATGTAATCAATGTATCATTTATACTCTATGAAAGCAAGGAATCTTATTATACACCTCATAGATATTCACAATATCTATTTTTTTCAAGTTTAATTTTTGCTGGGACGCATTGTACAGTAAATAATTTAGAAACCGAGCATCTTACTTTAGATTACCTCACATTTCACACTAAAACCATATTTGTTTTACCTTAACTTTGGAAGATAAAATATTGATTTGTGTCTTTCTATATTCTTTTGCCTTGTCTTGAATTACTTATATGACATGGTGTCATGTATTGTACATTTTTTTGATTGTTTGATTTGATTTATTTACCAACAGCAATACATACATTTCATACAATGATTTTACATATACAAGAAGAGAAACTATTGGTTGGTAAAAGGGGCCAGATAATAGCACATGTGCTAGTCGAGCCTAACAGCTTAACAAAATATTTTGGTACAAATCAGTTTAGAAAACGTAACGTAACGTTTTCATTGAAGGAATGCACATTTTCATTGTATTCAATTTATTTAGGTAGTGATTGTGAAATATATAATGAAATAAACTAGAAACTTTAAACTAGTAAATAATGTCATAAATTACCGGGTATTTGACACATTGGAATTATATATTTTTTTCGTTATTCAATAGTTCTAGTCGTATCTGAAGAATAAGCTCATTACCACAGACATTATGTATATGGACATGTATATGTAAATATGTATGTACATGT
>CP137678.1:10394170-10482620 GCA_037976565.1 Mesocentrotus franciscanus
TGGCGGATCCAGGGAGGGGGGCCCGGACCCGTTAATTTTACCTTTAAAAATGCACTCTAATAAAATATATCGCGATTAAAAAAAGGTGGCCTTGTTCTAAATATAACGATTTTTTTTTTGGAAATTTAGATATTAATAGCAATAGCAGCAGTAGTAGTAGTAGTAGTCGTAGAAGTAGTAGTAGTAGTAGTAGCAGGCGCGTACGCAGGGGTCGTTTTGGGGTTAAACACCCCTCAATGTTTCTGTCAGTGGCGGATCCAGGGAGGGGCCCGGACCCGTTAATTTTACCTTTAGAAAAAAGAAAGACGACCCCTGGCAAAAAAAAAGTTTAACAAGTTTAAAGTTTTTATTTTTTTTTTGCTCAAGGAAGGGAGGGGGGTGGGGATGGGTGCATTGAGTAAAAAAAAAAGTACACAATACCCCCCACCTCCCCCCCCCCTCCCACCCGCTTATTCACCGGCCGGCTGGCTGATTCGCCGCCAAATATTTTCTCAAGAATTGGGCACAAAAAAAATGGTCATTACACCCTCCCCCTCCACGCTTATTCACCGGCTGGCTGGTTCGCCGCCAAATATATTTCGCGGGGTATAATCCAATTTTAAAACTCCCCCTTGAAAAAAAACAACTTAAACTTGAACTTGAAAAAAACTGGTCAGCCGTTCCACCGTTATCAAACGAAATACCAACTAATGAAATTATATACTATCAATAATAAATACTCAAATCACCCATTAGTCTGAAACTAATCATCAATTAATTTGCTATTAATCGCTTACAAGGCATGTCTTCTCGCTCTTTTGAACAGCTTACTAATTAAACGATTGCTGGAACGATTAATTTTCAATTAGATTAACAAAATATGGATGGCAATGTCACAACGTCGAGAAAAGGTTTTTGTACCATGAAATATCCTCGACATTTGATTGAGTTAAAAAAAAGAAACAAATATATATAATATGAAACATAGTTATGGACAGGAAATATTCTTCTTGTCATAATGTAACGATAATTTCGTAACATATACATCTTTTATGTAGCAGGCCTTGTAGTAGTAAGTATTGTTGTTGTTGTTGTGGAATTACTATTATTGTTATTATCATCATTATTATCATTATTATTGTTAGTATTACTTTTATCAAAATTATTATTATCATTATCATTATTATATATAATCATTACTATTATTATTATTACTATTACATATTATTATTATTATTAGTAGTAGTAGTAGTTAGTAGTAGTAGTATAGTAGTAGAAGTAGAAGTAGTGTTAGTAGTAGAAGCAGTAGTAATCGTAGTAGTAATAGTAGGAGTAGTATAGTAGTAGTAGTAGTAGTAGTAGTAGTAGTCAGGCGCGGATCCAGGGGGGAGGCCGAGCGGGCCTTGGCCCCCCCCCAGCAAAAAAAAAAGAAGAGAGAGAGAGAAGGAAAAGAAGGGAAAAAGGAAGAAGAAAAGAAAGGGGAAAAGAAGGAGATCGGGGAGGGGCCGAAAGGGCCTTGCCTCCCAGGCCCCCCCAGCAAAAATAAGAGAGAAAGAAGGAAAGGGAAAGAAAAAGGAAAAGAGGAGATAAAGGGAAGGAAAAAAAGGAAGAAGAAAAGAAAAGAATGAGGATATCAGTTGCAATTTTCCCGCCAACAAGTTGTGTATCGGGGGAGGCCTTGCCTCAACCCCTAAAAAATTAGAGAAGGAAGGGACAGGGAAAGAGGAGAGCTAAAAGGGAACAAAAAATACGAAGAAGAAAAAAAAAAGGTGAAAAGAAGGGGAGATCAGTTGCGATTAATTCCGCCAACAACGTGTGGATCGGGAGGGGAGCCGAAAGGCCTTTGCCTCCCCACAGCAAACCTAAACGAGACAGAAGGGAAAAGGAAACTCGCTGAAATGACACAATTTTCCGAGTTTTTCCTCACTTTTTTAGTAAATTATATTTTTTTATGCGTTTGTTGGAAAATAACAAATTCCTAAATTTACGGTCAGGCAAGAAATTTCCGAGTTTTTTCCTCGCTTTTTAGTAAATTATACTTTTTTATGCGTTTGTTGGAAAATAACAAATTCCTAAATTTACAGTCAGGCAAGAAATATGCTTATTTAACGGCCTACATGTCAGGGCCAGCGGAACTGTTAGGCTCGAGGGCCTCGGCCCCCAACTTTTTGAGAAAGTATATTAAAGAAAAATAGAAAGAAAGAATAGTGACCTGCCAGTGTCACAAATTAATGGGGTATAAAAATATGCTCATCAGACCTTGATTAAATGCCTATAACCCCTGAGCTTCAGGGGGCTCTGCCCCCTGGACCCAACCAAGGGACCCAAGGCGAGCCCCTGGATACTCTCCTGACCGTAATTTAATGCCTAAAACCCTTGAGCTTCCGGGGGCTACGCCCCCTGGACATCTCGCCAATTAGTGACCTGCGAGTGTCACAAATAAGGTATAAAAATATGTTCATCTGACCGTAATTAAATGCCTAAAACCCCTGAGCTTCCAGGGGCTCCGCCCCCTCGACCCCACCAGGGGCCTTAAGGCGGCCCCTGAATACTTATCTGACCTTTATGAATGCCTAAAACCCTGAGCTTCTGAGGGTTCCGCCCCTGGACCCCACACCAATTATAATCCTGCCAGTGTAACAAATAAGGTATCAAAATATGCTCATCTAATAGTAATTAAACGCCTAAAATCCCTGAGCTTCCGGCGGCTCTGCCCCCTGAAGCCAACCAATGGCCCTAAGGCGGCCTTGAATACTCATCTGACCGTTATAAAATGCCTAAAACCCCTGAGCTTCAGGGGGCTCCGCCCCCTGGACCCGACGCTAAATAGTGTCCTGCTTCTGTCAATAAGGTATCACAAAAATGCTCATCTGACCGTAATTAAACGCCTAAAACCCTGAGCTTCCGGCGGCTCTGCCCCCTGAAGCCAACCAATGGCCCTAAGGCGGCCCTGAACACTTATCTGACCGTTATAAAATGCCTAAAACCCCTGAGCTTCTGGGGGCTCCGCCCCCTGGACCCCACACCAATTATTGCCCTGCCAGTGTCACAAATAAGGTATCAAAATATGTTCATCTGATCGTTATTAAATGCCTAAAAAACCCTGAGCTTTCGGGGGCTCCGCCCTCGACTCCACCAGGGGCCCTAAGGCGGCTCTGAATACCTAACTGACCGTTATAAAATGCCTAAAACCCCTGAGCTTCTGGGGCTTCCCCCTGGACACCACGCCAATTAGTGACCTGCGAGTGTCACAAATAAGGTATCTAGATATGCTCATCTGACCGTAATTAAGTGTCTAAAACCCTAAGCTTCTGGGGTCCCCCCCTCGACCCCAACAGGGAGTCTAAGGCAGGCCCCTGAATACTTATCTGACTGTTATAAAATGCCTAAAATCCCTGAGTTTCAGGGGGCTCAGCCCCCTGGACCCACGCCAATGAGTGACCTGCCAGTGTTATGAATAAGGTATCAAAATATGCTCATTTGGCCGTAATTAAATGCCCATAGCCCCTGAGCTTCCAAGGCCTCCGCCCTTTTATCCTCGCCGGCGCTTTGCCCCTAGACCCCACGTCAATTTGCGCTACGCTCTACTTGATCACCAATACTTTAGCGTCCCCCACCCACTTTGAAAAACGTTCAGCAGGGCCTGGAGGTAAGAGTGGGGAGATGCAGATTTTTGTCTGCCCCACCCCCAAAAAAAAAAAAAAAAAAAACCGTTTTTGCTCATTACGCCACTGCTGGTCACCATTCGGCCTACATACCAATATTTGGCTCGCATAATTTCAAATTTGGGCCTCCCCCCCTAAGAAATCCTGGATCCGCGCCTGGTAGTAGTAGTAGTAGTAGTAGTAGTAAGTTGTAGATATTAAATTTAAAATATCATTGAAGAACGTGTTATCTGCATGTAGATTTATTGTTTAAACCAAGAAATGAATTTGACATTTGAGAACAAAAATGAATAAAGCATGAAACCTACACGGGATTCTGCATGTTCTATGCCCGCCCGGGATCCCGTCTTTACTCTTCCTTCGGTGGCACCCGCCGATGACAGAAGGAAAAGGAATGAGTTTGGGAATGCTCTGCACCATGCTGCCATCGTGGAGTCGCTTCATCTCACACTTGTGGGACATGGGCAAAGTGTAATTTAGGCCGAACCCGTCTGGACAAGTTGGCTTCGCCATCTTTGACCGATCCGATAACACAGGCAATGCTGTGAAGAATATATTATAAAATTAATTGCTAGTTGTTCTCTTCCTCCTCCTACGCCTCTTCTCCTCCTGCCTCCTCCTCCCTCTCCTCCTCCTTATTTCCCTCCTCTACCCCCTCCTCTTGCTCCTCCTCCTCCTCTTACCCGCCCTGTTACTTCTCCCCTCCCTCCTCCTACTCATTTCCCTCCTTCTCCTCTGCTCCTTCCCTCCTTTCTCTCCTCCCATCTCCTCATCTCCTATATAACCCTTGTCAATGGTTGTGTAATAATGCCTGCACAATGTGATTTGACAATGTTTGACCATGGACCTAGGTCCATGGTTTGACACAGCCAGAGACAGGCAGATTTAGGCTCTGCCCAAGGCTTTTGGAATTATGATAAAGTGTTAAATTACAGTCTGTGCTTGCAGAATAACGTAGGTTTTACACCTCGCTCCTTTTTCGCTTACTTATGGTAATTTTGGAAGCCAACTATTTTTCAGCAACATTCATGCAATCATAAACATATGACGGATATGTTAAGTCAAAATGAATACTTACCGAAGGACAAACAGGTTACGGTACCAAACAACAAGTTCCAAAATACACCTATCTTTGGGTCTTTAGCCTGTATTTAGAAAGAAATATTAATATTGTTAATATCAACAAGAACAAGAACAACAATAACAAAAACAGAAAAAATGATGATGATATTAATACGGATGATAATAGTAATACTGATAATGGTAATACTGATAATGGTAATACTGATAATGGTAATACTGATAATGGTAATACTGATAATGGTAATACTGATAATGGTATTACTGATAATGGTGATAATGATGATGATGATTATTACGAAGAGCAATTACCGTTACTTGAACAGCACAACCATACATGTACCACTAACGTAACATAACTGTTGAGACTGTCACATCTGTCATCAGTATTTTATATAGGTTTTCGTGGCCAATTTCTGAGTTATTCCAGCTCATTCAATTTAGCGTAAACACTTTGGTGGAGCCTGTCATTTAATTTAGGGGATCGGGCTGGGGATTTTACATATTTACCTAGGGGCAAAGCAGGTTTTTGAGACATGAAATGTTGTAAAAGGTCGTTGGTTATCAACTTGTTCAGGGCACCTCCCTGCAAAATATCTAAGTGAACAACCTTGGCAGCCATTTTCAAAAATTACCTTGAAGATTACTCTTTTAAAAACCTCATTTAACCATGTTTGAGGTATCATATACAAGATGATTAAACTTCATACAAGATGATAACTTATGTTATAGGTTTATGGATGATTTGCATAACAATTTTGAGCAGAAATTTTGTAATTTTTTTAAACAATTTTTTCAAAACATATGAATTGCCCCAAAATATCTATTTTTCCACATTGATATAATCATGACAACTACTTACTTGGAAATTTCTGAAAAAAAATGTCCATTAATATGTTTAATGTTATATTTAAATTTCATATTCATTTCTGTTATAACAAGACAGTTATGGTGCTCGAAAGTTGACACTTTGATATGAGCTCATATGGCAATTTTGATTGATAAGGGCTATCTTCTCCTTAGCAACGGCAACATAATTAGATGAACAATAGAATATATCGTGAATAGATGATATTATAGAGGAGATGACTATTTTGATAGGAAGTATGATGTCAGGTGATGCAGTTTCATAGCATTTTAATGATATATCTTTCTTATTTCCCGTTGCTATGTTAATAATTATATACCTGGCAACCAATGTATAATGTGTTCCCACAAGCCAAATTAGGCTTTCCGTCAAACTAATACATAAAATTAGACCTGACTAATTTCACTTCATTTCATTTATTTATTTCCACGTCATGTTAAAAACAAAATTTATATCATATAATCTTCGATGAAAACATACAAAATGAGAAATCCGTCTCTTTCACTTTTACTTTATTGTGGTATCTGATCATTTAGCAGCTGTGGGCAGTTGTGAAGAAGATCTCATTTGAAATTTTCTCATGAATTTCCCTTGACCACTTTTCACAATATGCTTGAAGAATCTTTGGTGGGAGGATCATCATTCCAAGTGACAGACATAATTTGCAGCCTGAAACATGAACATAGTGCGCGGTGTGGGTCAGAACGTTCACCATACCCCCTGCCTTCTTTGAAATCGTCCCCCCTCCATTACAATCAAGAGAAATTTGGGATGGGGACAATATGTTGTGTAGGGCATGGTGTGTGTTTGGAAATGTAGGCTATCGGTCGAGTGAAACATTAAAAAAAATCTGGATCCAGTTGACTGTCATGATTTTTAGTCTAAATCATGAAGATAATGGATGTTGGAGATCAGAATAAGCACCCCTTCTGTGACCCCTCCTGCGAAACCTAGAGCGCTTTGTGCAAAGCAATATTCATTAATTGAATTGCAAACTAAAAAGAGACCAAAGAATCTTCACACGGCATTTAAAATCTCATGATAGACTGTAGTGAAAATGTATGTCAGTACGTGGGCGTTACTTCTTGCCGCCCCGCCCCTACCACACTCTTCATTATAAAAACAGTGGCCTAATCCAATACTTACAAATATTGCTTTCGTACCAAAAGAAGAAGAAAAAAGGCGATCAATGACATATTTGATATGTGCATGTAGATACTGGACGGTTTTGGTTCAAAAGTTGTACGACTGCGCATTTTTCTTGTTTGTAGAATGACTTTGGTGAAAGTCATCAGAAAATGCATCCCAACGCCACTACCGCTTTTGGGACATGCCCATTTCCCCCACCCCCTCCGACACGCACACACACTCTCTAAATAAACAAGAGAAACTGGTGCAAAGCATTATTAATGTCAAAAGTACATTAAATTGGATGAATAAATCACAAATACTTCACAATACAATTAGAATCAAAAGATACAGGGAAAAGTCTGTCATTATCCGCTCTCCCTTATAATATCTGGCTTAAATCCGGATAAATAAATCTAATCTACATTTATGTGAAAGAAACCAATCATCAGGACATCACTTAGATAGACTTAGATTAAAGTAATAGACAGGATTTACACTGTGAAATATTTGTACATTCTTGATAATGGAGTTCAAAACCTGCTACCCCCGCCCTTCCGTGTGACATGCCAATCCACCCTCCCCTAGTTAAAAGCAAGAGACTGAAATGGTGCTAAGTACAATATGATTTTGGAAAATGAGTCTCAATCATTATTTTATGCCTAAATGGTTGAGAGCAAGTATGTCTGCCAATACCATACCCTGCTCGCTCCCTTCCCCTCTTTCTCTAACGTTTAACAAATTAAAGTTGATTTCTGTAAGTATTCATCTTACTTAGTCATGATTGATTTGTTGGGGGACAAGAAACCAATTTAAGCGATTAGTGAAATAACATGAGATTTCGATTCATAAGACAAACAGGGTCTAAACGATTTAAGAGATTTGCAATAATCTGGAGCTAATAAGGGGGAAGGGGCCAGTGTGCAAGATATTAAAAAAAAACAGTTAAAAAGATTAAATGAGGAAAAAGCCAGGAAGCTTAGCAGAGATAGAATTGTGTTTAGATTAATTCAGTAAAGTTAAAATATATTAGATGTGACATAACATATACATCCTTTATGAACAACTTAAAGTATTTTATGCATTCCTTCTGATTTATTAAAATTGAAGCTTTATATCACAATGATGTTGCATTCAGTCGACTTGTGGAAGTGCTGAGCTCCTCTGTTTTATGCTAGGATTGCTAGTGGAATCACTGCGTGACAGGTACCAAAACATTAAGGAGCTTGGTGTAGAAATGAAAGATCAATACCGGACGACTATAAACTAAACAGGAGTTCCAGAGTATTTCAGTCCTCGACACGGTTCAGGACTTTTATGTGTTTATGCACCGATTGCACCCATAGTACCAGTAATGCCCTGAAGAAGCTAAAGCGCATAATAGAAGATCAGTTACAAGCTCCACACACTTTTGCAAGCACCGAGGATTCTTCAAGCACATTGTGAACAGTGGAAGAGGGGAATTCATGAGAACATTTCAAATGAGATCTTCTTCAACAACTGCTAAATGATCAGATACCACAATAAAGTCAAGGTGGAAGAGACATTGTAGACTATAGGTAGAAGCAGAGGATGCTCTCATCAAGTATCAGCAATGTCTGTTTTTTTAAGAAGAAAAAATAGGGGTGGGATACAAATTCAGAACCCAAAACGTCCAGTATCTCAGTGTGAGTCAAACAAAAGTTTACACCTAGAAAATTGCTAATTATTTTTTTAATCATTTATGAACAGTAAATTAGTATTCATCTTATGAAAAAGTGTTTTATCCCAAATCATTTGGTATAATTTTTGTGTGGTATGTGGTCACGCTTGGATGAAGAGGAGACATTGTTTAAGAGAGTGCAACAATCGACTTGAACCAAAGTGATGTTTGAATAAAACAATTGGGATTTGGGTATTAATTCGGTCTTTGCAGATCCAAATAACATCCCTAACAAAATGTATCATGCCACACATATCAAAACACACACAGAGTCACACTCAGTCAGTCACACACACACACACACACACCCACGCACGCACGCACGCACACAGACACACTTCCACGCACTCGCACACTCAGATAAATGAAAAATACACGCAGCCAAGTCATTATTACGTAATGAACATTTCTGTAAAATCGCAAATTTCCCATTTAATATCACAATGGAATTTAAATTCAATCATAATGCCATAATGAAAGTTTGGTGCATTAACATTACAATGAATTTTTTCTCCCAAAGGACTCGGTCAGTCTGCATCTAAATGTGCTATGTGAATGTGTGTGTGACTTTGCTTCTGAAAAAAGCATATGCAATGCACCTCATTTGATACATTCAATTCATTCTTTCACTTTAATACTTTTGCGCAAGTCGATTTTTGCACTCTCGCAAACAATGCATCCTGTTCATTCAAGTGTGAACACATACCACACAAAAATGATACCAAACGATTCGGGATATAATACTCTTTCAAAACATGTATGAAAACCTTTCGTTCATAGCTTTTAAAATAAATTACAATTTTCTGAGTGGAAACTTGTTTTTGACTCACACGGTATATTTTGAATTCTGGGCCTCATCTTATAAACAGTTGCGATTTATCCAAACTGAGGAGCCTAATGCTCCCTGTCCAAATAAACTCTACATTGAAATAAATTCAAAACTCTGTATAAACCGTGGCGTATATAATTATGGATTATGGCGCCGAGAGCAATCAATTAAACTGCGACCCATCACCCCCACCCCCTCACTGCCCAAATTCATCTACGTAACTGTGCAAGCGAGGGAGCAAGGGAATTCGCAAGGGAGCGCAGCGATCGAGTTGTAGTAGAGTTTCGCATTTTAAACATTGATAGGTTGTTTTATGTTCTTTCCTCCTTACGTGGTGAACAAATTAACGAAAATTGTGGAGAAATACAGTCAAGGAATTTAGCAATGCAACCCAGATATAAGATTTGTTTTCGAAAAAGTTGAAACCCATTTTAGAAATTTAATTATTTTGATGTCAAACTTGGAACCATTTGAAAACGCTGCCCCCCATAAAATATACCTATATTGGGGCGCAAAATTTAGAAATATGTTCTTTTTCTAATGCATTTTACCTTGCGTATTGGGGCGCATGTATTCAAAAGTTGTTTTCCTTTTCGCCGCTCACCTTTATTTGTTTTACATTTTTGCGCCCCCTTTTTGCGATCTCTAAAAATGCACGTGTCCCCTGTCCCCTATAGAGATACCACTGTCTACCAAAGAGATAGTTATCTGTAGGTTTGGGATTGATTGGAGGAATTTCGATTAAACTGGATTAATCACGATTCTTAATAAAGACACTGCACTGGACTCATTCATGTAACTGTATTTGCTCTGATGATGTGCATAGGGCTCTTGCAGAAATCAATACTTGTAAATTTTAATTTGGGTCAAAGTTTATCTAGGGAGAGTGAAGGGACTCCGAGAGACACAAGCAGTGTAGAGCATTGGCATGTATGTTCTCTTTAAAAAAAATCAAATAATTTGACAAGACTCCTTTCCCCCATTATGATGTAATTAACAGTTTTGAAGTTACACCTCGTTATGGTAAAATTGTTATTTCGTCACACAAAATACGCCAGGCAAGATGTATTTAAGCACTTAGCTGCATACTCGGAAATGACGTTAATCTGGCAACTTGCTGCTTGGATTTGAGGTGATGGTAGCCCAAATATCAATACTTTCAAAATAATCAGGGGACCGGGACACTCACCCCATCCCATCTTATGGCTATGGGTGCGGGATGCGGGTGCAAGTTCTGATTCCAACCTTCAAGTATCTAGTTTTTATAGAGTGATACCAGTCTATCATTTTGAATCCAGGTATTGTATAATCTTACACATGGCTGTTTAATTAATGTATTACACAAAACAAATAATTTAGGCCCGTTTTCGAGGTAGGAGGGGGAGGCATTGACAAACATGTTTCCATGCAATTTTGACAATTAAATTTTAAATGTATTGAGAAGATTCCGAGGGGAAAAAATACTAATTTGGGGGTTGCAATGAACGTACTATATAAATATTGCTTTGCACAAAATTTGTTCTAGGAGAGAGAGGAAGGGAGTGGTCACAGAAGGGGATAGGATGTAAACTCTGTCCCCTCGGATAGGACGTTAAATGGAGGCCCCGTGTACAGGAGAGTCACCACCCATAGCACTATTCGTATAAGAGTAGGGGGAAACCCCGGTGTAGTGGTTCACCTGCACACCCTCAATCAGGCCGAATATATACGGCATCTGCAAGAATCTTCAGTATTGAAGGAGGCAGATTATCTTGAAGAAGAAGAACTCTGAATTCCACCATCCATTATCTTTCGATTTAGACTAAAAGTCATGATTATCATCTGGATCCAGATCTTATCTATGTTTCACTCAACCGATAGCCTGCATCATTTTTGAACACTCACCATGCCCTACACAACATATTGCCCCCATTCCCAAATTGCTCTTCATTTCAAAGGAGGGAGTAGGTATGTACTATGTACATGTTTCAGACTGCAGTGCAAATCGTGTCTGTCACTTGGAATCAGGTCTTATTTCATGTATTATTTGACATATAGTCTAATTCGGTTTCTGAGAACACATAATTTATCGGTTGCTATGGATATTATCGCCATAGCAACGGTAATTAAGAGAGATATATCGTTGAAATATGAAGAGACTGCATCACCTGACATCATACTTCCTATCAAAATAGTCATCTGCTTGATGATAGCGTCTATATACTCGCGACATATTCTATTTTTCATCTTACTATGTTACAATTGCTAAGGAGAAGACAGCCCTTAATTAACCAAAAATTAACATTTTAGCTCGTATCAAATGAAAACTTCGAGGGCTATAACTGTTTTGTTATAAAAGCAATGAACTTGAAATTTAAGTATAATATTACACATATTTAAGAAGAGTTTTTTAGAAAGTCCAAGTAAGTAAATAATTATATAAATATGGAAAAATAGATATTTTGGGGCAATTCATTTTTTTGAAAGTTTGTAAAAAATTCACAATTTGGGGTCAAAATTATAATGCAAATTATCGCCGATCCTTCTGAATATTATATCATCTTGTATTAAATTCAATTCTCTTTCATATGACTTCTTACACATTGTAAAATGAGGTTTCGTTACAAAGTAACCTCTAAAAGAGTTCAACAATAGTTTTTCCAGCAGCATATTTTCAAGGTAGTCCACCTAGAGATTGTGCAGGGAGGTGCCCTGAACACGTTCACACCGAACAAATTGAGTGTCTCAAACAACCAAAAATTGGGGTTTGCCCTCTAGGTAATTTATAATTCAATTCATTCCGTCTTGCACATGTGCCATCCAAGATTCATTAAAATTCATCGGAGAAATGGAAGTAATTTCAATGAACGAAATGCTAAATTGGATGCTTAGAATGAGTTTGAATGTATGAAGGGCAGGATTACGTGATCATCTCATCATGTCATTCTGAAATGTATGCACGCTTGACGAAAAGCGTACATAACCTATGAATTTGAATGAGAAACATGTTAATTTGATTTTATCAAACGCGAATTTGAAAGCACAAATAATGTATTTGAACTTTTTGAACAGCAAGACTGGGACAAATCAATTTCGATTAAACAGATTGGAAACTTTGCGAAATTGGCCGGGAAAAAGCTTTCTTCTCTTCTTTTCTTCTGTTTAATTATTCTACTCCTCCTTCCTTTATATTTTATATTTTCTTAATCCTTTTTCTTCTTTCTTCTTTTAGGCCTAATGTAGATCAAATATGGACGTTCAACTGAAGAGAGCATGGAATTTGCCCAATAGACCAGTTCGTAGTTAGCACATGATAAAATGTGTATCGAATGTTCACTACGAAGACTCCAGTCTTACTCAAGCTTTTGCTTTCTTTGGCCGAAGTCGCATGTACAATTGCATTTCTTTAAACTTGAGCCACACAACTGTTATTCATTATTAAAGTCACGAGTCACTCTCCTTTTCATCACACGAACATTGCTTTCTTTAGCATGCCCTCTGTTTAAGTCATTTATAATATGTTTAATTTCATTTTTTCTATTCTCTTTTTCTTGTTTGTTGCACACATTTATTCCATTGTAGTATATTCGAAATTTATCATGTATATACTTATATTGAAACGGAAAACAGTTAAAATGGCAATGAATTCAAATCAGACTCATGGTGGCCATTTCACTACGATTGAGACAAAATCTAAAATGCTTACCATTTTACAGATCAATCTCCAAGGGCTTCCAAAAATGATCAAACAGCACGATGATAAATATAACCTGACGTCTTTCTCGGAAAAAAAGTAACAACGTCGGAAACAAAGAATACAGTTGCTTAATATTACAGAAAGGCGGGAAATATTAATCGTTAGATTCAAACTGTAGGCTATAGCGATCGATCAACGGAGATCAATTGAAATCGCAGGAGACATAATGACTTGATATCTACTTTCGACAAATAGTAAATGGTAAATGATCCGTTTTTCCTTCTCTGCAGGCGGTAAGCTCGTATCAGAACGGGATCGATATGAACAGATAGATTATAAAGGAAGTAGCCTACTGCCAACTGGTAGATCAAAATTATGATGACGATTGGTGGATTGAAATTATGGGATATAGCTCTGCAAGGGATATAGCTAATATGATTATCGCTTGTTTTTAGTTGAAGGATAGCTCCTTGAGATAGCTATTAGCCCCGATAATATTTGTTTGTTTATTGTTATTGCTTTTTTTTTTTTTTAAAGAAAACGCACGTTATCTCAGGTACATCAACATTTTGGATCGAATTAAGGGGATAGCTCTGTTAGATATAGGTATTAACGCCGATGAACTTGTGATGAGAGTGGAAAATACATAATTTTGTTTGTAAAATGCATGTTACGCTAATAACATGCTAAAAGTGGATAGAAAATTATGAGATAGCTTCTTTGGAATACCTATCAGCACCGATGATTTTGAGAGGGGTGGGGTTGTATTTTGTTATGTTTGGGAAAACACACGTTACCTTAGAAACAGGTTGAGTGGATCGAAATTATGGGATAGCATCAAAGGATAGATATTTATAGCATCGACCTTTTTGTTGTTGAAATGCACGTTACGATAGAAACAAGCTGATTAAGTTGATAGGTATGATACAAGAAAATAGAAACCTAACCGTTATGCACAATCAGACAATTTGATATCGAGCCTCATCACATTACCTGCCCTGGTTAAACACATACCAATAACGCGTCACACTTTCAAAGGTTCGTTTATTCAAATTCTCAGAATGAAATAGGGTTCACTACTCTGAACGAGGTTTGCAATTGTGAAAATTAAACATTCTCTCTTCTTTTTGGAAGAAAGAACCCTATTTCGTCTTCCAACTTATCATTATAAACCTTTGAAATGACGAGCATTCGGAGAAACGAACCTCGGAATTTTACTGTCGGAATATTCGACAAAAAACGAAATAAACTCGTTTTAGTAGGTGAATTGTCATACAAGGTTACATTCAGCCTAACCAAATTAATGAGTAATTTTAAACATCAGTTTGGTCATCCCTACCGAAACTTTCTCTAAAATAATCAAAAACACAATTATGATGCTAAGGAAATGACATTTCTCATTCTCCACTTAAATGTTGCATTTTGAGACATTTAGAAATTATGAGATTTGGAATACCTATCAGCGCCAATGATATTTAGAGGGGTGGGTTGTATTTTTTTGTTTGGGGAAAACACACGTTACCTTAGAAACATGTTGAGTGGATCGAATTTTTTTGATAGCATTAAAGGATAGATAATGATAGCGTCGACCATTTTGTTGTCGTTAAAATGCACGTTATTATAGAAACAAGCTGGTATTAAGAGACATGATGCATTGAAGAAAAAAAAAACAGACCGTTATGCACTGTCAGACAATTTAATATCGACCTTCATCACATTACCTTCATGGATATTTTCTTCATGAAAAAAGTCTGAAAAAAGCAGACCGTTAAGCACTGTCAGACAATTTAATATCGACCTTCATCACATTACCTTCATGGATATTTCCTGCATGAAAAAAGTCTGAATATTTCATGAATAATTGAATTCTAATAATACGTCACGCTTGGATGCTCTTGCTTTGGTAGGATAATGGATGGCATCGGTTTTTTCTCTCTCTTTCTCTCTAACACGTACACACACACACACACACACCTACCCCCATACACACACACAAACGCACACACACACACGCACACTCCCTTCAAACTGTTGAAACAACACCTCAGCACATGACTATACCTGGAATAAATGCTGGAATTCAGGCTGATGATTACTTTAATATTTGATATCATACAAAATGTATCACTAATACCTTAGGTATGATCTAAGTCTGTAGTCTGAGTCAGTGGTGTAACTACGGGGGCACAGATGCACTTGTCCCCCCGCCCCCATCGAATGGCCAGAAAAAAGAGTAGAAATGAAACCTGTTGTAAGAGGTGCATTGCAAAAATTATCGAAAAATGGTTTCGAGTGATCCGATCTGCGTCCTTGATGTAGCGTACAGCAGGGAAGAAAACGATATGGAGATAGGAGTGAAAGATAGAAGCCATACGGGTAAAGAGACTGAAAGAGTGTATGTGTGTCCGTTTCACTTTAAAAAATTGTCCCAAGGGGTATATCCCCTCCCGCCCTAGTCAAACTTCTCCCTCTTAGTTTACCCATTTAGTAGCGTTTTTCAACCTGGGTGCCGCGAAAGTATTTTAGATATATCAAAAATATATTTTTGGATAACTTCATCTCCATGAAAACTAAGTATCAGAAACCGCAAGATGCCCTATTATATAATCACTTTGGGTAATTTGATGAGGAAATATTAACATTTTGAAAATGGTAAAGCGTATTTTTCCTCGCTCGCAAAATTTAGAAAAAGGGATAGTTTCAGGCAAAAAGATCCATAAATATCTTTTTTGCCCGAATATCGTCATGATTTGAGCAGCCTGGCTCCTGAATATAACCTTATATAATTTAATGTATTTGTATATCGAAATAAAATTTATACCCCAACATTTAATAAGTCAATTTTGTTCCTCATTCGCCTCAATTCTCTCAAAATTGGCAAATCATGATGATTCCTGGCGGAAACTTGGAAACAGTGGGTTTGTTAACACTGAAGAAGTTATATTCTAGTTTGTCTCGCGCTGCTTACATTCAGCCTTTCTGTCGTTCGTCCCCTCTCACATTGTATGATTCTTGCCAAGAGGTGGCGCTGCATCTCTTACATCTTTTCCTTCATTTTTTTAAATTATTTTTTTTAATTAAAACAAAATGAAAATCAGTAAAAGCAAGTCCAAATCACAGAAAAGAGTTAAAAATATGTTAAACTTGAGGTTTCAAATCCAAAAACTGCAAACAAAATTTGCTTAAAATATCAGATGAGATAGAGTTGTGACAATGGAGTTCCAAAAACCGGTTATATGGTGATTTGCAAATTGAGCATATAATAAACATGAATTGTTCAACTGTCCAAGTATGAGAATAATAAGCCGTAAAGGTCAAATGTCCAGGAGTTTGATATAATGAACGAAATATCCCAGAGTCCTTTTTAACTCGTTCACTGTCTGTCCATCAATTCAGTTCCATTGTTCATATTGAAGCTGTAGATCCAAAGTTGTCTGTTCATCTAACACCTTCAAACTGTAAAGCTAATGTTCTTACTTCACAAAATCTTGGAGATAGGCCGGTGGGCGGATGGTGCGACCATATCTGCTTTTTTCTTCACCTCTCACTTGTGTTGCAATTTGGTCATCACCACTGCTTGTGGGTGGCTGTATCTGCGTATTTGGTTCTATTCTCAGCCCATCATCAGGCTCACGGCGACTCCAGGTTTCAGCCACCTGTCGAAGATGTCTCCGATTTCTACGATAAGTAGCTCCATCCTCTGTCATCACCACATATGAGTGTGGCTCTGGTGCTGAACGAAGGACCTTTGCTCTTCGCCACTCCTTTTGCCTATTGTGTGGTTGGATGCGTACTACATCACCCGGTTTCAATGAAACCATTTCTTTGGCTGAGCAATTGTAGTGATATGCTTGCTGCTCTTTGGTCCTCTTCATCTGTTCTTTCACCCCAGGGGGAACCTCGCATTTCAGTAGCTTTGCAATAGTTGGTAGTGTAGTACGGGTTCTTCTATTCATAAGTCGTTGCACTGGACTAGAAGAAAACCCAGGTGTTGGCGTATTTCTGAATGCCAACAAACTCAGATATGGGTCTGTGTGTCCTTCTTTTGCCTTCTTGAGGAGTGCCTTGGCGGTCTTCACAGCATTTTCCACTTTACCATTTGCCTGAGGATAATGGGGAGAAGTTGTTGTGTGCTTGAATTCCCACGTGGCCCCAAACCTTGCAAATTCGTCGGATGCAAACTGTGGGCCATTATCCGTTATCACTTCCTCTGGAATTCCATGTCGGGCAAATTGGGCTTTCATTTTGTGTATCACAGCAGCTGAAGTTGTAGTTGTCATAGAGTCCACCTCTATGAAGTTGGAATAGTAGTCAGTTATCACCAGGTAGTTGCGGGAATCAAGGACAAACAAATCTGCCCCTACTTTTGCCCAAGGTCTGTCTGGCACCTCATGCTGTAGTAGAGGCTCCTTCTGCTGTCTGGTACCCATGGCTCTACACACATCACATCTCTGTATGTAGTTTTTGACTTCACTGTTCATATTGGGCCAATAGAGGCATTCTCGTGCTCTCTTTAAACAACTGCTTTCTCCAAGATGTGATGAATGTAGTCGTTCTATCATGCCCTTCCTCATGCTATTAGGTACCACGACTCTTTCAGCTCTAAAGATGAGACCGTCCGAGATGCTTAGTTCATCCCTTATGTGAAAATATGGTGTGACATCTGATGGGAGATCTTGTTGCCTCCTTGGCCATCCATTCATTAATGTTGCACGTAGCTCTTGCATCACGTCATCCTCTGCTGTGCATTGCTTTAGCTTTTCCAACAATAGTTTTGAAATTGGCAGGTGATCCAAAAGGTTAACTTGTTCCATCTCTACTCGTCTTCCATCCTCCTCTATTGAAGATAGATATGCTCGGCTGAGCGTATCAGCAATGTACATCTTGCTGCCCGGATGATAGATGATATCAGCCTCATAAGTTTGCAAGCGAAGAATGAGTCTCTGGAGTTTTTTGGGAGCTTGATGCATGTTTCTCTTTGTGATGATCTCAAGTGGTTTGTGATCACTTTGAACAATCACCTTCCTGCCGTAGGTGTACTGATGGAATCTTTCTAGTCCAAAGGTAACTGCAAGCAACTCTTTCTCTATTTGGGCATAGCGTGTCTCCGCCTCAGTAAGGGCCCTACTTGTGTAAGCTATTGGCTGACCTGCCTGCATGATTGCAGCTCCTAGGCCCTTTTCAGAAGCGTCTGCTTGCAGAACAAGCTCTGTATCCTTGTCAAAGTACCTCAGTACTGGTTCTGAAGTCACTGCCTCGTTGATTCTCTTGACTGCATTATCGTGCACATCAAGCCAGCACCATTCTACTTCTTTCTTGGTCAGAGACCGTAGTGGTTTGCACATCTCACTCAGGTTTGGAAGGAACTTGCTCAGGTAATTAACAAATCCAAGGAATCGTTGTACCCCAGCAACATCTGTAGGATTTTGCATGTCTCTCACTGCCTTTATTTTTGCTGGGTCTGGTTCCAATCCTTCTTCAGTGATCAGGTGACCCATGAAGGACACTTCCTTCATTTTGAACTTCAACTTCTGTTTGTTGAGTTTCACATTTTTCTCCCTGCATCTTTGCATTACAGCTCTCAGCTTGGTGTCATGGTCTATCTCAGCTTCTGTCACTGTTTCACCCTCACCATACACTAGTATGTCGTATGCTATTGTGCTCACTCCTTGCAGACCTTCAAGTGCTTCATCTAGCCTACGCTGAAACTCCTTTGGTGCTGAAGCAATACCAAAGGGCAGTCTCTTCCATCTGTAGCGGCCGAATGGGGTATTGAATGTTGTCAGGTACGAGCTGTCTTCCTCAAGTTCTACATGCCAGAACCCATTCTTTGCGTCAACTACCGAAAACACCTTAGCCTTAGTCAGATCTGGCAGAATATCTTCAATTATCTTCATTGGGTAGTGGTTCCTTCTGACAGCTTTGTTCAGGTCTTGTGGGTCTAGACAAATCCTCAATTTGTTGTTTGCTTTGTTGACACACACAAGACTTGAGACCCATTCGGTTGGTGTATCAACTGGAGCGACAATATCTGCTTCTACCAGCTTCTCCAGTTCAGCTTTCAGTCTCTCTTTAAAAGCAACTGGTACCCGTCTTGGTGGGTTACAACAGGTTTCACTGTAGGATCCAGTTCTATCTTGTACTTGCCAGGTAACTTCCCAACTCCATCATCAAACACATCAGCATACTCATAGCAAAATTGTTCTGCAGAGCTCATCCTCGGTGTGTCATTCATCTCCATGATTTTCTCATGCCGCACTGTGATTAAGCCCATCAGTTGACTAGTCTCATTACCAAGTATGGGAGTCAGCTTCCCATTGTCCACAATGATCAACTCAACATCAAAGGCCTCCTGATTCTTAGGATTTACAACCTTTAAATGGCATTTTCCCATTGGTTGCATTGTACTCCAATTGTACATAGACAGCAATCCCTTGGTTGGCTTGAGCTTTGAGGCACCTGTGTTAATGGCTGTACAAGGTAGGACGTTGCAGGTAGCGCCGCAATCAACTTTAAACTTCACCAAATGGCCATGGACCACCATGTTCGCAAAGATCTGTTTCTTTGGCCGTCCTTGAATACAGTTTACCTCTTCGGGTTCAAGGGTGATCACATGTAGCGTGAAATCTGGGTCTTCCTCTAGTTCTCCTTCCTTGTAAACTCCATGTACGTTAGTCAGCGTAGTCTTATACTGGCTCTTAAAGTGGTTGCTCTTCCCACATCGTGTACATTGTTTGCCAAAAGCAGGACATTTCTCCTTTATGAATTCATGGTATAGGCCACAGAACCGGCATTTACGTGGTTTCCTTGCTCCAAGCTTCTGCTTCTGTGACTGCCTTTGATAATTTTTTTTACTAGATGTCTCTCGGACTGCAAGCACTGCATCTCCATTTAAAACACCCATCCTAATTTTGGTCAGTTCTGATGCACGGCAGATCTGGATACAGCTCTCTAGAGATAACTCTGTTTCTCTCAACAGTCTCTCTCTTAAAGTTGACTCTCTAATTCCACATATGATGCGGTCTCGAAGCAAACCATCTACCAGGGTAGAAAAATTGCAGTTAGCAGCAAGCAGTTTCAGTGCTGTCACATATGTATCAAATGTTTCTCCGGCTTGCTAATCCCTTGTAAAGAACTTGAAACGATCAACCGTCTCATTACGGGAGGATTACAATGGTGGTCAAATGCTTTAACAACCTCATCTAATGTCTCTGTTTCCGGCTTGATTGTTTGATACAGCTCTCTGCCTGTACTGCCAACAAGGTATAACAACATCTTTACCTTGGTTTGATCTTCCTTACTAGCCATGGCTAGGTCTAGATACAACATCAGTTCCTCCTTCCAGAGCTTCCATACCTGCGGGAGGTTTCGCGCCTCCAAATCTAGCTGTTGAGGAGGCTTTAGTGCTTCCATAGTTGCACTAGGTTCCACCTTCACCTTTCTGTTCCAATCAATCAGAGAAACTTATTATGGTAGGGTCTATATGCTTCCGCTTCAATCGGATATCAGGACTCAGGAGACTCTCACTCTTGTTTTATACTTTCTCTCTTTTGACTGGTAGTACTTCACTGTCCACTCTGTTGCTATGTATAGCTAATTACTCATTCATGTCTTGTCATGTAGACAACTCTGGAAAGATTATGGCAAGGCTTAGAGCACTCGGTGACTAGGTACGTACTCACGTTCATATTATCAGTGCACTATGCTCTGCTTAGTCCCACAGCTACAGTTCCGCCTAGGGCTCCTCAAATCCAGTAGATTTTCAAAAAAATAACTGCTTCAAACGTCGCCACTTCTGACACCATGTTGTAGTATCTTACTATGACTCACAATTAAGAACTACACTTGGAAACAGTGGGTTTGTTAACACTGAAGAAGTTATATTCTAGTTTGTCTCGCGCTGCTTACATTCAGCCTTTCTGTCGTTCGTCCCCTCTCACATTGTATGATTCTTGCCAAGAGGTGGCGCTGCATCTCTTACACTCATAGTGTGGATTTGATAGCGAGTTTTAATAGCTACGACAGGAAATAGATGAGGATGTGGCGATTATATACATAAGCTATATAAAATGTAAATTTATTTACAGACCTCTTGCTTTTAACTTTAATTTCATAAAGATATAGAATTTAGAAACTTCTAGTGAAAATTGATGATCCTTATTTTGTGTTCTGCGTAGTTTGGTGTCTTTATACTTCAATACATGTACAGGGTTTGCGAGAGATCTCTGTACACCTGATATAAATTAAAGTGCAAAGTGAAGCAATTATGGCATAATAAAATGGTGAAATACGAAACATGTATTCACAGAGTAAAAGTCTATGAGTGCACTCAGTTGTTACAGAAAAAATGGATTGCTATGTACATTCAATTCCTTTTGATGTCATTAAAAAAACAAATGGACAAACAAATTAACATCAAGTAAGATCTGTACACTGTTCTAACATGCTGGTATAAAATGGTAAAATAAAAAGGTAAAAAGTCTCAATTCATTACCGATAAACACAATTATGTTATTACGATTTGATTTGTTCATTCATTAAAGGCATCGTTTAATAATGTTAAATCTGAGATGCACGGCCCTACGTGTTATCAGTGTCTGTGATATGGTGTAACATTGAAGCCCTAAAAAATCGCGCTTCAAAATGATCACGAAGTGCCTCAAAAAAGTAAAAATCTTTGAGTGACCGGTTTTACCATACTCGTTTTCCCCAATAGACTGTAGTGTTATGAAAACCGTTAGGAAAACGCAAAATTTGGTTTTGATTTCCAATCATAAATATCTTGATAATCAGACAGGCGATCGGCTTGTAAAAGTCATGGGGTTCCTGACTGACCAAAAGGTTTATAATTATCATTGCAGCATGAGCTAAATCCAGGATTTTGTTTCAGAATCTGAGACAAAGTTACCGGATCCCTTTACCGGAATTACAAATTTTGAAAACCGTTCGCCTGATGGTTTTCATAACACTATAGTCTATTAGGGAAAACGAGTATGGTAAAACCGGTCAATCAAAGATTTTTACTTTTTTGAGGCACTTCTTGATCATTTTGAAGCGCAATTTTTTTAGGGCTTCATTATTACACCATATCACAGACACTAATAACATGTAGGGCCGTGTATCTCAGATTTAACACTGTTAAACGATCCCTTTAAAGAAAAAGTATACATTCGGAGG
Organism: Mesocentrotus franciscanus; assembly: GCA_037976565.1. Taxonomy (NCBI): domain Eukaryota; kingdom Metazoa; phylum Echinodermata; class Echinoidea; order Camarodonta; family Strongylocentrotidae; genus Mesocentrotus; species Mesocentrotus franciscanus. The sequence goes on from CP137678.1 coordinate 10,416,275, forward strand.
AAATAATGAACAACGCACTGCGTTTTGCAGATCAAAAATTTAAAACCATGTTGCTATTTTCAGCAAAGGTAATACATGTATTCCATTTCCCATTTTCTTATTAAAAATTAGGAAATACTACTAAATAACAGATGGCATAGCGCGTTCCTACATAAAAAAGAAATTATACGCACTGAGCACGACACATTTGCATATTACCAGTCATTTTGAAAAGTAAACTAGTACATACGGGGTGACTCCAGTAGTACTATTGAAGTCACCTCTTGCCCATAGTTTTAACCAGAACCTCTCTAGACAGTGTATATTTGTATACTATCTCTATCAACCCCTCTCGGGGTATGAGAGTACAACAAAAAGAAAACATATAAAAGTATTACATATACATTCTAAGTGTGGACAAAGCAAATAAACACTGTTTTTAACAAACTATTAACTATTTTTTACACAAAACAGTCGTTCTGGCTGTTTGACTATTTAACCACTACGAGTTTATACAGTTCTATTACCCTTACGTAATAGTCCCTTACGTTGTAGCAGTGCCTTTTAAACTTTGTGTGAATTCCACAAGAGTTTAAGCTAGAAAATTGAAGCTATGCTTATTTTTGTAACAAGTGGCATTTTTCAAACATTACATAGATAGCGCGTCCAATAGCCTCAGTATACCCCTGTCATCTGAACTTTTTCGCGCAAGCTCCAAAATTAACTTCAATATTTGTAACAAAAGGGGTGTTAATAACGTTGAATTAAATACTGTCATACAAGGTAATTCAATGTCTCTAGGGTATTTTTATGGAGGCACTGTGGCCATATACAAAATTTAATTTAAAAAAAAGCAATATGTGGAGAAACCTGAAGAACTTAAGTAAATCATCAGTTACATCAATTACATTCTTAGAATACTATCTTTCATTTCTCATACTGCAAAAATTATTTTGAATACATATGCATACCAATTTACAATGAATTATCAATCTAAAATATGTCATTGGTGATCTAATCAAGAATGTATGAGTCAGAACGACTTAAATGTATAGGATTGTCTTCAATAATTTTGTAGAAGCAAGAGCTATACGCTTAATCCGCACCGATTCTATTTAAAGCCCAAGTCCACTCTAAAAATAACTTGGCATGGCATGGGGAAATCAAGTTTTGGGGATAAAAGGAAATTAATGGGATTAAACTATATAAAGCAATTGATAAGTAGTGAGAACATGACGTCACAAACTGATAACCAAATTGGCAATTTGTGTAGTGATTTCCATAGTTTTTTAGTTTTACATACTTTTTCAAAAATTCATAACTTTCTTATTAGTTATCCGATTTTGCTCAAACTTTCTTTGATTGGTTTGTCTGATTTTTCTGGTTCTATTTAAGGCAAGTTATTTTTGGAGTGGACTTGGGCTTTAAGGCGTAATCTTCAAACATTTGAAAAATGCTACGTCTTACAAAAAACAGTCATAGCTTTGAAGTTTCAGCCTGAATCCTCTTTGAAATCGCAAAAGGTAAGAAGATACTACCACAATATCGGCTATGGAGTTTCATTGAGGATGAGTCAGTACTTTTTAAGATATTGCCAATCAGAATCTCGTTACATTTTTGTTGACACCCGTATACAGGCAACGAGTTATCAAGCTGTCTGCTCTAAGGTAAGGAGGAAAAAGACAGTGCGATAACATGATTACATGTATGATATGAATCATTACGTCATTCATATAGCATTTTCCATAATCGATTTCCTTTATTTTGCTAGTTTGAAGAATTTTTTAGTAAATCTCTTCATAATCTGCAAAGTGCAAAGACCCAAATCTAATTACTATCATTAATGCATACTAGTAATACTAATATTACTACTGCTACTACTACTACTTCTACTACTTCTATTACTGCTACTGCTACTAACATTCACGAATGGAAAGTGATCGATGATTGGTTCCATAACATCCCAATATTTAAGTTGTTGTTGCTCTGTGATCATGATCTCACGTGCTAGCTCTAGGAAGCCATGCTCTACGAGTTTATCATTCACATCCGTGTGTTTCTGGGCATTTGACCACTTTATATCTGTAGTCCAGTCTGCCACCCAGTCATAGATCTGCTTGATGAACGGTGTACTCGTATGCCATTGTTCCCTTTCTCCACTCAGCTGAAGTAGCTCCCCAAGGCTTCTTATTTGATCTTGATTTAATCCCCGAACCATGTCTTCAATGAATGCGAGACTTGTCTGTTTGGTGATGTATGTGCCTGACAGAAACAAAGCGGTAAAGGCCACAATTAGAAGGTATTTTATGTTCTTTCAGCATGCTTACGCAATTAGCAACATTGTTCGTAAGCATGAAAGGACAATCCTTTTTACTATTATTTATAACACTCACACCAATGTTATCATCTATTTAGAATATAATAATACACTCTTTCATAATTTCATAATTTCAGGTTATACTTATTGATCTAGGAGGCACGTGACGTAGTACTTAAAATGTGTTTCTCACGATCGGCATTGGACCAGAATACTGAGCACAGGAGTAGTTCTAGAAGATTTTTTTTTTTTGGGGTAAGGGGGGTTAGAAGGGGGCTTTGTGGGGCTTGGGGTTCTTGAATTCATGTTCTACACTCTTCGCTTAAATTAATTTTATAGTCAAGAAATTTAAGGGGGCTTAGCCCCGCAAGCACCCCCTCCCCGAACGACTATTGGCTGAGCTATTTCACACACAGCCACTCTCTTTATAATACCTGCAATGATTTTATCGGCGAGAGCAGGCATCCCGTTTATCCGTATTTCCTGAGCTAAAGCGGTACGATAGTTGAAAACCGACGGACGTGGCTTCTCTTTCCATATCTTATACAGCGCATATGCTGTTAATGGGTGTGAGGTATCAAGATGATCAGCAATGTCTTGATCAGTCAGCTGTAACACATATTGAAGATTACCAAATTCTTCAGGGACTTCGATCTCTGGACCTGGAAGCATGCCAGAGGTAGCTTCAAAATGAAGAACAAAAATCAACAAGATCAAAATTCTGTAACGTCCTCGTTATACGTGAAATTAAGTGTATGAAATTATTGAAACAATTTTGGATTCGACTATCCAAAGTGCTTTTCTTTTTCTTCTTCTTCTTCTTTCTTTTCATAGTTCGCTGACTTCCTCAAGTGTAACAGTGAAACATTTTAGAAAAATCGTTAGAAATCTTCAATGCCCTTTTTATGGAATTTACTGATGATATGGGGTTTACCACTGATATAAGCCTGTGGCCTTGGCAAATCCTGCCATAATATTGAAATTGTATGTTTTTTATATTTGTTATTTTCTCTTGAAATGTATATGTTACTGTTATTGTGCTTGTACTTTTATTGAAATTTGAAAATAAAATTAATTTAATTAAATTTAATACTTTAATGGTTCAGCAGATAGATCATTACCTTGATCAGCACGTCCTTCTGTGATTTGATTTATTGCTTCCGAGATAGAACACAGCTCCCCATAGCTCATGTCGTACTCTTGAAAATCAAAACAGTAAAAAATGCTAAATGGTTATTTTACTTTGAACAGCATATTTTATCTTAAACGAAGTCGATGGGAAGATTTGCGACAACTAGTTAATTTCAACTGTACCATTATCAGCAACTAATGTTCTAATGAGGATATCAATTATTGCTAGCCAGTAAGCAGCCACTTGCTTGCTTGTTTAATTACTAGGTGCCTTATTTGTTCCAGACATTGGCGATCAAGGCTTCCCATCTACATTTATACCTGGTTCCCTATGGGATCAATAAATGTTCTTGGGATTATGTTACTACAAAATTGACCTTACCATAGCCTATTTATTACCATGTGATCTTTTTGTACTGTAATTGAGAAAAGATATTTCAGATTCATTATAAATATATTCTTACCAAACCATACTGCAATATCGGTATTTCGATAGTGAAGGCTCGCTATTTCACGGAAGATAAGATCGATGTCCTCTTCCTCGAAACCTACGCACGACCTTTCAAAGCAGCCACTGTATGCGTCAATTTCAATGAGTAAATTGATGGTACCAATCGCAAGGTGTGAATGACTGAATGCGGGTCGATATGATGCTAATTTAGCGACATTGATACCAAGTGCTTTAGCGATAGGAAAAAGATCCTGCATGAGCAGATGAAAAGCCAGATCAACGAGCTCAGCTTTGTAGACGTACGGTCCTCTTAAAGTTGGCAGCAAACCTGGGGATTATAAAATTACAACCCTTTTAATAATTACAGGGGATTACAGGCCACGCACATAACAATTACATTTTAAATTGACAATTTTTTTCTAAGTCAATCCATGAATGGATTTTTTTTCTTTCAGTATTGACTTGACAGCAAATAAATTAACATAACCACTTAGAGTTGCAAGGTCATTTTAATTTAGGTTAGGATCACATTGATGCAAATTATTATGAACATTAATACAGTTAACAACTAAATTATTAATACCCTCATCAAGTTTTATAATTTTTCAAGTATGTGAAAAATTTGTGTCGATTTATGTTTCTTGAGAATGTAACATATTAAAGCTTAAAAAGTATTCATATAATGCCCTAATTCATCCAGTCCACCTTTTATTCTTGAGTTATGAAAAAAACAAAAACATAAAATTTACCAGGAGCATGAATAATTCATTTGTTAACTGTACATGTTTATTGATTGTCCATTTGTAAGAAGTAACATATTAAAAGTATGCACTTGTTAAGCATGTACCTCCGAGGTTGTCTGATTTTAAAACTGGAGCAAGTTGCATGTATGTCTCCTTTAAAGATTGATTGATCGTCTTGGTTCTCCATTTACGTAGAGTTTCGAACCGTTTCCCTTCGTCATTAGCATCATCGTTTCGGCAGTCAATTCTTAGTTTCTTGCATAATTTCTTCATTGATTCTTGTGTGAGATGACGTGAAATCGTTTTGAGTTCTTCATCAGAAGGCCAGGCATAATCTTTAATACAATGAAAACATTTTTACAAAACTAAAGATAAAATGTGAGACCTTTGTTTCCACATCCAGCGTTCCGAATTTACTTCGATACCCAGCGGAGAGAGTATTTGCAACCTTTTCAGTTATTTGTCAAAAGAGGAAGACAATACGGGTAAACGAATTTAAAGTTACGCAAAGTATTTATCTCTATTGACATGATTGATTTCTCACATTATGTAAATTTACCCCACCAGAGTTGCCGATGCTATTTTAATAGTATAAGAGCAAATATTTCTAAGCTATTGCAAATAACTAATAATTTATATTACATGAATCCGCCAAGGATCCAGCTAAACTCTTTATATTGCTGAAGAAGTATTTAGTGTTACCTGGTTCTTTTTCTATGTCGATTGTTTCTTTGCCTCTTGTAGATGTCCGGCTTTCTGGCCAATCAATCAGCATTTGGCGAGTATCGAAGAGAGCAGTCCTGTTTTCACTGATTATTTTCTCAGTCTGAATTGCACATTCCGTTTCAAGCAAATCATGAAACTTTATGTAGTGTTTCATCAAGAAATCATTCACACTTTGTTCCAGTGCTTGGAAAGCTTCTTGAGTTAGAACCTTTACTTCTACAATATCAATAAGAAATAGGAACCACATGTTGTATTTGTCAAAAATGTATTGGTTCAGATGAAACGATACGTTTTATGGCCCTTATAGCGCATACATCATTTTTCGGTAGTAAGAGATGTAACTGCACAATACAAAAATATGACGAGTGACAAAACTTTGAAAGTTTGTCAGACGATGTTGGATGTGACCAGAAATGGGATGTTTCATATTCAACGACTTTAATAATTTCTAAGTGTTTATTATTTTCAGTTCAAATCTGTATGGTGTGATCTTATTATTATTATTATTATTATTTTTTTTTTTTGGGGGGGGGGGTGAAATGTGGTGTCAACGTTCGAGTCTTTCGTAAATAGGTGAAAACATGTATTGCTTCCTCAGAAATGGCAAAATTCAGGATTACATAACAAGACTTGTAATCATCTTCACCTGTTTGACTGGATACGTGTAGAGGAGCTTTCTAGGTAAAGGGCCTGTGAGACCTAGCCGTTGTACCTCGCCGGGACTAAACCGGAGCACACAATTAACAACGGCGAGAAAATCGGCGGAGTTCCGTCAAGAAAGCACTTGAAATTGGCCGTAGCAATACCGATGTAGTACCGGCGTTCCCGTTGTGAAACCGTTGTTCTACCGTTGTCCTACCGATGTGCTACCGAGTACTACTTTTCTGTCACCTTAGTGTTACCGATCCGCCGCCGATGTTATACCGAGGCGCCGCTGTTGTACTGCCGATGCACTGCCGATGTGCTACCGATGTGATACTGAAGTGCCGGTACACATGGAGGCCACCGGAGAGTCACCGATCTATTACGGGGCGCTGTTCCGGTGCTCTACCGATATTAACGAAGCCATACCGGAGTACTGCCGTTGTACTGCAGTTGTAGTCCCGTTGCTCGCTCCGGCAGCGCAACTGCATACATTTTTGAGCATGTTCAAAAATTTATACCGTCGCATGCTGTTGCTAATTTTTTGCCGATGTCCTGACGATGTACTATCGTTCTTAGCGATGTGATACTTTTGCGCTGCCGTACTAGTACCGCTTCCCGAAAATCGCCAAATTTGTGCTCCGGTATATCTCCAGCGAGCCAAATCGGTAGGTGTGACAGGCCCTTTACACTAGGTAAGCCTATCTATGCGATGTGACTTTACAGTACTATACATGTCTTAACCCCCAAGCTGCCACATCCTTATCCACCGTAGCGTTGTCAAAACCTCGAAAACTCACAATTGTAATAAGTGCCTTGCAGGATTTATTCCTTGAAATGCACTGTGCGCTAAATACGGCTGCTAGACCTAAAGCCAGGGTAATAACATCCAAACTTATCTGGAAGCGCATCGGGACGTTACATGATGATGTGATATGCGCTATACAAGAAAGGTTTATTATTATTTATTTGTATTATTATCTATTGCGTCGAAAATTTCCTTTATATATTTTCCCCCCGAAATGGAATACATTCACCAAAGCTCAGGGTTAAATTACAGTCATACATAAATTATGATTTTGTTTTTCATTCATGTAACTTTACCTTCCATTTCCAGGTGTCCATCACTTCGTGAGACGGAAGTATAATTAACTGGAAAAAAGTATACGTGTATAATTGTAAATTAGTACAGAGTAATGTAATGTAAGCACCTAATTGTCACGCATTAAAAGATGACCTACTGCAACATTTCGTTATCTCATAGTGCTAGTAATCAAAAGCTAAATTTCACCATGTTTATCGATTACTGCATGTATAGGGCTACAAACTTTAAAGTTATCCACATGCATTTAAGATTGAGATAATCTGGACATGTTAAGCTTATTTGAATCATGAGAGTAACTGTACAGTAAATTACTAACGAAAATACGTGGCATTTCCTATAAAATTACATGAATGTAATCAACTACCAGTATCAAAGTTTGAAATTAATAAAGCAAAAAAGAAAACAAAACTTCATTTTGAAACGATTAATTAGTGTGTCACAAAGCCTTAAAAATTGATCTTATTATTGTCAAAGTACTTGCAGTTTGCACCATTAAACATATCATGCTACCGAATCACTTACAGTGTTTCTTTCTCCAAATGAAATAGGCCGCTGAAGAGATGAGTATCAATGCAGCAAACACTGAACAAATCAAATGAGAAGAAGATACATAATTGTTGCAACAAGTTCGCATGCTATGCAGCACTCAAAATATCACAATGCCGTTGTGGTAATAAATCTTTGATATAAACAAAAAGCTTGTTAATTTTAAAATATATTAATGTAGTGCCAATGAACTAAAATCTGATTCCCATAAACTTCTTGATCTGTTAACATTCCTAAAGTAAAACTAGAAAGGAGATAAAAATACGAAGATGCGTTTATCAGAATATGTACACAGATTCAAGGTGCTGTTTTGTGGTAGACATAAGCTAAGCTTTAACGGGATCCCATGGCACTAGAGTTTTAAAATTGTTTATATGTATATGTAATTATTTGGTTTGCTTTTAAATAATAAACAAAGGGTGTGCAATCTTGATATTTTATGAATTCATGAGTATCCCTTCATTTCTTTAATGTTTTTAAGCTTTCGCTCTGGACTGCTTTTCATCTTCCAGACAGATTCCATCAGGTCCGTAGCAAGGTTACTGGTTATTGAATTAGGCCTGTTCTCAATTGCTTCATGTTTACACGTTACATATACATTTTGATTATTTCTTGGATTTCTTCAAATTAATATTCAGAATGTCCAGTATTGGAAATAACTTACAAACTGAGATTATCACACGAGTTGATTTGACTGGTTCGTTACCATGGAGTAGGACAGATGTGGATTTATTTCCGTTAGTTCCTGGAATACTGGAAGCCACACATGTATACAATTCTTTGTTACCACTGATGACAATAGTGATGGTTTTGTTTTTCGTCCCGTCTGTGTTATCCAATTCTCTTGTATTTGATTGCTCCAGTACTCTGGATCCATATAGAAAGACAAGATTGAGAGAGGGTAGTACTTCACCGCTTGGCATGCTAGAGTCGTTCCGGATTTGGCGACCAGGATGCAGTAGTTTGAGTCATGCTGTTCAGCATTCAGACATTCCTGGATCGTTGGAAATGGTTCCAGAGGCTGGGCTAAGTTTGAAATATAAGAAAGCAAACAATGGTTTGTCGCTTTGTCCTTTAAAATTTTAGTTCAATTCTACATGTTAATAGACTAACGAATCAACAAAGTGAATAATAATTGAACGTAATAATGAACATTTTATATTAGGTGGGTTTTTTCAGTGTGTAATCTCCCCCGCCCCCACAAAAATTGCGCTCTCCCTCTTTGACACACACACACACACACACACAAGTGCACCTATACAGTTGTGCTCCTCCGACGAAATTTGCAGTCATCAGTGGCTAAATATTTTATGGGCAACTACAATTTATACAGATATCGGGCATTCAACCTCCACAGGTCCGTCGGGATAACAACTGCAGACAGCTTCACCGCATAGCTGCTCGGCTGGCCGCAAAAGTTCCTCTTTGAAAAAGAGCCCCCGTGCTGCCGTGTAGACCTTACTGCAGGAGGCCCCATATGTGTTGGCTCAGTCAGTAGAGCGTCCGCCTCACAACCGGGAGGTCGTGGGTTCGAACCCCGGCCGCGTCAGACCAAAAGACGTTAAAGATGGGAGTTGCTGCTACCTTGTTTGGCGTTCAACAATAAGGGGATAGAGCAATGTCGATCTGGCGCTGCTCAGTGGCTGCCGGGCTCACGATCAATTGGGCAAAAAGAATTTCCATTTTCGGTTTAACTTAATAAAATTTGGAGTGGACTTTAAAATATTATTATTATTATTATTATTATATGTTGAAAACCTTGAGGTAGCTGGTGCTACAGAATCAGCTGTTCCTGAGAGGATCAAACCATATCTTAAAGCTGGGTCCTCTAGCCCTCCTTGCAGCAATCTTCACTGGAAGCCCTGGTTTCAGCTGAACCGCCTACGATTAGGCGCAAGCCGCTTTGCAGCAAGTATGAAGCTCTGGGGTTTCAAAGACTCTGACCTGTGTCCATGTGGTCAAATGCAGACTGCATGTTTAATAAGCATATTCTGAATGAGTGTGCTATAGCAAGCCCCCATGTCCCCTCACTGATATTGACAACCCTCTACTGGTGTCGTAATTGTCAGTTTTAAATAGCTATGGTTGATATACGAAATAATGATAAGAAATAAAGATATTTCAAACTCACTTGGAATTAAAAGACATTGATTTTTCCCTGAACAAAACAAAAATTATCATATTTTCTTTTGCTATTCGGCACGTGATGAATACTTACCAACCACATTGACAAATGTGTGATTCCGGAAGGATGTCCCAGTATCATCGGTCACCTCACAAAAATATAGACCTTCGTGATGGATCTGGAACTCTGTGATGACCAGCGAGTAATCTTGGGTGATGTTGTACGTGCCGTCGTCGTATCCAGCTCCACTTCTTTTCACAACAATTTGGTTGTTTTCAATTACAACCAGGTTATCATTTGCTGATGAGGCAGTTCCCTTTTTCCAAGAGACTCTTATGGCCTTGATGTGAACGGTGCATTGCAGGATACCATATGTGGCTTGACGCATCTGCAGAGTGACTTGTGGATTTGTTGTGATTGCAGTATCTGAAGGAAAAACGATGATAGCAACCTTATAATAAGAGCAAATGCTACCAAAGTACATGATTAGAAGATGAAACTATCTTTAATTAAGGCGCGGCCAATTTAAGAACCTCAAATTTGATAACATGAAAACATTCCACAACGTAACTTAAAGTTAGGGATATATGCATTTCGTTTCATGAAATATTAGATGTAAACAAAGGGCATATTTTGAAACTGTACCAAACTGCAATTTGTAGATTGTAGGGTTGAAGAATATAAAACTTATTTCAAGTTAGTTTTGTATTAAAAAATATCCAAATAGTTTTCGTAACATATTGTTTGTAGCAAATCAAGCTCTTGTATAGGAGGAGTTGCTGTAGGGAAAATATGTTGTAGAAGAACATGGGTGCTGGAAAAAACTTTGTAAAGGAATACCTGTAATAAAAAATGTTGGAGAAGAGCAGGAATATACGGATTGGGAAAAGGGATATCTACAAGTTTAGAAACAATAATTTTGTTTAGGAAATGCCATGAAACCTATATCTCAAAATAATAGACTTTCAGTTATACAGACTAATAATGTAGTTTACATTAGTTTTAAGTAGGTTATAGGTTTTTTTTTAAAATCATTACTGATCAAAAGTGTACATGATTTTTAGATTTTCTTCTAAATAACCTACCTACAACTAAAATATCAGTGTAATTTTTCATCAGAGGTCCCTTGTTGTTGGATACTGTGCAGTATATTCTTCCGAAATCTGCCGTTGAGACATTGTTGATGATCAAGGAATAATTTTCGTCGACGTCACAACTCCCATCATCGAATCTTGGACCTGATACTTCTCCATCATACCATAGTACCATTGGGCTTAGATCGTCGGGATCTAGGCCCTTTCTCCAGGAGACTGCCAATGGGTCTCCATAGAAGCGACATGTAAGAACACCTTGCACACCTCGAACCAGTGTTTTCCTGACTTCGGTGTAAACCAGACCATCTGGAACTACCTGGGATGATTTTAGACCTGCAATTAAGAAAATGGAGTAACATATCCGGTCGTTTTGGATCGATTCATTTCACAAAACAATAAGATCTCAGAGTATGATGATTCAGTAGGCCTTGCCTATAGTGAATATTAATATTTCCCAGAGTGCATGACGAGCTAACAACTTTACTCTTCGAGTTTCAATATATTCCCAGAAACCTCTCCCAAACATAAAGTGTATTTATACCTGACTTTGTATGTGATGAGATAGATTAATTCTAAACAAAGAAACAAACAAAGCAAGCAAACAAAATTAACATTAAAGGCCACAATCACAAATTTTTTCACTGATTGCACTTTTTCCAATTCCTGAACAGTTGGTATAATTGTGCATAGTTTACGTTAAAGTAGGCCTATTACCGTGACCCCCAGAACTAAGTGCCCTTGAGGACGCTTGAAAGGCCTACTAAAAACGCTAAGACACTAACATGATAAATTTGGGAGAAAATTACAACAGTAAAAAAAAATTAAAAAAAATGGCAAGACCCACGGGACAGACGTGTCGGTCATGGTCGGTAACTTGGGCTTTCTGACAATTAAATGTTCAGAAGGTTCGCGCAAGACCGACGTTTTCGGCCTCTTGGGAATGTTGGTCACTTTAGCTGACAGCATTGAAGGCTCTCGATCTTGTTGGGCTGTCGGTCTACCGAGATGTGTGGGTTTTGCCCCCTACTTTCAGAGTTAATATAATTCTGCTGAATTTCACAGTGAGAGTGCATAGCAAGAGTTTTAGTTGTTCCTTTGGCCCTGTTTTCCATAGAACATTTAAACCAAACGAATTATTGAATTAACAGTAAAGTTGTATAGATATTTAATTTCTAAAAGCCATTTCGTACATTCCTTGAACAATGAAACCTTGCAATCACTTACCAGGCGGCAAACAGATTACGATGAATAATCCCACAGCCAGTGCTATATTAACCGCCATGTTGAGTACTTTGTCCACAGAGAATTTAATGTTAACGGATTTACGTGGATATCCGGATATATTTGCTCAGCGGCGTAGCTATAGGGTGTGGGGCGGGAATGTCACATCCCTCTGAACTTCTGCTCGCGAATCCATATATATAATAACATTTGTCGGAAAGTTCAAAATACAGGGGGGGGGGTATACTGTTTTTTAAATTTGTTTACTGACATATTGGCAAATCCGGGCCTCTTACGTAATAGGCTGCGTTTAAACGATAACTGTATTATACAAATCGATTTACTATCAAACTTAAAAAGAGCTAATGTATATATATCCAATATTGCTATTAAACACCAGCTTACTTTGGATTGTCCATATCTGTGATATTAAATTAAGCGTAGGTTACTAAGATTGAAGGAAATATGGTTAATTAAATGTACCTTTTTTAATTGTACAGGGTCCTGGTCCAATAACCTATATACCTCCCCTCCCCTGCCCACCCATACATGCACACACCCCTTCAAACTGTTCAAACAACGCCTCTGAACATGACTATACCTGAAAACGATGTTTGAATTCGGTCTGATGTTTACTTTAATATTTGATATCATAAAAATATCACTAATACCTCGTGAGGCATGATCAAAGTCTGTAGTACTGAGTCAGTGACGTATCTACGGGGGGGGGGGAGGAGTTTAGCAAATAATAATAATAATAATAAAGAGGTGGGAGCGAGGGGAGAGATAAATGAAAATAAACAAGAACGAGAGATCATATAAGGAGATGGATTGCACGAAAACGATTATCGAAAAATGCTTTGGGATGATCCGATGTGTGTCCTTGATGTAGCGTACAGCAGGGAAATAAAGGAAATGGAGATATAAGTGAAAGATAGAAGACATACGGGTAAAGATACTGAAAGAGAGAATGTATGTGTGTCCGGTTCACTTTAAAATTTTAAATTTTCCCACTCTAAAGGGGTAAGGTGTATATCCCCTCCCGGTCTAGTCAATCTTTCTTTGTATCTTAATAATATCTTATTCTTAATTTTTTTTTACCACTGAGAACCTACTCATCTGTGTGTTTGCTATGTGTATGTGTGTGGGTGTGTGGGTGTGTGTGCGCGCGCGTGTGTGAGTATGTGTGTGTTCTTCATTCTGTAGCTTAGTATTTCCCTCCCTTGTATATAAGTTACATTCTTTTTATTCACCTTGCCATATTGTTAATGTATGTATTTTGTTAACTATAGGGCACCGCTCACAAGCTTAACTTCTAAAGGGGTCCTAAAACCATTCATTTTATGATGTAATCACTTTAATATATGTTGAATTATGTACTATTATCAGTCTCTTTTTTATGTAAAAGATTATATGATGTTCTGTGTGGTTTTGAATAAAATGAACTTGAACTTGAAAAATCTTCCCCATATTGAGCATCGAGTACAGCGTTTTTCAACTGGGTGCCGCCAGAGCAATTTAGTTACTTATATATTATATTTTTGAATAATATCATCTCCATGTAAACTAAGTATCAGAAACTGCAAGATGCCCAAATATATATCACTTTGGGTAATATGATGAGGACATTACAACATTTGAGAGATGGTAAAGTGTATTTTTCCTCGCTCGCAAAATTAGAAACGGGATAGTTTCAGGCAAAGAGATCCATGAATATCACAAAATGATGAATTGACGATATTCGGGCACCTCTTTGCCCAAATATCGTCATGATTCGAGCAGCATGGCTCCCGAATATAACTTTATTTATTGTATTTGTATACCGAAATGAAATTTATACCACAACAATAAGTCTATTTTTTCCTAATTCGCTTCACTTCTCGATATAGGCATTTGGTCGACATGTAGGCATTTGGTCGAAGCTCAAGACAGGACAACTGAATGGTTGCGGTGAGATTTTGTTTGCTTATTTGTCGTGTTTGTATATTCTGGACTGTGCAAATGTAGAGTAATGAGAATGTAATATCTCTTGATTTACTTGTGAGGACGTATGGAGTCAAGAACTTAATGTATTGATTGATTTTCATCAAACTCTTCCACAAAATCTGCAGTGCTCCTGTCTGCCATTTGTCTTGTAAGTCCCATGTGCCTCTTTTGGTGTTATGTGATATATAAATATACTCTGCCTCAGCTTTATGCGGTATAGACTTTGCAGTGTCAGTGACTTTTCTCCAGTATAATAGCGTCTTCAATTCATCAGTTGTACCATTGTTGAGATACCATTCACCATTCGACTTACAAAGAAATAATCCACTTGGACTTAACTTCTAATACCACCTAAATAGCCAACTCATCAATGGCCGGGAACAAGAGGAAGGTGGTAATAAAGGACCTACTGGAGGACGACGAATTCTTGTCTGCTGTCAATGCCCTGGTATCGAAGGCAGTTGATGCCAACATACACGAGATGAAGACTCTGATTGAGAAACAGAACGGCGACATCCATGATCTGCAATGTAGTCTTGAGGAGACAAAGTACGACGCCAAACAGCTGAGGAAAGAACTTGAATCAAGTCAAAACACCATACGGAGACTCATGTCGGATCAAAACAACCGGGAGCAGTACTCCCGTAGAAACTGCGTCAGGATCTACGGTGTGAAGGAGTCACCGAAGGAGAACACCGATGATGTTGTCTGCCAGATTGCGAAAGATCACCTTGCCATCGATCTGGACCCGGGAGCCATTGACCGGAGCCATCGGGTCGGCAAGCAACGGGAGCCCTTGAAGCCTAGCGGATCGGTCCCCCCACGACCGATAATAGTCAAACTAACTAGCTACAGATATCGACAGATGCTAATCGCGAAGAGACGGGCACTGAAGAACACTGGGATAGGAATTCAAGAAGACCTGACAGACCACAACAACAAACTGCTTTTCGAAGCCAGACATCATCCCAAAGTGGAAGCCGCCTGGTCCATGGACGGACGAGTTTTTGTCATCCCTCGCTCGAGTACCAGGCGGCAGAACCCGAAGAAGATCATCAGATGCAGAGAAGACCTAGACAGCTTGTGACTCGTAACTACTTCACCGCAATAATGTATGTAAAACATTCTCTCTAAATAATATGTATACATGGATGATAAACAATGACGTTTTTTTTGTTAAATGCATGTTACAGAATTACATTGAACTTTCAAATACTCTAAAGTTCACTTTATAAAAATTGTAATTTCTTGTAATTTCCTTGACAATGCTTTTGTGTTCGTTTACCATGTCTTATAAATACAATTCTATATACATTATTGTGCAAACTTTTTTTTACCTGTGGTCATACTTATGCAATTTTCTTGACTTCAAAAAGTCCCACTTGTATCTCTTGTATTCTTTAATTAGAACACATATTTATGATGTATATATATTCATCCTCATGTAACTCGTATTTTCTGTGTTTTTTGTGAGGTCTGTATGTTTGTAACATGACAAAGATTTTTGAAGGGTGCATCAGGAATATATGTTGGTCTCATTCCAATCTCAGCCATGAACACCACTTACACGCCTGTTCGGCTTATAAGACTGCTTTTGTATTGACACATTTCTAAGAACCATTATGTACAACATTACAATGACACTGTTTTTATATGAATAATCCTCTTGAAGATATTGATCCTGACTTGCATGTTTATAACTCCTCCACGGAATGTCCAGGTTTTTTCTACCTTCAGAATTTAATTCTCAGTCTCCATTTGATTCTAATTTAAGTCTGATTCATTTTAATGCTAGAAGCTAACAGAAATTTTTTGAAAATATACCACAATTTCTTTCAATGCTACATCATTCTTTTGATTTTATAGCTATCTCAGAAACATGGATAAATGGTCCCCCTTTAATCCCCTTTTCTCTCGATGGTTATACAATGTTAAATGCTGATAGGTCACATGGACGCGGTGGTGGTGTGGCTTTATTTGTTAAAATTGGTGTTATATATAATCTAAGAACCGATATTGTTGTAACTTCAGATAGTGATATGAATTGTGAATACTTATTTATTGACTTCGTAGATCAGTTTCAGAAAAAAATACAGTTGGTGTAATGTACCGGAAACCTGGCTCAAGTGTGACACATTTCTTCGATTTTTATAATGATATTGTACGTAAATTAACTAGTGAACATAGAAACATTTATATAACTGGTGATTTCAATATTGATCTTTTTAAAGATGAAAATTATGTGAATGAATTTCTTAGTATTAATTCTTTGTTTGGTATATTACCTGTTATACGAACTGCAACTCGAATTACCTTAAATAGTGCTACTTTAATAGACAATATTTTTACCAATGTTATTGATTCAAGTGTTCATTGCGGTACTTTTTGTATTGATATTACTGATCATCTACCAATATTTATTATTTTGAAAGGTCTTAATTCGTCACGTAATGAATCAAGTGAATACTTAATGCGTAATTTCTCACATGAACAAATACAGTATTTTCAAAGAGATCTTATTAAGGAGAATTGGTCTTATGTTTACAGTTGTGATAATTCAGAAGAAGCCTACAATTTGTTCATACATCGGTTTACTATTCTATTTAATAGACACTTTCCTTTGGTTAAGAAGAAATGTAATAAACGTATTCGTAAGCCCTGGATTAATAAATATATTTTGCGTTCCATAAATAAGAAAAATCATTTATATAAACAGTTTATTAATAATAAGAATTTGATAAATGAGAAAAGGTATAAGAAACAAAGGAATAAAGTCAATAATTTGATAAAGAATGCTAAGAAAAAGTACTTTTGTAATAAATTGAATCAATTTAAGTATAATGCAAAAAAAACGTGGACTGTCATTAATTCATTGTTAAATAAGCCCAAACATTCTCTACCACAATATTTTATATGTGATGGTAAACGTATTGATGACGGTGAATGTATAGCTACCGAATTTAATTCATATTTTGTTAATTGTTGTAAGGAAGCAGCTCAAACGCTATCAGCGTCTACTCCTGGTACCATGTTTAATCAATATCTTCATGAATATTTTCCTAACTCTATGTTTTTTATTCCAATTTCTGTACATGAACTTATACAAGTCTCTAAGTCATTAAAGAATAGTAACGCATGTGGTTATGATAATTTGAGTAATAGTTTACTGAAACAAGTAATATATTATATTGTTGATCCTTTGGTTCATATTTTTAATATTTCCTTAAGATCAGGTATTGTACCAGATAAATTAAAAATTGCTAAAATTACCCCTGTATATAAGAAGAATGACCCACATACATTCAATAATTATAGACCAATTTCAGTTTTACCCAGTATATCTAAATTGCTTGAAAAGTGCATATATAGTCGACTATATTCATTTTGTTTGACAAATAATATTCTTATTGATTCACAGTATGGATTCAGAAAAAATCATTCTACTTCTCACGCTCTAATTGAATTACAAGATAAAGTTCTTTCTGCAATCAATAATAATATATTTGCTATAGGGGTATTTATGGACCTATCAAAGGCTTTTGACATAGTTAATCATAAAATATTATTATCAAAATTACAATATTATGGAATTAGAGGAGTGCCCCTACAATGGTTTAAAAATTATCTTGATAATAGGGTCCAATATGTAATATATAACAATAATCGTTCAGATGTATCTTGTACTACTTACGGTGTATCCCAAGGGTCAATCCTTGGCCCCCTATTATTTTGCTATACATAAATGACATTAAGAAAGCTTCAGATAAATTTGAATATATTATGTATGCAGATGATACTACTTTAATTTATACGCAGCCAAATATTGTTGATTTAGAAAGTAATGTCAACGATGAATTAGAAAAGATTTCTTTATGGTTTAAATCAAATAGACTATTGATAAACCTTAGTAAAACAAATTATGTTACATTCCATAATAAGACTTGTAAAATAGCCAATACACTAAGTGGTCTCTCTCTCAAAATTGATAATATTCCGTTACTTAAGATTGATACTGTTAATTTTCTTGGTGTCCTTATAAGTGATAATATGCATTGGGATACACACATAGATTATTTAATAGGTAAAGTTTCTAAATGTATTGGAATACTCTATATATTGAAAGATACAATTCCTACATCCTCTTTGATATTGTTATATAATGCATTTATGATGTCACATTTAAATTATTGTATTGTGGTATGGGGTAATAGTAGTCACACAAAATTGGACAAATTATTTAAACTACAAAAGAAAGCCCTTAGGATATGCTTAGGCTGTCAGTATCGTACTCACTCTGCCCCACTGTTTATGAAATTGAAAACACTGAATATATTTGACTTGTATTTTTATTCAATTGCCCTGCTTGATTCTTTTATTTTCAAAATAAACTACCGCCAAATATTTCGAAAATGTTCACTTTGAATAACGATGTTCATAATTATAATACCCGTGGGCGAGACTCTTTTCATTTTTGGCCAGTAAAGACAAATATATATCTAAAATCTGTAAGAAACAATTTTCCTGGTATTTGCAACTCTATTCCTCCTGAAATATCCGGCTCGGTGTAAAAATGTCAGAGGAAAAAATGGCAGAGGTAAAAATGTCAGAGGTAAAAATGTCAGAGGTAAAAATGTCAGAGGAAAAATGTCAGAGGAAAAAATGTCAGAGGTAAAAATGTCAGAGGTAAAAATGTCAGAGGAAAAAATGTCAGAGGAAAAAATGTCAGAGGTAAAAATGTCAGAGGTAAAAATGTCAGAGGTAAAAATGTCAGAGGTAAAAATGTCAGAGGAAAAAATGTCAGAGGTAAAAATGTCAGAGGTAAAAATACATTAAAAAAAAGCATGTTACAGGTTGAATATTGGTAATGGTTGTATACTAGGCTTATCGAAAACATATAACAAAGGATTCTCTGCAGTCATTAATTTTCAGCGCTGCTTTATTTTCTTCTTTCTTTAACTTTTATTTACCTTTCTGCCCGAAATTGTGACTTTTTGCCCAATTATATTGCCGAGGGGAGACGGGGGTGTATCCTTCTTTGGGGCATAGTGACCAGGCTGCCTCCCCCTAGCTCATATGCCTTTGTCTAATCAAGTGATACTGGTACACTGAGCAAACTTCTGGAAAAAGAAAGTCTAAAATCGAGCAGTTTGGCCATGAATTATAGGCCGAGTTGTGGCTCGATGGTGTAATCATTAAATAAAAAGAAAAGTCATCACAGCTCCCCCCAAAAGAGGATAAGATATCACGCTGTGAGTTCTCCGCCCCCCCCCACTTTACCGTCCCTTCTGAAGATTGATGGACATTTTAACAACGTGGCAATGACTACTATAACATGTAATTTCCTACAAATGCATATTTCCAACAATTTCACTTTCTTGTGGGCTTGATGCTTTGCTACTTTGATACAAAGCAGAAAGCCGTCCCCTATACCGCATCATCACATTCCAGAGAAGCGCGCGCTTTGCAAAGAGTTGATCGTCGATCACTATTGCGGTATAAATAGTCTGGGAGAACATCAATATAAGCAGCTTTGATACTCTGATACAAAGCAGAAAGCCGTCAATATGTTACATCAAATGCTAACCGCACTATCACATTCCAGATAAGCGCGCGCTTTGCAGAGGTTCTGTTTAATTAGCTACATCGTTCTATAATTATTTGCTGTGAGAGATCAAACTCTGAAATTGACAAATATTTATTCATGAGTATCATATCAGAAACATAGTTTTCCAAACTTTTGCTGTACATTATAGCATCATGATACTGCCTGTATACATGATAATATTGTTTGAAGGATATTTGGTGCAGGATTTATAAAAGGTGTGCTGGCATACACTGTATACGACAGTTTCCAGCAGGTACATATTCGTACAAGTCTACACATTAAACAAAATGCATCATGAATTTGGCAGAAGAAAAAAAAAACAGTCGAAATTGAGGGACTTAAACTGTATTTCTCCCACGTTTCTTAATCACAAACATGATTTTTTTAATATAAAGTTACACAGTGTTAAAGTCGAAAGCACGTGACAAAATACCTGGGTAGATATGTCTCAACGTTTACCACTTGTAGGCCTACTATCTGACATGTTTCAAGCAAAGCTTTGATATTGTTTGTTAAACTTTTGTAATAAAGTATTGATGAGGGGGACAAAGCATCCGTGTCTTTTTATTAATGTTTTCTTGTCATAACAGTCTTTGCTGGGATGGACATGAAGATGGGTCTAATTACTGAATTTGTGGAATTTCTGTGCGATCTTTATAACTGATTCCCTGTTTTATCTCATTCAATCTTATTATTCTATGTACTTAGGCCTACTTCCTCAAAACCAAATAAACATTAAAACATCAACCAATTTAAAATATCGAAAAATGATAGAAATTAATATATGCAAACCTGATCACAAAATATAGTTCCAAATTTATTTTCCACGTTGTATTATCCTCAGGACATGTACGAAGTACAATACACAGTCATTTATAAAATATAATAGACTAGCCCAGTAGCTTACGTCTCGACATTTTGCGTGATAAAGTGCCGAGATATTATGACGGCACCAATTTTTACCCCTATTTTCTTTTTTGTACCTGAAATTTTGTTTGTATCTCTTACATTTTTACCTCTGACATTTTTACCTCTGACATTTTTTCCTCTGACATTTTTACCTCTGACATTTTTACCTCTGACATTTTTACCTCTGACATTTTTACCTCCGACATTTTTCCTCTGACATTTTTACCGCTGACATTTTTTCCTCTGACATTTTTACCTGGCACCAAATATCCTCATGCAAAGTCTTTAACACTATTTAAAAGAAACTTGAAGCAGCATCTTATATCTAAATATCAATGATTCTTGTACCAGTAATTATATAATACAACATTACCTATAACTTTTTTCAAACTTATGATTTTGTAATGATTATTTCAATTTGTATTACCTCCCATGAACGATGTCCCTGTCATGTTTCGTCATGTATGTTTCTTTTTTAGTTTTGTCTGTATATGTAAATCCTTTAATTACTGTTTGGGGAACTATGCCTCCACAAGGCCATTTGGCCTTTTTTTTTTTAGTTCCCTATTTTCATTTTCTTATATATTGCATATGCTTATTTATATTGTATATATCTTTGTATTGTTTTTATTGAAAATGGAAATGAATAAAACGTATAAAAAAATTGACAATTCATCATGATTCTTGGCAACGAGATGACCAAATATATAGATTTGGATTGTGTCTTGTGTAAATTGATCGCTAAATAACATTTTTTCTATAACAAAGGTGCTTTTTATTTCGCTCGCTCGCAATATTTGAGATCCGGATATTATACTTTTTGAGTAAGAGGCCATCACGGCCCTCACGCGAAAATGTGCCCATTATGCGTCTATGTATACGAGGGATGGAAAACACATCCTCTTTGGTAAATTGTGGATGGGGTTGACGCGAAACTCCTTGAGTGCCATGACAAAAAAGAGTTAAAAAAACGTTGCTCTAGTACAAACATAAAGTGTATTTATACCTGACTTTGTATGTGATGAGATTAATTCTAAACAAAGAAACAAACAAAATTAACATTAAAGGCCACAATCACAATTTTTTTTCACTGATTGCACTTTTTTAAATTCCTGAACAGTTGGTATAATTGTGCATAGTTTATGTTAAAGTAGGCCTATTACCGTGACCCCCAGAACTAAGTGCCCTTGAAGACGCTTGAAAGGCCTACTAAAAACGCTAAGACACTAACATGATAAATTTGGGAGAAAATTACAACAGTAAAAAAAAAAAAAAAAAATGGCAAGACCCACGGAACAGACGTGTCGGTCATGGTCGGTAACTTGGGCTTTCTGACAATTAAATGTTCAGAAGGTTCGCGCAAGACCGACGTTTTCGGCCTCTTGGGAATGTTGGTCACTTTTACTGACAGCATTGGAGGCTCTCGATCTTGTTGGGCTGTCGGTCTACCGAGATGTGTGGGTTTTGCCCCCTACTTTCAGAGTTAATATAATTCTGCTGAATTTCACAGCGTAGAGTGCATAGCAAGAGTTTCAGTTGTTCCTTTGGCCCTGTTTTCCATAGAACATTTAAACCAAACGAATTATTGAATTAACAGTAAAGTTGTATAGATATTTAATTTCTAAAAGCCATTTCGTACATTCCTTGAACAATGAAACCTTGCAATCACTTACCAGGCGGCAAACAGATTACGATGAATAATCCCACAGCCAGTGCTATATTAACCGCCATGTTGAGTAATTTGTCCACAGAGAATTTAATGTTAACGGATTTACGTGGATATCTGGATATATTTGCTCAGCGGCGTAGCTATAGGGTGTGGGGTGGGAATGTCACATCCCTCGTGAACTTCTGCTCGCGAATCCATATATATAATAACATTTGTCGGAAAGTTCAAAATACAGGGGGGGGGGGGTTTTACTGCTTTTTAAATTTGTTAATGACATATTGGCAAATCCGGGCCTCTTACGTAATAGGCTGCGTTTAAACGATAACTGTATTATACAAATCGATTTACTATCAAACTTAAAAAAAGCTAATGTATATATATCCAATATTGCTATTAAACACCAGCTTACTTTGGATTGTCCATATCTGTGATATTAAATTAAGCGTAGGTTACTAAGATTGAAGGAAACATGGTTAATTAAATGTACCTTTTTTAATTGTACAGGGTCCTGGTCCAATAACCTATATACCTCCCCTCCCCTACCCACCCACACATACACACACCCCTTCAAACTGTTCAAACAACGCCTCTGAACATGACTATACCTGAAAATGATGTTTGAATTCGGTCTGATGTTTGCTTTAATATTTGTTATCATAAAAATGTATCACTAATACCTCGTGAGGCATGATCAAAGTCTGTAGTACTGAGTCAGTGACGTATCTACGGGGAGGAGTTTAGCAAATAATAATAATAATAAAGAGGTGGGAGCGAGGGGAGAGATAAAGGAAAATAGACAAGAACGAGAGATCATATAAGGAGATGGATTGCACGAAAACGATTATCGAAAAATGCTTTGGGATGATCCGATGTGTGTCCTTGATGTAGCGTACAGCAGGGAAGAAAAGGAAATGGAGATATAAGTGAAAGATAGAAGACATACGGGTAAAAAGACTGAGAGAGAGAGAATGTATGTGTGTCCGGTTATAGTCAATCTTTCTTTGTATCTTCTTTTTCTTTTTTTCTTTTTCAGCCATTATCGATCCACTGCAGGATGAAGGCCTCAGCATGCTGTCTCCGAATGACTCTGTTCAGTGCCTGTTGGTACCAATTAACCTTTCCCCAGTACTGTTGCAGCCCATCTCTCCATCTTTTTCTTTGGCGTCCCCTGTTACGTTTTCCCTCATATGGTGTCCAGTGAGTGATTGCTGCACTCCAGCGATTATCATTTCTACGGCTGATGTGGCCCGCCCAATTCCATTTTCTTCTTTTCACTGTTTCAAGGATGTCCTGATCCATTTGTTTGTTTTTCTGTCTTTGCATGTGATGTTTAGGATACTTCTTTCCATGTTGTGTTGAGATGCTGCTAGCTTTCTTTCCATTTTTGACGTTAGTGTCCATGTTTCTGCAGCGTATGAGATTGCTGGGATGATGCACTGGTTATATACTTTCCTTTTCAGGCATAATGGAAGTTTGCCTTTCATGATGGTGCTGTATCTGCCAAAGGCTGGCCATCCAGCTTTGATCCTTCTTCTTATTTCGTTATCTTGGTTTTTGTCTTGTAGAGAGAAGCGCTGTCCTAGATAAATATACTCCTCTACTTGCTCCATTTTGGTACCATTCTTTTGGATTTGTTTTGGGACTTTGGCTGATCCTACCATGACTTTAGTCTTCTTCATGTTCATAATGAGACCTGTTAGTCGGCTTGCATCGTCCAGTTCTTGCAGCTTTATTGCAGGTCGTTTAAGTTGTCAGACATGATGACAATATCGTCTGCAAATCTTAAACGGCTCATTTTTTCCCCGTTTATGTTGATTTCCTTTGATGACCAGTCTAATGTTCTGAAGATGCTCTCTAGGCAAGCAGTGAAGAATTTTGGTGAGCCGGTGTCTCCCTGTCGAACTCCCTTTCTTATCATGATTTTGTTGCTGTCCTTGTGCATTTTGACAGTGTTGTAGCAGTCTGAATAGATATCTTTAAGCATCTTGATGTATGCATTGTTGATTCCTTGGTCTTGGAGTGCCTTCAGTACTGCAAAGGTTTCGACAGAGTTAAATGCCTTTTCGTAGTCTACAAATGCTACGCATAGAGGGATGTTGAATTCTTGGCATTTTTCCTTCAATTGATTAATGGTGTGGATGTGATCCATAGTTGAGAAACCCCTTCTGAAGCCTGCCTGCTCCCTTGGTTGGTTGTTATCAAGGATTTTCTCTAGCCGGTTAGTGATGATTTTTGTATACAGCTTATACAGGTTTGAGAGGAGGCTGATGGGTCTGTAGTTCTTTAGATCTTGCTTGTCCCCCTTTTTGTGCAGAATTATCATTATGGCTTCTTTCCATTGATGCGGTATATACCCTCCCGTTTGCATACATGCAGTGTAAAGTTTGGCTAGTTCGTCGGTTATTGTGTCTCCTCCCTCCTTGATTGTGTCTATGAGTATGTTGTCTGGGCCTGGTGATATCCCTCTCTTCATTTGATTTATTGCATGTTGAACCTCCCCCCATCACCCCCCGAGATCGACACCCATGACTGTATCTCTTTATTCAGCCCCAGCCAACTACCGCCTGTGAAAACTATCCAAGTGCAGCTTACCCGCGCGGAAAACAACGTACAGGACACTTATTTCCAGACACATATCCTTAGGACAATTACCCTCGGAAAACCACCAAGTGGTACATTGTTTTAAAGGGTAGTAGTAAGAGGGGGTGTAATAATTATTCTAGGGATTTCCCTGCTGGGTTATTATTTTATGGAATAATTCAGTGTGTGGAGTAGTAGTTTTGATGGTTGCCTGAGAGAGTATAGTTGTCTGAGAAAAATTTTCCTCTCCTTTTGTTTGTATTCGGGACTCCAGGAACTTGGTTATTCGGTACAGAAGACTTTTCATATCAAAATCAATGTCAGTTTGAATTTCAGCTCGTCTGCATTTCACATTTTGCTCATACATATTGCGGAGTTGACATAAATGACGTAATCCTATACACAATATTTAGAGCATATCTGAAGTTAAATATGTAGGACCACGTTACCTTTGATTTTCAGTGCAATTAAATGCGATGAGGCACATACTAACGGACGGGTTTTCACCTGAACAAATAAGTATAGATTTTTAATAATGTTACATTTAAATTATTTCACGAACATTGAATATGAACATCACACATATTTTTGCACTAGATTTGGACATGACCGCTCTCGTCCTACCGAGACCAGGGCCCCGTCTTACAAAGAGTTACGATTGATCCAAATCAATCGCAAGTCCTCCAATCAATCGCAAGTTTGCAGTCTCCTATCTCTTATGTACATGGTTGCGATTGATATCAATCGCAAATAAGTTGCGATTGATATCAACTCTTTGTAATACGGGGCCCAGATGTAAGTCTCCACCGGTATTCTTATGCTCAATGAAAGTTATCATACTTCTCCGGAGTGTCAAACGGGCGTTAAAGGTATTACAAAGTTTTGGTATGGGGTCATGAATTCGGTTCAAATGAACATATTGGAAGCATATGCGATTTTACAATATTCAATGATCGTTGTCGCGGTTGAAATCGAGTCTAAAGTGATGAAATTGTAAATAATAAACTCTTTATGTTGTATAGCGCCCTCTCAAAACTGATATTACTTTAGCTTTAAAACAATGTTTCTTGACTACAATCGATCGATTTGCTATTCCCGTTTGGAAATTATATATCAGAACTGCATATTCTGAGATTTTCATGGTCGCAGCTACCATGGAATGGCCTTGGGCGCTATTTGAAATATTTGAAATTTACCGGGAGCACCGGTAAATTTTGATTATTCAATTTGCTCGAAAGCAGAAGTGTTTTATGGGCTAAGTTTTTTAGTGCTTATAATACATCCACAGGGGCATCCAAATATATCAAAAATTTAAAGAATTACTATCTATCCAATTTCAAAAATTCCCAAAACTATGCATTAAGTTTAAAAGTGCATGAAGGTATTTCTATCAGTTAACGCCCTTCTAGCTCACGGCAGACGGATAGGTATATCCTACGCATTAGGAGCTAGTCGGTTAAAGGCAGATATTGAATTTATCAAGTTTCCTTTTTCTTTTGGTACAATAAGTTAACATTGCATTTTGTTTTAAAAACGGACAGATCCATTTTAAAATCCTTTTTTATAGTCATATTTTATTGCAGGACCAAATGTATCAGACCAAATGAATGCAAGTAGAACTAAGCCTCCAACGGCTCAGTCATTATACCAAATGATAATTAGACTATATTAATATAGGAGAGACCGGTGATTAGATCACATGGTTAATGGACAATGGACAAAACTGATGTAAACAAAATCATGTGAAGTTAGATCAGATGATAAAAGATAATTGGATTAGACGGGCGAAATTTTAGACGAATTGGCATTGGAACAAATGACAATAGCCCGTCATCGGTCAAGAAATAACCTATTGTACTGCCAATCAAAAATAAGGTATATGCACACACTACAGCTAACCTCTCGAGCATCGGTTCTCGTTGCTATTTCGCGGTGCCAATTGTTAGTTAATCAATCTGTTATTTTCATTGAAACCTTCCAAACTCATAACTGCTTTCATTATACGTATAAATCACCCGTCGTATGCAATAAAGAAATATTCCTAAATTTTGTTAAACATTTCTAAGGTGCACTGATACGGATGTTAATTATTATAGGTTGTTGTTGTTGTTAGAAGTTGTTCGAATCGGGTAAACGTTGCACATGGTAAATGATATTTCATTATTAGCCTTCTTATGAATATCCAACACCATACAGTGACTTTGATGTAATTTCAATTAATCGAACTTAAAGCGAAGAAAATTATTAACAAGCATTGAGAGGAGAAACGGAGTTGTTTAGTAGTTCATGGTAGAATATGCTAATTGATGTTGACACCTCTTCCCGATGCTGGGTTGTATATAACGCGAAGAAGTTATCTAATTTCAATTTTATATCCTCACATTCTCTCGATCTACATTTATATATCTTCCTTTTCAAATTATCTCACTCAATTATACCTCTTTTTATATTGTATTTAATAACGCTCTTTCAATTAAAATTTCTCTGCCTTTATCCTCTTTTGACATTATTTCACTCTTTATCTCTTCCATTCAAATTAACTCACTCTTTTATACCACTATATCTTTAAAGAAATGTTTTACTTTTATTATTTTCTCACATCTCTCTCTCTCTCTCTCTCTTTCCTCTCTCTCTTTCAAATTCTCTCTCCCTTTCATTCAATATTTATCTCCCTTTATCATCTTCTCATATTCTCGCAATCTTTATCGGAGTCTTCCTTTCAGATTCTATCATATCCTTCTTTCATGACAAACTTCTCTCACTTTAAATCCATATCTTCTCACATTCTCTCACTCTTTATATCTTCCTTTCGAATTCTCTCACTAAATTATACATCTCTTTCATTAAAATTTCTCTCAATTTCTCCTCTCCACTCGTTCTTATGTGCTGTGTATCTCTCTTCTTCTTACTCACACAAACACAATTGACAGTAGAGTAATTGAAACTGAATTAATACACGTCAAACAAACATTTAATCACTAATTCTAATATTTCAATGACTTTAGAAAATGAATTATCCTGTAATAGGGGAGACACCCTTTCTATCAAGTTTGTCTATTTATATAGCTTTCCTTAATAAATGTTATTATTAATTTGAAAAATAATTGTAATAGCAATATCAATAATAATAATAATAATAATGATAAAACTAATAATAAATATGATTAATAGTAATGACAATAATAATAATGATAATAATAATAATAATAATAATAATAATAATAATAACAATAATAACAATAATAATAATGATGATAACAATAATGATGATAATAATAATAATATAAATTATTATTATCATTAGTACTATTATTATTACTATTATAACAATAATGATTATTCTAATAACAGTTATTCTAATAACAATTATAATAATAATTATAATAATAACAACAATACTGTCAATATTAATATTAATGATAATATGATGAATAATAACAATTTTGAGAATATTAATAGAGTTTAGATATAATTTCAGTGAGGCTTTACTATTCATAGTATCCTTTTGTAAAGAAACTGTCTGGAAGTTCGCCCCAGTAAAAACGAAACCCGAAAAACAAATGGTTATTGTGAGCGAACTATGAGCTGTATGCAAAATAATTTCTTCCTTTCTATAGAGTAGGAGTAATATTTTGTTTAATGATACTTTGATTGCACTAATCCACACACGCTCCACCGAGTGGCATTGTTTTTAAAATGCCATGTCAAAATCCATTTGTGCCAGCTATTGGTAAAACAGTGTTATCGTTCGTATCACGTGCGAAAACAAAGTAAGCTATAAAAGACGATTATTTGTGTATTGATTAGCATTTTTCAAATAAGCAGTTATAAAAAAGAAAGATAGGGGCGAAACCCATTTTTGCTCTTTCACCCAAATCTGGCACAAGTGGATTTTGACATACCATTTCAAAAAACAATGTTGCTCAGTGAAGCGCGTATAGATTAATGTAATCAATGTATCATTTATACTCTATGAAAGCAAGGAATCTTATTATACACCTCATAGATATTCACAATATCTATTTTTTTCAAGTTTAATTTTTGCTGGGACGCAGTGTACAGTAAATAATTTAGAAACCGAGCATCTTACTTTAGATTACCTCACATTTCACACTAAAACCATATTTGTTTTACCTTAACTTTGGAAGATAAAATATTGATTTGTGTCTTTCTATATTCTTTTGCCTTGTCTTTAATTACTTATATGACATGGTGTCATGTATTGTACATTTTTTTGATTGTTTGATTTGATTTATTTACCAACAGCAATACATACATTTCATACAATGATTTTACATATACAAGAAGAGAAACTATTGGTTGGTAAAAGGGACCAGATAATAGCACATGTGCTAGTCGAGCCTAACCCCTTAAAGGTACTATATCCCATTTGCAGGCCAAACAAATGAAAAGGTTAAATTCCAACGACATTTGAAAGACAATACTAATTTAGAACTTCCCTAAAAAAAGGGGGGCTTGAAAATGTCTTTAAGTGGGAAAATAACGACTATTAGTTGTCGAATCGACTTAGGAGCTATAGAGCCAGTAAGTAATAGTCTGATTTTTCAGACCATTGTACCGAATGGTCGTACGTTTTATGCTGCGCAAAGATTCAATCAGTTTAATTTTGGCCATTACAAGAAGTGGGTTATTGATGTAGACAAATGCTCATGTACCCTTTACAGCTCATTTTATGTATGTTATTACCAAAATGAAAAGGCCAGTCAGTCACTCAATAGTGTCTGACAGTGAAGTCTAGCAAGTAAACAGGTTTCCTTGCATAATTTGAATATTAGGACACTGCTAAGTTTAAATTTCACAGATAGGACATACATGACATATTCATAATTCCTGCAAAGTTCTACAGAATTTGATGTTGGCTGCAAAGGGACATAGTATCTTTAAACAGCTTAACAAAGTATTTTGGTACAATCAGTTTAGAAAACGTAACGTAACGTTTTCATTGAAGGAATGCACATTTTCATTGTATTCAATTTATTTAGGTAGTGATTGTGAAATATATAATGAAATAAACTAGAAACTTTAAACTAGTAAATAATGTCATAAATTACCGGGTATTTGACACATTGAAATTATATATTTTTTTCGTTATTCAATAGTTCTAGTCGTATCTGAAGAATAAGCTCATTACCACAGACATAATGTATATTCATATGTATATGGACATGTATATGTAAATATGTATGTACATGTATATGTGTATGTATATGTATATGTACATGCATATGTGTATGTAAATGTAGGTATATGTATAGGTAAGTACATGTATATGTTTACATGTATGTATATTTGAATCATGGACCCTTTAAATACTTTACTACACGAACTGCACTTTTATGTTGTAATCAATTATCTTTGACGTTTCATCATTTCATGAAGCCCTAACTATTATTTTACAATTAAGCTTGAACAAAGTCTTTTGGCAATAAAAATGAGATTCTATAAAACACAAATGAACAAACCGCTACTAAATTAAATGCTAATCACTAATATGATATTTTTAAATTGCTTGAATGTAAAGATGAAAAGTGCTCCGTCTTTTTAACATCATACATTAACATATCTTTAACAATATTTTCAGAGCCGTTCATGTAAAAATTAGTGCATGGAACGACAAAAAACCACAAACTCGAACATTCCTACAGCTCCGATAGACCTTTACATACAATGACAAAAGAACGAAACCCTATATATATATATATATATATATATATATATATATATATATATATATAAAAGTACGAGAATTCTCAACTCACATCAACTGAATAAACACACACGACAGCCCAACACACGAGCAAGAACCTGAAGAAGGCCTCACAAGCCGAAAGCTCGTAATACAATTGTAAAGTACAGCTACGTCTCACATTCCTAGACCATTTTGTTTAAGCCTATATATATATATATTAGTAGGGGAATATTCCCTTGCCCCCATCTAGGTATTCAGATGCAATCAGTGGTGCAACCAGGTAGTATATGAAAATTGAAAGAAACCAATCCAATATTTATATCACTCTTCTTTCTCGCATATGAACCTAATTTTTATTGAGCAATCCTTATCATGCCACTTATATTGGTACATTAACCGAATTCGAAAACACATTCCATTATCATTGAACGACGAACGGTCAAAATTTCTATATGTTAGAATTGATCCGTCTAACCACCTTGCCTCACTGAGACTTGAGCCGGTCAGCCCGATCCAGTACTCCTCACTTGCACCCCCTTCGATGAAGTCCTGTTCCTCTTGTGACTCGATGAAGGCCAGATGGGATCCGTATTTGGAACAAGCTGAAACCGCGGAAGCATGATTCATCTCGCAAGTGCTGAAATTGTAGAACGACCCGCCGTATTCATATTCCACCGGAGGAGATTGGCATGCTAAAAAGATGAAACAATATGTAAATTACTAAATTTTAAGAAAGTAGACAAATTGATTATTCGGTTAGAAACTGTAATATAAAGAGAAGAACAGATAATGATAATGATGATTACGAAAATAATAATAACAATGATAATGAAAATAATGATACTAAAAATAGATGCAAAGACATAAAACAAATTACAGCTTTAATAATCAATGTCAAAAGAAACTTTGCTTACCATCGCAAATTTTGGCAAATTCACAATGTTATTTCTTACAGTTTTATTTTTGTTCATATAAATGAAAGAAGGGGGAGGAGGAGGAGAGAGAGAGGGAGGGGGGGGGGAGTGAAGAGGAGAGTGGTAGTGGCTAGACTTATTATAATAATTATCAAGTGCATGACGTCATTGCATTGTTTCTCTTACTCAGAGTCAGATAAAGACTGAGAGAGATGGAGAGAGAGAAAGGGAGGGGGGTCGTTGAAAGGGAGGGGTAGTGGCTAGACACATTATGATAACGATCAAAAGCATGACGTCATTTCATTGTTTCTCTTACTCGGAGTCAGATAAAGACTGAGAGAGAGATGCAGAGAGAGAGAAAGGGGAGGGGTGGAGGGGGCGTTGAAGGAGGAGGGGGGAGGGAGAGAGATAGGGGGAGGGGTAATGGCTAGACACATTATGATAATGATCAAAAGCATGACGTCATTTCATTGTTTCTCTTACTAGGAGTCAGATAAAGACTGAGAGAGATGCAGAGAGAGAAAGGGGAGGGGGGAGGGGGGGTCGTTGAAGGAGGAGGGGAGAGAGAGGGAGAAAGAAAGAGAGAGAGAGAAAGATGGGGAGGGGTAGTGGCTAGACACATTATAATAATGATCAAAAGCATGACGTCATTTAATTGTTTCTCCGTAGTCGATAATTCTGTTGACTCTGAAACGTTTCAACAAACATAACTGAGTTGATCATGATACAGTTGATGGTTCAGGGTTGTAACAAATAAAACCACACGTACAAAGCAATGAGATTTAAACAAAATGTTTTACCGTCGCCCGTGATACGAAAGGACTTTAAAAAAAAGTCAGATAAAGACTGAGTGAGAGAGTGAGAGATAGAGAGAGAGAGAGAGAGAGAGAAGGGAGGGGGGGTGCTATAGTGGCTAGACCCATTATGATAATAATTACATGACGATATTTCGATGTTTCTCTTACCGGAGGTGGTTTCTCGCGATGTCGTTGCGTCTGATCGTTCCGGCATCGTGGCCGTTAGGCCCGTCGCGGACTTGGTCTCCGCTTCCGTTGTCACCGACTCTGAATGGATAACAACAAAATAAAACTATTAAATGAGTGGGGAAAGGAGCCGGAGTCAGGGAATGACTGGCAAACAGACAGACAAGGTCAAAGAACGTGTGAAGAGGGAAGAAGAACAAGAAGAGAGTTGTCGTTAAACTTGTGGGCAAACAAAAATGAAAAATGACGGGCACTACCCCTTATAAAGTGTTTTAGGGACGCCCATGAAAGAAGGACAAAGAAAAATAAGACAATAAAAAAATGAATTAGACGGTCACTTCCCCCTTTCAAAAAATGTTTTAGCGACGCCCGTGATAGGAAAGGACCGAAAAATAGAGTCAGATAAAGACTGAGAGAGAGAGAGAGAGAGAGAGAGTGGAGAGGGAGGGAGAGAGAGAGACAGGGAGAGAGAAGAAGAGAGAGAGAGAGAGAGAGAGAGAGGAGGGGGTAGAGAGAGAGAGGAAAAGAGGGAGAGAGAGAGAGGGGAGAGAGAAAGAGAGAGAGAGGGGGAGTGGAGGGGGAGAGAAAGAGAGAGAGTGGAGGGGGAGGGGGAGAGAGAAAGGGAGAGAGAGGAAGAGAGAGAGAGAGGAGGGGGAGAGAGTGTGAAGGCGGGGGAGGGAGAAAGAGATAGATAGAGAGAGAGAGAGAGAGAGAGAGTGAGATAAGGGGGGTGGGGCTATAGTGGCTAGACCCATTATGATAATAATTACATGACGATATTTCGATGTTTCTCTTACCGGAGGTGGTTTCTCGCGATGTCGTTGCGTCTGATCGTTCCGGCATCGTGGCCGTTAGGCCCGTCGCGGACTTGGTCTCCGCTTCCGTTGTCACCGACTCTGAATGGATAACAACAAAATAAAACTATTAAATGAGTGGGGAAAGGAGCCGGAGTCAGGGAATGACTGGCAAACAGACAGACAAGGTCAAAGAACGTGTGAAGAGGGAAGAAGAACAAGAAGAGAGTTGTCGTTAAACTTGTGGGCAAACAAAAATGAAAAATGACGGGCACTACCCCTTATAAAGTGTTTTAGGGACGCCCATGAAAGAAGGACAAAGAAAAATAAGACAATAAAAACATGAATTAGACGGTCACTTCCCCCTTTCAAAAAATGTTTTAGCGACGCCCGTGATAGGAAAGGACCGAAAAATAGAGTCAGATAAAGACTGAGAGAGAGAGAGAGAGAGAGAGTGGAGAGGGAGGGAGAGAGAGAGACAGGGAGAGAGAAGAAGAGAGAGAGAGAGAGAGAGAGAGGAGGTAGAGAGAGAGAGGAAAAGAGGGAGAGAGAGAGAGAGGGGAGAGAGAAAGAGAGAGGGGGAGTGGAGGGGAGAGAAAGAGAGAGAGTGGAGGGGAGGGGAGAGAGAAAGGGAGAGAGAGGAGAGAGAGAGAGAGGAGGGGAGAGAGTGTGAAGGCGGGGGAGAAAGAGATAGATAGAGAGAGAGAGAGAGAGAGAGAGAGAGAGTGAGATAAGGGGTGGGGCTATAGTGGCTAGACCCATTATGATAATAATTACATGACGATATTTCGATGTTTCTCTTACCGGAGGTGGTTTCTCGCGATGTCGTTGCGTCTGATCGCTCCGGCATCGTGGCCGTTAGGCCCGTCGCGGACTTGGTCTCCGCTTCCGTTGTCACCGACTCTGAATGGATAACAACAAAATAAAACTATTAAATGAGTGGGGGAAGGAGCCGGAGTCAGGGAATGACTGGCAAACAGACAGACAAGGTCAAAGAACGTGAAGAGGGAAGAAGAACAAGAAGAGAGTTGTCGTTAAACTTGTGGGCAAACAAAAAATGAAAAAAATGACGGGCACTACCCCCTTATAAAGTGTTTTAGGGACGCCCATGAAAGAAGGACAAAGAAAAATAAGACAATAAAAACATGAATTAGACGGTCACTTCCCCCTTTCAAAAAATGTTTTAGCGACGCCCGTGATAGGAAAGGACCGAAAAATAGAGTCAGATAAAGACTGAGAGAGAGAGAGAGAGAGAGTGGAGAGGGAGGGAGAGAGAGAGACAGGGAGAGAGAAGAAGAGAGAAAAAGAGAGAGAGAGAGGAGGGGGTAGAGAGAGAGAGGAAAAGAGGAGAGAGAGAGAGAGAGGGAGAGAGAAAGAGAGAGAGAGGGGGAGTGGAGGGGAGAGAAAGAGAGAGAGTGGAGGGGAGGGGAGAGAGAAAGGGAGAGAGAGAAGAGAGAGAGAGAGGAGGGGGAGAGAGTGTGAAGGCGGGGGGGGGGAGGGGGGAGGGAGAAAGAGATAGATAGAGAGAGAGAGAGAGAGAGTGAGATAAGGGGGGTGGGGCTATAGTGGCTAGACCCATTATGATAATAATTACATGACGATATTTCGATGTTTCTCTTACCGGAGGTGGTTTCTCGCGATGTCGTTGCGTCTGATCGTTCCGGCATCGTGGCCGTTAGGCCCGTCGCGGACTTGGTCTCCGCTTCCGTTGTCACCGACTCTGAATGGATAACAACAAAATAAAACTATTAAATGAGTGGGGGAAAGGAGCCGGAGTCAGGGAATGACTGGCAAACAGACAGACAAGGTCAAAGAACGTGTGAAGAGGGAAGAAGAACAAGAAGAGAGTTGTCGTTAAACTTGTGGGCAAACAAAAAATGAAAAAAATGACGGGCACTACCCCCTTATAAAGTGTTTTAGGGACGCCCATGAAAGAAGGACAAAGAAAAATAAGACAATAACAAAATGAATTAGACGGTCACTTCCCCCTTTCAAAAAATGTTTTAGCGACGCCCGTGATAGGAAAGGACCGAAAAATAGAGTCAGATAAAGACTGAGAGAGAGAGAGAGAGAGAGATAAGGGGGAGGGGGTAGAAAGAGAGGAAAAGAGAGGGAGAGAGAGAGAGAGAGAGAGAGAGAGAGAGAGAGAGAGAGGGGGAAGTGGCTAGACACATTATAATAATGATCAAATGCATGACGTCATTTCATTATTTCTTTTACTTACTGAAGGTGGTGGTTTCTTGCGATGTCGTTTTGTCAGACGTCGTGGTCTTAGGGCTCGCCTTTGGCTTGATCGTCGCGGCCGTAGTCAATGATTCGCTTAACTCTAAAACATTTGTTTAACAAACATAACTGAGTTAAATTATCATAATAATAATAATAATAACACAATTTATAATGCGCACATATCTACCCCAAGGGATGCTCAAGGCGCCTACCAAGGTAAATACATTAAACATATGAAAGTACATGAGAAGTTACAGAGAACGAAAATAATTAAACATAATTAAATATAATTAATAATCATGATGTAATTGAGGGTTCAAGGTTATTAAAATGAAACGAAACGTACAAAACAACGAGATTAGGAATGACACCTGAACACGATCAGAATGCCAAACCGAAGAAAATTTAGCTCCATGGGGGAGGGGGGGGGGGGCAATAGAAATCAGAAAATACTTTTCTTGTGGGAATTCCAATTATATCAAAAAGTTCCAAATGAGGACTGCGAGGTATTTTCTTCTTAATCATCATCATCATATTATTATTATTATTATTATTCTTCAGTTGCAGTACCGGCCAACGTCACGTATTGTCGTACTGGTGAGGTACAGTGCAGAATGTATGT
Organism: Mesocentrotus franciscanus; assembly: GCA_037976565.1. Taxonomy (NCBI): domain Eukaryota; kingdom Metazoa; phylum Echinodermata; class Echinoidea; order Camarodonta; family Strongylocentrotidae; genus Mesocentrotus; species Mesocentrotus franciscanus. The sequence continues at coordinate 10,452,353 of CP137678.1, forward strand.
ACAATGTCTGATAAGAGATACCGCAAACTGCATGCAAGTAAAAACAGCTTCGTGCAAGTAAAAACAACTACGGACAATTCGTTTACCCCCTGCAGAAAGTCTCTTCATGCTCTTTGTTCATCAATTGGCCACCCCTCCCCGATACGCCTATTATATTACACCTACTTTCATCGCAGTGTCTCCCTTGAAACCCACTTGAGCAGTGACAGCTGTAGCCTACCATAGTCTCCTCACACCAGCCGTTGTTACAAAGGTTTTTGCCACAATCTGCGAAATAAGTAATAAACGGGAAAGTTATAAATCCTTTAAAGTTGTAATCACTATACGTACGGGCACTTCGAATTAGCTGAACCGGTAATGTCACTGTGACGCAGCACCGGACAACTTTTAAATTTGTTTCAACACACAAAATGACTAAAATGTCAATTTTTCAAAATGTTTGACGTTGGAGGGCTTTTTTTTTTTAGAGGACCGATGATAGTATGCTATCCGTAATAATTATATTTTGAGTAGAGCCCAAGGGGAGAAGGCACTTGAGAGAAAAACATAAATTAATAATTCAGTATACGACGAATGGGAGTGTAAGTCATTATATCAATTGTACATTTATAAAAATGTATCTCAAATTTCATACATTCATAACTCCCTTATTATTAATCCGATTTATTTCAAACTTTCGCCATTCTGTTTCTCTTATTTTCCTGCTTTCATACAAATGTACTTATTAGAAAGATTGGATTGCCTTTTGAAGCGGGACTGCACTACTTGTAGCTACTTGCGCCCTCTATACAGCGCACAATGCCTAAGCGGTACCCGTTGGTCCCCCATGATCCTTTTTTCTTATTTTAAATTGAGAGCTGATTTGATGAGATAACCACCTGTCAGTGACCACGCTGGGAGGTCTTATCCCTCCTGGCCAAACTAGTGCAGACAGGCTTTAAGAATTCGGTTAGTGTATAGTAGAACTTGACGTCGGGCAATTTTCGCTAGAAGCAAGAGTCGTGCAGCATTGCCCTATCTAGATCTTTCTACATGCACTCTAATAAAACAAATCGCGATTTTAAAAAAGGTGGTCTTGTCCTAAATATAACGATTTTTGGGGAAATTGAGATATTAATAGCAATAGCAGCAGTAGTAGTAGTAGTAGTCGTAGAAGTAGTAGTAGTAGTAGTAGCAGGCGCGTACGCAGGGGTGTTTTGGGGTTAAACACCCCCTCAATGTTTCTGACAGTGGCGGATCCAGGGGAGGGGGGCCCGGACCCGTTAATTTTACCTTTAGAAAAAAGAAAAGACGACCCCCTGGCAAAAAAAAAGTTTTTATTTATTTTTTGCTCAAGGAAGGGAGGGGGGTGGGGATGGGTGCATTGAGTAAAAAAAAAGTACACAATACCCCCACCTCCCCCTCCCACCCGCTTATTCACCGGCCGGCTGGCTGATTCGCCGCCAAATATTTTCTCAAGAATTGGGCACAAAAAAAATGGTCATTACACCCTCCCCCTCCCACGCTTATTCACCGGCTGGCTGGTTCGCCGCCAAATATATTTCGCGGGGTATAATCCAATTTTAAAACTCCCCCTTGAAAAAAAACAACTTAAACTTGAACTTGAAAAAAACTGGTAAACTGTAGTAAACTCGTCAGCCGTTCCACCGTTATCAAACGAAATACCAACTAATGAAATTATATACCATCGATAATAAATACTCAAATCACCCATTAGCCTGAAACTAATCATTAATTAATTTGCTATTAATGGCTTACAAGGCATGTCTTCTCGCTCTTTTGAACAGCTTACTAATTAAACGATTGCTGGAACGATTAATTTTCAATTAGATTAACAAAATATGGATGGCAATGTCACAACGTCGAGAAAAGGTTTTTGTACCATGAAATATCCTCGACATTTGATTGAGTTAAAAAAAAGAAACAAATATATATAATATGAAACATAGTTATGGACAGGAAATATTCTTCTTGTCATAATGTAACGATAATTTCGTAACATATACATCTTTTATGTAGCAGGCCTTGTAGTAGTAAGTATTGTTGTTGTTGTTGTGGAATTACTATTATTGTTATTATCACCATTATTATCATTATTATTGTTAGTATTACTTTTATCAAAATTATTATTATCATTATCATTATTATATATAATCATTACTATTATTATTATTACTATTACATATTATTATTATTATTAGTAGTAGTAGTAGTTAGTAGTAGTAGTAGTAGTAGAAGTAGAAGTAGTGTTAGTAGTAGAAGCAGTAGTAATCGTAGTAGTAATAGTAGGAGTAGTATAGTAGTAGTAGTAGTAGTAGTAGTAGTAGTAGTAGTAAGTTGTAGATATAAAATTTAAAATATCATTGAAGAACGTGTTATCTGCATGTAGATTTATTGTTTAAACCAAGAAATGAATTTGACATTTGAGAACAAAAATGAATAAAGCATGAAACCTACACGGGATTCTGCATGTTCTATGCCCGCCCGGGATCCCGTCTTTACTCTTCCTTCGGTGGCACCCGCCGATGACAGAAGGAGAAGGAATGAGTTTGGGAATGCTCTGCACCATGCTGCCATCGTGGAGTCGCTTCATCTCACACTTGTGGGACATGGGCAAAGTGTAATTTAGGCCGAACCCGTCTGGACAAGTTGGCTTCGCCATCTTTGACCGATCCGATAACACAGGCAATGCTGTGAAGAATATATCATAAAATTAATTGCTAGTTGTTCTCTTCCTCCTCCTACGCCTCTTCGACTCCTACCTCCTCCTCCCTCTCCTCCTCCTTATTTCCCTCCTCTACCCCCTCCTCTTGCTCCTCCTACTCCTCTTACCCGCCCTGCTACTTCTCCCCTCCCTCCTCCTACTCATTTCCCTCCTTCTCCTCTGCTCCTTCCCTCCTTTCTCTCCTCCCATCTCCTCATCTCCTATATAACCCTTGTCAATGGTTGTGTAATAATGCCTGCACAATGTGACTACAATCGGCTCTGTACTTAAACTGTTTGTTTGACCATGGACCTAGGTCCATGGTTTGACACAGCCAGAGACAGGCAGATTTAGGCTCTGCCCAAGGCTTTTGGAATTATGATAAAGTGTCAAATTACAGTCTGTGCTTGCAGAATAACGTAGGTTTTACACCTCGCTCCTTTTTCGCTTACTTATGGTAATTTTGGAAGCCAACTATTTTTCAGCAACATTCATGCAATCATAAAAATATGACGGATATGTTAAGTCAAAATGAATACTTACCGAAGGACAAACAGGTTACGGTACCAAACAACAAGTTCCAAAATACACCTATCTTTGGGTCTTTAGCCTGTATTTAGAAAGAAATATTGATATTGTTAATATCAACAAGAACAAGAACAACAATAACAAAAACAGAAAAAATGATGATGATATTAATACGGATGATAATAGTAATACTGATAATGGTAATACTGATAATGGTAATACTGATAATGGTAATACTGATAATGGTAATACTGATAATGGTAATACTGATAATGGTAATACTGATAATGGTAATACTGATAATGGTATTACTGATAATGGTGATAATGATGATGATGATTATTACGAAGAGCAATTACCGTTACTTGTACAGCACAACCATACATGTACCACTAACGTAACATAACTGTTGAGACTGTCACATCTGTCATCAGTATTTTATATAGGTTTTCGTGGCCAATTTCTGAGTTATTCCAGCTCATTCAATTTAGCGTAAACACTTTGGTGGAGACTGTCATTAAATTTAGGAGATCGGGCTGGGGATTTTACATATTTACCTAGGGGCAAAGCAGGTTTTTTGAGACATGAAATGTTGTAAAAGGTCGTTGGGTATCAACTTGTTCAGGGCACCTCCCTGCAAAATATCTAAGTGAACAACCTTGGCAGCCATTTTCAAAAATTACCTTGAAGATTACTCTTTTAAAAACCTCATTTAACCATGTTTGAGGTATCATATAAAAGATAATTAAACTTCATACAAGATGATAACTTATGTTATAGGTTTATGGATGATTTGCATAACAATTTTGAGCAGAAATTTTGTGATTTTTTTTTATTGCCCCAAAATATCTATTGTAGAATGACTTTGGTGAAAGTCATCAGAAAATGCATCTCAACGCCACTACCGCTTTTGTGACATGCCAATTTCCCCAACCCCATCCGACACGCACACACACTCTCAAAATAAACAAGAGAAACTGGTGCAAAGCATTATTAATTTCAAAAGTACATTAAATTGGATGAATAAATCACAAATACTTCACAATACAATTAGAATCAAAAGATACAGGGAAAAGTTTGTCATTATCCGCTCTCCCTTATAATATCTGGCTTAAATCCGGATAAATAAATCTAATCTACATTTATGTGAAAGAAACCAATCATCAGGACATCACTTAGATAGACTTAGATTAAAGTAATAGACAGGATTTACACTGCGAAATATTTGTACATTCTTGATAATGGAGTTCAAAACCTGCTACCCCCCGCCCTTCCGTGTGACATGCCAATCCACCCTCCCCTAGTTAAAAACAAGAGACTGGAATGGTGCTAAGTACAATATAATTTTGAAAAATGAGTCTTAATCATTATTTTATGCCTAAATGGTTGAGAGCAAGTATGTCTGCCAATACCTTACACTGCTCGCTCCCTTCCCCTCTTTCTCTAACGTTTTACAAATTAAAGTTGATTTCTATAAGTATTCATCTTACTTAGTCATGATTGATTTGTTGGGGGACAAGAAACCAATTTAAGCGATTAGTGAAATAACATGAGATTTCGATTCATAAGACAGACAGGGTCTAAACAAGTTAAGAGATTTGCAATAAGCAGGAGCTACTAAGGGGGAAGGGGCGAGTGTGCAAGATATTTAAAAAAAAACAGTTAAAAAGATTAAATGAGGAAAAAGCAAGGAAGCTTAGGATTTGGGTATTAATTCGGTCTTTGCAGATCCAAATAACATCCCTAACAAAATGTATCATGCCACACATATCAAAACACACACAGAGTCACACTCAGTCAGTCACACACACAAACACACACCCACACACGCACGCACACACACAGACACACTTCCACGCACTCGCACACTCAGATAAATGAAAAATACACGCAGCCAAGTCATTATTACGTAATGAACATTTCTGTAAAATCGCAAATTTCCCATTTAATATCAAAATGGAATTTAAATTCAATCATAATGCCATAATGAAAGTTTGGTGCATTAACATTACAATGAATTTTTTCTCCCAAAGGACTCGGTCAGTCTGCATCTAAATGTGCTATGTGAATGTGTGTGTGACTTTGCTTCTGAAAAAAGCATATGCAATGCATCTCATTTGATACATTCAATTCATTCTCTCACTTTAATATTTTTGCGCAAGTCGATTTTTGCACTCTCGCAAACAATGCCTCCTGTTCATTCAAGTGTGAACACATACCACACAAAAATGATACCAAACGATTCGGGACATAATACTCTTTCAAAACATGTATGAAAACCTTTCGTTCATAGCTGACTTTTAAAATAAATTACAATTTTCTGAGTGGAAACTTGTATTTGACTCACACGGTATATTTTGAATTCTGGGCCTCATCTTATAAACAGTTGCGATTTATCCAAACTGAGGAGCCTAATGCTCCCTGTCCAAATAAACTCTACATTGAAATAAATTCAAAACTCTGTATAAACCGTGGCGTATATAATTATGGATTATGGCGCCAAGAGCAATCAATTAAACTGCGACCCATCACCCCCCTCACTGCCCAAATTCATCTACGTAACTGTGCAAGCGAGGGAGCAAGGGAATTCGCAAGGCAGCGCAGCGATCGAGTTGTAGTAGAGTTTCGCATTTTAAACATTGATAGGTTGTTTTATGTTCTTTCCTCCTTACGTGGTGAACAAATTAACGAAAATTGTGGAGAAATACAGTCAAGGAATTTAGCAATGCAACCCAGATATAAGATTTGTTTTCGAAAAAGTTGAAACCCATTTTAGAAATTTAATTATTTTGATGTCAAACTTGGAACCATTTGAAAACGCTGACCCCCCATAAAATATACTTATATTGGGGCGCAAAATTACGAGATCCTGTGCTACATAATTATGCGAGTCGCGACAGGGCTTTAGAAATATGTTCTTTTTCTAATGCATTTTACCTTGCGTATTGGGGCGCATGTATTCAAAAGTTGTTTTCCTTTTCGCCGCTCACCTTTATCTGTTTTACATTTTTGCGCCCCCTTTTTGCGATCTCTAAAAATGCACGTGTCCCCTGTCCCCTATAGAGATGCCACTGTCTACCAAAGAGATAGTTATCTGTAGGTTTGGGATTGATTGGAGGAATTTCTATTAAACTGGATTAATCACGATTCTTAATAAAGACACTGCACTGGACTCATTCATGTAACTGTATTTTCACTGATGATGTGCATAGGGTTATTGCAGAAAGCAATACTTGTAAATTTCAATTTGGGTCAAAGTTTATCTAGGGAGAGTGGAGGGACTCCGAGAGACACGAGCAGTATAGAGCATTGGCATGTATGTTCTCTTTTTAAAAATAAAATAATTTGACAAGACTCCTTTCCCCATTATGACGTAATTCCAAGTTTTTGACGTTACACCTCGTTATGGTAAAAATGTTATTTCGTCATACAAAATACGCTAGACAATATGTATTTAAGCACTTAGCCGCATACTCGGATATGACGTTAATCTGGCAACTTGCTGCTTGGATTTGAGGTGACGGTAGCCCAAATATCGATACGTTCAAAATAATCAGGGGATCGGGACCCTCACCCCATCGCATCTTATGGCTATGGGTGCGGGATGCGGGTGCAAGTTCTGATTCCAACCTTCAAGTATCTAGTTTTTATAGAGTGATACCAGTCTATCATTTTGAATCCAGGTATTGTATAATCTTACATATGGCTGTTTAATTAATGTATTACACAAGACAAATAATTTAGGCCCGTTGTCGAGGTAGAGGGGGAGGAAAGGCATTGACAAACATGTTTCCATGCAATTTTGACAATTAAATTTTAAATGAATTGAGAAGATTCCGAGGGGAAAAAATACGTACTGTATAAATATTGCACAAAATTTGTTCTAGGAGAGAGAAAGAGAGAAGGGGGGGGGGTGTTCACAGAAGGGGATAGGATGTAAAGTCTGAATTCCACCATCCATTATCTTCAGATTTAGACTAAAAGTCATGATTATCATCTGGATCCAGATCTTATCTATGTTTCACTCAACCGATAGCCTGCATCATTTTTGAACACTCACCATACCCTACACAACATATTGCCCCCATTCCCAAATTGCTCTTCATTTCAAAGGAGGGAGTAGGTAAGCACTATGTACATGTTTCAGACTGCAGTGCAAATCGTGTCTGTCACTTGGAATCAGGTCTTATTTCATGTATTACTTGACATATAGTCTAATTTGGTTTCTGAGAACACATAATTTATCGGTTGCTATGGATATTATCGCCATAGCAACGGTAATTAGAGAGATATATCGTTGAAATATGAAGAGACTGCATCACCTGACATCATACTTCCTATCAAAATAGTCATCTGCTTGATGATAGCGTCTATATACTCGCGACATATTCTATTTTTCATCTTACTATGTTACAATTGCTAAGGAGAAGACAGCCCTTAATTAACCAAAATTAACATTTTAGCTCGTATCAAATGTAAACTTCGAGGGCTATAACTGTTTTTTATAAAAGCAATGAACTTGAAATTTAAGTATAATATTACACATATTTAAGAAGAGTTTTTTAGAAAGTCCAAGTAAGTAAATAATTATATAAATATGGAAAAATAGATATTTTGGGGCAATTCATTTTTTTGAAAGTTTGTAAAAAATTCACAATTTGGGGTCAAAATTATAATGCAAATTATCGCCGATCCTTCTGAATATTATATCATCTTGTATTAAATTCAATTCTCTTTCATATGACTTCTTACACATTGTAAAATGAGGTTTCGTTACAAAGTAAACTCTAAAAGAGTTCAACAATAGTTTTTCCAGCAGCATATTTTCAAGGTAGTCCACCTAAAGATTGTGCCGGAGGTGCCCTGAACACGTTCACACCGAACAAATTGAGTGTCTCAAACAACCAAAAATTGGGGTTTGCCCTCTAGGTAATTTATAATTCAATTCATTCCGTCTTGCACATGTGCCATCCAAGATTCATTAAAATTCATCGGAGAAATGGAAGTAATTTCAATGAACGAAATGCTAAATTGGATGCTTAGAATGAGTTTGAATGTATGAAGGGCAGGATTACGTGATCATCTCATCATGTCATTCTGAAATGTATGCACGCTTGACGAAAAGCGTACATAACCTTAGAATTTGAATGAGAAACATGTTAATTTGATTTAATCAAACGCGAATTTGAAAGCACAAATAATGTATTTGAACTTTTTGAACAGCAAGACCGGGACCAATCAATTTCGATTAAACGGATTGGAAACTTTGCGAAATTGGCCGGGAAAAAGCTTTCTCTTCTCTTCTTTTCTTTTTAATTTTCTTCTTTTCTTCTGTTTTATTCTTCTACTCTTCCTTCCTTTATATTTTATATTTTCTTCATCCTTATTCTTCTTTCTTCTTTTAGGCCTAATGTAGATCAAATATGGACGTTCAACTGAAGAGAGCATGGAATTTGCCCAATAGACCTGTTCGTAGTTAGCACATGATAAAATGTGTATCGGATGTTCACTACGAAGACTCCAGTCTAACTCAAGCTTTTGCTTTCTTTGGCCGAAGTCGCTGTACAATTGTATTTCTTTAAACTTGAACCACACAGCTATTAGTCATTAAGTCATGAGTCACTCTTCTTTTCATCACATGAACATTCCTTTTTGTTAGCATGCCCTTCTGTTTAAGTCATTTACGATATGTTTAATTTATTTTTTTCTATTCTCTTTTTCTTGTTTGTTGCACACATTTATTCCATTGTAGTATATTCGAAATTTATCATGTATATACTTATATTGAAACGGACAACAGGTAAAATGGCAATGAATTCAAATCAGACTCATGGTGGCCATTTCACTATGATTGAGACAAAAATCTAAAATACTTACCATTTTACAGATAAATCTCCAAGGGCTTCCAAAAATGATCAAACAGCACGATGATAAATATAACCTGACGTCTTTCTCGGAAAAAAAAGTAACAACGTCGGAAACGAAGAATACAGTTGCTTAATATTACAGAAAGGCGGGAAATATTAATCGTTAGATTCAAACTGTAGGCTATAGCGATCGATCAACGGAGATCAATTGAAATCGCAGGAGACATAATGACTTGATATCTACTTTCGACAAATAGTAAATGGTAAATGATCCGTTTTTCCTTCTCTGCAGGCGGTTAGCTCGTATCAGAACGGGATCGATATGAAGAGATAGATTATAAAGGAAATACTGCCAACTGGTAGATCAAAATTATGATGACGATTGGTGGATTGAAATTATGGATATATCATGGGATAGCTCTGCAAGGGATGTAGCTAATATGATGATCGTTTGTTTTTAGTTTTTGTTTGAAAAGGCACCCGTTACTCTAGAAACTTGTTGTGTGGTAAACAGAAATTATGGGATAGCTATCAACGCCGATGATTGCTGTTTCTTTGTTCGTTTGTTTTTGCTTTTGTTTGAGAAAACGCATGTTATCTCAGAAACATTTTATCGAATTAAAGGATCGAATTAAAGGGTATCTCCTTAAGATAGCTATTAGCCCCGATATTATTTATTTGTTTATTTGTTATTGCTTTTTTTATATATAGAAAACGCACGTTATCTCAGAAACATCAACATTTTGGATCGAATTGAGGGGAAAGCTCTGTTAGTTAGGTATTAGCGCCGATGAACTTGTTTTGAGAGTGGAAAACACATAATTTTGTTTGTGAAAATGCATGTTACGCTAATAACATGCTATAAGTGGATAGAGAATTATGATATAGCTTCTTTGGAACACCTATCAGCGCCGATGATTTTTAGAGGGGTGGGGTTGTATTTTGTTATGTTTGGGAAAACACACGTTACCTTAGAAACAGATTGAGTGGATCGAAATGATTGGATAGCATTAAAAAGGATAGATAATGATAGCGTCGACCATTTTGTTGTTGTTGAAATGCACGTAATGATAGAAACAAGCTGGTATTAAGAGGCATGGTACATTAAAAAAAAACAACAGACCGTTATGCACTTTCAGACAATTAATATCGACTTTCATCACATTACCTTAATGGATATTTTCTGCATGAAAAAAGTCTGAAAAAAAACAGACCGTTATGCACTGTCAGACAATTTCATATCGACCTTCATCACATTGCCTTCATGGATATCTCCTGCATGAAAACAGTCTGAATATTTCATGAATCCATGTATAATTACAGTAATACGTCACGCTTTGATGCTCTTGCCTTGGTAGGATAATGGATGTAATCGTTTTTTTTCTCTCTCTCTCTCTCTCACACACACACACACACGCACTCGCGCGCTCTCTCTCTCTGTATCGGTTATCTATCTATCTATACATCTTTAATTATTGTAGGTGCTAATCTACATGGAAACTGACCCGGGCTCTCATGCTTCGTATCAGAGTCAATTTCAAATTACGCTTCCCATCTCCATTCGATCGCCAATTAAACATCACAATGTTGATTTAGTTCAATGGCCTTTATGAGTTGATTCCCAGCGAACAACTGACGTACAAACTTTGCTTTACGAACCATTCCATCTTCCCAAATTACAAAAGTGTGAACCAAGCTACAAAAACGAGTACGTTGAAAAATTGTAAGTCTCCTCCGGGTCCTATCTCTTTAGAAACTCCATGCTGTCACAAAGTTATTTCGCCCCCTTCTAGACCATAACACAAGATGGCGCTATTTAATTAAATCAGCACTAACATATTTATCTACATTTCTCTCTTCGAAAACTTCGTAACGTACCACGAGCGGGTTTGTCAGAATAGCGCAAAAAAAGGGACAGGGATGTGTAATCTAACATGATATCATTATCTTCCCCTTTATTTGTTGTTGGTTTTTTAAGAAGAAGAAGAAATATACACGCATATTATGCGAGTGTATATACGTAAATTTGAATTAAATTTATTTTTTTAATAGTATTCGGCAATAATGGTCATAAACTGACGGACTTGCCTAAATTAAACAACAACAACAACATCTCTCTCGGTCTCTCTCTCTCTCTCTCTCTGTCTATCTCACTGTCTGTCTTTACCTTCTTCCTAACTAAATTTTGAATAAAATTATTCCCCAGAGAGTTTCGAAGTTCGGATTGTACGCACATTGTGTGCGACCAAGCCGGACTCAAATAACAGGAAGAGTTCTTCATTTACAGAAGATCTGGGAAAAAATAACAAATTCACTCTCCCTAAAGCGCACAAACCTACATCATCGATACATTTACACGAAGAAGAAAAATAGTTGATGAAAAGTTGATATTTCAGAATGACCTTTTTAAAAGTTTGCTCATACAGTTGTCTACTCTAATATCACGCGATGTTAACCGAAATATCCGCGACAATAGGAAGTGATAATAAATTTTGTAGACTTTTTTTCTTTTTTTAACGACTAAGATTATAAGGGCCGTCACACTACCGATTTTTTTTTGTTTTGCAGATGTTTCTGCATTTATTGATAAATCAAATACAAAACATTCAAATAACAATTGATTTACACAAAGAGTGACAACTGAAATACACACACACAAAAATGCATATAATATATATATATATATATATATATATATATATATATATATATAATATATATATATATATATAATATATGTATATATATATATAATCACAGAATCAAGATAAATGAAGAGGCCAACTATCATAAGCATGAATGCTTGAGTAGATAGCAGCCGAAGAAATGAAGAAACGAACATGCAACATTAGCAAAAGTAGAATTCTCGACGAAGAGATTCCCGGAGACTGGACAGAACGAACAATGATCTCAAAACGTCTTCAAAACGACTTTATGACTGACCCAGAGCGAATGCTGAACAAAATGCCAACGATCTGTTAATGAACCGCTAACGAGCTGTACGAAAGCTCTCCGTGTGGGCTACAAATTAGAATCTAAAGTTTCAAAATAAATGGAAAAATGATTTGCCCGGTGGGCCCTAATGCCTTAGAGTTTTATAACAATTTTTTTAACTAGGTAATTTTTTTTAAAGCTTTGTCCAACGTAATCCTGCCTAAATAAGGGGATATGTAGTCTTTTTTTAACATAACATATAGAAGGTTTTCTTATCCAAAATATTAATTTGTTCAATTCAAAGTGTGCCTTCTCCTGCACCTGCGCTCCAATGCAACGTTTATGGCAAGCCATGTGTGTGTATTGGGTTTTTACAGACGTGTATCAATCAGATATGATTATTTACGTCCGGGGACCGACCTTTAACGTCACCATCCGAAAGACGCGATTCAGTTTCGAACCTGCGTCCTCGGCTGAATCAGTTTGTAACTTCCACTGTTAGCTGGATTACAGGCGCACGCCACAACGCCTAGCCATAGGGAAAACAACTAAATATATTCGATCCCTGCATATATGGTATGGCAAGCCATAGGGTAAACAACTAAATATATTCGTTCCCTGCAAAATATATGGGTCATTATCAAAATATATTCAATGTTTATAAAGAAAAATATGTGCCCAATTAAAATATATTTGATGTTTATAAGAAATATATGCATTATTGAAATATTCTATGTTTATAAATAAATATATGCGCTTTTGAAATATATGTGAGTAAAAATATATGCGATGTTTAAAAATATTATGTACGCTATTAAGATATGTCAGATGTTGATAAAAATGAATGCGTCATCAAAATATATTCGATGTTTTTATAAAAACACATGCTTTATTAATTTATGCGATATAGTTCGAAAAAATTATATGTAAAAAAAAACATATGTTTCAGTTTTAACCCAAGAGACTTATCGCGACTCTAAATACAATTCATAAGCCGTTGATGTGTTTTCTTGTTTCCTGCATAAATCGTCTGCAAATTGATTAGTGTTGAACCTTTGGTCATCTAAATCATAACAAAAAACGACTATTGTCTATCAAAAAATTCAATTATTGGATTAAAGCCTAGGAGAATTATGATAGGGGACAGGAGATCCCCTTGGAAGGTGCCATCTTTTAAACTAAACTGTTGTGAATTCCACTGATCAGTCGAACCAAAGCCGTTAAGGTAAGAGTACAAATTCATGATATAATTGAGGAATATTATTGCGAGTAAGAATGAGGATAATAAGATCATGGGAAACTAAGCCAAAAGCATCTTCAATATCAAACCAGGTAAAATGTAATCCATCCAGTTACTACAACTTTTATTCAATATTACCACCTGAATATATTTGTGTATTAACCTTATTAAAGCTGAGCTGTTTGGAAGAACTCCATTCAGGGGAAGGGTGTGTCAACCTCACCCACTTAAATATTTTGGCAAGACTATTCACTATAAATCGACAGCAGTTAATGTTGTGATGAAACAGTTGCAATATTGGCACTGGTCTCTAAAATGTCTAAAATGCTCAGAGATATAAGAACACTAATCTTAGATGGATCATATAGATTCCTGTAATTTATTGTCTTGCGCAAAGAATGCGTATTCAAGACCAAAGGATCCAAATATGGCATCCGTCCATCTCGGCTTTAATAATGTTAATACAAAAGATTATGTTAAGGTTGTAATATTAAAAGAAAGATTTTTTGTTTGTAACTGGATAGAATAAAATTCTGTCGTAAAAGTCCATCGCAAAATTTTACATGTAAGACCCTCTCTGACAAATAAGTCCGACTTGGGTTCCTTGCGCTCCTTATAGGCAGGGTTTTATGTTATCCTTTATTTTCTTCATACTCCTGGCGGTGTTTCACAAAGACTAAGATCGACTTTAAGTTGGATTTAACTATGGCAGGCCGTTCATGCCACTGGTTGCTCTCACCATTTGTCTCTCAATTATGATCTTTAGATAATATCTTTTTCTTCAATAATGAATTATCAAGATATAAATTCTGTAGGTTTGTGACCATGATTTTTACGTCCCTTGAGAGACAAATGCCAGTAAACGGTGAGTGCAAACAGTGACATGAATGGCCTGCCATAGTTAATTCCAACTTAAAGTCGATCTTAGTCTTTGTGAAACGGGTCCCTGAACTTTTTACATATAGAAAGCCAGTTTAAAGTTTTTTAAAGGTTGAATGTATACATTCTTCCTATACGTAAATTATTTTTTCAAGACAGAGTGATTGGTTCGACTTGAATCTTTACAAGCGAGAATCATGTATTCAATCAATAACTGGACTTAATGCAATAAGAAATACTTGTATTCCATTTTAAATTATATGAATGTACAAAACATAAAATCTTTTCACTGCAAATGAATCGACATTTTTACAAAGGAACCCTTGCATTGACATTTGTATCGACTGATTTAATGATTGTGAAAAGCTTTGAATGATCAATTTGTCATTCATGACTTTCATCTTGATCGTTGGATAAGATATCTAACTTTGATGCCTTGCTTTTCTGGCATTCTAAATGTACCATGGATGCAATACTGTTTCTCCTTGCCAAGCCATGTATATGTATGTGCAATATTATGTTTTCTTATTTTTAGAATGTGTAGATATTGCCAATGTATTATAGCTATTGTTCTACGGTTTTTCCACATTATTACCACATTACCACATCCTAAGGCTAAGGAGGGGGATTTAGTCAAGTCTTTTTTTTTTACTGCGGAAAACATTCCTCCCACTCATGTATGCGCATTTCCTGTTATGTTGAAGTTACTATGGGTGCGTTTATGCTCAACTTTTTCAGGCCAGAATGAGGCTTTTGTTCAAAACATGGTTGCGTCCTTTCTCATTTTCGTATAAACGCCGATCGTAAACTCACAAAAGGTGCGTTTTTGGATCGGCGTTTCTCCATAAGGACGATTATGGGAAAGCATAAACGCACACTCATTTGTAAACGCGTTTAAATGACGTCATAATAAACGTAGCATGCGCAGTGCAGGTTTGCGAATCCAGCTGCAGAGCCCGAATTTGCTTGAAAGAGCCGGAGAAGGGAAGCATAAACAGTAACCCGTGGAACTGCGTTTACGATGAGCGCTTACGATGAGTATTTCAAAACCCTCATTCTGCCTTCAAAATCGAGCATAAACGCACCCTATGTAAGCATTCATGGCAGAGTGAGTCATATCTGTCCCCCAGCCGAAAAATATATGAGAAAATAAAAGTTGATTAATAATGCTAAATATATTACTCATTGCGGATGTAGTATCGAAAATAATATCGCTAGTGATATTCGTTCGTCTCGCAATGTGGTCAATAAGGAATCTAAAAGATCTCGACACCCTTGCTTACATTAGTTTTTATCACCTGACGAAGTGTTGCAGCGGCGCACGAAACGTCGATAAAAGTTGATTGGTGCGAGTTTAAGGTAACTCTAATAAACAATATGAATATATACAGTTTTCAGTTTATTTTAAGAGATGATATGACATTTAATTACATGTAACAAAGATTGAATTTGGGTTTGGGAATTAGGAAAGCAAGGTCTCCTTTAATTAAATAAATTGGGATACTGGTATCATTTATCTCAGTGTAGATAGAAAATAATCTTTAATTAGTGTGCTAACAATTTAAAGAGGTTTTATTCTAGCCTGTCCCAATTGTTATTTCGTTTTTTTTCTCTCTCTCTCCTTTTTTTTCTATAGTAACTGGAGTCTGGCCAGTTTGTGTATGTGGGATTTTTGTGTTCAATCGTTTTAACAATCACCCATTTGTATGCTAGCTTTAAACAAATTGTAGTTGGAATCTCGTATTTCGCAAGGTTTATAGCCGTTTGGTTTACAACCAGTTCGTCTACTACCCATTTGGTCTATTCCCATATTGTATAGATGATTATTATTATTTATGATTAAATGATTATTAGACCATATGAATAGTATACAAAATGGGCATAAGTCAAACTGGGAATTAGACCGACTGCCAATTAGACCAAATGATAAGAAGAAGAAATGATATGAGACCATGTGGATAGTAGACGGGCTTGGTGTAGACCAATTGGGTAGTAGACAAACTGGGAATTACACCGAATGCCAATTAGACCAAATGATAAGAAGAAGAAATGATTATGAGACCATGAGGATAGTAGACGGGCTTGGTGTAGACCATACGGGAATAGACTAATTGGGTAATAGACGAGCTGGTTGTAGACCAAATGGCAATTCACCTTTCGCAAGGACATCGATACTTGTTTATAATATGATGAAAATTTCCACCATGAGCGTACTTTCATTATGTAGTCTTGCACAATCATTCTACCAAAGGAGATTATAAGATAAGAGTTTCAAACTATTCTGGACATGCAATAGCACACTAAAGGTTGTACATAGTCATTTGCAGATTTGTGAACTTATGCTGTGATGATATTGAGAATATGGATATTAAAATTGTTTTTGAAAATTGTGGTACATGGATGATGTTATAGATATCATGAGCAATCATGACGTTTGTACATTAGAGGCTGGAAACTTTTTGTGCTTAGAAACACTCTCTCTTTCTCTCTCTCTCTCTCTTCCACTCTTTCTCTTTCTCTTATCTTTCTTTCTCTTCCTCTCTCTGTCCCAATCTTGCTCTCCTTCTCTCCCCACTCTCCTACTCACACCAATCCCATGTATTGGGTGGAAAGGCAGATACTGAAAGGGGGAGAAAATGCAATCAATCATAATAAGAATAACACCTACATGGTAACCAATTAAAGCACACTTTTTTTGCAATGGTGTAGAACTGGATAGATTATTACATTTCATTGTGACGAATGAAGAATAAAGGTAACCCAAACTATAATTGAGGAATAGTAATTTGTTTGGGTTTATTTTTTAAGAAAGAAAAACTAGATAATGAAAAGAAAATTTCAACAAGTCCCGGGTTAGCTTTAAAAACAAAAGTCTGAATTTTTAGATATTGATTCAGTTAAACTAATGTCATCATACACAAAAATGTTCACATTTATTACCCCCGCCCACCCCGTTCGAGATTTCTCCTCCTCCTCCCCGGCTGCTTCTTCTTCTTCTTTTTCTTCTTCTTCTTCTTCTTCTTCTTCTTCTTCTTCTTCTTCTTCTTCTTCTTCTTCTTCTTCTTCTTCTTCTTCTTCTTCTTCTTCTTCTTCTCCTTTTTCTTCTCCTTGTTATTAAGCACATCTGGCAAACCTGAAAGATTAGATCAACGAGCTTATGGAGTTATAGTTTTTCGATTAGGTTCTGATTGGACGGAAGTGTGGTGACGCAAGGTAATAGGGGTCGGTCAGTTTGCCTCGTCCAGTACTCCGCTAGTCTGTTTACCGTACCAACCACTGAAAATAACACTGGAATAACATTCATTGTGACTTGCCTATTTTAGTTGTAGGCCTATTGGGCAAACCAAATCTCAATATGCCGATGTACACCTACATAATATATGTTAAAGGTACTATGTCCCATTTGCAGGCCAACAAATTAAAAGGTTAAATTCCAACGGCATTTGAAAGACAATACTAATTTAGAACTTCTAAAACGAAAGGGCTTGAAAATGTCTTTTAGTGAGAAAATAACGACCGTTAGTTGTCGAATCGACTTAAGTGATTCCAATCACCTAAGTAATAGTCTGATTTTCAGACCATTGTACCGAATGGTCGTACGTTTTGTGCTGCACAAAGATTCAATCAGTTTAATTTTGGCCATTACAAGTAGTGGGTTATTGATGTAGACAAATGCTCATGTACCTGTTACAACTCATGTTATGTATGTTATTGCCAAAGAAAACAGATGTCAGTCAGTCACTCGATAGTGTCTGACAGTGAAGTCTAGAAAGTAAACGGGTTTCCTTGCATAATTTGAATATTAGGACACTGCTAATGTTTAAATTTCACAGATAGGACATACATGACATATTCATAATTCCTGCAAAGTTCTACAGAATTTGATGTTGGCTGCAAAAGGGACATAGTATCTTTAAAGGCTATTTAATCTACCAAATGGTTGATTGATATCATACCTCTAGGCTGTTTGTTTTTTCTTTTTAAGTTTGGTGTCTTCATTAAATTTCGTTCCGTAGCCATTTAGGCAGTCGCTGGTCGTCAGACCAATGATTTGTCACAAGTTCGATATTTTTTAAAAATTTGTCTGGTTTTCCAGTTTTGATTTCCCAGAATATCACCCGAGCTCTATTCTTATCTCATAACGCATGGTCTGAACGCCCTGGAGTTTTAGCCGCCTCCAGCTTTGCTTTTGACACATCTATTGTCTGTACATGTAGGGCTGTAGGCCGTTATCAAACTGTTTAGGCTTGCCTCATCAAAGGGGTCAAAAATGAAGTTTGCGGTCAAAGACTAGTATCGACACGGAAAATGCGCATGCGTTGTGGGCGCTATTTATTGAAGATTGGGTTTCCCCGATCATCAACGATTGTGCAATGCTGGTTGGTCGTGCATATCGGGCAGATATAGTAGGCCTATATATAGCTTTGTGAACCATAACAGTTTTCAGGCCATTTCTGGAGACGGACGGATTCGGAAGACGGGAATCATTTGTTTGGCGAAAAAAAATCAAGCTTTTCTATCCGTAAACTGATCAATAATGCCTGAAAATCTATATTAATCTTGTGCATTATTTTGTTCATCGCATCGATTCCTCATCACTTATCAGACCATGGAGACGATGCTATTTTTTGGCATCGTGCTTATTGGATGCTTTTCATCAGGCAGCGGATCAGTTTCAAGCACATCGCGATTTTGTGTGATAGAAAATCGAGTGGGGAGCAGTGAGGTTGGGGGCCAACGCCTGCTTGCATTCAGATCAAATGCTGCAGCTTCTCCAGTTTCCGTGCAAGTGAGCTACGGAGGTGCGGATTCCTCCTCGGCTGGGTGGAACTCGTGGAAGAATCTTGGAGCTCCGTCGGACAGTCCGCCGCTGTCCAACCCATCGTGCGGATTCACAGAACGAAATCAAACCCAGGTTTGTCTCTTTTATTATCTTTTCCATTCATTGAATAATCATTTTCTATCATGAAACAGTTGAAGGGGGGTGTCACAAGTTAAGGAGATGGTAAAAGAATAAAAAGGTGACAGCCCCTTCTTCTTCTTCTCCTTCTTCTTTTTCTTCTTCTTCTTCTTCTTCTCCTCCTCCATCTTTGTCTTCTCCTTCCTTTCTCCCTTTTCCTTTTCTTTTTTTCCTTCTTCTTCTTCTTCTTCTTCTTCTTCTTCTCCTTCTTCTTCTTCAAGTTCTCATTTTACTTGAGAATTTAGCTAACGTTAATAAACCATGAGAGGTTCGATCAACGAGCTTTGCAGAGTTATTTTCCTACATCTTATGGCATAAAGGTAAGTCCCGTTTGCAGGCCAACAAAAATGAAAGATAATACTAATTTAGAACTTCCCTCAAAACGAAAGGGCTTTAAAATGTCTTTTTGTGGGAAAATAACGACCGTTAGTTGTCGAATCGACCTGAGGGATTGCAATCCTTCTAGTAAATAGTCTGATTTTCAGACCCTTGTACCGAATGGTGTACGTTTTGTGCTGAAAAAAAAATTCAATCAGTTTATTTTGGTCATTAAAAGAAGTGGGTTATTGATGTAGACAAATGCTCATGTACCCTTTACAGCTCATTTTATGTATGTTATTACCAAAGAAAAAATGAAGTCAGACAGTGAAGTCTAAAAGATAACGGGTTTCCTTGCATAATTTGAATACTAGGACACTGCTAACGTTTAAATTCCACAGATCAGATATAGGACATACGTGACATATTCATAATTCCTGCAAAGTTCTGCAGAATTTGATGTTGGCTGCAAATGGGACATAGTACCTTTAATGGATGAATCATTATTATGATTACTATTATTATTATTACCGAAGCCTGCCTGCAAATTGTAATTTATTGATTTATAAATGGTAATCAGTCAAACCTGACTGTTCCATCGCTCTCATTTTATTTACAAGGTTAATTCCAAGTACAAAAAACAACAACAAAACAACAATTTTGTTTACTATCCACTGTGGTCTAATAATATTTTTATCATAAATGATAATAATCATTAAATGATTATTGGACCTTATGGATAGTAGACGAAATGGGCATTAGACAAACTGGGAGTGAGACTAACTGCTTATAAGACTAATTGAACAATATACCAAATAGGTAGTAGACTTATTGGAGAATAGAACAAATGGAAATTAGACCAACTGGCTACTAGCCTTAATGGTCATTAGACCAGAATGATAAGTAGACAAAATGATTATTAGACCACGTGGATAGTAGACGGGCTGGGTGTAGACCATTTGGGAATGGACTAATTGGGTAGTAGACGAATAGGTTGTGGACCAAACAAGTCACCGTGCATTTAAATCATGATATATATATATATATATATATATATATATATAACTTGACATGGATGACTCTTGAAAGGTAAATTGTTTATTTCCAATTTATGGGATCTAAAGTATATATTTAGTTAATTGATAAAGATATTGAATACTTGATTGATAATGGTTGTCATGTAATGAAAACGTTAAAACCAAATTGTATATCAACAAAAAGATAAAAGATATAAAAGAATGCTTAAAAAAAATATATAAACAAAACAATAGGAAAGATCTTATCTAACAAACAATTAATTGAATTAATAATTACATGTTCATTCTGGAACGAATTTTTAGATATTGTGTGAATTTTAATTTGAAATGTGAACCAAAAAACGTCTACATTTTGTTTTTATGTATGTTTTGGAGTTTTGGAGAGTTCTAAAATACATGTATATTATATACATACATACATATATATATATATATATACCATTGAAATAATATGATTTACTGATTGTTCCCAATCTGTTGAGGACGACAAAACTAAACTGACTATTGATATCATGATTATTAATGTTTAACACACAAGTGAATAATGCCTTTGTAATGATCTATATCTGAGTTTTATCTTGTATGTACATGGAGCAAAAAGGACAAGTTGTTTTGATCTTTGATCAAGTCAGCATTTTCAAGTTCACTGCTCCCAACCAAGTCCAATATTTTGTGTAACTGTTTCTGACTGTATCAAGCAGATAGGCCGTCAAAAGCTTGAATCAGATAAAACATCAAGTAAAATTATATTTTTACAACAATTTATTTTCACAATTCCATATTCAGTGATGTTTCGTAGTATATTGGACAAAGATTTCTACCCATGTCTTGATCAAGTAATACAATGCCCTCGCACTATTATCATTCTAATGTAGATCTTTGTGCAAGCGTCCGATGGACAGGTCTACTCGGTAATTCAAGACACCCTCAATTTTTTGAACTTCTCCACGTGGAAGAAAGTCGGTTCCAACTCCATACCGGCCAGCTTGCCCAAGCGATCCATGCTCGTTGATTCAGTATCTGCAGTCTGGTATCGCAAGCAACTAATGGTTTTTGCTCGCTCGATCAGTACCTCTTCAAGGCTGTATTGGTGTAAAGGTATGTACATTATAGAGAATGGGTAACCTGATGATAACAATAGTGATGATGACGCTGACGCTGATGATGATAATGATGATGATAATAATCATAATAAGAAGAAGAATGATACTTATAATGATAATAATAACAATAAGTATGATAAATGATTGGGTCTTCTATTTACGCAGGGTAGCCACTTCAATATTAAAGGGAGTGTAGCATGGCAAATACTGGTTAACGCCATCTACGTCTTCTTTTGGACAACCGCACGTAAACGAATGAACTTGATTAACGGTAGTCAGCGACTTAATCTCTACTTGGTCAGCGCGCTAGCGTTCGCGAAACAGACCGAAGTTCTCCTCACGCTTTGGTTTCGCGTATGTTGCACGCACGTGAATGCTGCGGTCGCGTCGTCCGTAGTCGTATTATACCCGATTGGCCCCGAGTAGGGCCACTGGAAAGACACATAGTCTCGTCATGCTACACTCCCTTTAATACTACTCTTCCTGCAGGTCCTGTAATTTGTATTACGCCCGCATTGCCGGGAACATATTTACACCTGGGTGGAGAGTGGCAAATGTGGATTAATGTCTTGCCAAACGACATTGGTGCCGGGGTGAGATTCGAACCCTCAACCTTTGGATTGAGAGTCAAGTGAATGAACCACTATACCGCAACACCTGATAGTGGTGGATTAAGAGGGAGGGGATGCAACCGGCACATGAAAACAATTGCGGATGTTTATTTCACGACTGGCTTCATACGTATCTTTAATATAATTGGTTTTATTACAGAATTACAGTAACTTGTACAAAATAAAGAGTTTGGCACAGACAAAGTGAAAGCATGCACAGAGAAACCTGCTTTAGCGAATATACCTGTATATATAAAGACCACATGTTTTTTATTTTTTCTTGAACATTATTCCCTATTAAAACCAGTACTGTAACCTGCCTATAAAGATAACCTGCCTACAAATACTTTTTTTTTTCTTGTTGTCCCTCTTGAGCAGCCACTATACCAAGGCTTTCACTGTAACCTAGTTTGCCTTTAAGAATTAATACAACCAAGTGAGGTCAAAGGTCATATTATCACTGTTTTTTCAGTATGGTTTTTATTATTATCAACATTACTCCATTTTAATTGTCACAGTCGCAGGTGCAATTTTAACAGGTTTTGAGAATGTATTAGTAATTTTGGAAATCTGTTACAGTCTTTGGGGTCTCGAGATATGGCTTCGAGAAAATGGGAAAAATATTTTAATAAAATTGATTTTTACTTTATTGCCATTAACCGTGATGGTAAAAGAGGGGCAGGAGTTGGTTTGTATATGTGATTATATGTTTAAAGTTTAAAAGGAGACTTGATCTACATTTTCAACAATCATTTTGAGAGTTTTTTTATTGTAACTTTTGATTTGTGACAGTGATGAATGTTAATATGGGGAGTAGCCTTGACATGACAATGGCCTTTGCTACTCCCTCACATCCACTTCATCACAGTGTTATACAAATCTTTCTCATACGTATCATTTATTTATTTTGTTATTATTATTAGGTATTTGGCATCACCTGTGCCTACGTGGCGACAAGCTACCTGAATTACTGTAACCCTCGGGTCTCTCCTCCCAGCATAACTGATTAGGGGTGTG
The DNA here is from genome assembly GCA_037976565.1 of Mesocentrotus franciscanus. Classification (NCBI taxonomy): domain Eukaryota; kingdom Metazoa; phylum Echinodermata; class Echinoidea; order Camarodonta; family Strongylocentrotidae; genus Mesocentrotus; species Mesocentrotus franciscanus. The sequence continues at coordinate 10,475,551 of CP137678.1, forward strand.
CAGGTGGACCACTACACTGGGGTTTCCCCCTACTCTTATACGAATAGTGCAGCAAGTTCTTAAAGTTCACAGGTGTTGTATCCCTTCTACAAGGCCGGGCTTCATTTAACGTCCTATCAGAGGGACTGGGTGTTTTCTACTGCAACATAGCATGCGTCTATGAAACATGGGAGGGGCGTGTTAACACGCAACACAAGCTTCAGTCATCCGCCTGGGCTGGATTTGACCCCATGATCTTTCAATAGACAGGCAGAGGATTTTACCGACTGAACCAACTCGCTTTCTCTTGTTTTCTGTTCTTTTAAAACTGTTTATTTCTGCAAACATTGTAGTTTTTAACAGATGTGAAATAAATGTACATGTGTGTTTGAATTTTGAAATTGAATAGGCACTTCAACCAGCTGTACTTGGGGTCTTGTATCCGGTACTGCGCTCCTTGGAACAGATGCTACGCTGATCAAGAATCCTTTCACAGCCAAGTACGAAGGATTCATGATAGGACCTAAAGGGACGATTCAACGGACATGGCAGCACGCCAGTGGCAACAGCTTTGCAGCCTGGAAAGCAATGGCTTGTGAGAACAACTTTTTTTTTATTGCGAATTATTTTCCCGAGGGGGAGGGGGGTCAGTTAAATACATTGCTGTACACACGCGCGACCAAAAAAATGTGTTGAAATGGTGGTTTTCGGTCGTTAAGGCGCGTGATGCATTTATGGCGTCAAATAGGCCAAAAATCAGGGAGAAGGATGTTTGTTGAGTTTTTAAAATTGCATTTTGGGTACCCTCTTTGGCCTAGAGATTTAATTGAGGAAGGCCTTGTATATCGTATGTTCTTGGGGTTAAACGTGTTTAGGGGGTGAATTTTGTCGAGAAAAGGTGCGGAAAAACGTGAAAAGGGTGTGATTTTGACCAATGCCAATGGATAAAACTTGTTTAGTGGGGTTTTGGAAAAACTTTTTGTCATGCGCACGTGTATAATAAGTTCCGACTGCCTCCCCCCTCGGTCGGATAATATTGAAATTCTCACTCTCATAACTTTGCATGAATGTTCACCGGGCTCCAATGCATGGCCAATGTTATGGTACAGATGCAAGGTGCACCATGTATCGCTATTGATATTTACCAATACCGAAATCATGCTTACTTCGTGAAGAGTAGTGATTTTGACAAGCTATAAGCTTGCTAAAGGCTTGCCTGACTAGTATACAAATAATACACAGCAGTGAGGGCATTAGTAAGAATTACCCACACAAGGTACCTTTGGAACAGTCTAATGCCCGAGGCGATAGCCGAGGGTGTTTGGACTGTTTTGAAGGTACCGAGTGTGGGAAATTTTACTAATGCCCGAACAAAATGATGTGTGTTAATTATTTGTTTCATAAATGATGTTTTATAACATGATTTTACTAATGACCAGTCATTAGCATTTGCTTATGACCGGTCATTAGTAAAATTACGTGTTAGGCAATATAAATGCTTGGTCACGTGTACGCTCTCAACCAATCATATTATCAACTAATGTATGCAAAGTGGAATAAAAACATTAGAGATACTATTATACATAGCAGGTGAATTACATGTACATAAGTTACACATAGCTTGAAATACATTAGTAAATCGGTCTATTTAAAGCCATACTGTACTAGAAGCAGTATTGCAAAATCCTCTCTAGTGCCATCTCAGGTCAGCTGTAGCAGTATGGTCCCGTCATTCGCTGCTTCCCTGGCTTCGCTGTTGGTTCTCGCGTCGGGTCCTCTGTCTGCGAAGTGGATATTAGGTAAAAGGTTAATTTTAAGCACTGTTGGAAAGTTGACCGTGAGATGGAGTTGTGAAATAAACAGTACGCTAAGGCTGAAAGTTCATCAGTTCAGTATCACTTTAAACAAGAACCTCATCCCCCCTCCTTTTTTTCCAGCTTCACCTACCTTCTCTGTTGTCTCCAGACCTGTCGCTCAAGTAATGGGCTACAACATTTTTAACGGCAAGATCATGATTGGGGGAATCGGAGTGGATAACTTCGTACACAGGTGGGCATGTCCGTAACATCAAAGAGATATCCCACCTTAATCGAAAACTACTCTAAAAGAAAGCATGATATATATTTTTTTGTACAAAACAAATATGTACTCTTTGGAGGCACATATTTGCATTGCTACATTGTAAATGCATAGATTGTTCCTCTTTGGCAAAACTATAATTGTAAATGATCAAATTCAGGTCTATATTAAAGATTGATGTACATTTACACAACCCATCTCATTCCAATTCTCGCTCGTCTACGGACCCTTTTCTGCTTCCATGTACCATTCCATAAAGACTCGTTGCAAAGCTGGGGATGGCATATTTACTGGAACTGCATCTATACAAATGGAACAATATCCCATCTTTCATCAAATCAGCTAATTCTACAGACCGATTTAAGAACTTCTTGAAAACATAATTCTTGAAAACAGGGAGATGTGAGTTGGTGTAGCGCCTGTAAACACGTCTGTAAAACCCAATTACACACACACACATCTCTTCCCAGTATAGTTAAACCTCCTTTCATTTAATTCATTTTATTTGTACTTTTTTTAAAAGGTTGAATTCAACCATCATACATGATATATTTTGTAATTACACGCTGTGATGTGGTTGTACTGTGTAGAGCGTACTGAATGCTAGTTAATATCATTGTTATTATTATTAAATATATTTTCTGTGTGTGATTGCGATAACCAGGTGCGCCCAGGCTACCTGTGACACAGTGGACAATCCTTGGAGTTACTGCACATGGGGATCGTGGCATCAGACAGGGAAGAAGATTCCATTTGACCATGGAGGGTGCAAAACAATTTAGTCATGAGCAGGAATGTACACTTTGGGGTCGAGATCTTTGCAGTCCAAGAAACGACTGGGCAGTGAGTATATCCATAGACCTAAGGGGCAGTGAGTATATCCATAGACCTAAGATTCTCTCTTTTGTAGGCCGGGATACAGCCCATGAGACCAATTTAATAAGCCAAATTTAATTAGCCGACGAGACATAGAGCAGCAGACGATATGTCAGGCCACAAGACCGAAAGCATCCACTTGAGTGCTAAACCAACGATGCCGGTCTCGTGAGCCTTCTGAAAATGTATAGGGTTCACTAGGATCTAGACTAACGTCCCACAAGACCGACATCCAACAAGACCAACATAAGACTATCTTGCCTTATTTCTTTTTTCTTGTTGTTGTTGTTGTGTGTTTTTTTAGGTGGGGCGCTCTTTTAGGTTGTCCGTCTCATGAGCTGTCATGTGGGTGGTGGTCTCGTGAACATTTTGGAATTTTCTTCTTTTCTATATTCTGATATGTACTTTGGTCTGTTTGTCTAAAAGGCTGTTGGTCTAGTGAACCTTTTTTCAGTATTGGTCATTTGGGCTGTTGGTCTGCTGCAGCGTTTTCGAAATTTATAAGCAGGATGATTGAGATTCGGGCTGGATGCCATATGGAAACATTGTGTCATCCGCTCAATCTGACTTGCGTGCATAGAACAAATAAGCATTGTTGCAAGAAAAGTGAAATTTTCTTTAAATTTCGTTTCTTTCCAGCATTGGGGTGCCCGGGAGTCACTTGGGTAACCTTTCAAAAAGTATAATATAAAAAAAACATAGTAATCCAGTCTCTTTTTGCGTTGGAGAAGATCAAAATAGCGAGTTTCAATTGCACTTCGGCCGCTCTCGCAAGCCCTCACTCGTTCCATTGAGGTCAGGCGGCTGTGGGGTGAGAGCAGCAAATGAATATTCTAATCGTTAGCTTTCTTCTGGTATTAAACTGGTTTTGATTGGTTGTATATTGTTGTCAGAATTTACCCATTTACATAATGGAACTACCTGCCCGATGAAGCCAGTGGCCCGTGACCCCTGCCCTCAACACTGTGTGGGAGTTAGTTTGTGGTCAACTTCTTCTTTATGAGACAAATCCCAGCAAACGTTTCCATATGTACATCAGCCAGCAGTTCTCACAGGACCAAGATTGGTACAACCTCGGTAGGACTATTTCTCTCCTGCAGACACAATGAATTGGTGATAAATTATGATAAAGAACATAAAAGACATGATATTTCTGATGTAAGATTATTAATGAATCAGATCCCTTTAAGTTGTTCCCAAACAATAAAATTTCTTGGGGTAACCTTAGACGACGAACTATCTCTCAATAACCATCGTTCCACTATAACTAGCAAGATCTCAAAACTGTAGGAATTCTTTGTAAACTTCGTGATTTTTGCCAAAAGGAAATGTTTATGCATTATAATTGTCTAGCCTTACCTTATCTTCAATATTGTAATATTATTTGGGCGAATGTTAGAACAACGAAATTGGAACCGTTACACAAATTACAAAAGAAAATTTTGAGAATATGCCCAAATTCTTCCTTTAGATCACATTGCGACCATTATTCTTCCGTTTAAAAACCCTAAATATATATGATATACATAGATTTCAAATAGCATTAGTAATGTTTCGTACAATCCATAATATTATTCCTTGCAATGTTTCCCAAATGTTCACCATAAATAGATCGGTCCATAATCACAGTACTCGCTCAAGTAATAAATTTCATTATCCCAAAGTTAAAACACAGATTTTACTTAACTCATTAAGACACAGTGGTCCACGCGTGGAATAATCTTTCAGAGGAATTAAAGAGTTCAACAAATATAACTTCATTTAAAGCAAAGTTGAAAAGGGTATTTATTGATGATTATTCAAATTAAGTTTTTTTCCATTAAATGTAAAATTACCATTACCCCCCACCCTCCCTGTATGATTGCTGGTGTTTGTCGGTGTATTGTGTTACTGATTAATCTGCATAATTTTTATTTTGTTATTGCTATTGTTTATACCATGTATTTTTCCTTTACTGGGAACTACTCCATTCAAGTTTTTATAAACTTTTTGTAGTTTACGTTTTTCTCTTACTATGTATATTTTGCCATTTTGCATATATTATATTATTGTTTTCATGCTTGAGAAGAATTAATAAATTGAACTGAACTGAACTGACATTTTTTGAAGGCTTTGGGTGGTAACCGCATTGCTTAGTGGTGAAAGTACACAATACACAAGCTTACTTCGAATCGGATCCTCGAGTCGGGTCGGATGGTTGCGTTCCCCGACCTTCTGTGAAAACATGCCTTTTATTCACGTAATGTCTGGGGGGCGGGTAATGTTTGTTAAATAAACCACTCTCATTTACAAATTGTCCGGTCCAATTTACCCGACGCTTTGTGAAAACTTTACGGCAAATAAACTAAATGTCGCGTCCTTCGTGCATCTTCACATGATTATCCGTTTTCGTTTTACGAAAGGTAGTGAAACGCGACCAACCGACTGGACGCGATGACCCGATGAGTTAAAGTAAGCCCAATACACATCTATTATAATTTGAAGTTCCCCACGAGAAACCATGATTGTTTGTCTTCATTTTGTAGATTATGGCAAACTTGGCAGCCCGGGAGAGATACGTCCTGGAATGTCTGGAGAAAGATTCCACAAAACCTGACGAGGGCAGCGTTCACCAATAACTTTTTCATCCGTGTCAACGAAGCTGGCTGGTGGATAGCATATGGTCTCAATAACAAAAATCAGGTGATTATTTTATCATGCAAGACTGTATAGTGATCATTGGAAATTGACTATCATTGGTTACATTTCATTCGAGTCTGTTCTTGTTTCGAGAGAAAACGTGATCATGTGCGAGATGGGACCAGTTGTACGATACCTGCTCTTGCGACAATTGCTCCGCGTCAATTTATTATGCTAACCAAATTCCTTATTTCAATCCTTGACCCAATACCTTAACCTAATTCGAACCCTAAAGTCCAATTGCAATCTTACCCTTACCCTAAACCTTTGACGAAATAAAGCCCGGCAGCGTTGCAGGAGCACTTGTCAGGTCACTAATCGCACCCACTCTGAGGTGAGAGCTGTTTGACACAGCTTTGGTCTACCCAACAGAGGGCCATGTGGTAATCAACAGTGTATCTCTGAGGCGCATTTTGGCTCATGGTATGACAAACATCTTAAAAATCTAAGAGCAAAATGAAAAATACAATATGAATCGGTACCTATTTGAGGAGATAAATTAAGCTGATACATTCAAACCTTTGGAGAGTTCCTCTCCTTGATCTTTGAATTCATTCTGACCATCCCTTGCAGGTTGTTCCGGTTGAGGCTTCACGTTCCATGGACATCAGTCCAAAGACGGTAGCCTGGACCAAGAACCTGGCCGTGTCCTGGTCCATCTCTAACGACCAGGCTTCCAATATGGACTGGATTGGTGTCTACCCCAAGGGAGCAAACAACGATCAGTACCTAGACTACAGGTAGGTCAGAAAACTCTAACTAAACGGTTAATTTGCTGGCACAAACCCTTGTTCGTCGCTGTGCGTAACAGTTTCTGCACTGTGAGACTAGGCTGACAGCGTACTGCCTATAGGCTCTGTAGTTGAGCTTCTCGGGCAAGGCCAGAAACTGACAGAGCAAGGTTCTGCTCAAGGCAAGTCATGTGTGTGGTGTCCTTTAATAATCATATAGGGGATAACTTAAAAAATCATCCATCTTGGGGTATGTTTTCAAATTTATTCCACTTTTCTTGAGTGCATGGTCTCTATATACATGTTTCGCTATTCTTGAGTTTTCCACTGTTCTAGAGTGGCCTTTATATACAAGTTTCTTTATCATTATTCTCCAGGTATGTCCAGGGTGGCCTGAATCCTGGAAAGAAACCAGTAAACATAGGAAGTTGTTCATGTCCTCCTACCTTCCCAACGGGGCTTATCAGGTTCGCTACCTGGTGAACAGGCAATTCATCAGCATTATGGAAATGGGTACGTTAAAGGCTCGTTCGTATGAGGCTATTCCCCATATTTTGTGTTATGACATTGCAAATTTGTATTTTTCTTGGACAGACCTGTTTTTTTTAAATTCCTTTTATTAACATAATGTAATTACGATAATGACAATTTTGGGGTGCGCACGCGCGTGAGTGAAGACCAGCTCTAAACATCGATGTGATTTTCCTCATGAAAATACACTTTTCT
>CP137678.1:10483120-10839345 GCA_037976565.1 Mesocentrotus franciscanus
CTTATGTTTTTAAGTCCTTGGATCAACTTAAAGTAAAATTTGTGTCGATATTGCTGTGAAGTTTGGTGCAATTTGCTCCTTCATTTTTGGAAGGGTGAGAGCCGGAGTGGGACTCGTGGACTCTATCTTAACACGTGTATTTCTATGACTGCGTCACACTCCGTAATGGAGGGCTAGCGTGTATTAAGCTGGCGTGGTAGGATCGGCACTGGTGGGTGTTGAGTGTTTTCCCCCTCGGTTGCGTGCTTTATATAGGCCCATCATGTTTTCTTCAGGTACTGTGAGTATGCTATTACTTGTAATCTGTTTCTGCTCAATAGTGGATTCCAGCCAACTTTAACTACAAGATTACTGGAATCGGGCGCAGTACCAAAATATCCCTGACCTATCCCTACCTACAGGGCAGGTGTTTGTACCATATGTTACATGTCCGATTTGACTGACCAAACCAGCCAACTCGGTGTATCATTTAGTGGTCATTGCTGCCAACCTGGGTCTGTCCTGCCATATCTTTTGATAAATGATATAGATTCAAATGTTGACACGGTAGATCTAATACTAATACTAGATGTAACAATAACAGATCATTATTATTACGATGCCACTAACCAAACATCTGTGTGGAACATCATGGTGGACAGTTCGAATGCCAATTATCATTTCCTACTTAGACCTAGATTTAGATCCACAAAATGTCACAGAAATAAAGACACTGATAGTACAGATTGTATAGAGTTCCTACAATACCTACTTTGGAACCTGATTGCTAGCATTGATCTTAAACCAGATATGCAAATACCTTTCAAACACAGATACTTACCCATATCTGTAGTTCTGTCACGCCAGAAAAATAAAATCATACAACATACTGGCAAACAGGCTACCATGTACTTGTACTTATTATTATTAATGCACTCTGGGGATTGTGAAACGTACCCTGGTCCTTCAAACAACGACTCTAGCTCAATATTTCCGTGTATTTTATGCGGGGACCCTTGCACTTGGTCGCAGAGAGCAGTTCAATACGATGAGTGTAACGGTTGGTATCATGCTCAATGTATGGACATGAATAGCAGTATGTACGAGGCATTGGGCGGGTCAAATGTTTCATGGATTTGTTGTAACTGTGGCTTACCCAACGTCAGCACATCCTTTCTCTCTCAATGGTCCATTAATTTTTCTAATTCTTTCGCCAGTCTGGAAACTCTAGATAGTGACAATGTGGCCTTAAGCCCACTTATCACTTCCTCATCACCTAAAGCTGCTACCGGCAGGTCAAAGAAATGTTCTAAAACTACTTTTTAAAAAAATGCAAACAAAGGAAGGAATCCCACCAAACCTAAGTTCAGCAGACCTTTAAAGGTACTGGTAATCAATTTCGGTAGTATCAAGAACAAAGTTGCTGATCTCGCAGCCTGTCTGGAATTCAATAACCCAGACATAGTGTTAGGATCAGAGACCTGGTTAAACCCCTCGATCAGAAACGAAGAAATTTTTCCTAACAAGTACACAGTCGTTAGAAAAGATAGAAAAGACTCACATGGGGTGTACTTGTTGCCTTTAAAGGTAAAGACTAGTTTTGGAAACGCCCCTCTCTCTCAAAAAAATGAAATGGAAGCCTTCATTACCAATCATGTGAAAGAATATGTTTTGACTAATACGTGATGATACAAAATTTGCCGGGAAAGTCGGGAAACCGCCTACTAATTGATATATTTGGTAAATTATTATATCTATTGGGACCAAATAGATATCGCGCACGTGGTCGCGTAGTCCCATATACATCTTTCTGTGTATAGTGCTTGTAACTTTACCAAGACTGGGCCAAATTTCTTATCATTTTGATGATTCCAGAACCTTGCAGTACACACCAATACTTATATGCTAGATAATTAACCTTTTCTGATCGATTCCACAACGTTTCTTTCACAATGCAATCGCATGACCAGAACTGGTCTTTATCTTTAAGAGCGACTTAATTAGTTGGAACCCATAGAATAGACCTTGACACAGACTGCGAGGTTGTTTGGGTTCAGATTCAGCTGGTAGGATGTAAGTAATTACTGGTAGGTGCCATTTACAGACCACCAGATAAAAGGGATCAACAGTATCTGAATGAGTTGCAAACTTCCCTGTCTAGAATTAAAGGTAAACACAATGACAACATCTGGATTGGTGGCGATTTCAATCTAGGTGATTTACAGTGGGACTCTCAAAACGTACGTCCAAATTCACAGGTTACGAAAGTATATCATCAAATGATTGACTTGGCAAACGATCACAACTTACAACAAATAGTTACGTACTGATCCTACAAGACAATCAAACATACTTGATCTTTTCTTCACTAACAATCCTACCCTAGTTGAAAAATCTACCATCTTACCTGGGATAAGTGGTCATGACGGGATTCCCATGCTTGTTATAAACACATCACCAAAAAAATGTCTAAATCTAAACCACGTCGTGTTTACCTGTATGCCAAAGCAGACAAAACAGGAATGAAAACAGAATTGAACGAATTTGGTGAGGAATTTTGTGCTTCAATATCAAACACTGAGTCTGGTGAGTATATGTGGAATGTCTTCAAGACTGGACTGAAGAACATCATGGTTAAATTCATTCCTACTAAGGTTATTAGTAAACAGAACAAAACCCTTGGATAACCCCAAAGATCAAACGTATGCATAGACGTAAACAACGTGCCTTTAATGAGGCTAGAAACGCAGGGAATGATTCTGACTGGGAGAGTTTCAGGCAAATTAGAAGAGAAACTCACAAGTTAACTAAATCCTCATACAGGAAACACATCAGAGATTTCTGCTTAGAATCCAAGAAACAGTTTTGGTCCTTTGTTAAAAGTCTCAGGAAAGACTCCTCTGGAATTATTGCATTAAAAGAAAAGGGTGTCCTCTTATCAGAGGATAGACAGATGGCAGAAATACTTAACGAATATTTCCGTTCAGTTTTCACAACAAAAAACTTACAAACCCTACCTAATCTTCCTCAATCTAATATTTCTGGTATAGATAATGTAATCATACATACTTTAGGGATTGAAAAACTCTTGAAGAATTTATATCCGAAAAAAGCTTCCGGGGTTGACGAAATTTCCCCCCGTATTCTAAAAGAGTTTTCTCAGGAACTAGCGCCACTTCTTGCCACAATTTTCCAAGCATCTCTTGATACAGGAAATTTACCTGAAGACTGGCGTAAAGCCAACATCACACCTATCCACAAATAGGGTGATCGAACTAAACCAGAAAACTACAGACCAATATCTCTCACTTCTGTATGCTATAAATTACTAGAACATGTTGTACACTCTCATATCATGAATCATCTCGAGTCGTACAACGTACTCAGTAAATGCCAACATGGATTTAGGAAAGGTCATTCCTGTGAATCACAACTAATCCAAACTATGCATGACCTTACTCTTTCTTTCGACAAACGGACCCAGACCGACATCATTGTTACTGACTTTTCTAAAGCGTTCGACACTGTGCCCCATCACCGTCTCCTCCTTAAACTTAATCAGTATGGAATCAATGGGAAAACCAACAGGTGGATCTCATCTTTCTTACAAGACATGCACCAACGGGTAGTATTGGGGGGAGAACATTCACAGTGGGTTAGGGTTATGTCGGGCGCTCCTCAAGGGACAGTGCTCGGACCATTACTCTTTCTAATCTACGTTAACGACATACCGGACGAGTTATCCTCGACTGTACGACTATACGCTGACGACTGTATTTTATACTCTGACATTAAAACTCAACTTAACGCTACCAGACTACAGGACGACCTGGACAGACTTTCTACATGGGTGGATAAGTTGCAAATGCAACTAAACCCCCCAAAATGTCATGTTCTTAGATTTGCTGCTTCTAGATCTCCTGTAATAACCAAGTACACTATAGGAGGTACCGTATTACAGGAAACCCCCTCTCACTCATACCTTGGTGTTGAGATCTCCCATGATCTAAAGTGGGATAGACATATTTCTAACATAATGTCATCTGCAAATAAGGTAAATGGATTCATCCGTAGAACCCTCATATCATGTACTAAACAAACTTAATCCTTAGCTTACACAACCCTAGTCCGTCCGATTGTAGAATATAGTTCTAGTGTCTGGGACCCATATACCAAAGAACATACACAGGTAATTGGCAAGGTTCAAAGAAGGGCAGCCAGAATGGTATGCAATGACTACAGGCAAACTACCAGCGCGACAAAACTTATGGGGGTTAGGATGGGGCCTGCTTTCTACTCGAAGGAAAGTTTCGAGGGTCTGTATATTGCACAAGGCCTTGGGGGCACTTGGCCCTGCCAGTGTCGGACTACCTGCGTCCAGCTACACGAGCCACTAGACGTACATCCGGAAACTCCTTCATCCAATACTCTACCCGCCCCAACTGTTTTAAACACTCTTACATTCCACGTACCATCAGAGACAGGAACTCATTACCCCCGACATCCAAAGGACCGCAAACATCGACACCCCAAACTACAAGCAACCAACTTTTACCGCAACCAAGACTCAAACATTAAGAACTAAACAAGCAACAGTGCGCACCCCCTCATCCTCCTCGCTTGGTTCCTAACGGGACTTTGAGGAGTATCCAAGAAGAAGAAGAAGAATTTTGCGTATATTAAATGAGGATTCAAGCAATGTTTTAAATACCTAAAGAAAAAGAAGTGATATTTTGGTTAAATATGTGTACAAAACGCATGAAGTTATGCGAAACTTGTCATAACTTTCTTATCCGTCCTATTTTGATGAAAATTTCACTGTTTTGTTTGTTTAATTTATATCTGTTAAACGGATCAACTTGCAAATGGGCAAGAATTGTCCTTTAATAGCTTTATTTAAGCTATATTTGACTACACATACACAAATGTAAATGTTAACTCCCCTTAAAAATAAGAAAGCAATTGGTTACGATGTATACAGTTTACAAGTTTCAATTTATTGTGTCCACATGGAATATAAATTCGAGTGAGGAACCCTGCTGCTAATAGTTTTCAAAATAATCATAAGAGTGCTCGAGGTTTAAAACTCAGAGTAAACTTTATGATTCTGGAACCACAAGTATTGTCCCCAGGGTCCGTTAATAATAACAAGGGTTACTTCCAAAATTTGTAAATATGAGCAAATTTTACAGAATGTTGTATATGAATCTAGTTATAAAGGTCGTATAGTTTCGGTAAGCACTCAAAAAAGATAATCAGATTTCAGTACTTCTAGATGATAAGTAGCAAGATACTAGCAGTCCTGAGATGTTGTTTTTTTCTCCTCAAGTTGAATATCAAATAAAATGAGAGATAAAAGACAATGCATTTGCCTAGTCTAGGATGTAAATTCTAACAACGTCAACACACGAATGTACTACACATGATCAAAAACTATGTAGGGTGTGTGTAGGTGACACTCACGGTCTCCAAACGAAACGCTGAGATTTTTGGGCGATTAGCAGTGGGGGTGGAAGGGTGCTAGCATAGGGTAGTGTAGTCCAGATTCTGTCCGTTTTTAAATATTTTGTTTTATTCGTCAATCATCTTTGTCCTCCTCCCTTACACGCATCCCACACAGTGTTATTTTCTCAGGCTCGACACGGAAACAGTCCAGGCAGTGGATATGCTTAGCCGTGTATGACGGGCCGTACACGCCAATATTCGCACAACTATACAACTATACTAGCCATCGAATGGACGTATAGTTTACCAAATCAGAACACAGGAAACTGTACATCCATACAACTATGCAACTATACGTCATGGCCGTGATCTAGCATTCGATCCTTACATAGTTGTTTACACTAAAATTCACGTGAAATCATTGAAGGAATGCCAAATGATCTGGCACATGTACATTTATCTTTTTATACAAGCTAGAAGAACATATTAACCCGTTAACTACTGAATTTTCTTATTCCCATTGAGTTATCACAGGGACCATCCGGTTCCAGTAGCTAATAAGTTAATAACACATCTCAAGCCAATTTCCACATTGCTACCCCAAAATATACTTGTCTTGATCAGATGTGACCTTCTACAACGAATCCCGCGAGTCGGATATGATGCAACTGTACCGAGGTATATACACCGGTCTGGAGGTTACTACGGATGACTTTGCTGCATGTGTAGATGAGGCTCTACAGACTATAAATATGTTTGAGGAGTGCTTCATTGTGTTCAGGATGGGAAAGGTAATTACAAACGACTGTTCCCTCAATAGAATTACAAAGAATTATTGTACAGGGTACGTGACCTGAAAAGAGCCCAACACATAAAATCTGCAATTGCAACAGAATAATTGACACAATGTCATCGGTTTTTGTTTTATTGAGTGGAAAATGTATTCCTGAATAAAATTACACCGAGATCATCAATTTGGGGTATGGCGTTTTGATTCTACGGTTATTTCTTTGAGGCAATATTGTTATCAAGATTAGCAACTTTTTGCAACCTAGTCATGTTTGAAGCAGCAAGACATTTGCGCATGACAGCTAAATTCCCATACAATCAGCTGTGTGGTTGACGAGAGAAGTCATTCGTTTTATTTTTGTTTTTATTGTTATTATCATTGTTGTTGTTATTAGTATGTTTATATGTTCATGTTTTTGTTTATGTTTATTTCTATTTTTCCTAGGTATTCCAAGGTCTACAAATCCTCGGCACAGCCCTGGAAGATGTTGCCCAGACTCTGACAAAATGTAAACAATTTAGGATCGCTCAGAAACTCCTGAGCTTTATCAGAGATCTCCTCTTGTGCATTGAGGGTAATTGTGTTAATTTCGTCATCGACTTTTTTAAGGAGCTCATGATTCTGTTTTTGAATAGGTATGAGATTTACGGGGATATCAGGGGTGCCGAGAATAGCTTTAAGCAAAAGGCTTATCAGCAAGGAGGGCTGTGTATCGGCAGATTTGTCAAGGCTTGCTTTCTGGTACAGGACTCCCTGATGGCTAATGGTAGCAGTGAGGATGTTAAACTGAATGGCACCATTGGTGGAGAGGGGGTGAAGGTGATTGGAACCGGTAGAATGAACGGGGTGACTGGCACTCAGGCTGGTAGCAAGGAGGTTGTGAAGATGACTGGGAACAGTAGTAGGAATGCATTGAAGCTTATTGCCAACGGTAGTAGTGAGAATATGAAGCTGATCGAATCTGGTAATAAGATGAGGGTGAAGCTGACTGAAACTGGTAGAAAGAAGGGGTAAATTGATTGAAAGTGGTAGAAAGGAAGGGATAGATTGATTGAAACTGGTAGAAAAAAAGGGTGAAGTTGGTTGATACTGGTATAACGGATGGGGTGAAACTGATTCAAACTGGTAGAAAGGACGTCTACATGTATGTTGTTTTTATATATTTTTATACTGTTCATTTTCTATGAGATATTATTAGTCATTGTAATTAAGGATACAATCTTTTATGTTGCAGTCCTGTCTCATGAAGAAGTGCAGTTGGTGAAAGATATATATTTATATATTTTTTTTGGGGGGGGGGGAGTACCACAAGGTTCAGTCTTTGGTCCATTGATCTTTATATCAGTAGCATTCGTAATATGTCAAATATTTCTGGGATTGTGTGTTTTATGGAAGTGATCATAGAAATAAATCTTTAGAAAGTAAACGATAATCTTGCCAATTTAGCTGAAATAATAGTATCATACTACAGAGACACATGGTGATATTGTTTAGTGAAGTCGTTGAGTCCATTCTAATTGATTTTTTAGAAACAATACCAATTTTAGTAGGAGATGTTTATATGAACCAATGCATTTCCCATTTGATCAAGTTAATCACCACACTATCTCTGTGTATACATTTTCTTAGGCGTGTTACCACGCCATATTTGAACAAAACTTTAAAAATCATGTTTCTAAACATTGTAAACTCAGTAACAATGTGCTGTGATAGTTTACTCCGAAATGCTGTGTGTTATTAATAGTGTGCTGCTGCAGCGGTGTCTTATTTTCTTTCTCTGTATAAAGCAATATTTGTGACTAATAGAACGTATGGCAAGCAAGGATGTATATTTTTAAGGCAATGAGGTGCAGAATAAAACAATTTTCTTGTGTCCTAAGATGTACTGCAGTCTAGAGTATCAATTGAATGTGGGGGGGGGCGGGGCAGTGGGGGCAGTTGATTTCCCTCGTTTATAATGGAAATTTATGTAACTTTGTGTCCAATAGAGCAACAAAAAATCTTTATTATGTGGTAGAAAAGAGGGAGTAAATTGATTGACTCCGGTAAAAAGAAAGGGGTGAATCTGATTGAAACCGATAGAAAGAAAGGGGTGAATATAAAAATAAATGCCCCTGATCACTATACATGCTGTGTATAGTTTGTGTAAGGTTAAACTTATGTTACAGTACTGTTTTACTGAAATTTCCAATATTGTCCCTGATGCTTGTTTCTATTTTAAATGGTCTTTCATTCTCTCAATGTTCATGTTTTGCGAAGCTTTCAATTTTATTTTACATATTGTACTTTTATAGAAAATACTTAATTGCATGATATGATTACATACCTGGGCCCTGTTTCATAAAACTTAATCTCAATAACAAGTTACAAGCTAATGTTATAAGCTACTAAATTAAGGCATCTGATTGGCTGAGAGCAAATTTGTCATAGAAATTAAGCATTTGTTATAGATAACAAGTTTTATGAAACGGGCCCTGGTATGTAATAGAGAATGTATGCCTTTTATATTATGTATTTTTCTAGCTATTTTGGAAATCATGACTTATGTTCGTAAAGATAACAGAACTCACTTTGATGAAGTTATTCCTTGATGACCTAGAATAAAGAGAATAAATAGTTACGCTTTTAAAGTTATGCTTTGTGGGTGTTTTTATTTTTTCGTGCACAAGAATTCCTCATTTTTGGTAGCAATTTTCTTTCTTTCTTACTTCTTTCTGTTCATCCTCTTCCTCCCACTGCTTCTGATCCTTCTTCTTAAATTATGTTTGTAAAGATAAAAATAGAACTCACTGTAATCATGGTAATGATGCTATTCCAAGATGACATATCATCATCATTTTCATCATCTTCTTCTTTCATGAAAATTACTTTTTCTAAAGTCCTATGTTCTGACCATACCCTCTGGCACCCGTTGATTCGTAGTAATAACAATGGCATTTTTTTTAAATAGTGCTAATAATAATGATAATAATAATAATGGGCCAACCATGTCAAGTTATATATTTGATATCTGTCCTGTATATTTAATGTTTTACAGGCAAATATACAGGTACTTGACAAATGATATCAATCCATCCATCAATCGGTAACGTAAGGGGCAAATTGATCCGGACTTGCCCTCCCAAAAAGTTATTAGCAATAAAGTTATCATGAAATAGATAACAATAATGATAATAATGATAATAATAACAGTGATAAAATGAATTATAAAAAAAAAATACAGTGATAATAGTAATGATAATAATAACAATAACTATAATAACAATATCAATGGAAATAATAATAATAAAATAATAGTAATGATAATTATAATAATAATGATAATAATAACAGTGGTAATAACAATAATAATAATAATAATAATAATAATAATAATAATGATAATCGTAATAATAAAATTAATAATGAAATAATACAAATTGGAATGATAATAAAAAATAACAATGATGATAATAATTATTAAAAAAACAATATAAAGATAATAGTAATGATAATAATAATGAAATAACGGTAATGATAATAATAAAAACAATAATAATACTATTTAAGTCATTTGTTAAGCTTTTCTCACTTCACGCGTCATCAAGGTTAGAGTAAATTAAACGATTATAAATTCTCTTGAGTAGGCTAGTAACAGTTTGAAGTTATCCCCAACTTGCATTTGGCCGATGATGGCGCGATTCCACAAAATGCATTGGTCTCATCTTCGGAGATATCAGTGACGAGAAGTCAAAAACAAAACGATTTACTTTCTCTCTCTCACACTCTCTCTCTCACTCTCTCTCTCTCTCTCTCTCTCTCTCTCTCTCTCACTCTCTCTCTCTCTCTTTCCCTCTCTCTCTCGCGCTCTCTCTCTCTCTGTCTCTCTCTGTCTCTCTCTGTCTTCCCCTCTCTTTCTCATGTTCCCCTTTCTTTTGCTCTCACTCTATTCACCCACCCTTTTTCATTCTCATTCTCTCTTTCTATCTCTTAAACTTTAGTAAACTAGTCAAACTTTTCTCTTTCTTTGTCCTTCTCTCTCTCTCTCTTTCTCTTTTTTTTTCTCTCTCTATCGCTTATCTCTCTAACTATGTATATATCTATCTGATTATCACTCTCTATCTCTCTACACCTCTCTCTCTCACTCTCTCTCTCTCTCTCTCTCCCTCTCTCCCTCTGTCTGTCTTTACCGCCTTCCTATATGATCCTTCAATGTATAGAATCCTGCGCCATTTCCTTTTAAATAAATATTCCCCGGAGAGTTCTGGAGTTCGGATTGTGCACATTTGTGTGCGAGCAAGCCTCACTCCATACTAAATTCACTCTCCAAACCTACCTCATCAATACATTTACATGAAGAAGAACAAAAATAGTTGATGAAAAGTTGATATTTCAGACTGACCTTTCCTAAAGTATCCTCATACAGGTTCTCTACTTCAATATTATTATTCAATATGGAGAAACGAACATGGACGAATTGCGAAAGTAAAATTCTCGACTAAGACTAAGACATTTGAACAGACTACGATTTTAATACGTCTTCAAAACGACTTGATAAGTGATCAAGAGCGAATCTGAACAAATGCTAACGATGTTTTAACGAACCCCCAAAACGAGCTGTAGGCCTACGTAAGCTTTCCGTGTGGGCTACGAATTAGAATCTGAAGTTTCAAAATAAAAGGAAAAATAAATCGATTTTCTTAACGGGCCCTAATGCCTTAGATTCTAACCAACTTTAAAGTAAGTAAAATAGGCTCATTTCTTTAAAGCTTTGCTTATTAAAATGAAATCATGAAGTCCGCTCCAGAAATAACTTGCCTTTAATAGAAGCAGAAATATCAGACAAACCAATCAAAAAAAATTGAGCAAAATCGGATAACTAATAAGAAAGTTATGAATTTTTGAAAAAGTATGTAAAACTAAAAAACAATGGAAATCACTACACAAATTGGCAATTTGGTTATCAGTTTGAGACGTCATGTCCTCACTCTATATAGTTTAATCCCATTAATTTCCCTTTTTATCCCAAAAAACTTGATTTCCCCATGCCTTTGCCCAGGTTATATGATTTGTATCATATTGCTTGCATGACATTTCACAAAAAAATGTTTTGAACTTTGAAGAATTGATACTATTTTCTGAATATTGTTTATTCATAATTATTGATATTTATATCATTAGTTTATCAAAATTCACAGTTTTTTATGATTTAACTGGAAAAAATTACTCTATATTAGTGTATCGACACAAAAACATATTACTATCAATCTAACTTGGATGCTTGTGTGAAGAAATAAGATTTTTAGGGGGAAAATAGGAAATTTATATTATCAATATAAAGAAAATAATTAGTGGATAGTGAGGACACGACGTCACAGACACATGAGTGAATTGCCAATTTGTGTAGTGATTTTCAAAGTTTGTTCATGTCATTAAAATATCATAAATTTCTTATTAGTTATCCGATTTTGCTCAAACTTTTTTTGATTGGTTTGTCTGATTTTTCTGGTTCTATTTAAAACAAGCTAGTTATTTTTGGAGTGGACATGCCCTTTAAGGGGATATCTAGTCTTTTTTTTTCTTTTCTTATTTCAATTTGAAAACAAATAAATTGTATAGATGGTTTTCCTATCGCAAATATTAATTTATTCAATTCAGGGTGTGTCCTCTCCTGCACCTGCGCTCCACTACACGTTGTACACAGGTTGTACATTATAGCCCGATGCTATGGCCATACAAATTGCAGGTACGCATAATATATATTTCTTTCGTTATTTCGTTATTTAAAAAAAAAACTTTATCTCTTTATTTCTTTTAGGATGACCAACCTGGAGATTGGGAAACTCATTTCGCCTATCAACTTGCCAAGCAGAACACCACCATTTGGTAATCATTATTCCTTTCTTTTTTCATATGTGTATCACATTTTATAATCTTCATTAAAAATCGTGTTTTCAATTCGTTGAATGCATGGGTTCTGAAATTGCTTCCGTGATGAATACTTATAAGGTAAAAATTTTCTCCTGCACAATAGGGACTTTTAGATTTTACACGACGAGAACGTGGACTGCCACGGTGACATCCTTTTAAGGTAATGTGACGTCCTTTTAAGGCACTGCCGGGCGCGGGCCAGTGCCTTGAAAGAATGGCACGCGTTACAGTCCACTACGTCGACGTGCAAATCTAAAAGTGCCTAATGAAATCAAGGATGAAAACGTGCTTCTGGAGTTCAGAAAGAACCACGGGGTGACAATCATCATCGACTTGGGTATGGTGAGCACAGTGACCTATCCTTACTTCACAAAATCCAAGGAATCCATGTTAACCCACGAGAAGGATTACTTCATCCACATGGCACCAGAGCTCATGAAGGGCTCTAAGACGTCAGTGATGGCTTCTGATGTCTACTCTGTGGGAATCATCCTGGCATATTGCTCCGGTTGTCTCATTTCGCTCGCTGGACCACTGCTAGCACAAACGTAGCTCGTTCGACGTCACTACCAAATTAGCCAATCAGCTGCCATTGACATCATATTGTATGCGGCGGCAAATATATTTTGTGAAATTATCGAAAAATTGACCATTTCTAATCGCAAACTAGTTTTATTTCTGTATGGAAACGCAGCCATTGTTATCTTGGCATGCATTCAAGTCATCAGAATAGGGTGAATTACGTCTTACATGATTCAAGAGGTCTATTTTGCAGGGAAAATGTCAATTTCGTAGAATGTTCCACTATGTCGCAGGTTGTATGCCATTAGGGACTTTTAGATTTGCACGTCGACGTAGTGGACTGCAAGGTGTCCCATTCTTTCAAGGCACTGGCCCGTGCCCGGCAGTGCCTTAAAAGGACGTCACATTACCTTAAAAGGATGTCACCGTGGCAGTCCACGTTCTCGTCGTGTACAATCTAAAAGTCCCTATTGTGTATGATGCGTGAACCAACCGGGTGTGCGGAAATAGTGTGTTGGGGAGGGAAGTGAGAGTGTTCGTGTGTGTGGTAATTGTATGTGTGTCAATGACAGATGGCTAACCATAAATCTACACTGACGAGTAAACTGTCTACATCACAATCACAGATAAATATGTGCCTTGAACGTACATAGCAGACGACAATCGGCGGAGAAGACGACACTTGATAGTGATTTTGTATGTGAGATTGCTTTGCTAAATATAAAAACAAAGAACTTTTTCCATATCTTTAAACTATCATTGATATCTGATAATTAAACAGTTGGTAAAATAAACCTACCAAACTACATAATACAATGAAATACTTCACCGAAGGTAGGGGAGTTTGATGTGGTGCACAATTGCACCCCTCTGTAAATAATCGAATAGTCCATGGCGTGTCATGAATATTCATGTTTTTGCTTACCTCGGCAAAATGTTTGCCTATAGTAAATGGAAAAATTACGGTGGGGGTTGGCTGAAATGGACATAATGAACCAATCAGAACTGATCTATGGTTTATTCATGCTTGTTATCGTTGGTGTGATTGCACTCGCGTGGCAAATTGCGTTCAAAGTTCGAGTTGTTGCACATGTGTTATATAGGCAATGGCTAGCTGGCGACCTATTTTCATCAAATTACGGTGGGTGAACTTTCAAAAGTCAATGGGACATGAGGGTTCCAATGAAAGAGCTAGCGTCAACGTACGTCTGGGTGGATGTGATTTTTGTTTAAACAAAAAATGAATTAATGCTAAATATATTACTTATTGCGGATATAGTATCGAAAATAATATCGCTAGTGATATTCGTTTGTCTCGCAATGTGGTCAATAAGGAATCTAAAAGATCTCGACGTTTCGTGCGCCGCTGCAACACTTCGTCAGGTGATAAAAACTAATGTAAGCAACGGTGTTTTATACTCTACGGGAGGACCGGTGCGACGGTCAATAATTCGATCGATAATTGGAAACAATAACGCACAGGGCCTATTGGCCGACGCACACGGTGCTCGACCAATCAGCAAGCCGCTGGTTCGGCTAATTATGCACAAGGCCTAAAGGTCGACGCACACGGTGCTCGACCAATCAGCAGGCCGCTGGTTCGGCTCGCCTGCTGGGCGGAAGCAATAGCGAGCTCAACCAATCAACGGGCCGCTGGCTCGGCCCGTCTGCTGTTTGGAATCGACCGGTGCTGGCCGGCTGGACGGGGAGTGTCATGGCGGCGTATCGTACGCATCCAAAATTCGGGGATATCGATCCCGTTGTCTCTGTTGAAATTAGGGACTTTTAGATTGTTCACGACGAGAACGTGGACTGCCACGGTGATATCCTTTTAAGGTAATGTGACGTCCTTTTAAGGCACTGCCGGGCACGGGCCAGTGCCTTGAAAGAATGGGGCACGTTGCAGTATATACGTCGACGTGCAAATCTAAAAGTCCCTATTATTGGGATTGAGACGGATATTGATAGCTTCTTTTACCCTCCGTGTGTACCAATGCCGTTCCTGTGAAAGGCACTGAACCCCGTCCCAGTCAGGTTGATGCTGGTTATCCCAAGCATGTTCGGCTACGGCTGAGTTGTCAGTTCGACCATGGACCTACTACTTTGTAGTAGGTCCATGGTTCGACGGAGCCTGACGTCCCTCTTATGCTCAGTGATTCTTTCTTTTATCGGACGGGCAGTTTCACCGATATAGGATCTATCACATCCTTTGCAAGGGATGTTGTACACAATGCCGTCTCGTCTATGTGGAGGAATTGGATCCTTGGGGCGTGTAAGTTGTTGACGTAGGGTGGTATCTGATCTGAAAACCGTTCGAATGCCATGGCTCTCTAGGCGGCGCTTGAGTTGTTGGGAGACACCATCAATGTACGGCAAGACTGTAAATGTCTTGTATACCTTCTGATCCCTGGGTTCCGACGATCTCTTCTTGGTATTGTGTACAAAACGGCGTGGGTAACCGTTGAGACTCAGGGCACTGTGGACACGGGTCCGTTCTTTGCATGGCTGTTGTGGACTTGTCACTATGCGTGAAGCTCTGTCAAATAGACATTTCACTAGACCTCTCTTCACCGATATGGGATGGTGAGAGTCAAACGCTATGTACTGGTCTGTGTGGGTAGGCTTCCTATAGACTGAGGTGGAGAGCCTATGGTTGTCGTGTCTATGAACTAAAGTGTCTAAGAATGCTATCTTCCCTTCACATTCTATCTCTGATGTGAACTGGATGGTTGGTTCGAGGCTGTTCATGTGTTTATTAGCAGATTATCTGTTTCAGAGATGGGAACTATGATGAAGGAGTCATCTACGTATCTCTTCCAAACACGAGGCATGCAAGAGAGGGGACATGTGTCCAACGCTTCTTCTTCGAAACTCTCCATGTATAGGTTGGCCACGACAGCCGAGACCGGACTGCCCATGGCTGCCCCTTCTGTCTGTTCATAATATTAACCTTTATACAGAAAATATGTGGATCGAAGGACAAACTCGAGGAGTTGAGTGATTTGTTCCGGTGAGAGTGCGGTACGGGTGGACAAATTGCTGTCTGATTGTAGGCGTTGCAATGTAGCATTGCATGCGCCCTCAATCGGTACATTGGTGAAGAGTGAAACTACGTCAAACGAGACCATGCGTTCTTGTGTACCGATGGTTTGCTCTGCTATGAACTCTGCAAAACCACTCGAATTGGGAATCGTATATTCAGTCAAACCGGTGAGCGGAGAAAGAATCTCTGCTAGGTACTTAGAGAGGTTATAGGCAAAGGAGCCTATGCATGATACTATAGGTCGTAATGGTACTGTGGGTTTGTGTATCTTGGGTAACCCGTATATTCTAGGAGGTTGCTTCTGTGTGGGTTTCAGCCTACGATAGGTCGATTCATCCACCGCATTGTCTTTCTTTAGGTTCAGCAAGGTGCTGGAAATTTTACCTTATGTGAGGGCAAGTCTGGATCAATTTGCCCCATAAGTAGTACCGATTGATTGATTGATATAAGCTATTGATGTACCTGTATATTTGCCTGTAAATCATCAAATATACAGGAAAGATATCAAAAATATAACTTGACATGGTAAAGCTAACAAAGTGCTTATTTCCAGTGGGGTTCAAAGAATATATTGAGTTAACTGATACAAATATTGAATATTTGAATGATAATTAATGGTAATCATGTAAACCAAATATCAAAACCAAAAGAAAAGGGGAAAATGGATGTTAAAAAACGTATATAAACTAAATAATAGAAATGTACTTATCTCACATATAACTAATTGGAGCAATAATTTTAGATTATTAATATCGTTATTATCATTATTATTATTATTATTATTATCATTATAATTATTATTATCATTATTATTATCATTACATGTACAACTATTGCCATAATATTCATTATTATTATTATCATTATTGTTATCGTTATTATTATCATAATTATCATTACTATTATTAAAAATGTCATCGTGATAACTACGAATCAACAGGTGACAGGGTGTATGGTCAGAACATAGGACTTTAGAAAATGTAATTTTTATGAAGGAAGAAGATGACAAAAAAAAAGAAGATGATGATTATATGTCATCTAGGAATAGCATCATTACCATGGTTACAGTGAGTTCTATATGTTATCTATACAAACATAATTAAAGAAGGAGAAGGATCAGAAGCAGTAGGAGGAGGATGAGGAAAAGAAAAAGAAGTAAGAACGAAAGAAAATTGCTACCGAAAAAGAGGAATTCTTGTGCACGAAAAGAAAACACCCACAAAGCATAACTTTAAAAGCGTAATCATTAAATCTCTTTATTCTAGGTCATCAAGGAATAACATCATCAGATTGAGTTGTTATTTCTACGAACACAAGTCATGATTTCCAAAATAGCTAGAACAATACATATTGTAAAAAGCATATATTCTCGACTACATACCAGGGGCCCGTTGCACATAACTTACCATTGATGGTAACTTTGTCATCAATGGTAACTACCGTGGAAAAACTTTGCCATCAATGGTAACTACCATGGAAACCTTGATTTTGATTGGCTGTTGAGCCCTGTTACCATGGTAGTTGCCATTGCTGGCAAAGTTACCATCAATGGTAAGTTTTATGCAACGGGCCCAGGTATGTAATCATATATTGCAATTGACTATATTTAATAACAGTGCAATATGTAAAATAAATTTGAAAGCTTTGCAAAACATTAACATTGAAAGAATGAAAGACCATTAAAATGAAGACAAACCTCAGGGACAATATTGGAAATTTCAGTAAAACAGTACTGTTACATAGGTTTTACCTTGCACAAATTATACACAACATGTATTGTGATCAGTGGCATTTATTGTTCTATTAAGGCTGGGAAGGAGGGGAGAGGGTGGGGGACAAACACATGATTAAGAATCAGTATCAACCAACTTTACCCCTCTTTTCTACCGATTTCAATTAGATTCACCCCTCCTTTTTTGTTAGTGTCAATCAATTTACCCCTTTCTTACTACCAGTGTCAATTTAACCCCTTCTTTCTACCAGTTTCAATCAGATTCAACCCCTCCTTTCTACCAGTTTCAATCAGATTCAACCCCTCCTTACTTCCAGTTTCAATCAGATTCATCCCTCCTTTCTACCATGCATTTTCAATCAGATTCACCCCTTTCTTTGTTTTGATTTGATTTGATTTATTGATTTCTGCATTTTGAGTACAATAATAATCAGTTTCAATATTAACATTTGATACATAGTGGTAATATATTTTCAAATCACAATAAGTAACACAATTTATGCAACGAAATGTAGGGAATGATTGACATAGCAAATATAGAAGATCTGCAGCGTAAGCGTGCGCGTGACGTGCATGCAGCTCTTTAACTTATGAATACAGCGACTGAAAAATATGATAATATAAACAGGCAAAAACAATAAGAATTCAAAGGCTTCAGGAGACACAGAGAGAGATAGAGAGGGATAGATAGAGCATGGACCTATTACGGATGGACATTCGTCGTTTTCTTAACGAATTCATTGTGATTGTCTCCGTCAATGTCGTCTCAATAACATTCCGTACATGTTTCTTCACTTTGATCTCATGAGGTCCACCGCCAAAAAGCCGGGACAGAATCAAGATAGTGATTTCACACATGTTAATCATCATGCGCAGAAGATAATAACTCGCTTAAATCGTGGGAAATCGATGTGCAGTTCTGGTTTATAATCGGAAATTGTTGTTCCGTGTACTGTATTTTATTTTGAAAAACACGTTTATATTTCCAGATAGAGGTTATATTTGGATTGGTTGTGATTTAAAATCCCGTTTCCAATTTCCTCACAATATTCCAAAGTTACAATGCACAGGGCTTATAAAGATCATGGCCTTCTAATTGTTTTATAAGGTCATGGGTGTGTGCGAAAGTGTGCGAATCAGTAATAATACATTTCATATCACCAAAATCGTCTGCTTTTCCACTTTGCTGCTCCCCATTAGGGATGTTTTTTTTAAAGACACACTCTTACAGAGCACACCATCCAAACAAAACCCAAAGAGGGAAACTGCTCCTATGTCAATGACCGATAATGCTTGAGCAGTCGTTATTGTTAGAACAGCTGAATGTTCTCATTAAGATGCACATAATCAGAAGGCGGTGGATCTCATGGGATCAAAGAAAGAATCACGTTGAATGTCCATCCGTAATAGGTCCATGGATAGAGGAACAATTGGTATGCGGCTACCTCTGGATAAACAAAAAAGGCACATGTTATTTAACTACAGAGTAAAGCAGTCTTACTACATGAGAGGTTTTTGTTGCGTTGTAATTTACCCTTCTATCTACCAGTTTCAATCAGATTCGACCCCTCCTTACTACCAGTCTCAATCAGATTCATCCCTCCTTTTTACCAGTTTCAATTAGATTCACCCCTCCTTTCGACCATTTTCAATAAGATTCACCACTTTTTTCTGTTTTGATTTGATTTATTGATATCTGCATTTTAAGTACAATAATAATCAGTTTCAATATTAACATTTGATACATAGTGGTAATATTTTTCAAATCACAATGAATAACACAATGTATGTAACGAAATGTAGGGAATGATTGACATAGCAAATACATAAGATCTGCAGCGTTAGCGTGCGCGTGAAGTGTATGCAGCTCTTTAACTAATGAATACAGCGACAGCAAACTATGAAATATAAACAGGCAAAAAACAAAAACAGGAATTCAATGGCAAAAAAATGACAAAAACTGACAAAACCTGACTTGCTTCAGGAGAAAGAGAGATAGAGAGGTATAGATAGAGGAACAATTAGTATGCGGCTACTGCCATTTAAATGCTGGATATGCAAAAAAGGCACATGTTATTTAACTACTGAGTAAATTAGTTTTACTACATGAGAGGTTTTTGTTACATTGTAAGAATCAATTTACCCCTTCTTTCTACCAATCTCAATCAGATTCGACTCCTCCTTACTACCACTTTATATCAGATTCACCCCTCCTTACTACCAGTTTCAATTAGATTCACCCTTACTTCCTAACAGTTTCCATACATTTTAAATTTACCCCTTCTTTCTACCAATGTCAATCAATTTAGCCCCTTTTTTCTACCACATGATTAAAATTATTTTCTCTCTATTGGACACAAAGATACATAAATTTCCATTATAAACGAAGAAAATCTACTGCCCCCACTGCCCCCCCCCCACATCCAATTGATACTATGGACTGCAATACATCTTAGGACACAAGAAAATGGCTTTATTCTGCACCCCATTCCTCTAAAAACTTACATCCTTGCTTGCAATACATTTTATGAGTCACTTATATTGCTTTATACATAACAAAATAAGACATCGTTGCAGCAGGACACTATTACGGCACACAGAATTTCGGAATAAACTATCACATCACATGGTTTTAAATTTATTTCTATGATAACTTCCAAAAACATGTGACATATTACGAATGCTACTGATATAAAGAGCAATTGACCAAAGGCTGAACCTTGTAATACCCCCCTGCCCCCAAAAAAAAAAAACAGAAACTCATTTTCATCTTATGAGAGGCCTGACAATGACACCTATTTCACACTTTTTCCTTTCTACCACTTTCAATCAATTTACCCCTTCTTTCTACCAGTTTCAATCAGCTTCAGCCCCATCTTACTACCAGATTCAATCAGCTTCATATTCTCACTACTACCGGTGGCAATAAGCTTCAATGCATTCCTACTATTGTTCCCAGTCATCTTCACAATCTCCTTGCTACCAGCCTGAGTGCCAGTCACCCCGTTCATTCCATGGGTTCCAATCACCTTCACCCCGTCTCCACCAATGGTGCCATTCAGTTTAACATCATCACGGCTACCATTAGCCATCAGGGAGTCCTGTACCAGAAAGCAAGCCTTGACAAATCTGCCGATACACAGCCCTCCTTGCTGATAAGCTTTCTGCTTAAAGCTATTCTCGGCACCCCTGATATCCCCGTAAATCTCATACCTATTCTTAAACAGAATCAGGAGCTCCTCTATAAAGTCGATGACAAAATTAACACAATTACCCTCAATGCACTCAAGGAGATCTGTGATATAGCGCAGGAGTTTCCGAGCGATCGATAAAATATTACATTTTGTCAGAGTCTGGGCAACATCTTCAAGGGCTGTGCCGAGGAGTTGTAGACCTTGGTATGTCTAGGAAAAAATAACAAAAACATGAACATTTAAAGATACTAACAACAACAACAACGAAAGAGCCTCTCTCGGACTATCCAGAGCAATTTGTTAGAAGTATGTAGCTACTAGGATAGTGGTGATAGGTAGGCCGAAAGAAAGACACAAAAAACGGCTCGAAACGGACAAAATGGTGCCTGGACGGTTACGCATGAGTGATTTTTGAAAACGAAGAGTCAGGTGACCTAGATTGGATGATGGACATTACGCCTACGAAATTTGAAAGGAATCGGGCTGGAGGAAGGGACCTAGATTGGATGATGGACATTACGCCTACGAAATTGAAAGGAGTCGGGCTGGAGGAAGGACCTAGATTGGAATAACAATTTTTGGAAGAAGATCAAGAAGAAGAAAAGAAGAAGAAGAAGAAGAAGAACGCGAACAAGAACAAGGCATTGACGAGAAGTCGTCAATGCAATAATAATAACAACAAAAATAAAACGAATGGCTTTTCTCGTCAGCCGCACAGCTGATTATACGGGAATTCAGCCTTCATGCGCAAATGTCTTACTGCTTCAAGCATGACTAAAGCCATGGTCTCATCTGACCCGCGTAGGCGTATAACGAGGGGTCCAGGTAGAGATTTTGGGGTTGTACGTGGCCCTCGATCCGCGGGTGGCCCGCGGGCACTACGCAAGTAATTTCGAGCTACCTGACCCCGGCGTAGCCTTCATTTTCCTACGTGGAGAAAAATTGGACATGCACAATATTTGGTCTGCGATGATTTGTCGCGGGTACCGCGTGGCTGGTGCGTGGGTGGTGCGTGGGGCTACGTGGGTACGTTGGTAGTACTTGCGAATTTTCTTCGTTATTTGCAGGGTATATAGGCTTCAGAATAGGATTTTTGCATCAGCCTTCGTTTTATCGCTGGAGAAGAGGCACCCTCGTGCTACGCACGCACTGCCCACGTGTCGTCTTGCCTGCGTAGCATCTGCGCGCCACCCACGTAGCACCCACGTACTACCCACGCACTGCCCACGTGAACACCTAAAAAAAAAAAAAAAAAATCGTGGACCGGACGCAGGTTATGTGATAGTCCAGATTCAGTCCGTTCTTTGTTTTTTTATTCATCTATCACACGCATCGATCCCACACACAGCGCGCTCTATCCACTGATCGCGCTATCCCCCAAATTTCCGTCCACACGAACGAGACCTCAGAATGAGAGGAATGTTTACTTTCAACGTTGAGGGTGTGTTATTTTATCAGCTGATTGGGTGCGCGACACGGAAACGGTACAGAGGCTGGACTAGTGATGTGACCACTCCCAGGTAGAATTTGCCCACTTAGAAAAAAATGGCCACGGTCGTATGAACATGTACTGCCCTACGTACGCGTGTGCGCTACGCCTACGTTGGTAGGATGAGACCGTGGCTTAAGGTCGCAAAAAGTTGCTAATCTTGACAACCATATCGCCTCACAGAAATAAACGTAGAATCAAAACGTGTCAATTATTCTGTTGCAATCGCAGATCTCATGTGTTGGGCTCTTTTCGGGTCACGTATCCTGTACATTAATACTTTGTAATTCTGATGAAGGTGTAAAAACTGAGGGAACAGTCGTTAGTAATTACCTTTCCCATCTTGAACGTAAGGAAACACTCCTCAAACATCTCTATGGTCTGTAGACCCTCATTTATACATGCAGCAATGTCATCCGTAGAAACCTCAAGACCGGTGTATATACCTCGGAACAGTTGCAGCATATGTGTCTCGTGGGATTCGTTGTAGTAGGTCACATCTGATCAAGACAATTATAGTTTGGGTAGCAATGTGGAAATTGGCATGAAATGTGTTATTAACCCATTGGCTACAGGAACCATGTGGTCCCTGTGTTAACTCAATGGGAATAAGAAAAATCAGTAGTCAACGGTTAAATATGTTCTTCTAGCTTGTATAAAAAGATTAATGTACATGTGCAAGATTATTTCGCGTTCCTTCAATGATTTTCGGTGAATTTTAGTGTAAACAACTATGTAAGGATCGAACGCTAGATCACGGCTACACATAATTTTTCGCTCAGTGGGGTAGTGAGCACAATTTTTTGGGGGCACCCGAAAAAAATTCTCAACGGAAGGCACCAACCCCTGGATCCGCCACTGGTCCACTGCCTGGACTGTTTTCATGTCGAACGCCCGATCAGCTGAGAAAACCACACATCCTCAACGCTAAAACGGAGACAGTCCTATGGCTTTCATTCTTACCCTCACCTTTCGTTATAGGTGTATTTATGGATGTATATGGGTGTATTTTGGTATATTATGGCGCGATCAATGGAGAGTTGGAGACACCGCTCTGTGTGGGATGTGTGAAAGGGAGGAGGACAAAGATGATCGACGATTACAAAATATATAGAAACGGACAGAATCTGGACTACACTAACCTATGCTAGCACCCTTCCACCCCCACTGCTCCTCGCCCCCCAAAATCTCAGGGTTTCGTTTGGAGATAGCGTGAGTATCACCTACACACATCGTTCATAGATTTTGCTCTTGTGTAGTACATGCGTGTGTTGACGATGTTCGAATTTACATCCTAGACCAGGCACATAAATTATCTTTTATCTGTCATTTTATTTGATATTCCACTTGAAGACTTCACGACATCTCAGTATTGCTAGTATCTTGCTACTTATCATCTATAATTACAGAAATCTGATTCTTTTGAGTGCTTACCGAAACTATACGACCTTTATAACTAGATTCATATTCAACACTCTGTAGAATTTAACTAACAGTTACAAATTTTGGAAGTAACCCTTGTAATTATTAAAGGACCCTAGGGAGAATACTTGTGGTTCCAGAATCAAAAAGTTAACTCTGAGTTTTAAATCTCGAGCACTCTTATGGTTATTTTGAAAACTATTAGCAAGGTTCCTCACTCAAAGTTATGTACCATGTGGACACAATAAATTGAGACTTGTAAACTTTATACATTGCAACCATTTGCTTTCTTATTTTTAAGGGGA
This sequence comes from Mesocentrotus franciscanus, assembly GCA_037976565.1. Taxonomy (NCBI): domain Eukaryota; kingdom Metazoa; phylum Echinodermata; class Echinoidea; order Camarodonta; family Strongylocentrotidae; genus Mesocentrotus; species Mesocentrotus franciscanus. The sequence continues at coordinate 10,506,952 of CP137678.1, forward strand.
TTGTACATTTACATGTGTGTAATTTGGTTGTGCATTTGGTTTCGTCTGGGGAAAATAGCTTAAATATCGCTATTAAAGGACAATTCTGGCCCATTTGCAAGTTGATTTGAATAACAGAGATAAATTTAACAAACAAAACAGTGAACATTTCATCAAAATAGGATGACAGATATTAAACAAAGTCATGAAAGGTTTCGCATAATTTCATGAAACAGTGCCATGTACCACATGGGCTTCATGAAAGTTAGTGAGTTGATGATGTCATCCCCTTACTTTTCTCAATCAATTTTGTACTTATATTTAACAAAATATGACTTGTTTTCTTTAGGTATGTAAAACATTGATTGAATCAATTGAAAAATATATGCATAATCGTCATTATCGTAATTGCATTATGTTAATAAAGGGGAATTTTTTTAACAGGCGTTTCCAAAAAAACAAAAAAACTTGCAATGTCATAAACATAACATATGGGGAATAACCTCTTATCTGAACGAGCCTTTAACGTACCCATTTCCATAATGCTGATGAATTGCCTGTTAACCAGGTAGCGAACCTGATATGTCCCGTTGGGAAGAAAAGAGGACATGGACACATTCCCTGTGTATACTGGGCTCTTTCCAGGATTCAGGCCACCCTGGACATACCTGGAGAATAATGATAAAGAAACATGTATATAAAGACCGCTCGAGAAAAGTGGAAAACTCAAGAATGGTGAAACCTGTATATCAAGACGACTCAAGAAAAGGGGAAAACTCAGGAATAGCGAAACATGGTTATAATTAAAGACCACTCAAGAAAAGTGGAAGACTCAAGAAAAGTGGAAGACTCAAGAATAGTGAAACCTGTGTATAAGGACCACTCAAGGAAAGTGGAAAACTCATACAATTAAACAAATTTACCCCAAGGAAGATGTTTTTTAAGTTACCCTCTGTATTAAAGGAAACCACGCACAAAATTTGCCTTGAACAGAGCCTTGCTCTGTCAGTCTCTGGCCTTGCCTGGAGAAGCTAAATTACAGAGCCTAGGCAGTTTGATGTCAGCCAGGGCCGTCAATCTTTTTTAAAATGTGGGGGTAACAGGGGTGGATCCAGCCGGTGGCAAGGGGGATCAATTCGTGAGAAAAACGAAAAAATGCTGTCAGCCTAGTCTCACAGTGCATACACTGTTACGCACAACGACGGACAAGGGTTTGTGCCAGCAAACTAACCGTCTAGTTAGAGCTTTCAGACCTACCTGTAGTCTAGGTACTGATTGTCATTTGCTCCTTTGGGGTAGATACCAACCCAGTCCATTTTGGAAGCCTGGTCGTCAGAGATAGACCAAGACACGAACAGGTTCTTGGTCCAGGCTACCTTCTTAGGACTGATGTCCATGGAACGTAAAGACTCAACCGGAACTACCTGCAAGTGATGGTCAGAATGAAATCAAAGATCAAGGAGAGGAACTCTCCAAATTAAGGTTTGAATGTATCAGCTTAATTTAACTCCTCAAATAGGTACCGATTCATATTGTATTTTTCATTTACTCTTAGATTTTTAAGAAGTTTGTCATACCATGAGCCAAAATGCGCCTCAGAGATACACTGTTGATTACCACATGGCCCTCTGTTGGGTAGACCAAAAGCGATGTCAAACAGCTCTCACCTCAGAGTAGGTGCGATTGGTGACCTGACAAGTGCTCCTGCAACGCTGCCTCCGGGCTTTATTTCGTCAAAGGTTTAGGTATTAAGGGTTAGATTGCAATTGGACTTTAGGGTTCGAGCAATTGTCGCAAGAGCAGGTATCGTACAACTGGTCCCATCTCGCACATGATCACGTTTTCTCTCGAAACAAGAACAGACTCGAATGAAATGTAACCAATGATAGTCAATTTCCAATGATCACTATACAGTCTTGCATGATAAAATAATCACCTGATTTTTGTTATTGAGACCATATGCTATCCACCAGCCAGCTTCGTTGACACGGATGAAAAAATTATTGGTGAACGCTGCCCTCGTCAGGTTTTGTGGAATCTTTCTCCAGACATTCCAAGACGTATCTCTCCCGGGCTGCCAAGTTTGCCATAATCTATGAAATGAAGACAAACATTCATGGTTTCTCGTGGGGAACTTCACATTAAAACAGATGTGTAATGGGCTTACTTCAAATCATCGGGTCATTGCGTCCAGTCGGTTGGTCACGTTTCACTACCTTTCGTGAAACGAAAACGGATAATCATGTGAAGATGCACGAAGGACGCGACATTTAGTAGATTTGCCGTAAAGTTTTCACAAAACGTCGGGTAAATTGGACCAAACTAATGTTGGTCTTGTGGGCTGTCAGTCTTGTGGGACGTTGGTTTAGTGAACCCTATCAAGTTTTCAAAAGGCCCACGAGACCAGCATTGTTGGGTACTGTCGGTCTTAATATGGGCCTGACATATAGGCTGCTCTATCTATGTCTCGTGGGCTAAATAAATTTGGCTAATTAATTGGTCTCATGGGCTGTATCCCGGTCTACAAAAGAGAGAATCTTAGGTCTCTGGATATACTCACTGCCCACTCGTTTCTTGAACAGCAAAAATCTCGACCCCAGAGTGTACATTCCTGCTCATGACCAAGTTGTTTTGCACCCCTCCATGGTCAAATGGAATCTCCTTCCCGGTCTTTTGCCACGCTCCCCACGTGCAGTAACTCCAAGGATTGTCCACTGTATCACAGGTAGCCTGGGCGCACCTGATTATCGCAATCACACATAAAATATATTTAATAATAATATTAACAATGATATCAACTAGCATTCAGTACGTTCTACGTAGTGCAACCACATCACAGCGTGTAATTACAACAAAAATAATGTATGATATTGAATTCAACCTAGAAATAAGTACAATTAAAAGGAATGAAATGAAAGGAGGTTTAACTATTCTGGGAAGAGTTGTGTGTGTGTGTGTGTGTGTGTGTAATTGGGTTTTTACTGACGTGTATCAATCAGATATCATTATTTACATTTGGGGACCGACCAAAAGACGTGACTCAGTTTCGAACCGGGGTCCGTCGTAGTCAGTTTGTAGGCGAGGACAGAGAGCTTATCAGGTGAACGTGGCGCTAGACCAACTAACATCTCCCTGTTTTCAAGAATTTCTTAAATTGGTCTGTGGAAGCTGATTTGATGAAAGATGGGATATTGTTCCATCCCAGTAAATATGCGATCCCCAGCTTTGCAACGAATCTTTATAGAATGGTACATGGAAGCAGAATAGGGTCCGTAGAGGAGCGAATATTGGAGTGACATGGGTTGTGAAAATGTACATCAATCTTTAATATAGACCTGAATTTGATCATTTACAATTATAGCTTTGCCAAAGAGGAACAATCTACAAGTGCCTCACTGAGCAATTCTATCCAAAAATAAAAAATAGAGAGAAAAGTTAGTAAGATGTAAGAGGACAATTCACTTCCCCTTTTCTTTTCTCATTCAACAAAAATATTTAACTCTTTTTTTTTTCTTTTTTCTTTCTTCTTTTCCCGGTTTGTTTAGGAAGGGATGACTGCCCTATCACCTCCCCTTGGCTACGTTGCATGTTACCATCATCTCAAAACATGTTTGCTGCAAATATTACTACACTGAAGTAAAAATATCTGCTTCTAATACCAATCCTATAGTCAACAGAAAGTGAAAGTGAATAGTAAACTCTGAAGTAAATTCAGAGCACTTGTGTTTTATGAGCTGGTTGGATTCGATCCTTAAATAATCAGAGAACAGTGCAGTACTAACACCTGGTGCTGCTTCATTTTCATTCTTTATTTTTATTTTTTTCTGGTAGGGTCAGGGTTGCTTTTCGATCTTCAAATGTAGTTGCTTTTGTTTCAAGCAATGTTGCCTTTTTCCTATATTAGTGCACACTTCTATACTATTACCTTGCGTGTTCCACAAATTTCTTATGTTACTTGTGTAAGAATTTTAAAAGTTGTTTAATAGATACATAGTTGTACATAACATCATTTCAGCAGCAGCGAACCAATTTGATGGGTCTTTAGGGTACTCCCCTTACTGTTGTGACCAGCTGTCAGCAATTATCTGTTGATACCTAAACCGGCCATTGTTCACAATTGCACAATATATTATACTTGTACCAACAAAAAGTATAAAAAAGAGGCAATAGCTAAATTGTGTCTTGCCCACCTGTGACGGGGAGGGGGGATCCTGTGCAATATCTTTCGTACGACATGTAGCATTTAATTCAATCAAACAAGATAATCTCTTTATATGACCATCACTAAATGTTTCTTTCTGGTCTCACTAAATTAAATGGTCTTATTTATAATTTTTTCTTTATCTTTTGGATGAAATACATGGGGAAAAAAGTTACAGGACACACTGTACGGCATCAACCATGACATGAATATCACAAAAGAGTACTTATTTGTTGTGTACAAAAAATATCATGCTTTCTTGTAGAGTAGTTAACTATGATTTCTCTTGAATGTTACGGACATGCCCACCTGTGTACGAAGTTATCCACTCCGATTCCCCCAATCATGATCTTGCCGTTAAGACTGTTGTAGCCCATTACTTGAGCGACAGGTCTGGAGACAACAAAGAAGGTAGGTGAAGCTGGAAAAAAAGAGGGAGGGGGTTGAGGTTCTTGTTTAAAGTGATACTAAGCTGATGAACTTTCAGCCCTACTGTTTATTTCACAACTCCATCTCACGCTCAACTTTCCAACAGTGCTTTAAAAAAACCTTATACCTAATTTCAACTTCGAAGACAGAGGACCTGACGCGATAATCAACATAACAGCCAGGGAAGCAGCAAGTGACGGGACCAAACTGCTACAGCTGACCTGAGATGGCACTAGAGAGGATTTTGCGGTAGTGCTTCTAGTACAGTATGGCTTTAAATAAACCGATTTGCTAATGTATTTCAAACTATGTGCTTCTAACTTATGTACATGTAATTCACCTTCTTTGAATAACAGTATCTCTAAGGGTTTTAATCCACTTTGCATGAATTAGTTGTTTATTACTAAGTCAGGCAAGCCTTTAGCAAGCTTATATCTTGTCAAAAAACAACTTCTCTTCACGAAGTAAGCATAAAATCGGTATCTGTAAACATCAATAGCAATACATGGTGTACCTTTCACCTGTACCATAACATTGGCCGCAATGGATCCCTGTGAACATTCATGCAAAGTTATGCGAGTGAGAGTTACAATATCATCGGGGCGGGGCGGGGGCATTCAGAATTCATTGTACACTTGCGCATGACCACAGGTCTTCTAAAACCCCGCTAAACAAGTTTATCCATTGCATTGGTCAAAATCACATCCTTTTCACGTTTTTTCCGCACTTTTCCTCGACAAAAGTTATTCCCTAAACACGTTTAACCCCCTAGAATTTACAATGTACAAGTATCCCCTAAACGTTTAGGTCTTCCTCAATTAAACCTCCAGTCCAAAGAGGGTACCCAAAATGCAATTTAAAAAAACTCAACAAACATCCTCAACAAACACGCGCCCTAACGACCGGAAAGCACCATTTTAACACATTTTTTTTGGCCGTGCGTGTGTACAGCAATGTATTTAACTGAACATACCCCCCCCTCGTCGCCGGGAAAATAATTTGCAATAGACAAAATTGATCTTACAAGCCATTGCTTTCCAGACGGCAAATCCGTTGCCACTGGCGCGCTGCCATGTCCGTTGAATCGTCCCTTTACGTCCGATCATGAATCCTTCGTACCTGGCTGTGAAAGGATTCTTGATCAGCGTAGCATCTGTTCCAAGGAGCGCTTTACCGGCTACAAGACCCCAAGTACAGTTGGTTGAAAAGCCTATTCAAATTCAAAATTCAAATAAAATTATTTTTACATCTGTTAAAAAATATAATGTATGCAGAAATAAACAGTTTAAAAAGAAAGGAAAACAAGAGGAGGCGAGCTGGTTCGGCCGGTACAATCCTCTGCCTGTCTATTGTAAGACCATGGGTTCGAATCCAGCCCAGGCGGATGAAGCTTGTGTTGGTGTTAACATGACCCTACACTGTTTCATAGACGCAGGCTATGTTACAGTAGAAAACACTCTGTCCTTCTGATAGGACGTTAAATGTAGGTCCCTTGTAGAGGGGAGTCAACACCTTTGAACGTTAAGAACTTGCTGCACTATTCGTATAAGAGTAGGGGGAACCCCATCGTAGTGGTCCACCTGCACACCCCTAATCAGTTATCCTGGGAGGAGAGACCCGAGGGTTACAGTAATTCAGTTCGCTTATCGACACCAATGCACAGGTGATGCCAAATACTTAATGATAATATAAAATAATACAAATAAAAAAGATTTGTATAACCCTGTAAATAAGTGAATGTGGGGGAGTAGCAAAGGCCATTGTCCTGTTAATCCTACTCCCCGTATCAACATTCATCACTGTAACAAATCAAAAGTAATAATAAATAAACTCTCAAAATGATTGTTGAAAATATGTAGATCAACTCTCCTTTTAAACCTTAAACATTTAATCACATACAAACCAACTCCTTCCTATCTTTTACCATCGGGGCTATTGGCAATAAAGTAAAAATAAATTATATTAAAATATTCTTCCCCATTTTCTCGAAGCCATGTTTCGGGGACCCCAAATACTGTAACAGATTTCCAAAATTACCTATACATTCTCAAAACCTGTTAAAATTGCACCTGCGGCTGCGACAATTAAAATGGAGTAATATTAATAATAATAGAAACCATACTGAAAAACAAACATTGATAAAATGGCATACATATGACCTTTGACCTCACTGGGTTGTAGTAATTCTTAAAGGTAAACTAGGATACAGTAAAAACTTGGTATAATGGCTGCTCAAGAGGGACAAGAAAAAAAAGGTCATTGTAGGCAGGTTATCTTTAAAGGCCGGTTACAGTACTGGTTTAAATAAGGCAGGTTTCATTTTTATTGGTTTCACTTTGTCTGTGTTGTGTACAAGTTACTGTAGTTCTGTAATAAAACCAATTGTATTAAAAATAAGTATGATGCCAATCGTGAAATAAACATTGTTTTCATGTGGCGGTTGCATCCCCTCCCTCTTAATCCACCACTTTCAGGTGTTGTGGTATAGTGGTTCATTCTTCTGACTCTCAATCCAAAGGTTTGAACCTCAGCCCGGCACTTATGTTGTTTGGCCAATGTAAATGGGTTCCCGGCAATGCTGGCCTAATGACAATTGCAGGGCCTGCAGGAAGAGTAGTGTTAGTATTGATGTGGCTACCCCGGGTAAATAGAAGACGATTATTATATTATTATTATTATTATTTTGCATTGACGACTTTCGTAAATGCTTTGTTTTTGACGAGTTCTCATCAATGCCTTGTTTCCGTTCGCGTTCTGAATTTTTATTCTTCTTCTTTGTCGCCTCTTCTTGATCTTATTCCCAAAATCCCATTCGTTTTGCACGCAGTTCTTTTTATTCCAATCTAGGTCTAGATTCTTTTTAAATTTCGTGGGCGTAATCTCTGATATCCTATCTAGGTCACCTGACTCTTCGTTTTCCAAAATCACTCATGTGTAACCTTCCAGGCGCCATTTTGTCCGGTTCTGGTGCATTTTAAGGCCTTTCTTTCTTCCTTCGTATCTCCACTATCCTAAATCCTACAGACTTCTAACAAATTCCTCTATATAGTCCAAGAGATGATATATCATCTGCGATGAATAACCTGGCCTTTAAAATGCCATCTTCATACTCTAAATATAAATCCGAAATCAACTCCAAAAAAAAAATCGCTGAAATTCTTTGAATAACTTTCTCATATCAGTTTCGTATTTTCTCAAATTTTTAATCAAATTTATCAGATCATTTAGCCCACTCAACATTTTTAATTTTCATATTTTCAGTGCCCAAATGATTGATAATAATCGCCTCGTCTTCATCGGATTTCCATGTTGTGCCCCGGAACAGTAAAATTGTCAATCCAGGCCCCCTTCCAATACTTAAATTTCCATAGGCCCTTTAACCTTTCCCATCACCACCATGTTTGCCCATACTGTTTTGCACTGACTTATTTTTTTATTTAACATTACCCCCCCCCCCTCTCCACTGTTGATAATTTATAATATTGCATTTCAATGCCCTGCCCACTATCTTATTACATTTCCGCCTTCCATAAAATCCTGTGTAAGCCTGTATCAGCACCATACACCTCAGTTATACATCTATGCCATTACAGAGTAAAACATATTGTGCCTACATCATGATAGTCACTATCATCATCATAACATATCTTTCACAAAATAAGAAAATGAAAAGAAAAGAATGAAGCAGTATCAAGTAATTTTATTAACATTTATGAACTCATTTACCAACATAAAATTTTGATAAGGATCTTTTCAGATGCAACATAACATAACGTTACATCAGCAAAATTAAGGCAACATAATGGGGCTGCTGTCTCTTAAACACGATTGTTTTCAGGTTTAAGATTTTGCAAGAAATTTAGAAATTGAAGTATTTTGGAATAAAATCCAGATGATTAAATCAATTAGCAACATGCTATTTTACTATGTAAAGCACAGGTATATCGTGAGTTTTATGAGTATTTTTTTTCTATATAAGAAACAATTGTTGTTCTTGTTACTACTACTATTATCATTATTATTGTTATTATTATTATCATTACACATTTTAATTATTATCAATATATTGATATTGTCATTATTATTATGACTCCTACATACTTTTTCCCCCTTCAATCTAATATCCAGTTCAGCATCCCTAATATATTTGTCATTACAACAAATAAATAATAATTTCATGATCCTCGATATATAACCTGAACGAAGTCTGGTACAAAAACCTCCTGTGACAACCTGCCATATATACAAAAGGAGAGAAGAAAGAAAATAAGATTAAAACTAGCTCCACTACATTAGAATTACAAAAATAGCACCTCCCAACTGTTATGTCATGCGTATTAGTTTTATTTAAAAATTATAGACCTATTTTTTATGTCATAGGTCCTGCTTTAAAGTGTTTAGCCTAGGTACACATTCATTTACCCCAAAATACAAGTAGCTTTCAAAATCGTTTTTCTTATATTATTACTTTGTTATTTTACATTTGCTCCATATAACAAAGGCAGTCTATGTAGAGGAACATGTTTTTAACTTATAATATTGTTTATTAAACATATTTGTTTCCACTGTTCAGTTGCTAAATTCTGTGAGAAATTGTTTTAAAAGAATTTAATATTGAAGAAAAAATGCCTATGAGTCTTTTAATGTCATTTTGAGTCAAAATACTGATTGGTCTATTTAGCAACACAGTAATTTGTCACCAAAATAAAGCTGGAGAAGAAATGAGGATTACAAAATGTAAAGCAAGATAAGATGACAGTTCCCTAAAATATTGGTAACTTCAGACTTCTAGTCAAGAGGCTATAGCCCCCAACACACACACATTATGAAACACACATGTAAGTCCAACATGAGAGCAATGTTCGCATCGGCTTAGATTATACTGCCTGAACAATTTTGAATTTCATACAAACATATCTTGCAAGAGTTGAACTCAGGTGTCCTGTACCTGATTGGATCTAGACAATAACATCTGATGATCAGGTCCTGGTGCTCTCTGTTGCACTTCTGTGGTCAATAACTGCTTCTTGGTTCCATAGAAACTACGATTAAATGACAACAAAAAGCTAGTAAGGTTCATGCTCGGATCAAATGCATGTACAAGTTATCATCTTATATGTATTTTCATGTCCTTTAGAGTTAGACAGTAAACCCCATGTGTTATGTAGGATTGGACTCAGAATTCTCAACAACAATAACAAAAACAAACAAAAAAGGGGGTTGCATAGTCCTGAAAATTCACTATAAACAAAGGAAATATTAAAACATTAGTAATATATAAATATAAGAATACATAATTTTTATAATTTTTTTTTCTTCTAAATATTTCAAACAAGGCACAGTACCATAAGAGCACAATCAGGGGAGGGGGGCGTGTAGGATTGGGAAGCTAGGAAGATACTCTGTTTTAGGAGGGATTAGGTCAAGTCTAACTATACCCGAACTATTCTGTATCTAGACCTGGATCACTACGAGTACTCAACACCAAGTCATAATTGCTCATTAGAAGGTCTATGCCACGTGCAATGCCACGTCTGAAAAACAGGTTGTAAAAATCTACATTGTTAACTTCGACTATATGATTGAAATTCCACATTTATCTTCCTAAATCATTTAATTTATCTTTTTAATTAGAATGTACATATATATAGCAAATTTCAAGGTACAGGATTCCATCATAAATGCGGGGATAAATGCTGTACCTTGAAATTCGCTATGTATATGTAGATTCGCAAAGTAAAGTTTAAGGTACATGATTCCGTCATAAATTCGAGGAAAAATGCTGTCTAAACAGCATTTATCCCCTCATTGTACCTTGAACTTTATGCCTACTGGCACTGACTGCCACGACGAAAACTTCACAATCATCACAGAGATCTTTACACAAAATAGATCTTTACTTACTTTTCTAGGTATCATATGGTATCACTTCGATGTCGATGTTCCCCTGAAAATGTCCTGCTTCACTGAAATTAACTTGACAAACTTCTAATGGAATGGAAAGTCTCTTAAAAGAACGTGTTTCATAGTTCGTGTTTGAATAGCTTATTATGTTGCACAGTCCATACAACCGCCATTTTTCAGATTCTTGTGGGAATGTTGTAGGGAATTGCGGGAATGAAAACATATTTTATGCATGATCTTATAGATAAAACATTTTGTTAATAGCCAACAACCAAACAACAATTGGCAAATTGTTGACTTCATTGCTCATGAATAAGCATTGACCTTCTAAAATCGTCGTTCAAATTGCACAAAACTCCCATAATGCATCCAATGCAAAACATATGGCATGTCAAAGGTCACAATGTTAGTTGTTCCTCTAGTCCTCGTTCGGAGGACATTACTATGTATGAACGAATCTCTTTGATGCAAGATATAAATAGCGCCTTCTAAAGTTTTGAAAATGGCTTTTTTTCTGTGGCAGTAGCTCCGTCGTGCCTGACCAAACCCGTACCTTTTTCTGATTTAGATACTTAAAGATGTACACTTTTCAGCCAATAACAAAATATACACCCTTCCACTGGCCGACTTTGCAGAAATTGATGTTGAAATTCGTGCTTTTCGGAAAAATTCCGAAATAACTTCAACTTGCTCTAAAATCGCGAGCCTTATATCGAGGTCCATGAAACTGAGCAGACATTCGCATATATGCATGCGATAACTGTACGCTTAGTTTGGTAACATTTGATGACATCATCGCAAAGTTATCGCCTAAAATGATGTATTTACTATGCATTACCTAACAACCCATTTAATGTTTTCAGTACATTACGCGTAGATGACAATGGAGTCAAATGACCGCAATGAAATGCAATTTCGGATGATACCAAATACGGTATATGTTCACACAGAAAATTGTGAGTAAATTGCATTTGAATAAGGGCCACAATACGGATTCCGCTGTAGTAGACCACCCAAATATAACCACAAAAAAGGCTCTAGAAAAAGATTCCATCGCGTTTGGGAGTAATTCATGGCATTCATGCTAAAAATCTTGCAAAAATTCTAAGGAATAAGATACGGATGGATGCCACGCTCATTTTTTTTTACTAAAAATGTCACTTCGCGCTCAAAATGTTAAGAATTTCAAAAATGATGATTGCACATTTTTTGACCGAAAACAAATTACTTGTTAAACAAATTTCAATTGATTTAGTTTTCATTATGAGTTTGAAGTAATATACCTGTTTAATATACATTTGAATGTTGGATATAACACACATATGTATATGGCGCATGAAACATATAAGTGTGATTTACTCAGAATATGGGGTTATAAAACTAATTATATTTTAAAGGTTTTACACGCCAGGAATCTGTCCATTGAAAATATTTTTCTTGATTAAACAAATAATATGTTGTTACGCCACACACCGAATATTTTTGTCACCCTAATGAATTGATGTCTCTTTTAACAGAATGCGCATTTTGAGTGGAAACACATTGTACATTTACCGTATATCGCAATTCCCACATATTAACAGTTTAAGTCTATGGGCCAAACCTGAAAAGGTACACACCGCCTGAGACAGGCTCGGTGTAAAAATGTCAGTGGAAAAAATGTCAGAGGTAAAAATGTCAGAGGTAAAAATGTCAGTGGTAAAAATGTCAGAGGAAAAAATGTCAGAGGTAAAAATGTCAGAGGTAAAAATGTCAGAGGTAAAAATGTCAGAAGAAAAAATGTCAGAGGAAAAAATGTCAGAGGTAAAAATGTCAGAAGAAAAAATGTCAGAGGTAAAAATGTCAGAGGTAAAAATGTCAGAGGTAAAAATGTTAGAGGTAAAATATATTTTAAAAAAGCATGTTACAGGTTGATTATTGGTAATGTTTGTATATTAGGCTTATCGAAAAGATATAACGAAGGATTCTCTGCAGTCATTAATTTCAGCGCTGCTTTCTTTTCTTCTTTCATTAACTTGTATTTACCTTTCTACCCGATTATTGCCGAGGGGAGACGGGGGTGTATCCTTCTTTTGGGGGCATAGTGACCCGGCTGCCTCCCCCTATGCCTTTGTCTAAGCAAGTGATACTGGTACACTGAGCAAACTTCTGGGAAAAAAGAATGCCTAAAATCAAGTAGTTTGGCCATGAATAATTATAGGCCGAGTTGTGGCTCGATGGTGTAATCATTAAATAAAAAGAAAAGTCATCACAGCCCCTAAAAAAAAGAGGATAAGATATCACGCTGTGAGTCCTCCGCCCCCCACTTCACCGTCCCTTATGAAGATTGATGGACATTTTAAAACGTGGCAATGACTACTATAAAATGTAATTTCCTACAAATGCATATTTCCAACAATTTCACTGTCTTGTGGGCTTGATACTTTGATAGGCTTTGATACAAGCAGAAAGCCGCCCATGCATGTTACATATGATGCTATAACCGCACCATCACATTCCAGAGAAGCGCGCGCTTTGCAAATTAAGAGTTGATCGTCGATCACTATTGCGGTATAAATAGTCTGGGAGAACATCAATAAGCAGCTTTGATAATCTGATACAAAGCAGAAAGCCGCCAATGTTACATCAAATGCTAACCGCACCATCACATTCCAGATAAGCGCGCGCTCTGCAGAGGTTCTGTTTAAGCTACATCGTTCTATAATTATTTGCTGTGAGAGATCAAACTCTGAAACTGACAAATATTTATTCATGAGTAACATATCAGAAACATAGTTTTACTGTAGGCTACACATTTATAGCGTCATGATACTGCTTGTATACATGATAATATTGTTTGAAGGATATTTGGTGCAGGATTTATAAAAGGTGTGCTGGCATACACTGTATACGACAGTTTCCAGCAGGCACATATTCGTACAAGTCTACACATTAAACAAAATGCATCATGAATTTGGCAGAACAAAAACAGTTGAAATTGAGGGACTTATACTGTATTTCTCCCACGTTTCTTAATCACAAACGTGATTTTTTTTTAATATAAAGTTACTCAGTGTTATGGTCGAAACTCGAAAGCACATGACAAAATACCTGGGTAGATATGTCCCAACGTTTACCACTTGTAGGCCTACTATCTGACATTCTTCAAGCGAAGCTTTGATATTGTTTGTTAATTTTAAAATTTTGTAATAAAGAATTGATGAGGGGGACAAAGCATCCATGTCTTTTTATTAATGTTTTCTTGTCATAACAGTCTTTGCTGGGATGGACATGAAGATGGGTCTAATTACTGAATTTGTGGAATTTCTGTGCGATCTTTAACTGATACCCTGTTTTTATCTCATTCAATCTTAATATTCTATGTACTTAGGCCTACTTCCTCAAAAATGATAGAAATTAATATATGCAAACCTGATCACAAATATCCTCAGGACATGTACGAAGTACAATACACAGTCATTTATAAAATATAATAGACTAGCCCAGTAGCTTACGTCTCGACCTTTTGTGTGATAAAGTGCTGAGATATTATGATGGCACCAATTTTTACCCCTACATTTTTTTTTTTACCTGACATTTTTACCTCTGACATTTTTTCTTCTGACATTTTTACCTCTGACATTTTTACCTCTGGCATTTTTTCCTCTGACATTTTTTCTTCTGACGTTTTTACCTCTGACATTTTTACCTCTGACATTTTTACCTCTAACATTTTTACCTCTGACATTTTTACCTCTGGCATTTTTTCCTCTGACATTTTTTCTTCTCTGACATTTTTACCTCTGACATTTTTACCTCTGACATTTTTACCTCTTACATTTTTTCCTCTGACATTTTTACCTGGCACCCTGAGACACAATCTCAAAGGATTTTTTTCCTGTTATATTAGGACCCTTCCTTATCAGAATATGCATGTTGCGTGAACGTGGGTGTTGAGTGTGACCACTAGGGATTTTGCCATGTGAACGGATCAAGAGCATTATAATTTTAGAAAATGTCATATGTTTCCTAATTTAAGTTTAAACACATTGCAATTATGTCAATAAACATGTATGTCCAACATAAATGAATAGAAGAGATAATAAATAAACAAAACAAAAATCTGAAACTGATTTTATTTAAATATTAAATAGATGTTTGCATAATTTTAAATGATTACTTTCTGTTTTCTAGGACCCTCGGGTATGATAATCTGTCTGTTTGCCATAAATTAGGTGATTGACGTGAGCGCTGGGCCGTTATAATGAAAACGAATCAAGAAATATTGGAATTTTAGGGAATACTATGATTTTCAACAAAATGAAATAAATAGTAAGCATCTAATAACTTCAGCTGTCCGTTTGACTAAGATTTAAGTTTGATTCATTTCGGGTAACAAAATATGGCCGTTGCCATGGAATTGGAGTGTTAAAGAAGTTGTCTTTGAACCCCGCCCTCTCCAAAAAAAGTGTACCTAATCAAAACAAAGAAACATTATAATATATGTTTCAAAATAAAGTAAAATAGGAAGAAGAAATAAGTAGAGAATACAATCATGACAATAGGAAATATGTCATAAATTGTCGTCTTGAAGTTTACCCTTATTTGCATCTGCCTCGAGTTTTGCTTGGTTATGTGGTACTGGAGGATTAACATGGACAAATTCACTTGTTTACATGATCGCATTATGTCTTATTCATTCTAGTTCTAATGTTTTCTGACTGTTTTCAAGACAACTATCATGTTTGTCGAGAATAGTTCTATGTAAGTATGTTTACTATAGCTTGATGTCTCATGGTAATTGTTAGGGAAAAGCAATCCAAGCAACGATTGCAGAATTTTTAATAGCGACAATCGTTCGCCATTGCTGCTCTTTAAAGCCCCACTGCACTACGTTTAGCTACTTGCTCCCTCTTTATAGAAACTAATGCCTAAGCGGTGCCCGTTGGTCTCCCATGATCCTCTTTTTTCTTATGTTAATTGAGAGCTGAGTTGATGAGATAACCACATGTCAGTGACTACGCCAATATCTAACTCCTCCTGGCCAAACTAGTGCATAGGGGCTTTAATACTACTATGACAAGCAGTAACAAATAAATATTTTTTTCAGGACTTACGATAAATTCGTTTAACAGTTGATTCCACTCGGTTGATTATATTGTTCGAATTATTTGGCGGAGAGAGATAGAAGTGAATGTTTCTTAGGTTTAACGACATTGTATTATTATTCTTATTTGTTCATCGTCTCTTCAATGCAATTTGAAGATCTGTTGACAATAATCGACACCGTAACGTTGTACTATTTTTATGTAGCGTCACATGGCAGATAATTGATCATCTTCGTCATTGCCTTCCTTTTCCTTCGCTTACCTCCTCCTTACCACGGAGTATGTAATGTGCATGTGTATGCCTCGACCATAGAGAATGTAATCACTAATATTGCTGAAATGATTCTTCTACTTCCCCTTCTTCTTCATCTTCTTCTTCCTAGTAGTAATAGTATTTATAGCAACAGTTTAATGATAATTATTATTAATATCATTATCATAATGATTTTTATTGGTGTTGTTACTGTAAAATGTATCATCGTAATTATTATCGTTATTATTGTAATTCTTAGTTTTGTATTATTCTTACAATTATTATTCTTCTTCTTTTTATCCTTGTTATCATAGTTATCTTTTGCAATACGTCATGTGCCTAGGATTGATTGCTTTACTACATCCAAAATGTCTACCAAAACTCTCAATTCGTTGCTGAAATATTATCAAGAGAAAAGAGGAAACATTGGAATATAGTTTTTCAAATAATATAAGATATAAAGAATAATAAAAAACAAAGAATAAAGCAGAATATGAAATTGAAAAAAGGAACATAAAGTAGAATATAAAATGGAAAAATAGAATATAAAATAGAACATAGGCATATTAATGTAAAATACAAGATAAAATACAGAATATAATATATAGTAGACTATATAGGATAAGATATAAGAATATATTTGTCTATGATGGTTGATTTAGTCATTTTTATATTTTACATGAAGGTTTAGTAATAGACAAATTTGCATAGAGCACTATTTCAGTAATTATAACCAGGTCCATGGACCTATTTGGTTTCAAGACAGGTTTGTGCAATATATCATAGAATAAAAAAAGCAAGAGAAAATACAAAGATGCATTAATGAATCGAAATCATTGTAACTTTAGGAGAAAACATATCAACATTAGCAACTTACAAATATATGTAAGATAATTTGTGAGCAGGCGCGGGGTAATGTATTGATCAAAAAATGTATCGGTGGTGGGTAATGCTTATTAACTATGGTGAGTGTGTATTTTTTTCCCCATGTTCTTATTCTTTGCGCTCTTTCGCAATGTTGATCCTTCCAACCACAGAAAATAACGACAGATGCCAGAAGAGTATGCTTACTCATGTCATTAATCATGACCCTAGATCTCACGTCACAATTACACATATCACCAATAGCATTGAGTCCACATTTATCTATATATGACCCCTCGCTAGTCGGGTAAAAAATACGAGAAAAAATAGCCCAACCCCAAAAGAATTGCAACGAAAAGTTTGTCAACAGTTTCAGGTAGTGGTAGACATCAGGAGTAGCCTACTAAGATCTAAGAAAATCGGACCCCCGGAAAGGGGTTATTTTCAAAATGGCGTCCAAGATTGCCGCTTATACCTTAAATTTGTAATAGATCGTGATATAACCATCTCAGCGATGTGATTTTGGTGCCTATACATAGGTATGGGGGTCGGACAATCCATTTTACGACTTACAATAGGTTATGGCCACCGGGACACCTGGAAGTCCAAGATGGCGTCCAAAATAACCAACAAGTACCTACTATAAACAGATTTGAGTGGTGTTTTGTTATATTTACAGTACGAAATGGTGAAGATTAAATGTCATTTTGAGGTATGGATTTTCATAGATAGGCTTATACAAGAATAATAATATAGCTTAGTGCAAGACAGTTTGTAATACTGTTGCTATTGTGCTCTCCGATTTGGCTGCTGGCACTGGCATGAATGCATGACATGCATGTCATGTAAGGACATGTAGGGACATGTAAGGACATGTAAGGACATGTGAGGACGTGTAAGGAGATGTAAGCACGTGACTGTAAGCACATGGTATTCGTGGTATGGCATTGGTGTATATCCCCTATTTGGGGAAAGATAATAATGAATCTATTAACATCACTTTAATTTTCTTGTAGCGGACAAGAATCACACAGATCCCAGATGGCATCGAAAAAGACAGCATAATCCCTAAAAATCTTCAAAGAGAGTTACTAATCATACAAAATAATGACTTTCGTCATTTCTGAATGTGAGTTTATACATATACAAATAAAAATTATAACTTTGTTTCAAGATGGGATCCAAATTTTGGTAGCCTTATGTTTCAAGATGGGATCCAAGTTCCCATCTTGAGACATCCCATTTTGAAACATTTTTCCATGTTAATTTTAGCAAGGGAAATAATCATTGACATTCAGTCTGTTGGGTGATCGATGAATACAGAAAAAAGTAGATGGTGACACTATTCTTTGAAAGATAGATGAATAAAGAGAAATTTCAAATTAAACATATCGCGTCACTAAAAAGGCAAAATATTAACCAAGCACATTTCCGTAATATTTGGTTCCATGATTTTTGTTAATACATAAAAGTCATTTTCTCTGATTTGGTACTGGCTGTTCTTTGGTAATTGACGATTCATGTACAAGATTTGGGAAGAAATGAGAGAATGTTAGCATTATCATGCTCATGCCCTCTTTAATGATGTCTGGATATTTTGACGACAAAGAACTTCATGTTGACTTTGTGTACAATCAAATTTCCCCCATAGTCTGGTGGGGGATAATGCTTTGATAACTATCTATATTCGTCTTGAGTTAGCGTTTAGACGTGTAAAATAGGAATAACTTTACTAAACTTTAAAAACACCAAATAAAAACATGATATAAACGTTGGCATAAATGTATACTTTATTCTCTGCATTATCTTTGTATTTATTATTGTTATGATGAAAAGCAAAATGTTAATTGCCTTCAATTATAGTTTCACATTACTTGGTTATTGCAGGGTAATCTCAGGTTAGTTACATACAAAGTATCATAATATACATGATATACCGAGCATTTATTTTGTTTTATTTTCGACATTATCTGCAGCTGAAATTTTCTATTCTATTGCAACGAACTTACTATTAAGATGACTAATAATCTCTCACGTCTTTTTTTAATTTCATGGTCACGATTGATACTGGGCCTTATCAAACAACATGTAAAAGGGACAAAAGTCCGTAAATTTTGTGACAAGAAAAAAAACGTCATTAAAAAGGTGTTTTGTTTTCGAGGGGACGGGCACGTGCCCCTGCGCCCCCCACCGGATCCGCCACTGTTGCAGTATTTTTATATTCAGAGTAGGATAAGAGTGAAACCGTGTGGTATACTGACATGCAAAAGAAAACTTTAAACGGTTTGTGAATTAAAACCTAGTCAGAAATTTTTTTACCACTAATTGTAATTTTTTTATTACACCTTTTCAATACAAACAACATTTCTTAATATGTACGAACAATTATATTCTGGAATCTATAAACGTCGATGTAACTACTTTCTCACGCAAACACGCATCACAAACACTCATCAAAGTTACAGGCGCACGCACTCACACACGTACACGTGCGCACACGCACACACATATACACACACATATGTATGCACACGATTAAGCTTAGTACACTTGTTTTGACATGTATGTGGGTGAACACTATAAATTAAAATACAGGTTCCTAAACACAAGGTCCTCAAATTGTGAATGAAGACTCAACGCAGTACAATGAGGTACGTGTATCAGAAAGTAACAGAGACAAAACGCTACCAAGGAAGGAGACTAGACATAGACTTTACAAAACAATAGTATTGGCGGAGAACAAGAAGAGATAGCCGCGCTATCAAAAGTACAGCTTTATAGGCATTAAGTTCGAAGGTCAATAAACAAAACGAAAAAATGATAAATCTATTGAGTATTGTATGAATCTAAGAAGAATTTTCTAAATTTACTTTTAAATGAGACAAGACTAGTCGCGCCTATAATGTTAATGTCTAGTTTGTTCAAAAGCATAGGATCTTAGGACGAGTGGAGACAAAAGTATTTTGAGCGTGAATGGTTCTAAATAGAGGTAAATGGAATTCTGATCACTGGATCGTCGAGTGGGGGGTAGTTATGTACGTGGTCATTCCTATAAAAAAAGGCATCAAATACAATATCCCCCGGAAGGGTATCTAAGGAGTTGCTAAAAAGCATATTTTTGGGCGAATGTTTAATAACAACTTATTTGCTCTAATCCACTGAGTGACATGTTGTAATTCATAATTTACTGTTCTTAAAGGCATTTTTTAACAATGTCAAATCTGAGATGCATGGCCCTGCGTCTTATCAGCGTTTGTGATAATTATGGTGTAGGCCTAATATTGAAGCCCCAAAGAAATTGCGCTTCAAAATGATCGTGAAGTGCCTCACAAAAGTTAAAATCTTTGAGTGACCGGTTTTAAGGCCGGCTCACACTATGACGAATAGGGGGTACCGCAAGCTACGTTAAACTGCAAATTGCAAAATTGAATTCCCCGCCAATCATCGTGCGTTGCCTTAAATTGTCGCTGACGAATCCGGTAGCGACCTCGGACGGCCGAAATTATCAGTCGCGTCCGTCGGCAAATTTTCAGCATGTTGAAAATTTTGTGGTTGCCAAAAAAAAAATCGTTGTGATTCCATTCAGATTTTGTTGGAGACCGCAACCCTCATTTCCTTGACGTTTCCATGCCTTGCGATTCCGTCTCTAGTTGTTTTGAGGTCGTCACAATTTCGTTGGTAGTCGTTGTCGTTGTCAACGACCATTGCAACGATGGTCCACGATTTAAAACTGTTAGTGCGATTTTTCACGTTTTGTGACGTCAGTGACCCGCTCACACACAGGCTTTGATGACGGCCGCTGAGTCACGTCATTGTGCCGCAACCCATCGTCAGCCGCCGTTCTTTGCCGCCAGTCAATCCGCTGCCAGCCGTCGGACCTCGTTCCTTGTTGCCGGGCTCCTAATTCGAGACAACGTCACTCGCCGCCCAGACAACGTCCGATTTTGGTCGCTAGTCTCCGTTCCCTGCCGCAGCCATTCGTCCCTTGCCGTCGTGTTGTCGCTGAAGGTCGTTCCCACCTGACAGCGAATCTTGGTTTTCCCCTTTTGCCGTCGCTTTACCGCCAAAATGTTGTGATTTTCACGTCCGTCGCCTTTTGCGGGGTCTTTACCGCTACTATGTGAGCCGGCCTTTACCATCAGATACTCATTTTCCCCAATAGACTGTAGTGTTATAAAACCGTTGGGAAACGGTTTTTGAAATTTCGAATTCCATTTATAAATATCTTGATAACCAGATGGACGATCGGCTTGTACCCGTCATGGGATTCCTGACTGACCTAAAGGTTTATTGTATGATTGCAGCATGAGCTTAATCCAGGATTTTGTTTAGAATCTGAGACAAAGATACCCATTCCCTTTAAAATGATGTTGGGGTCTGACTCGGAAAAGGAAAAGTTTGAGTCATCCTCAAATAATTTAAATGATAGGATATTTGAGGATATATGAAACTCAATAATGTAAATAATGAATAACAGTGCACCGAGCAGGCTGCCTTGTGGGACACTTTTCATTTAGGAAGTACTGCCATTAGCCCATTAACATATACATATTGCGATCTGTGTGATAGGTAACTCCTGAACCACTCCAAGGCCTTTCCACGTATGCTATATAAGATATTTGGTCAAGAGTATGTCATGATTAATAGTGTCAAAGGCCTTGGAGAAGTCCAGGAAGATACCTACCGTATGAGGAAGCTTGTCTCAACATAAGTGAGTAATGCATGCGCTGTACTGTGCTTCTCCAGAAATCCAAATTGAAAGTTAGAGAATATATCATTGATTTCGGAGAAATTAACTGTTCTTATACGTATTATTCTTTCAAGGATTTTAGATATGGTTGTTAGCTACGTAAATGGCCTTTATTTGTTGACGTCACATTTGTCTCCTTTTTTATGTATGGGAATGACTTTGGCCATTTTCATGTTATTCGGCACGAGGCCACATATATGAGACAGGTTAACAATGTGCACCACGGGATGAACAACATAGGGAATGATAATTTTCAACAAATGATTATCAATTCCATCGTGGCCTGGAATTTGTTTTAATCTTTTGAATTCGATAAAATGTCAATTATTTCGTTCCTGTGAGTTGGAATTGAGATTAGGTACATTAAGAAATTCGTCAAATTGTTTTTCAGATGGCGGAATGTTTTGCCGAAGATTGTTTCCGATTGAAGAAAACTAATTGTAAGAAAAAAATCAGCTATGCCAGCAGGGTCATTACTCGAGACGTTGCCCCATTTTTGGGGGGAGATATTCAAAAAATTGCTTTGTGTATTCATGGCGTTTTTAATTGTCTTCCATGTATTTTTAATGTCGTGTTAATATATGTTCAGCTGGTTCGTACAAAAATTTCTTTTCTATGCGTAAGATTTGTGTTAGGGTTTTATTGAAAGAAACATATTATAACCTAAATTTTTCAGTAGGTTTGGTTTTATACTTTTAAATTTCTTTTTTTCTATTTACAGATCTCAACAGATATTTTGATATCCAAGGAAGCGTCGGAGTTCTTTTTGTAGTTATTTTCAATCTTCCGCATAGGAATAAGAGTATTCAATTAAGAGTTAATGGTATTTATTTAGTAATCCAATGAAGAATTGACATCGTAAGTGTTGTATACAAAAGACCAATCAATTTTATTTAGACTGTTCTTTAAACTTGTTTAGTTTTCTGTCGTGATTTTACATCTTTTTAGATTACAATTGTTGTTTTTAGTCATAAATTTTAAAGAGATTTGTGCAAATATAGGGTAATAATCAGAACTGTCTGGTAAGACGATGCCAGATTCTTGAAGTGGAAGAATGTTACAAAAAAGATTGTCAGTTAGAGCAGCTGATTGATCAGCAACGCAAGTTGGCTTAGAGATTAGCGACAGAAAAGGGCTGACATAAGCATTTCTATAAACTCTTGAGACGTATTCTGGGAAGTACATATTATTAGATCAATATCAAAGTCCCCCATTGAAAAGGAATCTTTATTGGCAAAGAGTGGATTTGGTACTAAGCTTTGTAAATAAGTGATAAAACCATTCAAATTAGACTTGGGGTCTATATATATGACACTAATTAACATAGTTTTACCATTAGGGTTTATCAATTCTACACAAAGTGATTCAACAACATCGTTCGTACAATTAAAGGTAAAGATCAGTTTTGGAAAGGCCCTCTCTCAAAAAATGAAATGGAAGCTCTCGATCATTAACAATCATGTGAAATAATATGTTTTGACTAATACGTGATGATACAAATTTTGCCGGGAAACCGCCTACTAATTGATATATTTGGTAAATTATTATATCTATTGGGACCAAATAGATATCGCGCACGTAGTCGCGTAGTCCCATATACATCTTTCTGTGTACAGTGCTTGTAACTTTACCAAGACTGGGCCAAATTTCTTATCATTTTGATGATTCCAGAACCTTGCAGTACACACCAATACTTATATGCTAGATGATCAACCTTTTCTGATCGATTCCACAACGTTTCTTTCACAATGCAATCGCATGACCAGAACTGGTCTTTATCTTTAAGCTGTTCGTGAACTATATACTCATATTTTCTCAATACGTATATACCCGTATCAGGACAATTACCCCTGGACAACCACCCCCGGAAAACTACCCCCTTAGGACAACCACCCCTACCCCCGAGCACAATTGCCCCAATAACCGGAGAATTACCCTCGTTTATTAAAGGGGAAGTCCACCCTGGTAGTAATTTGGTTTCACTTTTTCGGGGGATAATTGTCCTGGGGGATTGTCCAAGGGGTAAATTTTCATTCATTTAATCTACGATCCATAGATGGTTTCGCCCACTCTATGTTTAAGGGGGTATTTTCTACCCAGAAATTTGACATTCCGCTCATGTCTAAGATACTTTCAACTTTCGTAATCCACTTCGATTCAAAATCACAATTATCGTATAGTTTGCGTAACAAATTGTAAATAGTACACGAGTGTTTAGATTTCTTTCCATGAGTACCTCTTGCCCCAAAATGTATTATACGCCTCTCCACATTACTAGTCATGGCAAATCTACCAACTTCACCATACACCATACAACTTGCAGTGCCCCGGTTCAATTTAAGCAGGGCTTTGAGTGTTGTTTTCAATATCTTGTCTATCCCTACTTTGATGTCTCCCATATTATAATATGTTGTAGCTGACTCTTTACTTTACAAATGTCATATGATTCGTTTTTTTTTTTATCAGAAGACGGGATCGTGGTCAAAATTCCGATTTCAGGTGAAGACTGCAAAATCTGCCATCATGGTTTCTACTTGTACGTGTTATATTAATGGAGGCTGGGACTTTTTCAAAGTCCGGATTTCTCATTGACTCTGTGTTATTAGATAATCGGCCTCGTACTGTAGCAAATCTCCTAATGAGTGTAGTGTTTCAACATTCTTTCTCTCTCTCTCTCTCTAGATCTGTCGATCTCACGGTCACAAATGTCTTTCTCTTGTCTCTGCTTTCGCCGGCAAAACATCTGACCACAAGTCCTCTGGTTAGGATTAACGCTCCTTCTACTCGTTATCCTTATCACCGACCTACCCAAGCCTCCGTCAAAACATATACTTGGCTTGGGGATCTGGGTCGTAAATCAAAACATGCAGTCTGGCCTTTTGGTCTCACGGTTAGATTCAGTGAATTCTTCTTGGTTCTTACTATTCTCCAATGATACTTTATCTCTCATTCAATTCTCATCTGCACATTTTCTCCTCACGATTCCCGACGGTCAATATCGCTTTTCTTGCTGCTCTGTACGATCCGACATATTCGTGTAATAAATAAACAGAACTTTGACTTTATGAACGACGTTTTTTTCTTCTTCGCCTACTCCTGTTATAAATTTAATGGTAACAGGGTTGTAACGAAAAATAGTCAGCACAATCATTTCTACTGTTTCTACATCCTTGATTACTAAACGAGTAGAGGGTGGAATCTTTGTAAATGACCAAATCTTACATTGAGTTTCTACATGTATGTATTATGTCTCGATCAAAGCGGCAGATCACCTTATCCGTCTGCGTGACGAATTCAATGTCTAGTTATTATTTATTATTGTCATTATTATTATTATTATCATTATTATTGTCATCATCATCATCATCATTATTGTTATCATTATCTTGTTATTCATTCTCTATAATGTACATACCTTTACACCAATACAGCCTTGAAGAGGTACTGATCGAGCGAGCAAATACCATGAGTTGCTTGCGATACCAGACTGCAGATACGGAATCGACGAGCACGAATCGATTGGTCGAGCTGATCGGGATGGAGTTGGAACCGACTTTCTCCCACGAGGAGAAGTTCAAAAAATTGAGGATGTCTTGAATCACCGAGTAGACCTGCCCATCGGAAGCTTGCACAAAGATCTACATTAGAATGATAATGATGGACGAATCACAGTCTTGACAAAGGATGACAGAAAGGTAAAAATCAGAAGAATGAATGATCTTGAACGCATATAGAAAACTTGATGAAATCATGAAACTGATTACGAGAAATACATTTGTAATTGGGTCTGACATACCCTTGCATATCTTGCACAAAATCCATCAAGTCAAACCCAAACTCTATTTTGTGTGTATCTTATAAAAAATGGATATATTTGAACCAGTTCATCTTTAACCTTTTCTTTATTTAGTTCAGATTGCGACTGGATAATGATGTTTGTTTAGTAAGCTACCATATAATGACGCTTTTGATAAAGGCTTATGTTCAGAGAAAGATGTCAATGATTCTAAAACATGTAAAAATACACCAATTATTGTCGATAATATAAATTATAAAGATTTGTTTAGTAAACAAAACAAAAAACTCTCAGGGATGTGTACAGCACACTTGAATATATGTTCGCTGTGGAAAAATATTGATGAAATACGACTTTTTTTTTTAATGAGGCTAAAATCGTTGTTATGACTTTTTGTGAAACTGGCCTGGATGAATATGTGTCAAACGAGGAAATTTCAGTAGAAGGATATTGAATAATAAGAAAAGATAGAAATGTTGGGGGAGTGATTATCTTTGTCTGTGATTCAATCGATTATGATATTTTATCAGCATGTCATGAGCAGGACTTGGAACTCTCCTGTAATCGATTAAAATTAAATAAACAAATACCTCTTTTTTATTGTGCAGGTACGGACCACCCGATTTCAACATCGGAGTATTTGATAAATTGGAAACTATTTTGCAAACTGTTGAAGCAAAAAGTTATGTGACTGTATACTAATTGGTGACTTGAATTGTTATCTTTTACAAAGAAACCCGTCAAATAATACAAAAAGACTGAAGAGACTTGCAGACGACTAATGTTTAACACAATGTGTAACCACAGCCACGAGGGTTACAAGATCGCCTGAGACACTTATAGACCATGTTTTTTCATCAAATGCTGAAAATGTGGAAGGATGTTTTGTCGTATCTGTCAGTTTAAGTGATCACAATATGGTTATACTTTCATAGGGAAAGAGTAAACTAACATCAAGTGGAAACCATTGCTTTATTTCTTGTCGTAATATAAAGAAAATTGACCTTGAATCCTTTGCTTAAGACTTACGAGCATGTCTTTGAACAATGTACTATATACACATTCAACTGAGGAAGCTTACAAAATATGGATTAAAAAGTTCAGAGTTATATTGGATATGCGTGCCCCTGTTAAAAGGAAAGGGGTTTGTTACGAGAAGTCACCTTGGATGACAAGTAAAATACTGACATCAATTCGAGATAGAAATAAAGCCAAACAGAAGGCAACACGGTCTATTAAAATCAGACGCTGATTGGTCAAGTTATAAGAAACTACGTAATAAAGTTACTTCTTTTGTGAGAAAGGCTAAGCGAAAATACATTATGGACAGTATTATTGAGAACGTTGGAAGTGCCGCTATAATGTGGAAAGTTCTGAGAGAATTGATACTATACCATCGAGTATTTTGAAAGATTCGTCGCTTATTATTGTTGAATCTCTGGCTCATATAATTAACTTATCTTAAATGAAGGCGTTGTGCCAAATGAATGGAAGTGCGCCAGAATAACACCCCTTTTAAAAGGAGGCGATTGCACCAACCCGTCGAATTATAGACCTATATCTGTGTTGCCAGTAGTTTCCAAAATTTTAGAAAAGCTTGTTTTTCGGCGAAGTTATAAATATTTGCATGATACCGACATAATTGGTACAACATCAGTTTGGTTTTCGACCACGCTTTTCAACAGAGTTAGCTTTATTGAATCTAACATTATACATCAATAAACGACAAATTGCATGATTTTTCAAAGGCAACTAATTTTTTTTCTTCTCCCTAGAGCAGGGGTTCTCGAACTTTTTTTTTAGACGGTCCAGATGTGATTTCCGTGAATGCTAAAAGTTCGGAAACAATGGGCAAATTTAGTTTATTTTTCAATATATTTCCATATATATATATAAGTTTGTGATATTATACATACATGTCTTTACACATACCTTAATTCAAGAGTTAAGACAATCCAAATTTGAAGTTCTGGTATACATTTAGAGTATATCAGTGGAAAAATCGTCATCGGTTCCCGGCCATAAGCTGCTTAATCCAGTAATCATTGTCACAAATGGAGTGATTGGAAGACTTAGGATTGGTGCAAATATTCCGAAATGAAAATCTACTCCTAAAATTTACAATAATGGCATTTGTATACTGAATAACTTGATACTTTTTTTAAACCTTTAGATCTATATCTGATCTAAGGGGAATTGTTACAGTTTAACCCTAAAAAAGGCCGGGTTATTTTGGTACTCTCTTAGCCGAAGGGGGTGGGGGTGCCCCCTTGGAATATCGGTCCATTCCATTTTCGTGATAACTGCACGTGAGCGAAATTAGCACGGATTAGTGCGGAAAAGGAAAGGAAACATGCTTCTAGCAGACGGCAGTCCCTTCGGACTTCACGAGAAAGAATGGCATGGTACGATATTTGTTAGAATGTTGGCTACAAAGTGATCGATGTACATAAGCGCCTGCATAGTTCATTTTTCAGAGAAATTATCTGTGGAAAGTGCTCGTGCGAGCGGAAACCGGGCAGGCTTTGGTAATGATAATAATAATAATCATCATCATCATTACACTTTCATCGCAAGATCTAGGAAAAAAACTCCAAGCTGCATGTTGATCTAATCTCTCATGTTTTACAGATGCGTTATTAGCGTTAAATTCTCAGGAAAAGAAGTACTTAAGGTAGAAGATATTTAGAAGGAGAAGAAACGAAGAAG
Organism: Mesocentrotus franciscanus; assembly: GCA_037976565.1. Lineage (NCBI taxonomy): Eukaryota > Metazoa > Echinodermata > Echinoidea > Camarodonta > Strongylocentrotidae > Mesocentrotus > Mesocentrotus franciscanus. Next base: position 10,534,924 of record CP137678.1, read on the forward strand.
AAGAAGAAGAGAAAAAAGAAGTAAAGGAAAAGGGAGGAGGGAAGAAGAAGACAAAGAAGGAGGAGGAGAAGAAGAAGAAGAAGAAGAATGAGCTGTCACCTTTCTCATTATATTACCATCTCCTGAACTTGCGACCCCCCTCATCAACTGTTTCATGATAGAAACTGATTATTCAATGAAGGAAAAAGATAATAAAAGAGACAAACCTGGGTTTGATTTCGTTCTGTAAATTCACACACAGGGTTGGACAGCGGTGGACTGGCCAACGGAGCTCCAAGATTCTTCCACGGGCTCCACCCAGCCGAGGAGGGGTCCACAGCTCCGTAGCTCACTTCCACGGAAACTGGAGAAGCTGCAGCATTTGATCTGAATGCAAGCAGGCGTTGGCTCCCAACCCCACTGCTCCCCACTCGATTTTCTATCACACAAAATCGCGATGTGCTTGAAACTGATCCGCTGCATGATGAAAAACATCCAATAAGCACGATGCCAAAAAATAGCATCGCCTCCATGATCTGATAAGTGATGAGGAATTGATGCGATGAACAAATGCAAAATATTAATGTAGATTTTCAAGCATCATTGATCAATTTACAGATAGAAAAGCTTCTTTTTTTCGCCAAACAACTGATTGCCGTCTTCCGGATCCGTGTGTCACCAGAAATGGTCTCAAAATGGTTACGGTTCAAATAGCTATAATATATATATTATGTGAAGTGTCTTATTTGCTTGAATATTTGTTAATCATGTAGATTTAGTAATTTTACAAAGTTCCGCCGCAGAAGGCGCTAAATTGTTTGGTGGCCCCGCTTATCGTTCGGGTGGTAATTTTAGCGCAGTCCATCCGTGTAATTTGTGTACAAATAGGATTTTTATATGACGGGAGATGCTTTTTAGAGTTACAAGCGATGTTGAAATAATGCTATATTTTGTATTATTAATTGGTATTCATAGATTGATTATATTTTTATTTCATAAGAGTTTGTCCTTGGGTTAAAATTTGGGATATTATCTTCATTAATTAGCATAATCTTGTAAAGATTACCAAGCAATTAATCATCCGTGTACAAAGGGCTTGTAATTGGTCAAATTCGTAGAAAGGCGATTGGCTTAAAGTTTATTCAGAGCGGCCGGTGCGCCGGAGCCGTCTTTCTTTTGGATTTGTACCGCCATATTCAGTCAGTCGCTACTAGATCACGGTTCCGAGAGGACCTACGCTATTTGTCCTCCTCAATTTTGCATCATTCAGTATCGAGTGAAATTTCTTTTGTATTGTCTTGTTTTGGCAATAAATTAATTAAATCGACAGTGTGACGGACTTTGCTGCATCACCGCTTTCGTGCTGAACACCTTATCTTGGTTGTGTAAAAGTCGCCATTTTTTTCTTTACGAACTCCAGTTAGTATATTTACATCGTCGACTCTCGTTTCTTTGTTCATTGCAGAACTTTACTCCCACCCTCCACATCGTCGACTCTTGTTTCTTCGTTCATCGTCAGAACTTTACTCTCACCTTCCACATCGTCGACTCTTGTTTCTTCGTTCGTCAGAACTTTACTCTCACCTTCCACATCGTCGAGTCTCGTTTCTTCGTTCATCGTCAGAACTTTACTCTCACCTTCCACATCGTCGACTCTCGTTTCTTTGTTTATCGTCAGAACTTTACTCTCACCTTCCACATCGTCGACTCTTGTTTCTTCGTTCATCGTCAGAACTTTACTCTCACCTTCCACATCGTCGACTCTCGTTTCTTCGTTCATCGTCAGAACTTTACTCTCATCTCCCACATCGTCGACTCTCGTTTCTTTGTTCATCGTCAGAACTTTACTCTCACCATCCAGATCTCCAGACATGTTCAGCATCATCATCCACATCATCGACATCGCCAGCACCAAACACCACATCGACATCGTCGGCGCCATCATCGACATCGTCAGCACCATAATTTTGTTGTATGAATTTTATTTGCTTTCATTGTATTTTCATGAAAATGAAATTTAAAAAAAATTAAAACGATCGATTGAATTGTAATGCCTCTGATTATGATAGTGAGGGTAATGTCAACATTTCAACCCATGTTAACGTAAATATAATGTCTTGTTTACCCATGGTAGCCTTCATCTTGCAGTATTATTGAGTTATTATTGGTTAGTTTCGAAGTCCATCAGACCAGGAGCAGACGTACTCGAGGCTATTCTAATTAATCTATGACCTACGTACGGCTGATATGAGTATACTGCATGCGCTTGACTACCGCCCGTGACTATTGTCCTTCTTTCGCTCCGTCCTTTGTCTTTTTTCGATTTGTCCTTTCTTTTATGACTGTTCTTTGTTTGTTTGAAGTCACGTTAAATTTTGAACCATTTGGCCGCCCATACACTTCGTCTAATATATATAGGATTTTATTCAATCAAAGCAAATCACATCAAAAACCAAGAACAAACAGTCCGAAGACTGACACCTGCCTTGGTTAGTTTCGAAGTCCGTCAGACCAGGAGCAGACAAAAGTGAACAAAGTAATAGCAACAAGAGGTGGATATTGTTGTACACATGAAAAGCTCTCGAACATAGAATGCAAAAGACAAAAGATAAGAACATAGCATAGTAAGGTCATTTGAAGCATTATATTCTCTTTATTAATGACTGGTAATAACCATGTTTTTAAGCACAAAAAGTTTCCAGCCTCTTAAAGATACTATGTCCCTTTTGCAGCTAACATCAAATTCTGTAGAACTTTGCAGGAATTATGAATATGTCATGTATGTCCTATCTGTGAAATTTAAACGTTAGCAGTGTCCTAATATTCAAATTATGCAAGGAAACCCGTTTACTTGCTAGACTTCCCTGTTAGACACTATTGAGTGACTGACTGGCTTTTTTCATCTTTGGTAAGGTACATGAGCATTTGTCGACATCAATAACCCACTTCTTGTAATGGCCAACATTAAACTGATTGAATCTTTGCGTAGCATAAAACGTACGGCCTATTACTATTACTTACTGGCTCTATAGCTCCTAAGTCGATTCGACAACTAATAGTCGTTATTTTCCCACTTTAAGACATTTTCAAGCCCCCCCCCCTTTTTGGGGGGGAAGTTCTAAATTAGTATTGTCTTTCAAATGCCGTTTGAATTTGACCTTTTCATTTTTTTGGCCTGCAAATGGGACATAGTACCTTTAATGTACAAAAGTCATGATTGCAAATAATATCTACAACATTAACCATGTACATGTACCACAATTTTCAAAAACATTTTTTTTTTAAATACATACATTTTCTTCAAAGCACACACATTTCTCTGATTATTTATATCTTATCAATATCAATATCAGCTGAAATGCAAAATCTGCAAATGACTATATACAATCTTTAGTTTGCTATTGCATGTCCAAAAGAGTTTGAAACTCTTATCTTATATTCTCCTTTGGTAGAATGATTGTGCAAGAATATATCATGAAAGTAGGCCCACGGTGGAAATTTCCATCATATTATAAACAAGTATCGATGTCCTTGCGAAAGCTGAATTATCGTTTGGTCTACAACCAGCTCGTCTACTAAGAATCAGTTTCAATCAGATTCAACCCCTCCTTTCTACTAGTTTCAATCAGATTCACCCCCTCCTTTCTACCAGTGTCAATCAATTTACCCCTTCTTTCTACCAGTTTCAACCAGAGTCGCCTCTTTCTCTCTACCAGTTTTAATCAGATTCACCCCTTTATATCTACCAGTTTCAATCAGATTCTACCCCTCCCTACTACCAGTTTCAATCAGATTCAACCCCTCCTTTCTACTAGTTTTAATCAGATTCACCCCCTCCTTTCTACCAGTGTCAATCAATTTACCCCTTCTTTCTACCAGTTTCAATCAGATTCAACCCCTTATTACCAATTTCAATCAGATTCACCCCTTTCTTTTTTCCAGTGTCAATCAATTTACCCCTTTCTTTCTACCAGTGTTAATCAGATTCTACCCCTCCCTACTACCACATGATTAAGATTTTTTTGTGGCTGTATTTGACACAAAGTTACAAAAATTCCCATTATATATGAGGGGAATCAATTGCCCCAACTGCCCCGCCCCACATCTAATTAATATTCTACACTGCAATACATCTTAGGAAACACTGCTAGAATATGGCTTTATTCTGCACCTCACTCCTCTACAAACTTACTTACTTGCTTGCAATACCCTCTTTGAGGCACAAATATGGCTTTATACAGAAAGAAATAAGACATCACCGCAACAGCACACTATTTATATGGCACACAGCATTTCGGAGTAAACTATCACAGCACATGATTACTGAGTGTACAACGTTTAGAAACATCATTTTCTAGATATGGCGCGGTAAAACACCTTAATGTGTATACATTTTCTTTTATGAGCATTTAGATGGACATGAACATATAATGAATGTAGATGTATAAATGCTCGTTCAGATTTGTCTTGGCCAAACCAAAGTGTTTTTTTTTTATGACGTAAAGTGCAATACGCTTCACATTTCTCTATCTTAACTCAGTGAATACGCACAAGTCCTTTGTTGCGCGCAGTTGCCATTCATTTTATATTCGTTCATGTCCATCTAAATGCGTCTCTTTTCTATGATAATATTATTTCAGCAAAATTGGCAAGACTATCATAATGACAAAAATTTACTTCTATGATCACTTCCATAAGACGCACAATTCCAAAAACCTTTGCAACCAGCTCGTCTACTAATAATCAGTATCAAACAACGTCACCCCTCCTGTCTACCAGTGTCAATCAATTTACCCCTACTTTCTACCAGTTTCAATCAGATTCAACCCTTTCTTCATAATGACAATAATAATAATAATAATGATAATCTTAATAATAATAATAAAAACGGTGCTTATACAGCGCTTTCCACCTAAGTGTCTATTCAATCAGATGCTCCCCCTCCTGTCTACCAATGTCAATCAATTTACCCCTCCTTTCTACCAGTTTTAATAAATTTTAACCCTCTTTTCTACCAGTTTCAATCAGATTCACCCCTGCCTTTGTACCACTCTCACCCCTGCCTTTCTACCACTTTCAATCTGAATCAATTCACCCCTTCTTTCTATCACTTTCAATCACCTTCGTCCCATTCTTACTATCAGATTCGATCAGCTTCATATTCTCACTACTACCGGTGGCAATAAGCTACAATGCATTCCTACTACTGTTCCCAGTCATCTTCACAACCTCCTTGCTACCAGCCTGAGTGCCAGTCACCCCGTTCATTCTACCGGTTCCATTCACCTTCACCCCCTCTCCACTAATGATGCCATTCAGTTTAACATCCTCCCTGCTACCATTAGCCATCAGGGATTCCTGTACCAGAAAGCAAGCCTTGACAAATCTGCCGATACACAGCCCTCCTTGCTGATAAGCTTTTTGCTTAAAGATACTATGTCCCTTTTGCAGCCAACATCAAATTCTGTAGAACTTTGCAGGAATTATGAATATGTCATGTATGTCCTATCTGTGAAATTTAAACATTAGCAGTGTCCTAATATTCAAATTATGCAAGGAAACCCGTTTACTTGCTAGAGCCTAGACTTCACTGTCAGACACTATTGAGTGACTGCATGACTGGCTTTTTTTCATCTTTGGTAATAACATACATAAAATGAGCTGTAAAGGGTACATGAGCATTTGTCTACATCAATAACCCACTTCTTGTAATGGCCAAAATTAAACTGATTGAATCTTTGCGCAGCATAAAACGTACGACCATTCGGTACAATGGTCTGAAAAATCAGACTATTACTTACTGGCTCTATAGCTCCTAAGTCGATTCGACAACTAATAGTCGTTATTTTCCCACTTAAAGACATTTTCAAGCCCCATCTTTTTTAGGGAAGTTCTAAATTAGTATTGTCTTTCAAATGCCGTTGGAATTTAACCTTTTCATTTGTTGGCCTGCAAATGGGACATAGTACCTTTAAAGCTATTCTCGGCACCCCTGATATCCCCGTGAATCTACTAACTTTTCAAAAACAGAATCATGAGCTCCTTAAAAAAGTCGATGACGAAATTAACACAATTACCCTCAAGACACTGAAGAAGATCTTTGATATATAGCTCAGGAGTTTCTGAGCGACCGGAAATTGTGAACATTTTGTCAGAGTCTGGGCAACATCTTTAAGGGCTGTGCCGAGGAGTTGTAGACCTTGGTATATCTAGGAAAAAAATATCAAAAGCATAAACATATAAATATGATAACAACAACAAAGATAATAATAATAACAAAAATAAAACGAATGACAATTCTCGTCAACCACACAGCTGATTGTACGGGAATTCAGCCGCAAATTTGACTACGGTTGCAAAATGTTTCAAATCCCCAGATAACAATGCGACGTTGGACCAACGTTGGCCATGGTCGGCACGGACGCAGTCGGCGAGCCAACGTTTGCTAAACGTTTGGCCATTGTCGCCATTTTTCACTGATAAAGGGTGGATAGTGGTTGGCTGAACGTTGGGCCATGGCACATAGTGAGAAAGGGGTTGGCATAACGTTGGCCCGACGTTGGCCCAATGTCTATTTGTCGCTGTCGAGCCAATGTTGCCCCAACGTCATGTTGGCGACTATGGGCAACATATCAGAACGTTTGGAGCTAAATGGGCTCTATTGGAATGGAAGAAAAGCATCCAATAAGCACGATGCCAAAAAATAGCATCGCCTCCATGATCTGATAAATGATGAGGAATTGATGCGACAAACAATATAATGCACAAGATTAATATATTAAATGTTCAGGCATTATTGATCAATTAACTGATAGAAAAGCTTAATTTATTTTGCCAAACAAAATTATTGCCGTTCCGGATCCTACAGTCACCAGAAATGGCCAGAAAATGTTCCGGTTCACATATTTAATAAATGATTGTGTACTATATCAGCCCGAGAGATATGCACGACCAACCAGCATTGCGCATTAGTTGATGATGGGATATCCCAATAAAAAAATAAATTAAAAAAAAAACGCACATACGTTTACGCATGCGCATTTTCCGTGTGGATAATAGTCTTTGACCGCAGACTCTATTGTCAACCCCTTTTATGAGGCAAGCCCAAACGGTTTTATGTTTACGGGCTACATATTGTACAGACAATAGCTGTCTCAAAGCACAGCTAGAGGCGGCTTATACCCCAGGCCATTCAGACCAGAGAACTGTAAAATACGTAGAACGCTCATCACCAATCACAATGTAACAGACCGACGTGTATGGCGGGCCAAGCATGCCAATATCCGTACAACTATACAACTATACGACAACGACTATACGTCTATCCAGCCATCCAATCAGAACGCAGGAAACTGTACTTCTATACAACTATGGCGGGCCAAGCATGCCAATAACCGTACAACTATACAACTATACGACTATACGACAATACTATATAACTATACGTCTATCCATCCATCGAAGTACCCGTGAACGCAACAGCGTGCGGGCTGAAGTGCCACAATACTGTTGAACTATACAACTATACGACTGTGGCTTTTGGCTGGATGAAGCATGTGTTTGCATGTACAATTGACCCCGAATTAGTTTTACTTCTGCATAAAGGAGGAAGGAAACGTGTTTAAACTCAGCTGCCTTAAACTTTTAGGTTGTCACATTTTACATCATGTCGAAGTTTTATAATAGGGATTTCTTAGGATGGGTTGGGCAGGGACTCCCACCTCCCTGGGTTGGGGAGAAGAAATGACTGAGAGCACCCAATGAGTGTTAGGAAGAGTTGAATGGAGATATATAATGTACAGAGAGAGGAAGAGAGATGGACGGGGAGAAATATATGGAGGAAAGAGTACCGATGAAGAAAGAGATGTAAGAAAGGGAAGGACGAGAGAGAGAGAGAGTAATAAACAGTATTAGATAGGAGAAGGTTAGGAGAAGGGGAGTGAGAAAGAGAAAGGGACAGAGAGTGAGAAACAGCTAGAGGCAGAGAGTAGCGGGAAATTGAACAATATAGAGCTACAGACAGAAGACACCATACACGAAAATGGAGTGCAGGTATATAGTGCTTTTGGTATAGCGCATTCCGTGCACTCAGAATGAGGTCATCAATGCGAGTGCAGTAGCAATTATTGGACCGGGCGTGTCAAAGTTTCAGGAATGCGCGTACTAAGCGCTATAAACGCTACGTCCTAATTTCTGCGCTACACTGGCCTGGCCGGCCTTCCCTAGCCTTGCAGCTGCTTGGCGCCGGTACAGCTAGCTAGCTACGTATACGTACTTTCCCCTCCTACTGAGCTGCTCCCCCAAAAGCTAATGAATAAATAATTGAATTGTATTCTTACCAAGAACATCAATCCTTCGGCATCAGACTATTAAAGTCAAGAACTCACCGTTGGAAACATGTTTTACTATGACATTCAGTCAATTTGTTATATTCTGTTGATGTTGCATCTCGGATTTTAAATGACTAAAAAATTAGATAGACTTGCAACGTTTTGGATCACTTTTTAGTCAACGGTCTTGAAGACCGAAGCGTGCGCGTGAAGGTAAGACTACAATTCAATTATTTATTCATTGGCTTGGGGGCAGCTCAGTAGGAGGGGGAAGTTGTATAAAACAAACAATGCACGTTTGCTTGTGCATTTGTGGGCCGAAATAATGCATATAATAATGCTCGACTCGCCTGGATATACCGCACTCGGTCCTGCGGACCTCGGTGCGGTATATCCAAGGGCTCTTCTCGCACAGCGTGCATTATTTGGCCCAATGAATGCACTCGCTACCATTGCACTCAGTGGCCATTCACTATTTGTATAATGTATACAAATAGAGCTCGGGGTGATATTTTGGGAAAACAAAACTGGAAAAACCAAACAAATTAACAAAATATCGCACTCGTGACAAATCATTGTTTAACGACCGGGGTGTTTCACGAAGATCTTAAGTTGAACTTATCTCTAAATTGGACTTAAAAATTATGGAGAGCCGTTTGTAGCCTTAAAATAAAATATATTCAAAAGCGAAAATTCAAGTATTTTAGACTTTTTATGAATTCCACATCAAGAACATGAAATCTCCTTGATAATTGAAAATATGAATAATTTGAATCAAGATTTTATGCCTTTTAAAATAACTTTTAAAAAATATTTTTATAGATGCTAACGGCTTTCCATAATTTTTGAAGTCCAACTTAGAGATAAGTTCAACTAAGGATCTTTGTGAAACACCCCCCAGACTGCCTAAAATGGCTATGGAACGAAATTTTACCAAGAAACCAAACTTACGAGAAAACAAAACAGCCTAAAGATATGAAATGTTAACATTTTCGTGTATGGTGAAAATAGTGTAGCGAAATCATCCCGATCGCTATATACAGTATAACTTTTACTTGTATTCCCTATATTAATAGTTTTCGCTACAATGGTGGCCGGAGAAAACAGGTCTGGAAAGAAGACTACATTAATAACTACTTTTAGTATGCCATGCAGCCTGCTTTACCACAAGATACTTTATCATTCTGACGGTTGCTGCCACCCCCTAGTCTTTAAATCTGGAGCGCAAGGATCTCCGAAACAACACAGTTTGTGCGTTTAAATTTACTCTGTAATCTGATACACTCTCACATACACCCATTCCTAATGAAACCAGACCATGCGTCCTTCTACTAGACTACGCTTATTATAAACTCATTGTGACGTACGTACGACATTTGTTTTCCTTTTCGGACGCTCTGTCCTGCACTTTCCAATCTGTCTCTTGCCACGCGCAGCACACATTGTTTCACTCTCTGGGAAAACTCTGCATTGATTTGGGCATTTTCCCTCAAAGTTAGCTTTTATAGTCTCAAACCACTACACAATTAACTTCCATCCTTTTATTCTCACTGCCGATAATGAAGTATCAAATAAGTAGGAACTAATAATGATTCTGTCTCTCTCGCAAGTCTCACCCATCATTTAGACCATAATCATGTCCCATTCGTTCGTTTCTGTGTATCGAATCAATAATTCTTTCACTCAGTCATTCGGTAGATAACAAAAATAGTATCTTATTCCTTTTCATACTTCGAGCGATTTATAAGGCACGATGACCTGAGTCCGTTCGTCTGAAATATACAGACGAAGTCATTGTGTTCTTGTTTAGAAATATTAATATCCTCTTATACTTACAGTCTTAAATTTTTATAGTAGTTCCAAATCTACTCTAGATCTAGATTTCGTAATCGTATATAGATCTAGGTCTAGATCTACAACATCATCAACAATGCATACTACCGTTTTCCACCTCACTACTTGGTACATATCAAACAATCTAATTTAATTTTCTAGGCAAATTAACCAGACTAGCAAGATTTACAACTTGAAATCAATTTAAAGTCAAATAAAGAATTTATTATTCAATAAGCCATTTCTAGGCAACTTTTTTTAACAATATAACTATTAAAACCGTAAAAATCTCAACACGGATAGAAATACTTTCATGAACTTCACTTATGAGTGCTACTAGATATATACACTAATTAATCATTATAATAAGTGTTTTACTGATTGTATAATTTAAACAATAGTTCAAAGCTATATAGTTACAAGATGTCAACACTAAATCTACTAGTGTAGAATGCATACCTTGCTGCTTTAGTATCGAACTTTACTAACCACAATGGCTGTTAGACCAAAGTTAACTATTCTTTCCAACTGCCTAAATTTATGTCACGAAGGCCCAAAGCCTCCTCTTCCAAAAATTCATGTTTATGTTTGTTGTATCAAGTAATAATCTATGGAAGAAATCGAAAAACAACAAATGTTATAGTTCAATAAAATATTTCGTATCACTCATAGTTCAATATTATACTGGCCACAGAAATGAAATTAGAAATGGCTAGACATGAGATATGACCGCATTTGGGACAGATTGTCAGTCTGCCCAACGACCTGAGTCACACTCAATTTTATGTGTCCAAATTAATCAATTGGGACACCAAAGAGCAATATCTCTCTCAAAAATAGGTTGACCATTTCCAGATTCATTCCTTAACAATGGCAAAATTATCTTCACAAAGAAGAAGATAATCACACAAAATAGACATGGTATAGAGTAAAACATCTTTAATATATTTTTATAATGATATCTCAATAATAATTTAAACTATAGTCCCATGTAAATATTTAGAGACATTTATGAGACACTGTGTCCCTCAAACAATAATGAGAGTGAGACGTTCCGTCCCTCTAAAAATAGGACGCACTGACCGTCCGAGACAAATTCACAAGGACGCTCCGTCCATTCACTATGTGGAACACTATTCTTATTTCTTCCTATCCAAACTTTCCACACTCTGACGAAATAGATACTATTTCCAACTTAATATATCACAATCAACATTACTTCAAAACTTCTCTTAAAGGTGCTATGTCCCATTTGCAGGCCAAAAAAATGAAAAAGTTAGAGTCCAATGGCATTTGAAAGACAATACTAATTTAGAACTTGCCTAAAAAAAGGGGGGGGGCTTGAAAATGTCTTTAAGTGGGAAAATAACGACTATTAGTTGTCGAATCGACTTAGGAGCTATAGAGCCAGTAAGTAATAGTCTGATTTTTCAGACCATTGTACCGAATGGTCGTACGTTTTATGCTGCGCAAAGATTCAATCAGTTTAATTTTGGCCATTACAAGAAGTGGGTTATTGATGTAGACAAATGCTCATGTACTATTTACAGCTCATTTTATGTATGTTATTACCAAAGATAAAAGCCAGTCAGTCACTCAATAGTGTCTGACAGTGAAGTCTAGCAAGTAAACGGGTTTCCTTGCATAATTTGAATATTAGGACACTGCGAACGTTTAAATTTCACAGATAGGACATACATGACATATTCATAATTCCTGCAAAGTTCTACAGAATTTGATGTTGGCTGCAAAAGGGACATAGTATCTTTAATATACACCATTCTGACCGTATTGATCTATAGAACAATAAAATAAACAAAGTTACCCCTCTCACTCTATCAATTAGAACAATCGTAGACAAATTTGCATATGTAAACATCGTATGAGTCACTATTTATATTTACCTTTTTACGTAATGAAATCGCCTGCATAAACTGTCAATCACGTACCTGGGTGGCCCAATAACATACGCATGGCCTATTTATATACTTCTTAGGCTGCGCATTTAAAAGAAAGCTATGCGCGCATATACAACCGTATAATTGGCTGCGCACATCGGCTCACGCCTTAAACTAATGAATTATACATGAAATATTCCAGTATTGATCAATAGTATAAATTAAGCAATTTTTTTAAATTAAGCAATGTTTATCAACAAGAGCACATGCTTCTTGTAAAACTAGTCGCTCATTCAGAGCAAATCCGTTAGAACATGTCACAAATTATTAATGATATGTAAGACATTTTATATTTATAATAGTCACAATTATTGAATAAATAAAAGAGAGAGAGAAAGAGAAAGGTAATTTTCATATATTCGTCACACTATCCCCCTCTTTTTAACTTGCTGTCCCAGCAACCAGTAGCTGAAATACATAACTATATAATTATTTACAGAAATTAATACACAATAGCAAACAATATATGAATTCCTCATTCTCGAAATAATATGTGCGAGTCTGTATCTCACCTCGTCTTTCCCTCTCTAAAACATAATAAGATCTTTCAGTTACAATTGTCATTGTCCTAATAGTAAGTTTGCTGGTTCCTGTATTCCTAATTCTAACTTGGATGTCTTCATATCCGTCATCAGCAGGGGTCTTAATTACGCGAATATCGTCCAATGTAACTGACGTGGGCTGGGGGGTTGAGGGGTCTACTGGAGCGGAGCAAATTGGTGGTAAAAAAGAACTAGGCTTGGGCGATGAAACTGCAGAGGCGGGCTGAGGGGTGGAGGTGCGTTCTGGAGCTGTAATTGGTGGTACATAAGAAGAAGAACTAGGCTTGGGCGATGAAATGTCTAAAGATGAAAATGAGGAGTTCAGGCCAAGATCCAGTCCCAGCTGTAATAGTTGTTCCATATTAACTTCCATAGGGACGGGGGAGGGGATGAACACTGCGGGGAGACACAAATTATTGACTTAGGGATCCTTGATTTTTTTAACTGGGGTTGTTCTGGACTCTCTCTTCTGGCCAATCCCTCTCCTTTCTTGCTAACTTTTCCAACCGTAACCTTTTTGTCTATTCCGTACAATTTCCCTGACTTAGTAAGTTCACATGATTCAGTTTCCTTAGCCGAAACTTTATGAGTCCTGCTGTAATGTTTCTTGATATTTCCTAGGTTTGGTGATCCATACGAACAAAAGTTGCACTTCCAAGTCATGGTTAATTCATGTTTTACTTTCATATGTTGTTGGAACTCCGCTGCTGTGGTGAAGCCGCAGTGGCAGGTGGGGCAGAAAAACATCATCTTGACAGTCCTAGCTAGTGCATATAAAGAGAAAGAATTTGGGAAATTATATATCCCTGTCCATCCAGTTACTCATCAATAAACCTCTCAGGCAGACGCTTATCAGTTCCTTGGAGGGTTACGTCGCCTCTCGCCTTCCACATTCCTGTTTACCCAAGACCGTAAGGGGGAACCAGTATACATTTTTAATCGATCTACATGGATCACCTTTGGTTTTCCTTTTTGACTCTTTTGTATTCTGTACACCACATCAGAGAGTTTATTCATGACCAAATATGGTCCTTCCCACTTGTACATAAGTTTTAATAAAGCATATACCCTTTTTCCTCTGAATTCCAGACAACCAAACCCAGTCTCCTACAGCATGACCAATTAACACTGTATTTCGGTCATACGTCTTGGCTTGCCTAGTGCCAGACAATATTAACTTGTTCCATGCTCTTTCATGAACATCACCAATTCTATTTCGCAACTGCTCGTACATAATCGATGTTTCCATTTTTTTCTTTCTTCATGTGGAGGACGGTCAACAAGTACATGAACAGGAACTTGCAGGACTTCTCGTCCCAGCATCATCATAGCCGGCAACTCTCCAGTGGATTTCTGTACTGCTGAGCGATAAGTTAAATGGAAGCTTCTCGTCCCAATTCTTCTGTTGACATTCTGGTTCAAGGATTGCGGTCACCATTCCAAGATTCTATCAAATCTCTCAATAAAACCACACTACTGGGGTGTCGAGGCCAAGTACGAGTCTTCTTCATTCCGAGTAATTTACACACCTCACTCATTAGTTTTGATTTAAAATTCATACCCTGGTCTGTATGTACTTCTTTTTGAATTCCAAATCTGCAGATGAATTCTTCTACCAACGCTCTAGCCACTGTCTTGGCCTCTTGGTTAGGAATAGCATATGATTCCACCCATTTCGTAAAATAGTCTCAATTACCAGTACGTAATGATTTCCTCTTTCGGTTACCGGAAAAGGCCCCCAAATATCCATGGCAACCCTTTCCAGTGGTGCTCCCAATATGTACTTCTGAAGAGGTGCTCTTGTCTTCTTAGGAGGATTTTTAACTTGAGCACAAACTGTACATTTCCGGATCCAGGAGCGAACGTCAGCAGGTAATCCTACTCAGTAGAAATTCTGTTGAACCTTATGTAAGGTTTTATTCACTCCAAGGTGGCTTGCAGATTTTGCACTATGCAATTCTTCCAGTATGACAGGCCTGATTGTTTTGGCAGCAACTGTTTTCCAATTTACAATTTTTCCATCATTTAACTCCCAACGTCGAACCAAGACTCCATCATGGCATCCAATTGAATCCCAATTGAATACCAATTGGCATTTGCGAGTACATTGAAAGTGAAACAATGGGTACCTATTGAAACCAATTGGCAATTGGTCCCCATTGGAACCAACTGGCAATTGGTCCCCATTGAAACCAACTGGCAATTGGTCCCCATTGGAACAAATTGGTCCCAATTAGGCCACATTGAAACAAAAGGGCAATTGGTCCCCGGTAATCGATCGATATCAATATCAGTTGACCAAGTCTGTTTGCTAATTGAATTATTGTGATTCTCACTTAAGCCTAGGTCACATTTGCTCTACGTCTAGGAAAGAGCGAAATTGAGAGATACCTGCGGTGGCCTCAGGGTCACCCTAGGGCATATCCCTAACTTACAGGCCGTACGGGTTGCCGTGGGATTATAACGCGGAGTTATAACTTTTTTTCATTTCAAGATTCGCCGTAGCAATTAGACAATTAGACACACCGTAGCCATGCCGTAGAGCAGTTCCACGGCAACCATACGTTGGTGGCATTGCGGCTCCCTTGCGTCTGTCTTGGTATTTGTCAAAAACCTACGGCCGCCGCAGGGAGGCCCTAATTAAGGCAATCGTGCCTCATCACTTCAAAGGCTGTACGGCTGCCTCCACAAATTCAAAATATGCAGTGCGGCTACCCTAACATATGTGACTGCTACCGTATGCGACCGTTGGAATGCTGCGGCGGCCCTATAATTGGTATTGGCCGTAGTTATTTTAGACCCCAGGGCCGCCGCGGCAAACGGCAAATGTGACCTAGGCATTACAGGTACATGTAGTATATCCCTTTTTGCAGCAAACATCAAATTCTGTAGAACTTTGCAGGAAATAAGAATATGTCACCTATGTCCTATGCAAAGAAACCTGTTTACTTTCTACACTTTACTGTTAGACACTATTGAGTGACTGACCGACTCTTTTTCTTTGGTAATATCACAAACACACAAATTCACCACAGGGAACAATTTTTCCTCCCACCCCCACCCCCGCCCCTCAACTCCACAATAATCAGTGTATGTTTCACGTACATGAATGTATCCAGTGACACCTATTTTTTAATGATCTTACATATATATCCCTGTTACATTAGTTTTTGCTTACATTAGTTTTTATCACCTGACGAAGTGTTGCAGCGGCGCACGAAACGTCAAGATCTTTTAGATTCCTTATTGACCACATTGCGAGACAAACGAATATCACTAGCGATATTATTTTCGATATATCCGTCGTTATAAAAAGTACATGTATGCATTTTATCAAATGGACATTGCCTCTCTGAACAATGTTCTCTAATAATTGATTAATTATATCTATTGATGATCCTACTTTGTTGTCATGTGCCCATTTCATATTGTAGAAATTCCATGGTTAGTCTTACGACTACACAATTTAATACTTGTCCTAAGAAAACCAAAACGAAATTTGATTTAATTTAATTAACACTTACGTAGGTGGCGGCAGTTTTCCTTATATTCGTGGGAAGAAACTTCCCTGAGAGATTGCAGGATTCCCACATCCTGGACATGATCTGTCCAGGATTTGACAGTCTCCCCCAGTCTTCTCTATCAAGTATGGCTCGTTGGGGTCTGGTGATATGCTTGGTTTGTACCCTGGTGTAAAGTCTTCCATTTTTTAGTATGCATCCACCAGGGTACACCCATACTGATCCAGCATAAGGACGGCATCCCCATATAAGTGCTGTGGGTTTTGTGGTCTTCCACCTGTTGTAAATCATAAATTCAATCATCCAAAATTAATTTCATGTTATTGTCATCTTCTACAGTGCAAAGCATATTGAGTGGTTTGGATTTATCTTAAATCCACACTGTACTACTTGTAGCTACTTGCTCCCTCTATATAGAAAAAAAATGCCTAAGTGGTGCCTGTTGGTCCCCCATGATCCTCTTTTTCTTATGTTAGTTGAGAGCTGAGTTGATGAGATAACCACCTGTCAGTGACCACGCTAATCCCTCCTGGCCAAACTAGTACAGAGGGGCTTTAAATGAAGATTGCATCATATCAGTCAGTCTAATAAAGTGGCATTAAAATATAGGAATTTTTCTGTTTAAGATATTGCCTATTATGGTTTAGCTGTGGTTACTGAGCTGGCCTATTCCACAGAAAGTGTTCACCTTCCAAGTCATAAAATGCATGAGCAATATCTTCAGAAATACATATATTTGTGTTACAATGTCGATTTTGGAGTTTAACCAGTGACCCGATAGAATATCTTTGAATTGAGTGGAATGATATTGATATCGAAGTATTTTCATATCAGGACAACCACCTCCCCTCCCACTAAGATAATTAACCCCAAGGAAATTACCCCCGTAGACAATTACAACCCACCCCCACCCCTTGTTCATTTATGCTTGTTTTACTATGTTCTTGTACAAACATAATATGTACTAATAACTATCGTTAACCAGAACCCGTCATTTCATTTTGTTTTCCCCAAAATGCTTCAGCTTCAGGGGGGCGCTGCCCCTTGACCCCACTGGGGGCTACGCCCCAGACCCCGCTATGGGTACAGATTTCTTATTTTCAAATGTAATTGGCAGGTATGTAATTGTCCACGGGGTGGGGTTCCTCTGGTAATTGGCCCGGGGATTGTCCAGGAGGTAATTGTCCTAGAACCAATGCAATACACATCTTTCTATTTATACAAAAAAACAATGTGGCAACAATTTTGGTCAAAAACAAAATCTTTGGGTCTCATTATTTCACAGCAGATTACATGCATGATATGAATAAGCTGAAACCAGAGTGCTGACAGGCAAACAAAATTGTTTGTAATTGCTACAAAATATGCATAATGATGTGTCTTACGACTCAGGGCACTATGATTCTGTTGTGAGGAATATATTCTGATATCCCCGTCAATGCCATCCGATATCATATATAATAAAGAATTCTTTTAGATTACCCATATAAGTATTAATTTAGTTGCTGCCTGTAAAATAGGTGGTCATGAAGAGCCCTGCATCTCTGGACCATGCAATAATCTTATGGTAGATTCAAAGATAAAGCTTGCCCATTATAGGAAGACTATTTGCATGATTTGTGAAAGTCACCCGTCACGTGCTTAATAGAAATGTATGTATTTTGACTATTTGTAATACATGTATAAAGAAAAATGACAGATGATGTCAATTAAATATTTGTACAGTTATGTCACAAGTTAAATATATAAATACAAGCATTTTGGGTAACTAAAGAATAAAATAATATGTAATTTTTGAATACCAAGACCCCTCTCTTTCCATCTCGCGTTGTACTGTTTGCCACCTTATTGCTTTTGAGGGTGGCACACAGCCCCCCTCGTCCAGCATTCTGGCACTCCAACTCCACAATGAGGGTGTCCCTAACTGCTTTGACTCCCTCCCATGCTGCATCGCCTTGATTGAATTTTTCTGTGTGAAATTATATAATCAAACAGCTGATTTTTGAAATCATATAGTAAATCGAATTTGAATTAAAATGGAAAGTTTTCCTTGATATTATCTATGAAGGTTCCAATTTCTTGGTTGTTGATGAAGAAATACAACTAATCCATACAGGTATTTAGAGAATTTAGGATGAATGTATAATTGAAAGTTTACTTCATGAGACCATATATATATATACGTGTATATATTTTGTTGTTCTTTATTACAGAGCAAGTGGATGAGTAGCTCGCAAGATATGTCATGATGTCATCTCATTTGTCTGATTTTCTTAATTCCAGTATAGTAATCATACCTGCCAACATTTGAAAATAAGAATTAGGAAATTTTAGCACGGTATGCCTTAAAAATAAGAAATCGCCCATGCAGCGGCAGCATAACTGGCAATACGCTGTAAATCTGTACAAAAAAGCGAACACAAATTCACTGCTCGATCATGCAGCCATTCAACGCACACAATACATGAACTCTCAAATCGCGGCACATGATAAAACAAGCTTAATTTGGCTTTAGCAACTTTAAAAATAAAAATAAATAAAATAAATGAATAAATTATTAAAAACAAAAATCGAAATTTTGAAAAATCAGAATATTCAGAATTTGTAGGTTTTTAAAATCCAGAGAATCAGAATATTACGGATTATTCGGAAGGGTTATGGCAGGTATGTAGTATCATGGTGGACCTTAAAGCTGCATAAATATGATTCTTGAGGACAATACTGAGAATATTACAGATTTACAGATTGTAAAATGAGGAAGAGCTTGTGTGTGCTGATAGAACCCTTCAAAACCTCCTAAGATAAAGACAACTTCATTTGGCACAGAAAATAGGATATTGACTGGGAAAATTTGGGGGAGAAGAAGCATAGGGAGGCAGCGTATCAAATCAATTTATCAGTTGACTGGTAACCGGGGATACAAGTAGATGGAGTGACATGATTACCAGTGCAATTGTCAGCATAGTGCAGTCGTGTGAAGATAGTGAATGGTCCATTGCTTGGAAGATGGGGTCTCAGTAGTTAAATGGAGCAACAACAAATCAATTATTACAGTATATACTGATCTAATGTGAAATTGTTACGAATTGTAGTTATTCTTATTCATTATGTAAATACATATGTGTGTATGTTGTGTGCACATGCAGACAAGCAATCTAGAGTTCAGCAATGTAACACAAATCAGGGTAAACATTACTCTTATAGTATTAAAAACAAAAATATATATCTTGTGAGCAGTTGTGTGAGAGGATGATCAGTCAGTCAAATAGAATTGTCATGTTATACTAGTAACTTGCCAATTCTGGGGACAATTATTATGTTAAGTCGCAGGCCTTTTAATGATGGTCCCTCCTTATTCTAATTAATTCATATGAATTTATTCAATGTGTGTTTTATTTTATCTTTGAAATGCTTTGTATATATTTAAATGTTTGCATGGTTTTTTTTAAAGTGAAGAATGAATAAAAACTGAGCAGAAATAGTAGAATTATTTGACTTTTAGATTAAATAATGAGATATAGAGTGTTTAACGATGGCATTTTCTGCTTCCTGCTTCAGGTTTCTTCTAAATCTTTGCACGTCTGTCGCTGGGAGTATTTGATCTATTATCAATCAAAGAGAAAATATATTAATTACAGGACGTTGCATTTCATATACATTTAACTTATATACTCTAGTTGAATCTATTTGTCACAATACAATATTTGTAATTATTATCTATATAAGGCTTCCAAGTGGTACAATAAATCAGTGTATTTAATATCTTTAGCGCAGTACTCGGATGACAGATCACTATTGTTTTCGTAGTGCTCTGTCATCAGGGACTTCAACTGTCGATACTATATTGCTTGATTATGGAATTTTGTTATTTCGCTAGTCAGCCTGATATAGATAATAATAATAATAATAATAATAATATTGTATGGTTTTGTTTTCGTGCGATACAAGAATAAGAATATATTGCCCTCGCTAAGACAATATATTCTTGTATCACACTCAAAGCCATCCAATATTATATAAGTATTCCATTGGATTCTTGTTACTTAAAGGTATTACAAAGTTTTGGTATGGGGTCATGAATTTGGTTCAAATGAACATATTGGAAGCATATGCGATTTTACAATATTCAATGATCGTTGTCGCGGTTGAAATCGAGTCTAAAGTAATGAAATTGAAAATAATAAACTCTTTATGTTGTATAGCGCCCTCTCAAGACTGATATTACTTTAGCTTTAAAACAATGTTTCTTGACTACAATCGACCGATTTGCTATTCCCGTCTGGAAATTATATATCAGAACTGCATATTCTGAGATTTTCATGGTCATAGCTACCATGGAATGGCCTTAGGCGCTATTTGAAATATTTGAAATTTACCGGAGCACCGGTAAATTTTGATTGTTCAATTTGCTCGAAAGCAGAAATGTTTTAGGGGCTAATTTTTTTAGTACTTATAATACATCCACAGGGGCATCCAAATATATCAAAAATTTAAAGAATTACTATCCATCCAATTTCAGAATTTCCCAAAACTTTGCATTACCTTTAAAGATACTATGTCCCTTTTGCAGCCAACATCAAAGTCTGTAGAACTTTGCAGGAATTATGAATATGTCATGTATGTCCTATCTGTGAAATTTAAACGTTAGCAGTGTCCTAATATTCAAATTATGCAAGGAAACCCGTTTACTTGCTAGACTTCACTGTCAGACACTATTGAGTGACTGACTGACTTCTTTTTTCTTTGGTAATAACATACATAAAATGAGCTGTAAAGGGTACATGAGCATTTGTCTACATCAATAACCCACTTCTTGTAATGGCCAAAATTAAACTGATTGAATCTTTGCGCAGCATAAAACGTACGACCATTCGGTACAATGGTCTGAAAAATCAGACTATTACTTACTGGCTCTATAGCTCCTAAGTCGATTCGACAACTAATAGTCGTTATTTTCCCACTTAAAGACATTTTCAAGCCCCCTTTTTTTAGGGAAGTTCTAAATTAGTATTGTCTTTCAAATGCCGTTGGAATTTAACCTTTTCATTTTTTTGGCCTGCAAATGGGACATAGTACCTTTAATTAATTCATAACTGGGTAGGCCTATAATTAGTTGAATACATATCTCTTTTTGTGAATTGGTATGACTTAAAAAAATGAGCTTCCCAAGAGCATTTTTATAATTAGAAATTAGAATTTTAGAATTATAATAACGTAGGGCCTACCTTTCAATGGCATATGACACATTTACACCTTTCAAAATATTCTGTGTAACTCGATCAGTAGAAAATAATTATTTGTAACTCTCTCAAGATATTGTTTTTGTAGTTCATGTAATTGAATAGCCCTAAAAAGTCTCATTCTGATCCAATATTTGTGTTGAGATGGAGGGGATGAACAAGCAGAATCTATGGGTGCGTTCAAGCAATTTTTTGAAGCTAGAATCACAAACATGAATCACAAATCAAAACACCGTTACAAAACACGGTATACTGCGGGTGATCATTCAAGCGATTTTCCATCAACGTTGATTCTCGCTCATTTCAAGCCCACCCAGGAAGAATAGATATAGATACTGATAGCGATAATATATATAATAACTAGATATAACGTCATAGAATCATGATTGAGATCTCTATCGCGTTCAAGCGATTTTTAGCGACCGTGATTCTGCAGAATCACGTTTCATGTTTGCGTTTTTAAACACGTTTAATTTTACGACCGATGAAAAATTGTTTGAAATCGCTTGAACATCTTTGAACATCTTTGAAAACGGCGTTTCTAGGGTGAAAAAGTGTCGCTTGAACGCACCCTAAAAGACATGCAGATCTTATTGGCTACCAAAGTCACCTTGTTATTGTAATCAGCAGATGTAATATAATATTAGAGGGAACCGTTTACCTCTTATCATTTTTTTGTTCGCCATCACCCGCTTTTTGATGTCCGGTCGAAGGCCGGACATGAAGGTGGCGACTCTTAAGAGGGTTCTCGCAACATCCTCTGCCCTTCCATACTGCCCTGTATATCCGGCCTCCGACAGAAGGAAGTTCCCAAACTTCTTGAGTATCAAGGTACTTATGCCCCGTCTTGGGCAAATTGGATTCTTTCAATCTTTGAACGATGCTGTTTGAAAATAAATGTATGAAATACAAGTATGTCTTAAATATGCAAGTAAATTATACAGGGTTAACAAATTATTTTGTACTTATGAATGTTATTTCATTTCCTATTTTCCAATGAGGAAGATTTTTAACTGTAATCTGAAATGAAAGATGCTGTTAAAGTACATGTGTAATATAATTTGCATGAATTATAGTTCTTGGAAAAAACGGGGGGGGGGGAAGAAGAAAACGTTATGTTTACTATCTACATTAGTTAGGAGTTGTTTGCATAATTATTAAAACAGTACATTGGCAATTCTTCGGATCTTGCCATATATAAATGGAAGCTCTCAGGCTGTAAAGATCTGAAGGTGCCCATGCACTCCTTTCTGTGAAAAGTAATGTATGTACATATTTCATTTTAAATTTTCTTGTATACCGGTATGTATATGAAAGGAAAATGTAAGGTGCATTTGATCATTAAATATGAATTAAATATCAAACTGTATATTGTTTTTCTGTAAAGTGTTTAAAATTACCAACTTCAGCAGCACTTTAGAGTCAGTGAAGACGGACTTCAGGGATCCATCTGCCATATCTTGGATTCTATTTTGAGCATTCCACAATGTGCAATGGCATATTGCTCCCTGCAACTCCTGATGCATGCTCTAGATATGCAGTAAATGCGAGCATAATCTCTTCTGGAGTCTCCTCTGTTGGAATATTTTATTCAGATAGAAACAGAGTAATAAGCCAATTAATATCTCTTAAAAATTGAGGGTACAGATGATTTTTAAAATAATTGTCGAAAAGTAGTAGAAGTGAAAACTCGGTACACAAGCATGAAGACATAAAATCAATAAGAATGTTAACATTTCATTTTCATTTTGAATTTAACACAAATGAACATGTGAGTTTATTGATATTTTCTGATTTATGTTTATTTTAATGTTGAAAGTTATTAAGATCTATAAATTATAATACAATACTATTGAAGTAATTGCCAACAATGTTATGTTATGCTTTGAATAATAAAGTAGGGAATACTTGGGTAATTGTGGCCCTGTGGAAATTTTCAATGTTCCAATCAGTTCAATTAAAGTTAGTAAACAAAAACAAGCATAGCTTTATTAACATATCCTACCACTTTCATTATTAAAAAAACCCAACCAGAATATATTGAATAGCAAGGCTTTACCAATTATATAATTGTGGCCCCATATACAGTACAAGTGGATGGTCACCAACTTGTTATTACACAAAGGACGCCTGTAGATAAATCTGGAGATCGGTGTATCAATGTGATTACAGTTGTAGACAATTTACCTGATTATATTATATTTTCAAGTGTTCTCAAATATTCAACCTCATCACTTTGGAATGTAATAACAATTGAAAGAAAAATGAAAAGTGAACTGCAACTACGCCAGTCTACCCAAATGGGTTAATCATCACACTTGATAAGCCCACCGCTCAAATTAGCACAAGAAATTATTAATTCAATAAATATTAATTCTATCTTTCACTGGTGATTAAAAATAAAGCAAACCTTTCTTTGATTGCACAGTTGATATTGCTTCAGATCATCTCTTGTAGTCGTGCTTATTTACCTGCAAATATGGAGAACTCAAAATGTTTTAAGGTAGCAAAATATAGTGGCACAGAAAGATGCGTCTGCAACGCAATAGGCATATATAGTCAGAGATGTTTGTTGATTATCAGTCAACGCCCTTCTGGCTTCAAACAGACAAACAGACAAAATAACCGTGCATTTCTGTACATGTAGCGTAACGAAATGAAGTGGGACATGAAAAATAGGTCTTTTTCTGTTTTGCTTTTTTTTTTCCTTTTTATAAAAGACTACATCTGCATGTACATAACGTTCAATCCAGGATGATGACCACATCTTTGGGTCCGCTGGTGGCTGCGATGTACCAGGGTCTGACCCTGGGGTCATAGTCGTTGTAGAACCCCACAAAGTTGGTGTCCCATTCTCGGCCAGGGTACAGTCTTACCAGACCCTCAACTAGGCCAAAATATTGCCATCTAAAGAGTTAATGCATACAGTATAGACATGATATATATAGTCTGCCAACAGCCAAAAGGGCATATAACCCTGTGTATGGGTCAACGCCCTTCTGGCTTCAAACAGACAAAATAACCATGCATTTCTGTACATGTAGCTTAACGAAATGAAGCGGGACACTTTTTTTAATGTTTTGTTTGTTCTTTACTTATAAAAGACTACATCTACATCTACATATGTTCAAATAGGAATCATTTTTCATCCACATACTGAATATAGTATCAGCTAGACCTGCCAACCTTTCAAAGCACAAATTAGTAATCCCTCAAGGCAAAGTTAGGAATACAGTCATTTTGTATACTTTCTACACAGATATAAAGTGTAAAGTTCATTTTGGGATAGAAAGAGAGAAGAATTAAGGCAAGAGAAAGAGTCTTCCCTCCCTTGCAAAAAAGAAGGAAAAAAAAGAAAAGCTTAAAAGACAGAAAGAAAAAAAAGCAGATATAGAATAGAACAAGAAACCAGAACGTCAATGACGTAGCGCTCATCCGCATCAACAAATATCGTAAATTTTATGTGGTACACTTTTGAACTGGTCAAAAAATAAAAATTTGATGCCCTGGAAGGGACATAATTTCATTTAGCTGTACAAGATTAAATAGACAATAAAGGAAATGGAATGAAAATTGGTTGAAAAATATATAGTTTTATGACAAGGAGGACTCGAACTTAGTAAGAGATAAATGTAATACATCACTGCCTACAGTACTCAATTAACAATGCATACATGCAATGTACATGGGGTCATGTACTAGCACACAAGTCACTAGCTGACACTGCACTGTTGACTCAGATCAGCTAGACTGGAATGCTCCATTCACAAAACGGGGTGTGGGGTAAACAGACTGAAAGCAACACAAATCTGTTACAAATCGACCACCATTTCTCTAAATTTATATTCGCTAGTACATTTATCATTTCTTGATATTTCCTATCATTTATAAAATTGTTATATTTTTGCCAGATTGGGCCACCAGCATAAACAATAACTGTGAGCATTGTTCTACCATGGACCCTACTACCATAGTTCTACTTATCCAAAGTGTGTGTGCAAGGGGGGGGGGGTATGCAGTGTGATTGCCATGCCTAGGCCTATCCTGGCCTTGCGCTAGTAGCGCCTGGGAGTAGCGCTTTGCTGAAAACAAAATGCGTTCTGAACATTTAATTTTCAACCTCTCTTTAATCCACAAATCAAGTGTTTTCTGTGAGGGATCAAATTTGCAAATAATCATCATAATATTTTGCACAAAACTTTAACAAGTGAAACGCTCTCGGCGGTCTCGCCTGCATTACGCAATTCAGCATTACGCAATTCGATATGATGAAAAATTGAGGTTGGGACATTATTTTTATAGGCAGGGTGGCCCATTTGCAGACCCCCGAAAATGAAATCCTCTGAATATAATAAGCATTTTGAAGTGAATATTGATTATGAATCATCAGAATAATTTTTACTGATCATAAGAATACAATATAATGAGATTTAGTGTATGGGTAAGACTATAAATGTTTCAATGCTTGTCAGTAATTTACAAATAAAGTTATCTAATAAACTTTTTAAGAAAAGAGGATTTTTCAGCATTTTGTGTAAAAACAATTGGAAGGTAAAGCCCATCTACATCACATCACTTCTCATTAGCATAATGAGAATTAACATTATTACGAGATATACTCCAATATATATTATCGAAACATCAATATTGTCACCTAGCTGTAACTGATCATGTACATACTAGGCCTGGGATCGAATACTAAAATTACTATTAGAATATTCATGGGAAAGTACTTGAATGATTCGAATATTTACTTTCATGAAATATGAACAAATAACAACAATTTATTTATTAATTCTCATATTAAATTTTGAGAACATAATCCAAGTCTACTGACCTAAAATGACCTTTGACCTTGACTTTGTGACCTGGAATTTGTGTCACATGATTTGTGATACTTGATAGCCCTTGGGTACAAGTTTCATGGAATTTGAACAAACACTTTTGAAATTATGCTAAAATTTCAAAATCTTGATGTTGATGCCACAACAAAGTCTAAGTTTCCAGACCTGAAATGACATTTGACCTTTACTTTGTCACCTAAAGACTAATAACATGATTGGTGATACTTGATAACCCTATGTTCAAGTTTCATGGAATAGGAATGTATACTTTCAAAATTATGATAACAATTAAAAAATCTTAGCCTGATGCCACAACATAGTTAAGTTTGTTGACCTGAAATGACCTTTGACCTTGACCTAGTGACTGAAATTTTCCTCACATGATTGGGGATACTTGATAACCCTTTAGTCTAAGTTTCATTGAATAAGAACTTATACTTTCAAAATTATATTAACAATTCAAAAACTTAACCTTAGGTTAAGTTTTGATGTTGACGCCGCCGCCGTCGCCGTCGCCGCCACCGGAAAAGCGGCGCCTATGTCTCGCTTTTTGCTACGCAGGCGAGACAAAAATGAAATGAAGATGAAAAAGCAATTTTTGTTATTTTTTGAATAAATGTGCATAAATTACCATAATTAATTAATGGAGAACAATTTTAAAATTCTGTGTAGAAGTTTAGTGTACCAAAGTGAGCTCTACCAGATAAAGCAAACCAAATCAAAATCGGTCGAGAAATGAAGGAGAAGAAGCATTTTTTGTGATTTCGAATAAATTTGCATAAATTAGCATAGATAATGAATTTCACCATTCTGTGTAGAAGTTTTAAATCCCCCTCCTAACCCTATCATATGAAACAATCAGAATCAAAATCGGTTGAAAAATAACGAAGAAGCATTTTGAAAACTATGGACGGACGGACGGACGGACGACGGACGCCTACGCCATGACATAAGCTCATTGGGCCCTTCGGACCGGATGAGCTAAAAAAAAAAGGGTAGTGGAGAGGGAGGGAGAGAGATAAAGATGGTGAGATGATGAGTTGAGGATGAAGAGAATGGTAGATCAATGGAGACGAATATATAGTGGAGAAAGACAGATAGAGTAAGAGAGAAGAGAGGGAGAGGATTGAAAGAGGAAGAGGAAGAGGGAGTGGGGATAGTCGGAGAGAGTGAGAGAGAGAAAGAGAGAGAGAGAGAAAGAGAGAGAGAGAGAGAGAGGGGAGAGAAGAGCAAGCAGAATTTTGAAAATTAAAAATGAGTTGTTTAGTTAACCTGAGGAGGTTGTCTTCCTCGTGATTCTCTTTGAAGATTTCCTCCAGACCACTGGTGAAATAGATGCTCTTGATCACTCCCGAATCAGCTCTGTTCACGCTGTCAGATATCTTCACGATGCTGGATGATATAGCTCACTGGCTGCTTGAAATACCTAGTAGAAGAAAATATAAACATGCATGTTCACACTGTTAAGATAGGTAACTTGTTAAGGCTAATTAATACAATACAATTGTCTTTGATCTGCCATTCCCTTGGAAGCATTATTTTCATTCAACACATTGCGAGCACGCGGAAGAACCATGACATGTCCTTCTAGATGCACCAAGCCAGAAGCGACATCTATAGACAAGTTTGCAATTGCCAATGCTCTATCCCAGAATGGAACAGCTTTCCAGCAAATTTAGACAGGGACTACTCCTGAGACATCTCAGTGATGCCCTTATTATCCCATTAAACCTCATTGGTCTTCCTCACACCGATTGCCATCTTTAATTCATCTTCGTGATAGGCTGCACAGCAATTTGGAGATTACTAGAAGAAGAGTACTGCATGAATAGCACACCAGGTACTAAAAATACAGTATGTACCTGGCAATTGAATCAATATACAGTACATGTACATGTATCCATTATAATATAGATGTGTTTACACTTGTCAGATGTTTCGACAATATAACTGGATGATATAGTTCATTGGTTCAATCAATGCTTGAAATACTATTAAGCAACGAAAACATGACTTACTATACGGGGAGGAATGGGAGGAGAGAGAGAGGGGGGGGGGAGGGTGAGTGTGAGGGCTGAATGGGAATGGGGGAGGATCGAGAGAGGGAGGGGGAGTGAATTAAGCAATGGAAACAATATTTATCACAGATATGCTTATACACTCTATGAGATACATATAGCTTAATAATTCAGGGTGATATACATGTACATGTACATGTACACCCTATATGTAGCTCACTGGTTGCTTGAAATACTTTGCAATGGGAATTTAATAGATATATATGTTCACATACAGTATGTTTTTTTCTACAAACCCAGAAAGTAAGGGAATTGGCTACCCAGAATTAAAAAAATAGCAATTATAATGCCTATTGTGGCACGTACATGTATAACTTTGTTCTACAAAAGCGCAACTATATATTTACATATATACATGTATGTGTTTGGCTTTCTTTTTTTTATAGTTGTTTTAACCCCTTATAACCATGACAAAAGAACAGAACAGCTGATGGAAATAGTTTATCACATGTGTGTCTGGATATTCCTATGGGAAAAATTTGTAATATTAATAGGTTCCTTGACAATGGATTAATGACGTCGCCATTCATCAGAATGCATGAAGACAGGTATTCAATTGAATCTGAAAATACAATGCGTCTGGCACCTTTTTTGGTCGCTGAAGCATTACATGTTATATGCTTAATGCTCCTCAAAACAACTGGCACAAAGATAGCTAGCTGTGATCGAATGGATCGGAATAAAACAATATGAAGGGATTCATGACTATATAATTTTTCTTTTGATCATCCAAGCATAGGATCAGCGGCGTACAAGCACAAACATTAATTAACTTTGTGATGAATAGATTGATTCCTCCCCCCTCAACCTTGACAGAAATTAGGTGTACGTGTCAATGTCACAGCACAAACCGACATGAAAGCAAAATCAATACTCTCTTTGACATTGTGCTATATCTAGTGATTAAGATGGCGGTGTACTATAAGCTTTATGGACTGCTTTTTGCCTATATGAACTGTTATATGCTAGCAAGTTCAGCGATAACATTCGTGGAAGAACCAAAGACAGATAAATCTTGTTACCTAGAAAATGAAAAGGAATTTTGACCACCACGGTCTCCTTGCCAGACCTGTCTCCATTGGATCGGTATACTCTAGTATGGAATCCAAACCAGGATGGCACTGGTACGTGGGTGATCAATGGCAGTGAATGTCTAATATACAAAGACAGCAGTGGTCATATCACACATAATGCTCGTTGGAAGGCAACATTCGTTTACGATCAAAGTTTTATTTACTATAAGATGGAGGTTAAGAATATGGTATTCCACGATGAAACACCTGGACTCTATGCTTTCGTGATTGATCGTACGACGGACCTGATAGTAGCAAGGTCTATAGCCACAGCTCATTTTAATGTCAGACATGACTGTCTATTACCAATACCCACTGATAACATACACATACCACCAACCAAGGAAACAGACCCTAGGCCTTCCTCCATCTCTTCAACTAGCACATCATCTTCTACACCATCAGACCTGGTGGAAATAATGGATACCATCAGTTTGATTCCAGTAAGTGAAAATGCTAATTCATCGACCAATACGTGAACATGTACAGTACATGCATTGACGTTCTAAAATAGAATGTTATGATTAGCAGTAAAGTGTAGTGTGCATGGTCCAGCCATCAATCGTAAAGACCCTGTTTATAAAGACCACAATTTCCATTTCCCATGAATATTGTGTTTGTCATTGAAACGTGAGCGATAGGGAACCTGCATACATGCATGTATATATATGTGGTGGTAGCTAGTGGTTATTTTACCCGACTGCTTAGAAAGCATAAATGCTTGTTAGCTAGTAAGCAACCAGAGGACCGACGGCTTTAGGTCCTCTCCGAAGGACCTGGTAATGAGGTTTAATATGCCTTACCAAAGGGCACTATATATAGCGCATCAACTTGGTTTCAAACCCGGATTACGAGACCACTGCTCTACCAACTGAGCTTTCGCGTACGTACTGTAAATCTGCGTTTTTCAAACTTTTTTTTCAGAAACAAAAAGTTTTGCGTCACCCCTATCCAAAATTAATCCCAGAGGATTCGTTTTGCATCATTCTGGCACTCGTCAAGTGCCATGTACATGTACAAACATGCAGGAAGCATTTGTTAGTACAAATTTTGCGAGCCAGCAATAAAAAAAAAAAGACACTTTTAATATGGCCGGGTATAAATTTTATGTTGTAATCAACGTACTAGAAATATATTTGGTCTCCTCGATACACAAATATGACGATATTCAGGCATCTCACTGCCCGGGATAATATTGTTTCTAAATGTTGCAAGTGTGTGAAGCAAGCGTGGTAAAAATGTAATTTTGATTTAAAAGATATAATCAGGCATCTCACTGTCAAGAAGGATATTTGGGCGCCTCTTAGATCAAATAGGGATGTACTCATGATCAGGCACTTCACTGCCTGAAATAATCCTGTTTCTAGATGTTGTGAGCGAGCGAAGTGATGGAGGAAGACAGATCTTTACTATCTTTAAAATGCTAATTCCTCACGAAATTACATACATGTACATGCATGTACCGGTACTCTACCAGATTCTAATAAATATGTTTTCACAAAATCAACGTTATTCCAATAACGTAATTCGATCCTCTTGCAGCACCCCTAGAGATGTCTTGCGGCATCCCGGTTGAAAACGCTGCTGTAAATCCAGAAACTTTCACAAATTGCGCAAATTTCACAAATTTGAAACACTTGTGAAATTCATGAACATTTCATGCACATGTAAATGTACCTGGTTGATAAAATGCATTTACCGTATACATGTACTTTAAGTCCACTGATAGGGGGAGGGTTTGGTACATGCATATTATATATATATATATATATCTCTCTTTTAAAATGTTCACTTTGCCCTTCTCTATACATCTTGCTTCTTTATTTGTCTTCTTTCTTCATTTCTTCATTTCTTCTTTTCTTACTACTTGATTCGATTGGGGTACACCCTCCGCCCCCTCCCAAATGGACGGGGAAGATAAAGGGTCCTATCACCTTCTTTCAACTCTCTTTGCCTCTCTCCCTCTCTACTTTAATCATGCCACTTTACCATTTGATTCAATAGGGGGTCGATGCACCCATTCACCCGTATCGATAAGCCACTGACTGCATGTGCACTGTACTATCTGGTTCTCGATCAAGAGCTGGACTATAAAAAATATTTTAAAAATTATTTTAAAAATCATCATTTTTTTGTTGTATATACAGGAGAACTACCGGTACCATTCTGGTGGCATACTCAGCTACACATGCCTTGCTTTCCTAGCAATCGTCGTTTTCATACAACTATTCTTCGCAGATGTCTACGATCTCATCAGGGAATCGTTCAGAATACTATGGAGGCAGATCCGACAACTGTTCCCTACATGTAAGGTCCGACAAAAGCCCCATGAGCTTGGGGCCCCGGAAGAAAATGATGCTTTTAATAATGATCAGAGTGAGCTAGATACAGAGGTGAAATTTTAAGATGAAAGACCTCTTTTATCATACATGTAGGTAAACAGATCACAGAATATTAGTGTTTTTTCTCATAGTCTATCATCTATGCATTTTTTAAAGGTCTTCCTTATGCAAACATCATGACATTTGGCATGAACTAGTACATGTACATGTATCGTAAAAACAAGTATGAGAACCTACAGTCCTAAATGTAGGTTTCATCACATTTCATATGTAAAATGAAAGACCAAAAATAGAAGACCAAAAATAGAGGGAAAAGAAAAAAGAACCTGTCGATGCTAATTACAGATTACAAGTACAACACTTACGATTCTATTTGGAAATTAGTAATCTGTAACAAAAATTTATCTGACCATTTGCTTTTGTGAAATCAGTCCCAGGGTCAATTTTTAGGACAAAAATTAAGTGGTATGTACAGTAATATAAGACTGATATTGTTGAACAAAGAATGATCAACTGTGATCAAATGCATAAATGTTAATATTTCACCAATTGTGCATATTTGTAATTTTATAAGATGCTGTTTATCAATTAACATTTATTATTACCCGTATCAGACATCTGAGCTGGTCATTTACAAAACCGTATTGCCCTAGTTCTCATTATCAGTGGGAATTAACGGAAGGGTATATTCTTTGTATTTTCCTTGGTCTCCCTGCCAGTATAGACTTTGCGTGTAGAGACGAGTTAAAATATAGTCTCATATTGACCGCGCCGTATTTTGTCATTTTCATTGCGCATCTATTATGCGTACGAGAACCTGCGCACTTTGCGCGCACTCTATTGTGACGTATTAATCACACCAAATGCACACTCGTTTGCAGTGTATCAAAAATTTCGTCAAGCACTGGATGCACAGTGCTGGTTTGACAAAGTTTGTTCAGTCCTTTGAGATTGTCATGGTGGATTTCTGTATTTGCTCTAGATGTCTGATTTGGATAACAATAAAACTATTGACTGGCTTTACTTTCGGGGGATATCAGAAATATTGACCGCGCTAAGACCATATTGCCCTCGTCTTACGACTCGGGGCAATATGATCTGAGCTTGGTCAATATTTCTGATATAACCCTCAAGGCCAGTCAATATTATATAAATATAGAATGATCAACTTTGTCAAGGCTGACTTGCTGCATGTGTTTTAGTTTATAGTTAATCATTTGTAATCTTATATATCATTCTTCAGCAGTCAAAACCAAAGAATGATAAGCTAGCTGTGTTAAGACTGCATGACTTTTCTTTATGTGTTTGTTACTTTTTTTATATTTCACCAATTGTACTTATTTGTAATTAACATATATGAGTTTTAATTTGGTTTATCAACAGAATAGAACAATCAACTTTGCTATTCCTACATTCATATTCAATGTTCAGATGTTGTTCAGCAGTCAACCAAAGATTGATCAATTGTATTGAGCCTGAATTTGCTGTGTGTTTACATGTATGTTCATACATGTACATAAACGTCACTAATTGATTGTATCTATTTATTATTTTACACTGCGATCTGTATGATGTGGTCCAGTGATATATCATACAGTGATCAACTGTGTCAAGACCGACTTTTCTGCATAAATTGTTTCTTCATTTCCACCAATAGTATCAATTTGTAATTGTTCAGCAATCAATATCATACAATTTTTTCTGTAACATATTTTATAATTTTAAGATGAGCACATGGACAGGTACAGGCATTTACATGTAAGTCTATATAGGGCATTGATAATACTCTGTTCGTATTTCTAACAGCATTGTACCTTGTGATACATAAATAAATTAGAAAATGTCATAAAACTTACGAATTAAATGTGATGTCTCTGGGAAGTGTGTCCGAAATATCAGAATCCCTGTACTTTCATTAATAATATAATATATTCATTTGTAAAGCGCAATAACTATGTGGATATATTCTACTGCGCTGTAAGAGCTCGTAAATGCCGTGCTATACATACTAAATAAACACGTGAGTTTTCAGTTTTGATTTAAAGTTTTCTAGTGATGGGGCTTTCCTTATTTCTAGTGGTAATTTATTCCATAATCTAGCTAGGGGCAGCACAGAGAAATGATCGGTCTCCGAGGGTTACTTTAGTTTTATATGGAGGTATTTGCAACATAAATGTGTCTTGTGTACCAAGAAGGTTACGACCATGAGTTTGAGACTTGGTATTCAACAATTCAGTGACATAACTAGGAGCTTGACCATTTAGAGCTTTGTAAACTATCATTAATATTTTTAATGTGTTTGGATGACATATGGAGGTGACATTGAGCTGAGAGAGCTTGGTGAAAGTAAAATTATCATTGGTTGAGTTCATGAAACTGTCATACAAGTCCACCACTTTCTCCACAATTGTCTGAAGAAAAAAGAAGAAAAAAGAAGAAAAAAGAAATTGACATATTTATATTTAACTCTCAATTTGGAACAGCACTAGCTAGGCCAGGATGTGAGCAATTGATCTAAGCTGGGTTTTTTTTTGTATACTAAACTAGAGAGAATTAACTGTACAATATCTCATATCTTACTGTAATATCACACACACACACAATGACCTGTAAAGGGTACAACACCTCCATTGTACAACATGCACCACAGGAAACAAGTTTTCCTCCCACCCCTCACCTCCATATGTTTAATCAGTGTAATTGTTTCACGTACCTGAATGTATCCATGACTCCTATTTTTTAATGGTCTTACATATAAGGGGCATTTACACTGTCATCCAAACACGCCATAAAATGCCAAACCGGAGCCTGACCGCGATGTTTCAGTGATGTTACCAAGGCAACTACGCTTTACCGGCAAAATGCCAAGCCCGAAACAATCCAAACAGAAGTGTGATCTTTTGGCGTGTTTTGGCGTGTTTGGCAAGTATAAACGCTCGCAGCTGAAACATCGCGAGGTTTGTCACGTGACTTTAGGAGCGGGGCTGGCTTTCATCCTTGAAGCCTTATTTGCATAAAGTAAACAACTAGTTTAAGCTGAACCGCTACGAAAGAGTCTCAGCTAAACTGTAAAATCTCGCTTTAGAAACCACCAAATGAAATGATTGAAATGTCAAATGGAAGAAGAAGAGTTAATTGTTCTAACTCATAAATATTGCAAATAGTTGTCAAACCCTGTTTTAATATGCGAAAACTGAGCAAAACAAAGCGCAATCTTTTTGTATTATTTTATCTGAAAATATTTCAGTATTTTTCATATTTTCCGTCATTATACACCAGATCGATACTTTCGTACATGATAAATCAAAGTATATCAAAGCTCTCTTAATTCCAAATATCTTCTCATAATTCTAT
Organism: Mesocentrotus franciscanus; assembly: GCA_037976565.1. NCBI lineage: Eukaryota > Metazoa > Echinodermata > Echinoidea > Camarodonta > Strongylocentrotidae > Mesocentrotus > Mesocentrotus franciscanus. Next base: position 10,570,018 of record CP137678.1, read on the forward strand.
GTCCCACGGTTGTTTCGGGAATAAATTGAAGGCAATGTCATCAACGAACCCATTGCGAAACATTCACAGAAGCGTAAATATAGTCCCATCCATAGGGGTAACTGCGGTACATATGTGGTCCATGTAGTCACACGTACCATTATATATACGTGCATGACTGTTTGTGCTGGACTCGCTGTGTGCATGTGTATGGATCAGGCATTTTGCATTGGGAAGACCGCGCATGCGCATTACCAACCAAAACACGCCAAAACGTCGCTGAGCAGCTCAGTCGGTGATGTTTCGGCACAAGTGTAAAGGGTGCACGAAACATCGCGATTTTTCAAAATGAGGTATTTGACAGTATAAATACACCATTATCCTTGTTGTTATAAATAGTACATGTAAGCATTTTATCAACTGGGCTTTGCCCTATTGATGTTTCTATCTTGTTCCTATGTTTGAAATGCTTTGTATATATTTAAATGTTTGCATGGTTCTTTTAAAGTGAAGAATGAATAAAGACTGAACAGAAATAGTAGAATTATTTGAATTTAAGTTTAAATAATGAGATATAGAGTGTTTACCGATAGCATTTTCTGCTTCCTGCTTCAGGTTTCTTCTGAATCTTTGCACGTCGGTGGCTGGGAGTATTTGATCTACAGTGTATTATCAATCAAAGAGAAAATATATTAATTACAGGACGTTGCATGTCATATACATTTAACTTATATACTCTAGTTGAATCTATTTGTCACGATACAATATTTGTAATTATTATCTATATAAGGCTTCCAAGCGGTACAACAAATCAGTGTATTTAATATCTTTAGCGCAGTACTCAGATGATAGATCAATATTGTTTTCGTAGTGCTCTGTCAACCGGAACTTCAACTGTCGATACTATATTGCTTGATTATCGAATTTTGTTATTTCGCTAGTCAGCCTGATATAGATAATAATAATAATATTGTATGGCTTTGTTTCATGTGATACAAGAATAAGAATATATTGCTCTCGCTATGACAATATATTCTTGTATCACACTCAAAGCCATACAATATTATAAAAGTATTCAATTGGATTCCTGTAACTTAATGAATTCATAATTGGGTATAATTAGTTGAATACATATTTCTTTTTGTGAATTGGTATGACTTAAAAAAATGAGCTTCCCAAGCGCATTTTTATAATTAAAAATTAGAATTTAGAATTATAATAACATACCTTCCAATGGCATATGACACATTTACACCTTTCAAAATATACTTTGTAACTCTGTAGAAAATAATTATTTGTACTCTCTCAAGATATTGTTTTTGTAGTGCATGTAATTGATCCAATATAAATTTGTGTTGAGATGAAGGGGATGAACAAGCAGAATCTAAAAGACATGCTGATCTTATTGCCTGCCAAATCACCTTGTTATTATAATCAGCAGATGTAATATAATATTAGAGGGAACCGTTTACCTCTTATCATTTTTTTGTTTGCCATCTCCCGCTTTTTTATGTCCGGTCGAAGGCCGGACATGAAGGTAGTGACCCTTAAGAGGGTTCTCGCAACATCCTCTGCCCTTCCATACTGCCCTGTATATCCGGCCTCCGACAGAAGGAAGTTCCCAAACTTCTTGAGAGTATCAAGGTACTTATGCCTCGTCTTAGGCGTGTTGCAATCTTTCAGTCTTTGAACGATGCTGTATGAAAAATAAATGTATGAAATACATGTATGTATTAAATAGGCAAGTAAATTATACAGGGTTAACAAATTATTTTGTACTTATGAATGTTATTTCATTTCCTATTTTCCAACGAGGAAGATTTTTAACTTTAATCTGAAATGAAAGATGCCGTTAAAGTGCATGTGTAATATACTTCTTATTGTACTGAGATAAGATTGCAATTAGAATTCGTTGATGTTCTTGGAAAAACGGGAGGGAAGAAGAAAATTTTATGTTTACTATCTACATTAGTTAGGAGTTGTTTGCATAATTATTAAAACAGTGCATTGGCAATTCTTCAGATCTTGTCATATATAAATGGAAGCTTTCAGGCTGTCAAGATCTGGGGTGTTTCAAAGATCTTAGGTTGAACTTATCTCTAAGTTGGACTTAAATATTATGGAGAGCCATTTTTAGCCTTAAAATAAAATATATTCAAAAGCAAAAATTCAAGTATTTTAGACTTTTATAAATTCCACATCAAGAATATGAAATCTCCTTGATAATAGAAAATATGAATGATTTGGATCAACATTTTATGCCTTTTAAAATAACTTTTACAAAATATTTTCAAAAATGCTAACGGCTTTCCATAATTGTTAAGTCCAACTTAGAGATAAGTTCAACTTAGGATCTTTGTGAAACACCCCCCTGAAGGTGCCTACTCCTTTATGGGAGAAGTACATGTAATGTATGTACATATTTCATTTTAAATTTTCTTGCATATGTATGTTAACGGAAAATGTAAGGTGCAGTTATTATATTGATCATTAAATATGAATTAAATATCAAACTGTATATTGTTTTTCTGTAAAGTGTTTAAAATTACCAACTTCAGCAGCAAATTAGACCCCGTTCTCACTCACTTTGAAAGTGGTCTTAGTTAGACCGCTCCAGAGGAACAGGTCTTGAGGAACGGTTTGCGAGCGTTCACACTCCGAGCAGTTTTTATGGCTCAAACCGCTCCACGAGTCAAAGTGGTCTTGTTGCTATGGCAGCTCAGGTCAGCGGGTAAATTTTTCGCGCGAATACTAAGGGTATGTACCGTACTACATGTTTCGCGGAACGTCACTAGCTCACTTCCGTTCAAAGTACGCTTCCGTTCACACTCGCACGTTAGAGCGCTCCAAACCGCTCTTAATAAGACCCGTTCCTCAAGACCACCTCCCGAGGTGGTCTTCTGGAGCGGTCCAGAAGTCCACTTCCTGGACCACTTTGACCGTTCTCACTCACCTAAGAACCGCTCCTGAGGAACGGGTCTTAGTTAGACCGCTCCAACGAAGTGAATGAGAACGGGGTCTTTGAGTCAGTGAAGACCGACTTCAGGGATCCACCTGCCATATCTTGGATTCTATTTTGAGCATCCCACAATGTGCAATGGCACTGCTCCCTGCAACTCCTGATGCATGCACGTTCTAGATATGCAGTAAATGCGAGCATAATCTCTTCTGGAGTCTCCTCTGTTGGAATATTTTATTCAGATAGAAACAGAGTAATAAGCCAACTAATATCTCTTAATTTGAGGGTACGGATGATTTTTAAAATAATTGTCGAAAAGTATTAGACATGAAAACTCAGTACACAAGCATATAAAGACATAAAATCAATAAGAATGTTAAAATTGAACACAAATGAATATGTGAGTTTATTGATATTTTCTGATTTATGTTTATTTTAATGTTGAAAGTTATTAAGATCTAACTTGTAATACAATACTATTGGAGTAATTGCCAACAATGTTATGTTATGCTCTGAACAACTAGAAGTAGGGAATACTGAGGTAATTGTGGCCCTGTGGAAATTTTCATTGTTCCAATCAGTTTAAAGGTAATACAAAGTTTTGGGAAATTTTTGAAATTGGATGGATAGTAATTTTTTTAATTATTGATATATCTGGATGCCCCTGTGGATGTATTATAAGCACTAAAAAGATTAGCCCCTAAAACAATTTTGTTTTCAAGCAAATTGAATAATCAAAATTTACCGGTGCTCCCGGTAAATTTCAAATATTTCAAATAGCGCCTAAGGCCATTCCATGGTAGCTGCGACCATGAAAATCTCAGAATATGCAGTTCCGATATATAATTTCCAAACGGGAATAGCAAATCAGTCGATTGTAGTCAAGAAACATTGTTTTAAAGCTAAAGTAATATCAGTCTTGAGAGGGCGCTATACAACATAAAGAGTTTATTATTTACATTTTCATCACTTTAGACTTGATTTCAACAGCGACAACGATCATTGAATATTGTAAAATCGCACATGCTTTCAACATGTTCATTTGAACCAAATTCATGACCCCATACCAAAACTTTGTAATACCTTTAATTAAAGGTGGAACAAGCATAGCTTTGTAAACATATCCTACCATTTTCATTATAAAAAACCCCCACCAGAATATATTGAATAGCAAGGCTTTACCGATTATATAATTGTGGCCCCATATACAGTACAAAGTCGATGGTCACCCACTTGTTATTACACAATAATGAAATCTGGATATGAGTGCATCCTGATCCTATTGTAGTTGCAAGTGTTCTCAAATATTCAATGTTATCACTTTGGAATTTAAAGGCATCGTTTAACAATGTTAAATCTGAGATGCATGGTCCTACATGTTATCAGTGTCTGTGATATGGTGTATATTGAAGCCCTAAAAAAATTGCGCTTTAAAATGATCATGAAGTGCCTCAAAATAGTAAAAAACTAATTTTTCCCAATAAACTGTAGTGTTATAAAAACCGTTGGGAAAAATGGTTTTTGAAATTTCGAATTCCAATCATAAATATCTTGATAATCAGACGGGCGATCGGCTTGTAAGCGTCATGGGATTCCTGACTGACCTAAACGTTTATAATTATGATTGCAGCATGATCTAAATCCAGGATTTTGTTTCAGAATCTGTGACAAAATTACCCAATCCCTTTAATAACAATTGAAAACAAAATTAAAAGTTAACTGCAACTACCCCAGTCTACCCAAATGGGTTAATCATCACACTTGACCTAAGCCCACCTCTCAAATTAGCACAAGAAATTATGAATTCAATAAATATTACTTCTATCTTTCACTGGTGATTAAACATGAACCATACCTTTCTTTGATTGCACAGTTGATCTTGCTTAAGATCCTCTCTTGTAGTCGTGCTTATTTACCTGCAAATAGGCAGAAGTCAAAATGTTTTAAGGTAGCTTTAATAGCAAAATATAGTGGCACAGAAACATGCATCTGCAACGCAATAGGCATCATAGTCAGAGATGTTTGTTGATTAACAGTCAACGCCCTTCTGGCTTCAGACAGACAAAGTATATAACCATGCATTTCTGTACATGTAGCTTAACGAAATAAAGTGGGACATTAAAAGCAAGTCGTTTTTTGTTTTGGTTAACCTTTGTTTTGTTTTCTTATAAAAGTCTACATCTATATATGTTTAGGTAGAAATCATTTTTCTTTACATACTGTATACAGTATAGACCTGCCAATCTTTCAAAGCAAAAATTAGGAATCCCTAAGGCAAAATTAGGGATACAGTCTTTTTGAACACTTTTTACACAGAAGTGTTGACAAAATTAGGAAAGGAATCTAGGACCCATAATTTGAGGGCCAAAAGGTAGGACTACAAGTAATTCCCCCAAAATAGGAATGGTTGGAGGCTATATGCAGTATCTAGGGCAGTCATGCACCAAATATATTGACAATCATCTAATTGGAAATAAAGTGTAAAGTTCATTTTGGGATAGAAAGAGAGGAGGCAAGAGAAAGAGCCTCCACCGTGCCCCCTGAACAACACAACAAGTAGCTTAAAAGACAGTAGAATAAAAGAGCAGATATAGAATAGAAGAAAGAAAACAAATAGAAAGGAGAGTGTATGATCTTTTTTATGAAAACATGAGGGGGGAAATGGAAAAAAAGGATAGTGGAGAGGGAGGGAGAGAGATAAAGATGGTGATTATGATGAGTTGAGGATGAAAAGAATGATAGATCCATGGAGAAAAATAGTGGAGAAAGACAGAGAGAGGAGAGGGAGAGAATGGAAAGAGAAAGAGGGAGAGAAGAGAGAAAGCAAGAGAGAGAGAGAGAGGGACAGAGTCAGAGACAGGGAGAGAGACAGAGTCAGAGAGAGTGAGTGAGAGAGGGAGAGACAGAGTGAGTGAGAGATAGAGATAAAGAGAGAGAGGGGAGGGGGATCGGGGAGTGAGAGCAGAAAACACTGTTCACGGTGTCAGATATCTTCACGATGCTGGACGAATAACTCACTGGCTGCTTGAAATACCTGGCACAAGAAATAATATACAAGCATGTTCACACCGTTCAGATATTTTGACAATACTGCATGGTTACTTGAAATATATACCTGTATGTATAATATCTTCATGGAGCTAGAAAACAAGGAATGGGCACTCTGCCCCTAGGGCTTTTCCTATCACTCAGAGCGGGATTATGCGGGATTAGGGGTCCAACGAAAAACAAAACGACCTCTTACGCAACGAGGTCACCCTGGTCGCTATCTCCGGACTTTGATGTCCCATGCGCGATGCCGCTCTGAACTGGCCCTCTCTATGTGGGAACATCGACAGTCCAGTCATAAGGAATCGCGTGTACATATAGCTAGCTCTATACACATGTCCCTGCATGTCGTTAGCGTCATCACATGCGACATACACTCTGATGTTGTGATAGTCTAGAATTCAGCTCTCAATGGGTGTAAAAATCTCGAAAATCGGCCAACGACAAGGCGAGTTTTGACATGATTATTGTTGAAAATTGTCCATATTTCGTTCCATTTATATTCATATTTCAACGTAATATTAGTTGTAGACCCTGCCCAACTAACAATCGGACGTTTTCTGAACATTCTAAACAGGTTTAAAGTTGGTTACTTGGACGTTTTGTGAACACGTTTTTAGGACGTGTTTTTGTGGAAGGTTTTGGACGTCTTTAGAACGTTTTAACAGGACGTTTTCAAACGTTGTCTAAACGTCAGAAAACCAATACAAAACCTTTTATGCATTTGCTTTGAAGTGTAAGGACCTGCAGAAAACCTGTAGACGTTTTAAGAACATTAAAAAAACGTCTAGAAAACCTTTTAAGAACGTCTATAAGACGTTGTAAGAACGTGCAGCAAACCTTTTAAGAACATCTAGAATGTCCTGCAAACTTTGTAAGAACGTTCAGAAAACCTTTTAAGAACGTCTTTGCAGACGTAAGAACGTGCAGCAAACCTTTTAAGAACGTCTAGAACGTCCTGCAAACTTTGTAAGAACGTTCAGAAAACCTTTAAGAACGTCTCAAACGTCTGTGCAGACATAAGAACGTGCAGAAAACCTTTTAAGAACGTCTAGAACGTCCTGCAAACTTTGTAAGAACGCTCAGAAAACCTTTAAGAACGTCTCAAACGTCTTTGCAGACGTAAGAACGTGCAGCAAACCATTTAAGAACGTCTAGAACATCCTACAAAAGTTTTAAGAACGTCTAACATAGGGTGTATATTGAATAAACACTGGTTTACACATTTGATTGATTTTATGATTTTATTATCGAACATAATTACAAGATGTATGTACAAAGACTTGGTAATACAGTATATCATGTCAAATAATGAGCAAATTTTGGAAAAAAGGTTTTAGAAAACTAGGGTTTAGAATATCATTGATTTTTTTTTAATAGAATACCCGCTTACTTACCTAAAACTACAGACACAAAACACATGAACAAATCAATCTACACAATAAACTGATAGATGAGTTGAAGATATGTCATTAACTGGCAAATATTATGTATTTGTGTATTCAGGCGTACCCAATACAAGCCATGCTTACTAAGATTCACGCCTTCTTCCTTGTAATACAAGTTCTTAAATTATAGTTATGTTCCTACGTATAAATTGTATTTTTGAACAGATTTCAAATATGCTGTTTAGTTGAATGGAAGAGAATAAATGTTTAATTGACTTGAAATTAATTGAATTAAATTGAATATGAATACTCATAAATTTACGGGTCTATGAATATAAAAGGCAAGATATGAATAAATATACTGTAGTGTCAATAACTTGGCAGCACACATATAGCAACTTTGGTCAATATAACATAAATATAAACATGACATGAATTAAAATACATATAAAAGGCAAGATATGAATGAATATAGTTTCAAGAATTTGGCAGCACACACATATAGCAACTTTGGTTACAACACACTTACTAAAAGCAATTTGAGTGATTTACAGAACGTATAACTTGTCTTGCATTCTCGAAAAGATGTTGGCAATTCGATTGTTCCAAAACAAAAAGATGCACCAACAAATGATCAAAAAACTTGACATAATTAGTCTTTATCTTTGGTAAAACCAAATTGTGCATAGAATTATTTTGTGTACTTTATCTAAGTGAAACAAATGTACAGTATGTAGTAAAACGATGTAGCAAATTATCATTTATTACGTGTGAATGCCGATTTAGCTATTTGCCCCAACAGGGGCATTGCTAGACCTTTTTCAGGGGGTGTAGAGGCCACCGATTACCAACAAAACTAGCCACCAAATACAGACAAATATATTAATGCCAATGTGCTAATGTCTACAAATTAAACCCTATAAACCCGGGCCGGAGGCTAATTTTCTTACAAACTCTCTATACCTGTGCATTTACATTTTCCTCGACCTCATAAATATACAGTTTATTTCGTCAAGACAAGTCAGCATCGTAGCTTCATAAAAATGTGCAACAACAGTGAGCAACCATTCGGTGTGGCGTGATCAGAAGTAGCGTTGTGACCAAGATTTATACATCTCACCAACCGAGTTCAAACTTCTGCATTTGTATATACATATGTAGTCCACAAGGATCGAGCAAGTATACCGACACAGCTGACCTGACACAGCTTTAAAAGCCCCCGGCTACATTTTTAATGCCAAAGAAGCTTGAGCTGAAATTGCATGACTTTTTTCTTTCGAGTCTTGTGCATTTTTTGAAATAAATTTTTCGAAAATCGGACCTACCATTACAAAGTCACGTGACCTTTTGTCTTTGCATGTCAGCCCGAAAATCACACATTTTCGTGATTTGTTACAAAACATATGGAAATCTAATTTTTTTCCAAAAAAGAGATAAAACATTGGTTATTTGGTCTTGTTAAAGGCATCGTTTAACAATGTTAAATCTGAGATGCACCGCCCCACGTGTTATCAGTGTCTGTGATATGGTGTAATATTGAAGCCCTAAAAAAATCGCGCTTTAAAATTATCAAGAACTGCCTCAAAAAAGTAAAAATCTTTGAGTGACCGGTTTTACCATACTCGTTTTCCCCAATAGACTGTAGTGTTATGAAATCCGTTAGGAAAACGCAAATTTGGTCTCGATTTCCAATCATAAATATCTTGATAATCAGACAGGCGATCGGCTTGTAAAAGTCATGGGGTTCCTGACTGACCTAAAGGTTTGTAATTATCATTGCAGCATGAGCTAAATCCAGGATTTTGTTTCAGAATCTGAGACAAAGTTACCGGATCCCTTTAAGGTGTTTATTTTGGGATTCAAAATAGTGAATTATCGTTAGAATTAAAATAAAACAACAAAAGCAATAAAATACATATTTTTTTTTTTTTTAATCCATAAGAAATTATCAAATAAATAGAAAACCTAAGGAATAATTTATACACTTCACTTGACATGCATGCAAATTTTCGCAGCGATCGGCTGAGATCAACAGCCAAGATCATATGGGGGGGCCTTAGAAGCACCCCAGTGCTATGCAGTTTCAAAATAGCCCGGGCTAGATAGGGTTAAGAAGTCAACTTTTTAACTAAAAGTATGGTATAAAAACAAGGAAACTACACTCATTTCAGCTCTGCAAATTGGCAATGCTGATGACATCAACTCTAATAGCATGCAGCTCTCCGTCCACTATGTACACAAAATTTCATATTTTCTCAATTTTCTTGAGAGTTACATGTTCAGGAGAATGCTTTCTATACACCATACTTTGACTATGGGGTTAGAAATGTGTTAGAAAACTTCCAAGAAAATTGAGAAAATGTGAAATTTTGTGTACAAAGTGAATTGACAGCTGTTCACAGATCAGCGTTGCCAATTTGCAGAGCTGAGAGTAATTTACTTTAAAAATGTAAATGAGTGTAGTTTCTTTTTTTAAAAACTGTTCAAATTCATCTTTGATTGAAACAGTGAAATATCTAGGGTGGAGCTCCCCTTTAAATCTGAGTCAAATATTGTCCTTTTGATCGACCAAAGATTTAGTGGGCAGGTCCAGATTTGTGCTATAAGTGAATTTTACCAGAAGCCAATTTTGGACCTTGCATCTTCCTTTAAAATATGAAATCATTATTACCAGTCATTTTTATCTGTTTCGATTTGGCAAAATCAAATAGAGTACTTGTGTACTCGCCGAGAAAACTGACAGTGAAATCGAGTAGCAAAAATGGGCTTTCAAAACGGGCTTAATATTGCATTACCCAGATGGAAAACACTATTCAATTCTCCATGGCAGTATCTGCTACTTCTACATCATCCGAAGCTTCCTCGTTGGTGACAGCTTTAATTGGAGCACTCTCAGTGTTGAGTTTCTGCAATTTAGAGCAATCAAACAATATTCCGAACTTAGAAATACACGAACATTTATGTTAATAATATAATACATGCGCGTTTGTAACTTAACCGTAAAAGACTTGGGGAGGCATGATGGCCCCCTTCCTACACATAAACTGCGACATCTCTGGAACGCAAAAGATCTTGCGCTGCCATTTCATGACTTTTTTCTCTCTTAACCATGAACAATATCAAACAGAAACGTCAATAAGACGTTTTAATGGACAAGTATTCAGAGACTTATCTGTACGGTCTGTTTCATAAATCACTTGGTGGCGAAAGGGGAAGTATGACGTCGGGAGCTGGGGCCTTTTCTCTAAAACCGTCATATGTCAAAGTGCGTGGATATCCCATAAAAACGTGTGTTAATTCTACAACACGTTTCTCTTTGGTTATCAAAAAATTAAGACTTCTGACAGTTTTGAGAAACAGGCCCCAGGACTACATCCATGGGCGAGGTGTTCCCAATAATACACCACCGTGTCTGTTTGCTTCGCAGTGGCTAATACTAATAGCAATATGTTGAGAAAAGCCAACAGAAGGACATGACATACCTGTAAATAGCTGAAGTGGGACATTTTGTGAAAATTTTCCACAAGAAACGAAGGTCAATCTTTTTCGTGCAAAATATGATTAATATTTCGCCTGTGGGTTTGAAACTTACCGGCATCACTTCCTGAAGATTTGCTGAATCTTGGGGGTGGACGTCTCTTCCGCTGCTGCACGCCATCATCTTCCAATTCTAAGTTGGATGTTTCTTCTGCCTGCCTGGCTATGTATCGTGCTTTCTCATAGTTGCCTGTATGTAAACATAAACACATCCATCGATCCTTACAATATGGTTTATGATATATATTACAATAATGCCTCCGGCTACTCTGTAGCGGAGGCATAATAGAAAAGGCTCTGGCGTGACGACACCACACACTATTGCATAGACTGCACACAATAGAACCGATTGGGCTGATCGGCAAATTTGACACAAGACTTACGATTTGAATTTTTAAATTATTCTTTCTAACATCGGTAAGTTAAACAAATTGTATTTTACTGCTATTTAGGTGTCATAAATTGTCACTAAAGTACTGATTTCGAGTGAAATCAGTTGAGTTTTATACAGTGGTGTTGGAAATGTTGAGAATCAATAGCACAGCTTTTAATACACAGCCAGGATAGTAATGCAGGATGCAGCTATGTGTGCCCAAATCAGAGGCTAACGTACGAAAGAGACAGAAATTTCGGTCTAGAAGTAATCTAAGTCTAGATCTAGACTAGAGTCTAGTTAGACCCCGTTCTCACTCACTTTGAAAGTGGTCTTAGTTAGACCGCTCCAGAGGAACGGGTCTTGAGGAACGGTTTGCGAGGGTTCACACTCCGAGCAGTTTTTTATGGCTCAAACCGCTGCACGAGTCAAAGTGGTCTTGTTGCTATGGCAGCTCAGGTCAGCGGGTAATTTTTTCGCGAATACTAAGCGTATGTACCGTAATACATGTTTCGCGTGCGTCACTAGACCACTTCCGCTCAAAGTACGCCCGTTCACACTGCACGTTAGAGCGCTCCAAACCGCTCTTAATAAGACCCGTTCTCAAGACCACCTCCCGAGGTGGTCTTCGGAGCGGTCCAGAAGTCCACTTCCTGGACCACTTTGACCGTTCTCACTCACCTAAGAACCGCTCCTGAGGAACGGGTCTTAGTTAGACCGCTCCAACGAAGTGAATGAGAACGGGGTCTTAGATTCATGTTTGATTTTTCACTTTCATTGAAAAGCCAGGCTTAGGTACGCAGATATAGAGGTCTATAGGTGAATATATGTAGACCTACTGTCATACTCATAATAGATGCAGTGCCAGTAGCCTACTGACTGTTACTGTTAGTGTTACTGTACATTGCGATCAGTTTGGATCTTTTTCATCATTCCTGAACAAAATTTACAAAACTCAAAAGTAATAAGATTTACTACACCAAATTTCCAATTTTGTACAGAAAGCATTATTTATTATGTGTAATTTTAATTTTACTACTCACCTCCTGGACAAAATGATGATCTTTAAAGTAGCTCCAGCAGCTAGCAGTGATCCAGTGCAAAGCAAATTGAAAAGTTGATCGTTTTCTGCAGACCCATCATTTCCCCCACACATGAGTGCCTGTGTGGGACTACTGTCTCAGCTGAGCTAGAAATCCTGCTTCGATCCTTCCTCATTTTGTTAAATTCTTGTTCTGGAATACTCTTAAAATTCTTATTTCCTGGTGTAAATCTAACCATAACCCCCCACAGGGCCTACTGTGGGTTTTAAAGGAAGACAAATCTGGCGAAATGGCAAAGTAATGATCGGAATGCGCCGCGCCGTTGAGCTGATCTGAGTGTTGTAATTATTTGAAAATAAAGTTTTCGCTCTCTAGATAATACCACTAGATGGCAGCAAACATACATTGAGTTATTTAGTACAGCTTAGTTTCTAAATCTGTCATTCGTTATGATTTAAAATTTGTGGAAAATTAGACAAACAAAATGATTGTGTTTATTTTGGGGGAAATTGTTACAATTCCATCTAATTGGATTATTTCAAGTCATTAAAACAATAGAGTAGTTAGCAAATTCTTTTGCTAATTAGATACTTTTTTTGAAATATTCAAATTAAAATAGACACAGATAGACCATTTGATTTAAAGATCAAATTAAAACATTCTTAATTCTTGATTAAATGTTCATTTAATATAATTATGCTCCCGTAAAGGGAGAGTTGAGTTCTGAGGAGGGCCAGTAATTTGTTCGAATCATCTTTGAACCATGTATATTTACACAAAAGACGTATATCAATATTGATATATTGGAATTTTATTTTAATTACTACTGAATGTTCCTTTAAAAAAAAACATTTTAACGACGTGATAATGGTGGGCAACTATAAAAACATTATTTCCTGGCTATAAGTACTGGGTTTTGATCAGTTTAAGTATTTTTTTGTTGAAGGGGTCTCTAAAAGAGTGTAATTTATCATGTTTTCTTTATTGTCACCTTTTGCAAACTTTCTGCCCCCCACTCAGTGTTTTTAGGGTACGCGTATGCACTTCCCCTTTTTAAAGCAACCTTTCTCCGGTGTGAAAGTCAATGGCGGGCCGTCGCGAAAAAGTAACCCTTTACCAGAGATTTTGGGAACACGCATATGCGGTCGATCCCTCCGACCCGGAGGGGGGGCGGGTTTCTGACCCCTCCAAGAATTCAACCTGTCATTTAATGCTGTCAAGAAGTCAAAGAATTACAGCAAACACGATATGCAACTGTGCTAGCTCATATAATAAACACAAATTGAGAATGATCCTTTCTGTTTGGATTGAAATCGATAAAGTTTGAGCTTGAATTTGAAAATATAAAAAAACGTTTACTAACGTTTAATAAACGTTCAATAAAATACGTCTGGGTAAAGCGTTATGTAAACGTTGTACAGGACATATCCAATGTGATTACTTTTGTGACGTCCAAAACGTTTTCCTAACGTCTTCAAAAGACCTGTGCTTTGCGGCAAATACTAAGTCAAAACTTCGACGTTATACGAACGTTTTTTAAACGTTGATTAAAGACGAAGACGTACGGGACCTGATAAAAACGTTTTGGAAACGTTATGATAACGTTTTGTGTTTGCTGGGTGTCTAGCCCGGGTGAAAATCATTTTTTAGGCAGACAAATTAGATTTTCTTCTTTATTTTGATGTATGACTCCACCGTTCGCTCCCGTTCGTTCTATTGTGATGACCCATTGAAAACAGTACATTTTGGTCCATTACATGAAATGAGATCAACCGTTGAAAGAAGACTACATTATGCATAGAATAGAATTTATTGACTCTTGCGACCCCTTCTGGGATATAAGGGTACAACAAATTTACATGTCATGATAATGATACATAATAAAGAATAGAAACGTAGCATAATAATACAAAGAATACAGAATACAAAAAAACAATACAAATGTATAACGATAAATAGGAATGATCTAAACCTAGGCTATATAATATGCTACACAAAAATACAATATTAAACAAATATGGCAAGTATACATGAAAAGTGGAGAATTCCACATGAGCAATATAAATACAAACAACAAAACACTACATAATTGTGCTAACTATCTAAAAAAAATTATCAGTTAAATTTTGTACATGTAAGTGAGATGTGATTGGATTGCTTGTTATTGTGATTGGGTGCATGCAGACTAAAAAATACGGCATAATATTGTCCCTAGAAAGATAAACCTAAATCACTCTTTGCTTTCCAAAGGACAAACAAAAACATAATGGAATATAATGCAATAAGATAAAACAAACAAACAATCAAACAAAACTATACTTGACGTACACCGAGACTGTACTACAACATTCCTTTTTATGGGTGACATGATTATGATTGGATTGTTCAGACTTATTTAGACCAGCAAAATATGATATTATTATCCTTAAGAAGAAAGTCTAATTTCTTCAGCTGTCCTGTACCGGAATATAGAAATAAATTCAACATGTGTAATGTGCAAGGGCGTTTAACTATTACTTTACGACCTAAATATAACTCTCTTTCCTTTCAGAAAAAAGGGCAAACAAAAACATAATGGTATTCATCACCAGACTAATGCATATCACAACATGGGCATTCTATACTAATTTCATTAAAAGCTTCTTTGAATCTGTTATTATTAATTGGTAAACGGTGTGACCTAGATTTAAAACGGCAGAGCAATGTTATTCTATCTTTTTTACCCAGCAAAACTAAATACCTTTCAAAGAGAATCATTTTTAAAGATCCTATGATTTTGGCATGCACTGTTTGACCAAATTGTTGCCATCACAGTCATCTTGTTATGAAAATGATCGTTTAATCTCAACTTCAGAGTGCTCATGCAGTATCCAACTATTGCTAAATCCTTCCCGTGCTTTAGCCAAACAAGAGGAACAGCGTGGTTCAATATTTTTCAATACAAGATAACCACTTGAAATAATTAGACATATCTACATTCTGATTAATTAACCTTTGCAAAAAATAAAATTTGACTGATATTTATAGGGGGAACCTTTTACTATTCTTAACCAGAAACTATAACCATTCGATGTTTGATACCGTTAGCTAAACATGCCCTCCCAGTTTCTCCATATACCATACAATCTGGTGTAAATTTATTTACACATAACGCTGACCTGAGAAATGTTCTGTGAAATATTTCAATTTGACTCAAATCTTCATATCTCCACACTTCACATCCAAGTTGGTCTAACAATTCACATCGAATATCCAATGGCAGTTTAATTGAGTCTTTGAACCTTTAATGACATAGAGAAGAGGGCTTTCATGGCCTGTAATACCTGAAAATGGGTAGGGGCAGGGAGATGAGACCTGGTAGGGTTTCGAGGCTTGAGCGGCACACCCGTCCAAACCAATTCTGAGTACCCTCCCCTGGGTTTAAAAGCTGCCATGTTACGGGATGTAAACGTATCCTACAATGCACCGCACATGCAAGCGGGCGGTTGATCAACCGACCTTGCGCATGCGCTATGTGATCTTATTTACCACCGGTGCGACCAGGCGGCATTAATCCAGCTTAGTGGAATGATCGCTTGGGGACCGCGGCACCAGGGATAGTTCAAAAGACCCTAATCCAGTGTTCTCTCCTTGTTTTCTAGCTCCATGGTATCTTGGAAGGGCAAATTGCTGGTTGAAATAATTCGCTATGGAAATTTAATATTCATATTGTTAATACAGCATGTTTCTTCTACAAATTAACCCAGAAAGTAAGGGAATTGGCTACCCAAAATTAAAAAATAGCAATTTATATTATGCCTATTACTGAGTTTGCATGTGTTTAAGTCTGTTCTAAAAATAGCACAACTAAATATACATACAGGTATGTGTTTAGCTTCTATTTTTTTATTGCTCTTTTAACCCTTTAAACCATGTCAAAAGAACAGAACACAACAGATGGTTGAACAGTTTATTACATGCGTGTCTGGATATATGGGAAAACGTGCATCCTTGACAATGATGTCTTATGCAGTCTGACAGATTGGAAACAGCTACGGGTATATGTAGGTACCAATTGAATCTGAAAATACAATGCGTTTGCAAGGCACCATTTTTTGGTAGCTGCAGGCGTAAAGCCTCACTTGCTCCTCAAAAGAATTTGGACAATGATAGTGAATGGATCAGAAATTCAGAATAACGCAATATGAAGGGATTCATGACCAATTTTTCTTTTGATCATATCAGCCAAGCATGCATGCCTATGCAGTGGCTTAAAATTACAAGCACAAACATGAACTTTGTGATGAACAGATGGATTCCTCCCCCTCCCCCTTAGACAGAAATTAGGTGAGTAAATGTCACAGCACAATAACGCCCTCCGTGTGAAAGTTATGTCAATGTACTCTCTTTTACATTGCACTACATAATGATTACTATAAGATGGCGGTGTACTATAGTTATAAGCTTTATGGACTGTTTTTTGTCTTTGTGTATATGCTAGCAAGCTCAGCAATAACAATCGTGGAAGAACCAAAGACGGATAAATCTTGTTACATAGAAAATGAAACCGGCACTTTGACTACTAAGGTCTCCGTGCCAGACATCTCTGTACCTCTAGATAGGTACACCATAGCGTGGAACACAAACCCCACTGGCGCTGGTAAATGGTTTATCAATGGCAGTGAATGCCTAATATACAAAGGCAGCAGTGATCATTACATACAGAATGCTCGTTGGAAGGCAACATTTGTTTACGATCATCGTTCTATACTCTATAAGATGGAGGTTAAGGATATGATATTCCATGATCTAACGCCTGAACTCTATGCTCTCGTGATTGATCGTATGGAGGACCTGATAGTAGCAAGGTCTTCAGGCACAGCCCTTTTCAATGTTGAACGTGACAGTGACTGTCCATCGCAAATACCCACTAATATACCACCAAACATCAAGGAAATGTACCTTGCTTCTTCAACTTGCACATCATCTGCTGCACCATCATCTTCTGTAGGCGGATATAAAATGGACTCTTCCCCCATCTATTCGACTCCCACATTATCTCCTACACCATCACCCCCTGTAGAGGGATCCCAGGATTGGAATATTTTAACTACACACATGGAGGAAATAAAGGATATCATCAGTTTGATTCCAGTAAGTGAAAATGCCAATTCGTGGACCAATTAATACATGCATGCATTGTAGCTTAATTATGCCAGGTGACCCTTAATGTGACGTGTACTTTCTTGCCCAGATTATTTCCAAGGACAGATTTTGGTACTTAAAATGAAATTAAATGAAAAATGGGAGAAGGAGAAAGTATTTAGTTCTGCTGGAAATATTGTATAAATATATTCTGACACTTTTTTAAAGAGAATGTAAAAGTATTTTAAAAACCTACATGAAGTTCTAAGATAGAATTTTAGCAGTAGTGCATGTACTGTATGTAGTGTCAATCCAGCCATTAATATTAATAAGACATTGGTACATATTGCAGTGAAACCTGCATTAGTGACCACCTATACAGAAAGACCCCCCGTCTATAAAGACCACAATTTACATTTCCAGTGAATAGTGTTTGCCATTGAAGCGTGAACGATAGGGAACCTGTACATACACACAGGGGCGATTCCAGCCGGTGAATAAGCCGGGGGTCCAATTTTGAGGAAATATTTAGCGGCAACTCAGCCAGCCGGTGAATAAGCAGGGGGGGGGGGGTGGGTAAGAGCACTATTTTTTGTTTGTTTTTAGCCCAATTCGTGCAAAAATTCTCATTTAATTTTTTTTTTTTTTTGCCAGGGTCCAGGCCCATATAAAATATGAGATATACTCGGCCATCTCGCCGTGAAAAAAAAAATATTTGGCCACCTCTGTGCCTAGATATTGAGGCACTTCGCTGCCTTAAATGATTCTGTTTCTAGATGTTGTGAGTGAGCGAGGTGACGGAGACAGATCTTTATTATCTTAAAAATGCTAATTCCTCACAAAATCACATACACTACCAGATTCTGATATATTGTTTTCAGTAAATCAACGTTATTCCAATATCTTAATTGCTCTTGCAGCACTCCTAGAGATATCTTGTGGAATCCCAGTTAAAAAATGCTACTGTAAATCCAGAAACTTTCATGAATTGCAAAAATTTCACAAATTTGAAACACTTGTGAAATTCATGAACATTTCTGGTTTGACAGAATCAATCTTAAAACATGTACTTGGTTGATAAAATGTACATGCTGTAAACTAGTCCACTGATCGGGAGAGGGTATGGTACATGTACATGTAGGTAGGCGCGGATCCAGGATTTCTTAGGGAGAGGGGCCCAAATTTGAAATTATGCGAGCCAAATATTGGTACGTAATGGTGACCAGCAGTGGCGTAATGAGCAAAAACGTTTGGGGGGGGGGGCAGACAAAAAATCTGCATCACCCTACTCTTACATGCAGGCCCTCCTGAACAATTTTCAAAGTGGGTGGGGGGAGCTAAGCTAAAGTATTTACGATCAGGTAGAGCGTAGCGTAAATTGGCGTGGGGTCTAGGGGCAGAGCCCCTGGAAGCTTGGGGGTATGGGCATTTAATTAGGGTCAGATGAGCATATTTTGATACCTTATTTGTGACACTGGCAGATCACTAACTGGCATGGGGTCAGGGTTTCAGGGGGCTGAGCCCCCTGAAACTCAGGGATTTGAGGCATTTTATAACAGTCAGATAAGCATTTAGGGGCCCGCCTTGGGCCCCCTGGTAGGGTCGAGGGGGCAGAGCCCCCCTAAAGCTCAGGGATTTTAGGCATTTAGTTATGGCGTTCAGATGAGCATATTTTGATATCTTATTTGTGACACTGGCAAGACACTACTTGGCTTTGGGGTTTTAGGCATTAAATTACCGTCAGATGAGCATCTAGGGGCCCGCTATAGGGCCCTAGGTGGGGTCCAAGGGGTAGAGCCCCAGGAATTAAGCTCAGGGGTTTTAGGCATTTAATTACGGTCAGATGAGCATATTTTCATACCTTATTTGAGACACTGGGAGGTCGCTAATCGGCGTCTGGTCCAGGGGGCGGAGCCCTCGGAAGCTCAGGGGTTTATGGCAATAAATTACAGTCAGATGAGCATCCAGGGGCCTGCCTTAGGGCCATTGGTTGGGTCCAGGGGGCATTCAATTACAGCGGTCAGATGAGTATATTTTGATACCTTATTTGTGACACTGGCAGGACACTAATTGGCGTGGGGTCCAGGGGGCGGAGCCCCAAGTAGCTCAGGGGTTTTAGGTATTAAATTACCGTCAGAATAGCATCCTTAGGGCCCTAGGTGGGGTCCAAGGGGTAGAGCCCCCGGAAGATCAGGGGTTTTAGGCATTTAATCACGGTCAGATAAGCATATTTTGATACCTCATTATTTTGTGACACTGGCAGGTCACTATTCTTTCTTTCTCTCTATCTTTCTATATCTCTTTAATATGCTTTTTCAAAAGAAGAGGGGGGAGCTTGAGGCTCCCGAGCCCCACAGTTCCACAGGCCCTGACATGTAGGCCTCTACATAAGCATATTTCTTGCCTGACTGTAAATTTAGGAATTTGTCATTTTCGAAGTATAGTTTACTAAAAAGTGAGGAAAAATCTCTGAAAATGATGTAATTTCAGCAACATTTGTAAATCTCCGGTATCGAATTAGAAATAAACCGTGTTTAATTTTTTTTCCCCCCACCTTGTTGGCAAGAAAAAATTGCAACTGATCTCCCCTACCTTTCTTTTTTCTCTTTATCTCCTGTTTTCCTTTTTCTTTCCCTAGTTTTCCTTTCTTCTCTCTTATTTTTTTGGTGGCTGGGGAGGTAACAGCCTGGGAGGCAAGGCCCTTTCGGCCCCCCGATCTCCTTCTTTTCTTTTCTTCTTTCTTTCGTCCTTTCTCTCCTCTTTCTTTGTCTTCTTTCTTTATTTCTTCATATATTCTTTTCTCACTACTTGATTCAATTGGGTCTGCACCCCCACAGGATCGAAGTGGATGGTAGGGGGCCAGATCATTTTCTTTTAACTCTCTTCGCCTCTCTCCTTCTTTACATTAGTCATGTCACTTTGCCATTTGATTCAATTGAGGATCGATGCACCCATCCCTCTATCGATTACCCACTGACTGTCCATTATCTGGTTCACATGAGCTGGACTATAAAAAAATATTAAAAATAAATAAACAATCTATTTTGTTGTATTTTATTACAGACGAGCAATTTCCATGCTGGTGACATCTTCAACTACATATGTGCTTCTTTCCTAACGCTTGTCGTTGGCATACAACTCTTCTTCCCAGATGTCTACGATGTCACCAGGGAATGGTTCAGAATACTATGGAGGCGGGTCATAAAATGGTTCCATGCGGTCCGACAACAGTTCCTGATTCATCCTTGAAGGATATATTCCTAATTGATGGTGATGCACAGTGAAAGCCTACAGTCCTAAATCTAGGTTTCATCACTTTTCATGTAAAATGAAAGACCACAAACAAAAATAATAGTAATAAAATAGATATATAAACTAGACTTTAATTCGTCATCGGGACGAATTAGGTGGTCTGTCTTCAATTCTTATGATCAGTGAAAGGTCAAAAAGAAGAAAAAAAAGTGAAGAATTTTTTTTTTTGGAGACGCCCGGACTCGAACCAGGGGTCTCGAGGTCGGAAGTGAAGTGCGTTATCGATATACCAAAACATTTCCCATAGCGATTACACGTAAATGGAAAAGGGAATTCTCAAATCCCACTTTGCAAGTGAAATATGAGCTTGATCCCGGCATCTGATTGAAAAATAAAGGGCACACTTACGATAGCTTATTGTCTCAGCTACAACATACTCGAAGCTCGGCGAAAACAAAGCTAAAACGACGGAGATATTGCTCGCGAAAGACGGGAATGTAGAATCCAGTTTAGGAAAAAGTCATGTCCCATAGAGAATACACGCAAAATGTGAAAAATTGACATGCCTCCTTTAATCCCAAAATACGCCATGATGCCTTTGTCAAAATGAAAATCGTGGTGACTGCATTTGTAGAGAATTGTCTCAGCTAGAACATATCAAAATTTGGAAGAAAATCGATCAATATTTACAGAGATACAATCAATTTTCCAAAAATATGCTGACGTCATAATATGCAAATTGAAATTTTGAGTTCGGAGGCCGATATGATGACGTCATGAGTTGATTGAGGGTCAAATGAGACATGAAATCATATCTCCGACTCATAATCTATCCAAATATGAAAAAAATTGGGGTATCCATCCATTCTGAAGAGTTACAATGAGTTTTGTATAGGCATGTTTTTGCCTATGTATTGTGGATAGAGATAGCGCGGTCCGCGGTGCTGTTATACTTTGACGGACGCTCATTGCGTTATTACTGGTCAGAAAAAGTTAAACAAGGTATCAAAATGCTTGGAAAAATGTGCCAAATATGATGACAGAAAAATTTGGTGATGCGATGTTGCAAAAATGCCAATACGCGCGAAAACGCGCGCGTATAAGTGCGCGCAAATTTTGAAAATGCTTTAAATGGCCTGAAACGTGTGCAAACAAAATTTGGGACGAATCGAGGCATTATACAATTTTGATGCGAGCGTACGCGCGCGTCGAGGTGCGCGCGCGGAATTTGTTGACATTTTTAGTTGACCTTTGACCTGAAGTTGATGTATACCAAATATGGTTGATTTTTGATGACTCGTTATCGAGATATGATAATGACCTGATTTTTACAAAATGGCGCCTGGATGACGTCACGATGACCCCATGACCTTGAAAAGGTTACTGGAACTTGATATTATAGGGCCTGATAACTGACAGAAATTCGAAAGAAATTGACCATGTCGATTTCGAGTAAACGTTTACACAAAAAAGTGTACGGATGAAATAAAAATAAAGAATAAAGAATAAAGAATAATAAAGAAAGAAAATTCTGACGAAATCAATAGGTGATCTGTCGTTGACAGACCACCTAATAAATAAATAAAAATAAAAGAAGAAGAAGAAAACAAACCTGACAATGCCAATTATAGAGTTACAAGTACAACACTTATGAATCTATTTGGAAATTAGTAATCTGTAACAAAATGTATCTGACCATTTGCTTTTGTGGAATGAAATCAGACCCAGGGCCAATTTCTACCACAAAAATTAAGTGGTATGTACCTATGTGTGAGTTAGTTTCATTTAATTGTAAGTTTTGCAACAAACCAACAAACAATGCTGATGGTATAGTTGCTATCAGTGTGATTTAAAAAATCAACAGAATACTATTCGGCAGAAGATAATGAATATGTAATTTTAAACTGATGGTGCAAAATATAAATGTTGACAATTAATGCAATGTCTGCTATTCATTTCAATTGCAGGAGTCTAAGAAACAATTATGATAGTTTTCTTACTTGTATAGATTCCTTGAACACTGCTCTATCTATCATTGGTTTAACAGAAACGTGGTTACAAAGAGATGATAATTGGTTTCAACTGGTACCAGTTGACTACTGGTTTCAACTGGTTTTTCGACCTGGGAAACCAACTTTTTCATTACCTCATTACAATTTTATTGGACAAGGAAGAGATAACAAAAAGGGGAGGAGTTGGTATGTTATTTAATTGATCGACAATGGTATATTTATGTAGATCAGTACAGTTCACAACGCAAATTCCTTCCAATAGGAGTACCGCAGGGCTCCGTTTTAGGTCCATTACTTTTTTATTGTATATAAATGACCTGCAGTTTGATAGCAATATCCTTTGTCTAATTATATTTGCAGACGATACTTATTTATTCATGTCTGGAAGTGATCTGCACGGAACAAACATTCAATTTAATATTGAACTTGACAAAGTCAATTACTATAGTTTTTATTAAATAAACTCTCAATTAATTATGAACAAATATGATGTATTGTGTTTAAAACCTGTAAACTTATAATGAACTGCAATCTCACCTTGGTGTCTCCTCTCTTAAAGAGACACCGCATCCCTTTCTATAAGATTTGCTGAATCACTCCTCCAATCTAAGGTTTATCGACATCTCCTGCCTGAGAGCAGAGTCAGTGACTGTAGCCGTACCCTACGAAATGCACTTGATTTGTCCTTGCCTAAGATGAGAACTATGAGGTACCGAAATTCTCCCATTCCATCTTTCACTCGATCCTTGAATAATAAATAGAGGCTTATGGAATTATCAAGATGTTATATGTACATGTATTTCAGCAATATAATTACATGTGCAATATTTACTGTCATGATGATTGGCATAGCAGGTTCTTTCATTCATTCTTCTTTTGATATTGCATGTACTTTTATCCTTCCCCTCACTTTCTCATCCCTTTTCTCTATTTGAACTTGGTACTTTTCAAATTTCCTTTTCTCTTCTTTATTTCTGGTCATTCCTCTTTATTTCTATTTCACTCCCATCCCTTCTCTCTTTATCTCTCTCTCTCTCTCCTCTCTGTCTCTCTCTCTCTCTCTTCTGGTGATGTATTTCAGTACATTCTTTATTATCTGCTATAATTCTTACAGTGACCAATAATACCTAAAGCCTTCAAATTTTCTTCATGTGCAATATGTTTATACATGTACTGTACTCATGTCACACTTGTGATTAGCACACTACCAAGACTCCAATTTTGATACTTTTTAATACTTTTTTATACTTATTATATCATCTGAATGGAATTTGTATTGCATTTTATCGCACTTTTTCCTATGTTACAGTTAATTGAGTTCACGTATCGGTATACATTTTATTTGTCTTTGACAATTATTCTCTCAGTAACAAAACAGAAGGCCTAAATTTCTTCGTTTTTTCTCATAAAGCTTCAATCTATTTTGAATTACTTTATTTTCAGTATGTACATGTAAATGTACACTCACCTGACATGCTAGCAATATACTGTTTTTGTATTTTTTTGTTTTTGTTTTGTTAATGCTTTTGATGCCTATATAGGCATTTTATATCATTTTACATATTCCATTTTTATGTCCATTTTTATGTACGATTTTAAATACATTTTTAAGTCATGACGAAAACAGTCCATTTAAACTTCACCCCACTTTGGACCCGAAAGTGGGGTGCATTTTGGTGGTAAGCTCACCACAGAGCAAGAGAGAGTTAGAGTCCCTAATCCGCAGTGTAAACAAACTTTGTCAGAGCATGGCCAGCCCGACCTTGATAAGTACTGCTTGGAACTCTCTCCATGATGTTCTAGTCTTATTCGCAGTCTCATATAGGTTTGGATTATGTCCATTATCATAGCTACCGGTATACCTGGGAGATGCCAGTTTCATCTTCCTTGCTTCACTTTATTACCATAGTTATATCAGGAACTTCCTGGTTGTAATTATGTTCCTTTCAAGTTTCATCATAATTGTGGTACTCGTCACAACATTTTTGGCCGTCCGACAGATTTTTTTTTATAGAGGGGCCAACGGGATATTTTCCATGTTTTTCCTATTTTTTTAAAAATGTTCGGCTTGGATTGGAGGGGGCGGAGACTGGTTCATGCTGATTCCACTTACGCTGTTGTAGTTGTACATTATACCTTTGTATGGTTTGGTGCAACGCATGTTTGATCTTTCATAACTTAAGTGAATGTCAAATAAAAGACGGATTTGTGGAAAATGAGATAATTATGTGCGCGAATGTCCCACTGAGCACATTTTTTTCTTCTTTTTTGGTCCAGTTTTTGAGGAAAATGGTTGCGCCGGCTCAGCTGGCCAGTGAATAAGCAGGGGGGTTAAGGAGAGGAGAACCACTCAATTTTTTTTTTTTGGGGGGGGGGGTTAAATATCTTAACATCTTTTTACTTGATCTAATACTTTTTTGATGATAACATAGTCTGCAATGAACTTGACAATCATCATCATCCATACTATATGTCGTAGTTTTTAACAATAATTACTCATGAACCTCACACTACAAGGACAACATTCATCCAGATTCTGAGATTGCTCATTCTCACGATTCACGAAGCTTGTTCTACGCAAAGATTTTGGGAAAGAAAGCGGTCTGTAATACCAGACTAGAAAGTGGGGTGTTTTGCCCTCTGCTCACCGAAAAGTGTGATTCTCCATTTGAAAGTTGGGTAAGGTCGACAAATATAGCCTCTGTTAAAGGCGTTACTCCGCCACCAAATTTATTTTCATAGACGAAATAAACTCGAACAAGTTTAGAAAAATGGTGTAGACCTAGGCCTATAAAGAAAGGCCAGGAAAACATAAATTGTGTTGGTTTAATTGAGGTGAGCAAGAATAGAATGTTGTAAATATTGTTTTCATAACATTTATTCTGTGCGTAATCTGAAGGTCTACTCAAATTTCTTTGCCTAATTTTAAAGGGAAAAAAATCCTAAGAGAAGAGGCGTAAATATTCACTTCTGAATGACAAACGCCTATAAACTAAAACAACAACCATAAAAACAAGCTATTTCTTGCCCCCAACGGCAGATCCAAGATTTGAAAGAAAAAAATTGGGGGTTAAATATTTTAACATCGAAATGATCTCTGATCATGTTTAACTTTTTTAATTGAAGCCTTTTTACTTGATCTAATACTTTTTTGATGATAACATAGTCTGCAATGAACTTGACAATCATCATCATCCATACTATATGTCGTAGTTTTTAACAATAATTACTCATGAACCTCACACTACAAGGACAACATTCATCCAGATTCTGAGATTGCTCATTCTCACGATTCACGAAGCTTGTTCTACGCAAAGATTTTGGGAAAGAAAGCGGTCTGTAATACCAGACTAGAAAGTGGGGTGTTTTGCCCTCTGCTCACCGAAAAGTGTGATTCTCCATTTGAAAGTTGGGTAAGGTCGACAAATATAGCCTCTGTTAAAGGCGTTACTCCGCCACCAAATTTATTTTCATAGACGAAATAAACTCGAACAAGTTTAGAAAAATGGTGTAGACCTAGGCCTATAAAGAAAGGCCAGGAAAACATAAATTGTGTTGGTTTAATTGAGGTGAGCAAGAATAGAATGTTGTAAATATTGTTTTCATAACATTTATTCTGTGCGTAATCTGAAGGTCTACTCAAATTTCTTTGCCTAATTTTAAAGGAAAAAAAATCCTAAGAGAAGAGGCGTAAATATTCACTTCTGAATGACAAACGCCTATAAACTAAAACAACAACCATAAAAACAAGCTATTTCTTGCCCCCAACGGCAGATCCAAGATTTGAAAGAAAAAAATTGGGGGTTAAATATTTTAACATCGAAATGATCTCTGATCATGTTTAACTTTTAATTGAAGCCTTTTACTTGATCTAATACTTTTTTGATGATAACATAGTCTGCAATGAACTTGACAATCATCATCATCCATACTATATGTCGTAGTTTTTAACAATAATTACTCATGAACCTCACACTACAAGGACAACATTCATCCAGATTCTGAGATTGCTCATTCTCACGATTCACGAAGCTTGTTCTACGCAAAGATTTTGGGAAAGAAAGCGGTCTGTAATACCAGACTAGAAAGTGGGGTGTTTTGCCCTCTGCTCACCGAAAAGTGTGATTCTCCATTTGAAAGTTGGGTAAGGTCGACAAATATAGCCTCTGTTAAAGGCGTTACTCCGCCACCAAATTTATTTTCATAGACGAAATAAACTCGAACAAGTTTAGAAAAATGGTGTAGACCTAGGCCTATAAAGAAAGGCCAGGAAAACATAAATTGTGTTGGTTTAATTGAGGTGAGCAAGAATAGAATGTTGTAAATATTGTTTTCATAACATTTATTCTGTGCGTAATCTGAAGGTCTACTCAAATTTCTTTGCCTAATTTTAAAGGGGAAAAAAAATCCTAAGAGAAGAGGCGTAAATATTCACTTCTGAATGACAAACGCCTATAAACTAAAACAACAACCATAAAAACAAGCTATTTCTTGCCCCCAACGGCAGATCCAAGATTTGAAAGAAAAAAATTGGGGGTTAAATATTTTAACATCGAAATGATCTCTGATCATGTTTAACTTTTAATTGAAGCCTTTTACTTGATCTAATACTTTTTTGATGATAACATAGTCTGCAATGAACTTGACAATCATCATCATCCATACTATATGTCGTAGTTTTTAACAATAATTACTCATGAACCTCACACTACAAGGACAACATTCATCCAGATTCTGAGATTGCTCATTCTCACGATTCACGAAGCTTGTTCTACGCAAAGATTTTGGGAAAGAAAGCGGTCTGTAATACCAGACTAGAAAGTGGGGTGTTTTGCCCTCTGCTCACCGAAAAGTGTGATTCTCCATTTGAAAGTTGGGTAAGGTCGACAAATATAGCCTCTGTTAAAGGCGTTACTCCGCCACCAAATTTATTTTCATAGACGAAATAAACTCGAACAAGTTTAGAAAAATGGTGTAGACCTAGGCCTATAAAGAAAGGCCAGGAAAACATAAATTGTGTTGGTTTAATTGAGGTGAGCAAGAATAGAATGTTGTAAATATTGTTTTCATAACATTTATTCTGTGCGTAATCTGAAGGTCTACTCAAATTTCTTTGCCTAATTTTAAAGGGGAAAAAAAATCCTAAGAGAAGAGGCGTAAATATTCACTTCTGAATGACAAACGCCTATAAACTAAAACAACAACCATAAAAACAAGCTATTTCTTGCCCCCAACGGCAGATCCAAGATTTGAAAGAAAAAAATTGGGGGGTTAAATATTTAACATCGAAATGATCTCTGATCATGTTTAACTTTTAATTGAAGCCTTTTACTTGATCTAATACTTTTTTGATGATAACATAGTCTGCAATGAACTTGACAATCATCATCATCCATACTATATGTCGTAGTTTTTAACAATAATTACTCATGAACCTCACACTACAAGGACAACATTCATCCAGATTCTGAGATTGCTCATTCTCACGATTCACGAAGCTTGTTCTACGCAAAGATTTTGGGAAAGAAAGCGGTCTGTAATACCAGACTAGAAAGTGGGGTGTTTGCCCTCTGCTCACCGAAAAGTGTGATTCTCCATTTGAAAGTTGGGTAAGGTCGACAAATATAGCCTCTGTTAAAGGCGTTACTCCGCCACCAAATTTATTTTCATAGACGAAATAAACTCGAACAAGTTTAGAAAAATGGTGTAGACCTAGGCCTATAAAGAAAGGCCAGGAAAACATAAATTGTGTTGGTTTAATTGAGGTGAGCAAGAATAGAATGTTGTAAATATTGTTTTCATAACATTTATTCTGTGCGTAATCTGAAGGTCTACTCAAATTTCTTTGCCTAATTTTAAAGGGAAAAAAATCCTAAGAGAAGAGGCGTAAATATTCACTTCTGAATGACAAACGCCTATAAACTAAAACAACAACCATAAAAACAAGCTATTTCTTGCCCCCAACGGCAGATCCAAGATTTGAAAGAAAAAAATTGGGGGGGGGGGTTAAATATTTAACATCGAAATGATCTCTGATCATGTTTAACTTTTAATTGAAGCCTTTTTACTTGATCTAATACTTTTTTGATGATAACATAGTCTGCAATGAACTTGACAATCATCATCATCCATACTATATGTCGTAGTTTTTAACAATAATTACTCATGAACCTCACACTACAAGGACAACATTCATCCAGATTCTGAGATTGCTCATTCTCACGATTCACGAAGCTTGTTCTACGCAAAGATTTTGGGAAAGAAAGCGGTCTGTAATACCAGACTAGAAAGTGGGGTGTTTGCCCTCTGCTCACCGAAAAGTGTGATTCTCCATTTGAAAGTTGGGTAAGGTCGACAAATATAGCCTCTGTTAAAGGCGTTACTCCGCCACCAAATTTATTTTCATAGACGAAATAAACTCGAACAAGTTTAGAAAAATGGTGTAGACCTAGGCCTATAAAGAAAGGCCAGGAAAACATAAATTGTGTTGGTTTAATTGAGGTGAGCAAGAATAGAATGTTGTAAATATTGTTTTCATAACATTTATTCTGTGCGTAATCTGAAGGTCTACTCAAATTTCTTTGCCTAATTTTAAAGGGGAAAAAAAATCCTAAGAGAAGAGGCGTAAATATTCACTTCTGAATGACAAACGCCTATAAACTAAAACAACAACCATAAAAACAAGCTATTTCTTGCCCCCAACGGCAGATCCAAGATTTGAAAGAAAAAAATTGGGGGTTAAATATTTTAACATCGAAATGATCTCTGATCATGTTTAACTTTTAATTGAAGCCTTTTACTTGATCTAATACTTTTTTGATGATAACATAGTCTGCAATGAACTTGACAATCATCATCATCCATACTATATGTCGTAGTTTTTAACAATAATTACTCATGAACCTCACACTACAAGGACAACATTCATCCAGATTCTGAGATTGCTCATTCTCACGATTCACGAAGCTTGTTCTACGCAAAGATTTTGGGAAAGAAAGCGGTCTGTAATACCAGACTAGAAAGTGGGGTGTTTGCCCTCTGCTCACCGAAAAGTGTGATTCTCCATTTGAAAGTTGGGTAAGGTCGACAAATATAGCCTCTGTTAAAGGCGTTACTCCGCCACCAAATTTATTTTCATAGACGAAATAAACTCGAACAAGTTTAGAAAAATGGTGTAGACCTAGGCCTATAAAGAAAGGCCAGGAAAACATAAATTGTGTTGGTTTAATTGAGGTGAGCAAGAATAGAATGTTGTAAATATTGTTTTCATAACATTTATTCTGTGCGTAATCTGAAGGTCTACTCAAATTTCTTTGCCTAATTTTAAAGGAAAAAAAATCCTAAGAGAAGAGGCGTAAATATTCACTTCTGAATGACAAACGCCTATAAACTAAAACAACAACCATAAAAACAAGCTATTTCTTGCCCCCAACGGCAGATCCAAGATTTGAAAGAAAAAAATTGGGGGTTAAATATTTTAACATCGAAATGATCTCTGATCATGTTTAACTTTTAATTGAAGCCTTTTTACTTGATCTAATACTTTTTTGATGATAACATAGTCTGCAATGAACTTGACAATCATCATCATCCATACTATATGTCGTAGTTTTTAACAATAATTACTCATGAACCTCACACTACAAGGACAACATTCATCCAGATTCTGAGATTGCTCATTCTCACGATTCACGAAGCTTGTTCTACGCAAAGATTTTGGGAAAGAAAGCGGTCTGTAATACCAGACTAGAAAGTGGGGTGTTTTGCCCTCTGCTCACCGAAAAGTGTGATTCTCCATTTGAAAGTTGGGTAAGGTCGACAAATATAGCCTCTGTTAAAGGCGTTACTCCGCCACCAAATTTATTTTCATAGACGAAATAAACTCGAACAAGTTTAGAAAAATGGTGTAGACCTAGGCCTATAAAGAAAGGCCAGGAAAACATAAATTGTGTTGGTTTAATTGAGGTGAGCAAGAATAGAATGTTGTAAATATTGTTTTCATAACATTTATTCTGTGCGTAATCTGAAGGTCTACTCAAATTTCTTTGCCTAATTTTAAAGGGGAAAAAAAATCCTAAGAGAAGAGGCGTAAATATTCACTTCTGAATGACAAACGCCTATAAACTAAAACAACAACCATAAAAACAAGCTATTTCTTGCCCCCAACGGCAGATCCAAGATTTGAAAGAAAAAATTGGGGGTTAAATATTTAACATCGAAATGATCTCTGATCATGTTTAACTTTTAATTGAAGCCTTTTTACTTGATCTAATACTTTTTTGATGATAACATAGTCTGCAATGAACTTGACAATCATCATCATCCATACTATATGTCGTAGTTTTTAACAATAATTACTCATGAACCTCACACTACAAGGACAACATTCATCCAGATTCTGAGATTGCTCATTCTCACGATTCACGAAGCTTGTTCTACGCAAAGATTTTGGGAAAGAAAGCGGTCTGTAATACCAGACTAGAAAGTGGGGTGTTTTGCCCTCTGCTCACCGAAAAGTGTGATTCTCCATTTGAAAGTTGGGTAAGGTCGACAAATATAGCCTCTGTTAAAGGCGTTACTCCGCCACCAAATTTATTTTCATAGACGAAATAAACTCGAACAAGTTTAGAAAAATGGTGTAGACCTAGGCCTATAAAGAAAGGCCAGGAAAACATAAATTGTGTTGGTTTAATTGAGGTGAGCAAGAATAGAATGTTGTAAATATTGTTTTCATAACATTTATTCTGTGCGTAATCTGAAGGTCTACTCAAATTTCTTTGCCTAATTTTAAAGGGGAAAAAAAATCCTAAGAGAAGAGGCGTAAATATTCACTTCTGAATGACAAACGCCTATAAACTAAAACAACAACCATAAAAACAAGCTATTTCTTGCCCCCAACGGCAGATCCAAGATTTGAAAGAAAAAAATTGGGGGTTTAAATATTTTAACATCGAAATGATCTCTGATCATGTTTAACTTTTTTAATTGAAGCCTTTTTACTTGATCTAATACTTTTTTGATGATAACATAGTCTGCAATGAACTTGACAATCATCATCATCCATACTATATGTCGTAGTTTTTAACAATAATTACTCATGAACCTCACACTACAAGGACAACATTCATCCAGATTCTGAGATTGCTCATTCTCACGATTCACGAAGCTTGTTCTACGCAAAGATTTTGGGAAAGAAAGCGGTCTGTAATACCAGACTAGAAAGTGGGGTGTTTTGCCCTCTGCTCACCGAAAAGTGTGATTCTCCATTTGAAAGTTGGGTAAGGTCGACAAATATAGCCTCTGTTAAAGGCGTTACTCCGCCACCAAATTTATTTTCATAGACGAAATAAACTCGAACAAGTTTAGAAAAATGGTGTAGACCTAGGCCTATAAAGAAAGGCCAGGAAAACATAAATTGTGTTGGTTTAATTGAGGTGAGCAAGAATAGAATGTTGTAAATATTGTTTTCATAACATTTATTCTGTGCGTAATCTGAAGGTCTACTCAAATTTCTTTGCCTAATTTTAAAGGGGAAAAAAAATCCTAAGAGAAGAGGCGTAAATATTCACTTCTGAATGACAAACGCCTATAAACTAAAACAACAACCATAAAAACAAGCTATTTCTTGCCCCCAACGGCAGATCCAAGATTTGAAAGAAAAAAATTGGGGGTTAAATATTTTAACATCGAAATGATCTCTGATCATGTTTAACTTTTTTAATTGAAGCCTTTTTACTTGATCTAATACTTTTTTGATGATAACATAGTCTGCAATGAACTTGACAATCATCATCATCCATACTATATGTCGTAGTTTTTAACAATAATTACTCATGAACCTCACACTACAAGGACAACATTCATCCAGATTCTGAGATTGCTCATTCTCACGATTCACGAAGCTTGTTCTACGCAAAGATTTTGGGAAAGAAAGCGGTCTGTAATACCAGACTAGAAAGTGGGGTGTTTTGCCCTCTGCTCACCGAAAAGTGTGATTCTCCATTTGAAAGTTGGGTAAGGTCGACAAATATAGCCTCTGTTAAAGGCGTTACTCCGCCACCAAATTTATTCGCATAGACGAAATAAACTCGAACGCGTTTAGAAAATGGTGTAGGCCTAGGCCTAAAAGGAAAAGCCGGGAAAACATTAATTTGGTTGGTTTGACCGTTAAATATTTTTTGAGGTATTAAAGCAAGAATAGAATGTTGTAAATATTGTTTTCATAATATTTATTCCATTCGTAATCTGAAGGTCTACTCAACTTTATTTGCCTAAGTCTTGCCCCCAACGGCAGATCCAGGATTTGAAAATAGGGAGTGGCCGGGGCTCAGACGGCAAATTTGAGATAGGGGGGGGGCGGGGTGGTTGTTTAGGCAGACTGCAAATTTCTTGGAATTCGTTATAAAGACGGTATTTTTTAAAATGATTATTCTGGCAAGATAAGAATTGAATTTCATCAAACTTTTATTTGATTTAATATGATCTGTATACGTATAGGATACAATATTTATTTCCCCACAAAACACATAAAGCCGTGATGATTGAATTCTCATTGTATGTAACATGAAAGAAACAGAAACTCTAAAATCTACAATCATTTAGAAAGATAATAATTAGCTGAGTGATTAGGGCATTACAAGACGTCGAAGGACTAAATCTATTTTACAATTGTTGATGCAACCATAATGGAACATTATGCTTCTCGATATTGAGGATATGAAATTTCAGCACAAGAGTATTTGGTTTCAAAATTTTATAGCAGTTCGTTAAAGAAACATTTCGATGCTCACTTGCATAATAAATCTCTATGACAATCTCATTTTTATCACGACAGTTAAACCTTTTCACTTTTTTATACTAAAGTTTGTTAAAGAATTGCCTAATTGACTGCTCAGATGATTGTTTACCTTTCTTGAAACCTCTTGGTTTCCTGCTCATGATTATAGCGCATTATTCTTGTTGTTACTGTATGTATTAATAAGCAAATACATATCTGCACAACGAACGTCTTTATGATTATGATGTCCTCGTTTCATTGTATGTTATAAATTCAATATCATGACGAGAAGTGCGTCAAAAATATCTTAACATCGAAATGATCTCTAATCATGTTTAACTTTTTTAATTGAAGCCTTTTACTTGATCTAATACTTTTTTGATGATAACATAGTCTGCAATAAACTTGACAATCATCATCATCCATACTATATGTCGTAGTTTAAAAAAATAATTACTCATGAACCTCACACTACAAGGACAACATTCATCCAGATTCTGAGATTGCTCATTCTCACGATTCACGAAGCTTGTTCTACGCAAAGATTTTGGGAAAGAAAGCGGTCTGTAATACCAGACTAGAAAGTGGGGTGTTTTGCCCTCTGCTCACCGAAAAGTGTGATTCTCCATTTGAAAGTTGGGTAAGGTCGACAAATATAGCCTCTGTTAAAGGCGTTACTCCGCCACCAAATTTATTCGCATAGACGAAATAAACTCGAACGCGTTTAGAAAAATGGTGTAGGCCTAGGCCTAAAAGGAAAAGCCGGAAAACATTAATTTGGTTGGTTTGACCGTTATATATTTTTTGAGGTATTAAAGCAAGAATAGAATGTTGTAAATATTGTTTTCATAATATTTATTCCATTCGTAATCTGAAGGTCTACTCAACTTTCTTTGCCTATTTCGTGCCCCCCCCCCCAACTATTTTCACCTTGTTTTATTCTCTTTCTTTTCTCATGTATTTCTTTTTTTCTAACCTTCTTTATCCTCTGTTTCCATCTTTCCTTATGTATTTCTTTTAAAACCTTTTATCTTCCTTTTCCATCTTTCCTTATGCTATTCTTTATTTTCTCTTCCTTCTTTCTTCCATGTCCATCTTTCCTTATTATCACCCGTCTTTCCCTATTCTATCGTCCCTTTATATTTCTTTCTGCATTTTTCCATTGCCAAGCACATCAATGTTCTCTTCTATACATAAAAGAAACTTAAATAGCTAGTACTTGCTAAAAAAATCAATGACAAGTGAGACTTTAGACACACTGAATCCAGGCCTATTATAGGTGTAGGGTCTGTGATGAGAAGACTATGAATCTGGACTGGATATCAGATACTAGCTGGTAATCCCCTTATCAGTAACTAGGCTATGATTGACGCTGTCTCTCTCCCCATGGACCCACCAGGAAAAGTGGTGAACTGGTGAGCAGAGCTCAAATGAGATGTTTTCCTAATGACATTTTTAAGTACATTTTTAAGGTGACTTAGCCTTTGTTCGGTATTGTTTGTTTTCTTGAACATCAATTTTTTTTGTTTTTTTTTTGTTAAATGTCTACCTGTAACAATTTGAGAGAATGCCTAAGTAAATGCAACCATGACTTAAACACCTTGCATGAATTTTTATCGCTTGATAATCTTGATTTTTGTCCTTGTAAGAAATATTTTACACCTGATGAGTTTAATACATACATTACAAGCAAAGCAAAATCTGCAAATCCACTTTCATGTATCCATTTGAATTCAAGAAGTCTTCTTAATAATTTTGATAATATCACTGAATTCTTAAACAGTGTGAAACTGAAGCCTACAGTACTATGTGTCACGGAAACCTGGTTCCAGGAGCACACTATACACCCTTTGTGTAATATAGATGGTTATGAATTTGAAGGCGTTAGCCGCTTGTCAAGAAGGGGTGGAGGAGTTGGGATTTTTGTAAACAATAATGTGCAATATATAAGACGTCCCGACTTAGAACAGACCGATAGTTGTATAGAAAGTGTATTTGTGGAAATTGTCAATTAGAATTCTGGTATAATTGTTGGGTCAATTTATAGGCCTCCGATCAGTCTGTTGATGAATTTTTAGAGAGATTCTCAAATGTTTTTAGCGTTGTAAATAGGGAAAATAAAATAATTTATTTATTAGGTGATTACAATATCAATTTATTGAATGTAGGTAAAGTGCAATATGTTGATAATTTCATCAATTTATTATTGTCGCATCATATGTATCCGTTGATAGACCATCCTACCAGAATCACTGACGACACAATTTCTTTGATTGATAATGTAATTACTAATAATGTAGACAATGTTGAATCAGGAATATTTATAACAGACATCAGCGATCATTTACCTGTATATTGTATTAGCTGGAGTGATATTCAATCTCAGCAAAATTTGAATAAGCCATTAAGAATAATCAATGATAAAAGTATAAATTGTTTTTTAAGATCCCTTCAGATGGTCCAATGGTCTTGCCATAATAACAATCCAAATGTAAATTATGTGCAATTTTTAGAGAAGTTTTTAAATGTGTATAATTTGTGTTTTCCTTTAGAATGTTTGAAAAAAACACCAAAAAAGAATAAACCATGGATCAATCCTGATATTCGTAAGTTGTCAAAGAAAAAATGTCGTTCATATCGACTTTATCTGAGAAACCCAACACCGTATCGAAAAGAAGTGTACAGAAAATGTCGGAATAAAGTCAATAATATGATTAAACAAGCTAAAAAACACTATTTTATGGAAAATTTTGCAACAGCCAAAGGGAATATGAAAAAGACTTGGAACATAGTTAATTGTGCAATGGGTCGTGTAAATAAAAAGTGCAATATTGATTTTTTGATATCTAATGATCAGGTACTACATGATACCTCCAAAATTTGTAATGTATTTAATGAATATTTTATTAATATTGTATCTGAATTGAAATATCCTGTTGATCAGGGCAATAATTTAAATTTGAATTCTTGTCGTTATTTGGATAGGAATCCTAGTACGTGTTATTTTAAACCAATCACATGTACCGAGATCATTGATATTGTGTCTAATATAAAGAGTGATTGCAGTCCTGGGTACGATGATATAAGTATCAAGGTTATAAAGAAATCTATACATATTTTATGTCAACCCATCTGTGCAATATTCAATCAATGCTTAGATCTAGGTATATTTCCTGATGAATTAAAGATTGCTCGTGTTGTTCCTGTATATAAAAGTGGTTCAAGTGAAAATGTTGCAAATTACAGACCCATATCAGTCTTGCCAATTTTCTCTAAAATTTTAGAAAAATGTATGTATAATAGATTATTTGATTTTATAAGCAAGTGCAATATATTATCTTTGAACCAATATGGTTTCCGTCCTGGACATTCGACGACATCGGCTCTTATTGATTTTGTTCACACTGTTGTTAATGCTCTTGATAACAAGAAATATATGATTGCAATGTTTTTAGATTTGAAGAAGGCTTTTGATACAGTCGATCACGCTATTTTATTACACAAACTTGAATTATATGGCATAAGGGGTATTGTACTTAAATTATTTGAAAGTTATTTATCAAATAGAAAACAATATGTTGAAATTTCTAAATGCAAATCACAGCAAGGGACTATCTCATGTGGGGTACCACAGGGTTCTATTTTAGGACCACTGTTGTTTCTTTTGTTTATAAATGACCTTAGTAAAGTATCTAAATTATTACATTGTATTATGTTTGCTGACGACACCAGTCTGTTTTTATCCCATCCTATCAGGATTTACATAATCTATTCAATTCTGAACTTGATTAATATCTGAGTGGTTTTACGCAAATAAAATGATAATTAATGTAGCAAAAACCAGTTATATTATTTTTAGTAATTTATTGATACCAGATTATCTTTCAATTAGAGTGTGCAATACACATATTAAGTGTGTAACGTCAGTAAAAATTTTAGGCATTACAATAGATCATAAACTTACATGGAAAAATCACATTGATAGTCTGTGCAATAAGCTGGCAAAAAATATAGGAATAATGTATTGTTTAAGATCATTTCCAAAGGAGATTTTTAAAATGATTTATTATGCAATTGTATACCCGTACCTTAATTATGGTATTCTTGCCTGGGGTAGTGCAAGTAATAATCACATTGATAGATTGTTTATTTTACAAAAACGTGCAATACGAATTATGTCTCATGCACCTTACCTTGCCCATACCAACCCTCTATTTATTGAATCAGGTAGGCCTATATTGAAATTTCATGATATGTATGTATTTCAGGTACTTATATTTATGTACTTATGTAACAATTACCTCTTGCCAGACTTTATCAAAACATTCTTTCAGTTCAATAATGAATATCATGGATACAATACAAGAAATGCTAATGATTTTCATTTACCCAAACCGAGGCTCTCATCTTTTAAAAACTCAATATTATTTCAAGGAACCCAAATCTGGAACTCTCTTTCTTCAGATATTAAACAAGCAGTTTTGTTAAATGTTTTTAAGTCAAAATCTAGGCACTTTATTTTAGACAGGTATTCACCAAGTTTGTCTGTTTAAATGTATAGGCATACCCCCTTTATGTTGTAGTAAGTGATTTGTTATTTTTGTAGCGTCTTTAATGTATTATGTTACAGGGTCAGCTAATCACAAGGCTTGTTCCTTTCTTGCTGTCCCTCTCATACTTAATCCAATGTATACTTTGTTATTAATTTTTCTTGTGAATTTTACCCTTTGTATCATGTTGATTTATGTGTTTTCTGGATTTTTATGAGCAAATAAATTGAAATTGAAAATTGAAATTGAGTTTTGATGTAAACATTTACTTATTTTGATATATTTTTTCCCATTTTCTATGTTTTTCTTTATAGATGTTTTTGAATGCTTTTTTATATAAAATTTTGTATGTATGATGTACGTAAACTCACATTTTTAGTCTTTGGACTTTTTGACGAGATTGAATAAAACCTAATTTGAATTGAATAGGAATACCGATACTATAAATGTAGAAATAGGTCAACATAAAATTAAGATGGTGAAATTTACAAAGTTCTTATGAGTGGTCACTGATGATTGTTTGAACTGGAAAGAACATGTTAAAGATGTGTCATGTAAAATATCAAAAGCAATAGGTGTATTAAACAAGCTCAAGATCATCCTTCCATTGCGTATTCTTGTCGACCTTTACCAAACAATGATTTTTACACTTATCTTATTGTAGTATAGTATGGGAAAATTGTGCAACCACTACATTGAACAGACTTATTTTATTACGAAAACGTGCAATAAGTGTTATAACAAACTCTCATTTTTTAGCCTCGACACATTCTCTTTAAAAAAAAATTAATATTCTAAAAGTATCTGATATTCATGTTACTCAGGTCGCAAACTTTATGTACCGGTAATTTTATTTCAGGGTTGTTCTGCACCAGTATTTCATGAATATTTTATAACTTAAACAAGTACGCCAAAATATATCAAACCTGAAATTCCAGTAACCTATATATTCCTTTTTATTATTATATCTAAAGGACCACTGTAAAATACATACACTGGGCCTAAGCTTTGGAATTCCCTTTCTGTTGAACTTAAATCTTGTCCATCACTTAACTGTTTTAAAAGAAAACATAGAAAATATATTATTAGCTCCTACTGTCATGACTATTGATCAAATTAAATTTCTTTTATAATGTTTGTTGCACTTAGGGTGTTCGTTTAGATTCTGTTTGACTTTACTTTGTTGGTTTGTTAAGGTATATTCTGTGCTTGTAGTACAAACTGTCCAATTCATATATTTATTAGGGTTCTGCCTTGAAAGGGCAATGGCCTATGCTGTTCCCTTCCACATTTTCGTTTTACTGTAATGTATGTTTATATATATATATATATATATATATTATTAGCTATTATTACATACATACATACATGTATGTATATGCTATTGTTCATATCATTTATGTTTTTAATAGTATGTTTTTATGTGGAAATAATCTTGAACTTGAACTTGAATGACTGATATTGTTAAAAAAAGAATGATCAACTGTGATGAGACGTACTGCTTAACCTTGCTATATTTCACCAATTGTGCATATTTATAATTTTATAACATGCTGTTTATCAATTAACATTAAAGAATGATTTTTTTGTGTTAAGGCTGACTCCCTGTGTGTGTATCAGTTTATAGTTAACCAATCATGTTTGTTTGTTATCTTATATATCGTTGTTCAGCAGTCACAACCAAAGAATGATAAACTGTGTTCAGACTGCATGACTTTTCTTTATGTGTTTGTTTATATTTCACCAAATTGTAATTTTTCATATATGATTTTTAATTTGGTTTATCAACATAATAGATCAGAACAATCAACTTTGCTATTCTTACATTCATAATATATAGATATATTGACTGCTATGAGAGGCATGGCTGTCTCTATAGGCTCAAGGGGATGCAACTTCCCTGAGAGCCAGTATAAAAACAGCTAGACTATGCCTCGAATATTAAGGCAGTCCATATATCTTTTTTTAGATCTAGACGGTAGACCTCTCTATACCGAATTCACAAAAAAATCTACAAAGAATTCTTGCCTTATCCTTTTCTATATGCCTACTAGCTTGAGTAAACACTGTATGGTATCCGCGCTCGCACAAAAAAAATTTCACCGATAGGC
Source organism: Mesocentrotus franciscanus (assembly GCA_037976565.1). Taxonomy (NCBI): domain Eukaryota; kingdom Metazoa; phylum Echinodermata; class Echinoidea; order Camarodonta; family Strongylocentrotidae; genus Mesocentrotus; species Mesocentrotus franciscanus. The sequence continues at coordinate 10,610,171 of CP137678.1, forward strand.
GGGCATGCAGGCATTTTTAAAGACTATTAGTATTGACCAGTAGGCGAGCATGCGGGCATTTTTAAAAGACTATTGACTGGTAGGCAGGCATGGCTAAAATCACGACTCCAATTTCGTTTACTATTTTGTATAAATAGCTTCTAACTTCCAAGTTCTAGACCTATACTACTAGGCTTTAGCTATTAAATTCAAGCTGAACACATGTACATTTTCACTGTTTCTGAATTTTGAAACTTGCCTAGCATTAGCAAGTGGACTAAAAGTAAAATTAAACAAATTCATTTGTTTTGTCATAGATACATTGCATCAGTATAGTTATATCGACTGCTACGAGAGGACTAGCTGTTTCCATACGCTCAAGGGATAGTTGAATCCCCTGCTATCACCCCGAGGCGCGCCTGGGTGGGCGGCGCGCCGAGGGGTGATAGCAGGGGATTCAACTATCCCGCGAGCCAGTATAGAAACAGTTAGTCCTCGAGTATAAAGCAGTCGATATGACTTTTATATGCCAAATTAAAACAAAAATCTACCAAGAATTCTTACCTTAGCCTTTTAGTGAGTAAAAATGTGTTAAAACATCACAGAAAATCTGAAACACTGTCTGTTAATCTTCGCTTAATCTTCGAGTGAAAGTTTCAATCATTTGGGAATCGCAGACAAAGAGCACTGTACCGGCGTCCATGCTCGCACGTAGACAAGTTTAACACGCAAACCAATGGGGATCGCAGTAAACCAATGGGAATCGCAGGATAATGAGGCGGAGGGTAGAAACTTTTAACTAGGCCCTGTGGGCTATTGCTATGCCCTGTGAGTTGGGCATGGCTTGAAATCACGACTCCAATTTCGACCAATCAGATGGCTAGATTTCTAAAGTGAGGTATATAATATAATATAGACTATAGTAGTATAGAATCTAGTCAAATAGCACAGTCTATCTGTGAATAAATATAGATCTACCTTGGCCAGCCATTTTTAGCATGGCAGCCATCTTGGAAAAAAATAGCAAAAAATAGTAAAATAGTAAAACGCTGCCTCCTCCTTTTTTGAAAAGTCCGGACGAGAAACTTGTTACTTTTTTTACTAGCCTTATTGTCTTACACATTGTCATTTATAGTCTAGTAAGACCAGTAGATCTAGATGATACTGATAGATGTAGATCTAATTAAGTCAAGACAATAGGGTCTAGACTAAGTGCAAATGGTGATTTTTTTAATTTTTACGGTCTACTGATTCAGTTGGTACTTTTACATCTTCTTTAGATAGCACGATTGAGAATTAATTAGAAAACGAAATCATCGTCTGGTTTTATTTCAGACACTTAACCATGTCATTGTGCCTTTAGATTTCTTGCTACCCCTATAGGCTATACCCTATGAAGGAATGTGATAGAGGACGTACGTATGTGAGAGAAAGTGCCCCCAAGTTACAATTGTGAATAATGTGCATGTTTGACTGCGTGTACAGACTAGTATACAGGACACCATGGACACTGAGTGTGCCCTGTCACACGTATGCAGTATCAACTAACATCAGTAATAGTATCAATGTCGTGCAGATCGTTAGACTTAGAGAATTTGAGTTGTACAAGTGAAGTATGGTACGAATCTTTTGATTAAATCATGCTTAAAGAGTACTGATAGAGAAATTCAGATCTTATGATGATTTAACTCACCTCGTTCAAGAAATACAAGCTATTTGAAGTGAGGAACGGTGTGGAGATGATTGAGCCATGCAGGCTGCTCGTGGCATGCGCATGCATGTGTACTGTACGAAATCGAGAGCCCATAGCTAGCTAGCTAGGCAGGGCTAGTTAGCTCAGGTCAAAGGTTGACCAATTACGAATTTGAGTGCATTGTGTTGAATTTAAAAGGTGCGAATGAGCCAACGCCAGGCTGTGATTTATGAATAATTAAGTAATTTCATTATTGTGTTCATCCAGCAGGTCTGCTATTAATCTCTTTATGCAACGTTGTTGTAAATAGAGGAGAATCTAGCGCTCTTCAATGTGAGAATGTTTACTTGATTTTGATGGCAAATTAGTGATATGTACCCCTTTCTCTTACTGAAATACATCCCCTCTTCTTACCTCGATCTCCTCCTATCTCCTCTTATTTCCTCATCGTTCCTGTAACCATCCCCCCCCCCCCTTAGGCCAAACCACAATATCAATGGCACTTTTAATAGACTTGACATTTTACAGGCCCATTGACGTGGTCTACACAATAATAGTTGGTCAATGGTCATGAATGTTTTGTTAAGTTTACAACCAGAAGTTTAAGGTAATACAAAGTTTTGGGAAATTTTGAAATTGGATGGATAGTAATTTTTTTAATTTTTGATATATCTGGATGCCCCTGTGGATGTATTATAAGCACTAAAAAGATTAGCCCCTAAAACAATTTTGTTTTCGAGCAAATTGAATAATCAAAATTTACCGGTGCTCCCGGTAAATTTCAAATATTTTAAATAGCGCCTAAGGCCATTCCATGGTAGCTGCAACCATGAAAATCTCAGAATATGCAGTTCCGATATATAATTTCCAAACGGGAATAGCAAATCGGTCGATTGTAGTCAAGAAACATTGTTTTAAAGCTAAAGTAATATCAGTCTTGAGAGGGCGCTATACAACATAAAGAGTTTATTATTTACAATTTCATCACTTTAGACTCGATTTCAACCGCGACAACGATCATTGAATATTGTAAAATCGCACATGCTTCCTGAATATGTTCATTTAGTGAACCAAATTCATGACCCCATACCAAAACTTTGTAATACCTTCAGTATAATTTTAGTAGATGTATATTGCTCTGTGCAAATATAGGCACACAAGAGTCAAGATGGCCGTGGGTGTGGTTGTAACCCCGCACCCCCTCCCTTCCTGCAATGTGGCCCTTTTTTTAAACCGAGTAGTGGTTAATATATTAAAATATTGTTAATAAATAATAGTTTTTTTTTTTTTTTTCTTCTTCTTCTGGTAATTGAAATTAACATTGAAAATGAAATGACGATCGAACGAGTTTGTCAAATTAAAATTGAATACATAATTCGAAGAGACAATCCCTTTTTATTATCCCGATGAGCGATAGAACAGTCAGGTTTGACTGATTACCATGAATAAATCTATAAAGGACAAGTTGCATGATTTTTCAAAGGCACCTAACTTGATTTTTTTTTCTCCCCCGGCCCTTGAGATAAGTTTTAGCCTGACGAAAGTCCATCGAGATTTTTCACGAGTTGCGCGCGCTGTCTCTGGTCTCTGTCAAAGGTCCATTCCATTTTCGCGATAATTGCGCTTGAGCAGTATTAGGACGGATTAGAGCGGAAAAGGGCTAGTCCGTGGGCCAGTGGGGGCTACCGTGCACCCCCCCTATGATCCTACTTCTTGGGTGTCATTTTGTTCATTGGGATCCATTTCATCAGAAAAAAAATGTTCCCAAGAAAAAAACTCATTTAGACATTGTTTTTTTGCCCCTTAATTGAAAATATGCAAATATATCAGTTTTTCGTGATTTGCACACTTTTTTAGGGTTTGCGAATTATGTGCTTACATTTTACCCTGTTTCTCAGCAGATATAAATCTAATCTCCACCAAATTAATAAACAATCTTGGTAAATCATACAGCAATAGGTAGACAAAATTATTTTAATATATTTTATTGTTTTCAATTATTAATGACGTCATAAATTTGCATATAATTTGATATGCAAATTTCTGTCTCAAAACCTGTCAAAATCGCCTGAAAGTTGTATTTTGTCTGCTATTATCATGAAATAAGTTTTCTAACCCCCTAAATTGGTGTAAAATTATTCATTGATATGTTATCTGATGTTTCCCGCACAAATTTCAGTATCAGTCAACTCATACCCCGGCATAGACTTATAGGCCTACATGTACCTATCTACAGTGTTTTCATGTGTTATGCCTCTCTTAGGGTGTACGAGCTAAGGACTTTGTAATTGTCTCTCTCAATGTATGGATTTACTTGAAATGTATAGTTCATTGCATTCTCCTGCATGACAACTATCAGAAAAACATTAATTTATTTTTGATTTGTCACATACTGTAAAATATAACAACGTAAAAGGCGGAAGTAATGATTAAAGTGAATGTACACATAAAATGAACGTACCAACATGGAGGGCAAAGATAAAGTTCTACATTTCGGATATTTTACAGTTATATATATATATATATATATATAATATTACGATTAGTACATTATATATTATATATAATGTACATTCAATCAAAGTTCCTGTTTACAAAAACAATAGCTCAACAAGCGGTATTTTAATTACTGTTGGGGGTATAGCCTGTTTAAATCAAACTAAATCAAATCAAATCAATTCAAGTTCTCCTGAAAATACACATAACATATTCACACTATTTGAAATGCAATGTACTTTTCCCTTTATGATATCATTAAGGGAAGTACTCTGTACAACTTTCTTTTGTTATTTTGAGAAGTAAAGTGATATATAGAATGACAGTGATCTTCTTCCATTGTCCGTAGGATGGATTCTACTCCTATTATGTTTATAAATTTGATACAGTTTATTACCCCATACAATATTGTTTTTCTTCAGCTATAAACATGTATCAGCCTGAAGAGGGGGGCTCAGACCAAACCAATTTATTCAACAATTGGTCATCAATCGCATCATATGCTGTATACTATAACATAGGTTCGTTATTTAAACAAACTAATGAACAAACATGGACGGGGTATAATTTCATGAATTTCAACTGACATGAAACAATGAGCAAAACCAATCAGTGAATGAATCTAATTATAATAATGGTAAAATAACAAAGACTGATATTCAAATGGTTTAACAAAACCTTAAATGCACTACGTTTTTATATTGATGTTCCTATTTTTTCAGAAAGATAGATACATTTTTTCACTAGCACATCTAATTATGTAACTGCAACAGTGACAGAATGTTTCCCTCAAGTCCTTCATTCAAGGATAAACTAAGAAATGGCTTATAATACGCAAATTATCAGGAAGATATGATGAGTATCATCAAAACTTTGCATTCTCTGAAAAGGAGAATTCTAACAATGAGACAGTTGAATCTTCAAATAGCACATTACCACCAGTAGCACGTATCAAAGAACGTTCCTTGGCTTTTCAACATCAAGCGTTGGAGAAATGATCAGTCAACTGGGATGGCCTTCTCTGCAGACCGGTAGAGAGCACTCTAGACTAGCCCTCTTCTACAAAATCCACAATGAGACTGGATTTTGACCCAACAAACCACATCACTCCAGTGACAAGACCATCAAGGACAGTTAACGCTGATGGGCATCAGCTCCCCAGGTCCAGAACTGAACAACACAGACAGTCATTCTTCCCGAGGTCCTTGCGTGCACAGAACTTTCTACCAATAGACGTAGTAAATGCTCCATCGGTAGAAGCATTTCGTCAACTACTGACGAAATGCAGTGGCTAAACCCAGAACCAGACTAGAAGATTTTTACTTGCACCTTATGTAAATAAGATACTCAGCACTTCACGTCCTTTGTTACACACACACCCCTTTCATCTGCAAGAATCTTCAGGAGTGAAGGAGGCAGATTATGACGAAGAAGAGAAGAAGATGTCAACCGGAAAGCAAATCCAGATTTTCGTGTGCAGCATTGGAAACATGACGCTGGATATGAGGCATTCAAGCAATGTGCCAGAAATGATGTTGGTGGATGCTTGTCCGGAAAAGTAGTGGAGAGACAGCTCAAGAGCTTCCAGGTTGGGCTGGATTTGTCTCAGAAACAGGGAGGTGTCTTCAAATGTGACGACCATAGATTACTATCCTGTAATCAACTATCCCATAACAGAATTTGATACAATCCAAGAGTGCCTGAGAGCTGCAGAAGAAGCAAGCTGCGTGGTTGGCCAAGACTATGTCATAACAACATTTGACTTGGGCGTCTGCGTGAAGGCATATCCTCTCATTTGGAGTCATCCAGAAAAGTACAAGAAACACATTGTGTTGATTGGCACTTTCCATATGATTTGTGCATACTCCAAGATGCTTGGAAAGAAAATGGAAGGATTCGGACTTGAAGATATCCTCTTGGAAGCTGGTCTCATGTCTTCTGGGTCTATGAAAGGAGTCATGACAGGAAAGAACTATGACAGGAGTCTACATTGTCACTAGACAATGGTGGAGTGCTTAGAAAGGCTCCTTTTTTGATGAGTTCCTATCGATCAATGACTTTAAATGATGATGCACTTACTGGTATACCTGGTATACCTGAGGAATCAAAGAATATGTTCCAAGAGCTAATTCGATCACCAACAAAGGAGAAGCTTGGTGAGTTTGGGGCTATAATGCAGATCTGAAGGTCTTGATAGAGTCATATGAGAGCTTCAAAGCTGATGTGCGAAGAGATTCTCTTGAGAAGACGGCACAATTTTGGATGTCGTATGTTGATTGCGTTTGGATTGCTCTTTCATTGATCAGGTCTGTGAACGACAACAACTTTCCATTGTACTTGCACTGCCTGTTCCTTATGCCTGACCCGTTCTTCACATTTGGTGGTCACAATTACTCCCGATATCTGACCTACCTTGCTGTATTCTTGGCAAACATTGAAGATTCACATCCTGGTGCCATGACATTGCTCGAAAGAGGTGCAATAAGTGTTGCCAGGTCACTCATACCAGGGAACGGATGTGCTTTCAACAAGACAATTGAGCAACTAGACAATCATGAAGCATGGCAAATCTCGCGGTGGGGGTGGTAGTGGTGTTGCTGTCTCTGGCATAATGTAGAACTACAGTGCATATCAGAGGTGGGCTCGAACATCATAACAGAAAGAGCACACTTAAATTACTTACGGCAACTCTCAGCCTTGCAGATATGACGTTTGATGCTCACCGTGGAAATAAACACAGAGATCAACAACCAACTCAGATAAGGAAAAGTGAGAGATGTGTGAAGGAAGCCATAGATGCTGTAAAGAGCTTCCTCAATCCTTTTGATGTTGATGCCAAGAATGGGTTGTATGTTCTCTCTTCCGGTGCCCGCGTTCCAGCTAAGGTTGAGAAAGATGTCATGCGTGCAATTACCACAGGGAAAGACCAGCAAGAGATGTTCATCAAAGAGTGATTAGAGAAAAGACATCGTTCTCTGACCCCATCAAGACCATGAAGCTCAAAACCGTGGCAGAGTACAAGCAACAAGGGACATTGCTTTCCAGCTGATGGTAAAGGCACAACGTTCTGTCAGCCAACTTGATCTACGGAAATCATGAAATATTCTTTGACCCCTGTTCACTACTCAATGGGAACATCAGACAACTTCTTTGCTAAGACAGATAAATCTTAGGGCCTACACTATCTCCTGAAGGATGTAGAGAACTCGCAACCTCCACCCACTGGCAAGACCTTGCTAGTGGAAGATGGTAATGCTGTTAATGCTGTTTTCTACTACCTAAACGAGATACCTGCAAACTTCCAAGATATTTGCATCAACATTCACAATGTAGTGTCGTCCAAATGCGATGTCATCTTCAGCACAGACATGTATAAGCCAGACTTTGTGAAGTCAAGTGAACGGACACGGCGTGGGTGTGCAGAGAAGAGGATGATAAAATGAGGCAAGACCAAAAGACCATCTGAATGAAAGCAGTTCCTAATGAATGATGAGAATAAGAAACAACTTATTCAATTTCTTCTGGATGTCTGGAGTGAGCACGACATGGCTAAGAGGCTTTCTGGGAAAAGATGATATTCATCAAAGAAGGAGAAGCCCAACTGCTCACTTCTCACAATGGGAGAGAGGCACTGCGTTCTGAGATTCCATCTCTCAACCCAACCCAAGAAGAAACAGATTCACACGTGATCCTTTACTGCCACGTCGGTAAATTAGAGCAAGGTTATGATCAGATCAGAGCAGATCAAATGCCCAGAAAGCGATATATTTTTCATATTGCTTCATTACGCGCATTTAACTCCAGACATCACATTACTCTTCCACACAGGGGGAGGCAACAAGCAGTGGCTCATAAAGATGTCACTCATTTAGCCAAGCAGTCCTCCCCTCAATATTGCACATCACTCCTTGGGCTACGTGCTTTCTCAGGCTGTGACTCTACAAGCGCCATTAAAGGAATTGGTAAAGTCAAGCCAATCAAACTGTGTCAGCAACGCAACAAATTTGTCAAACCTCTGGCAGGGCTTGGTGATTCATGAACTGTAACAGAGGAGTTGATGTCCAAACTGGAGGAGTTTACATGTGCCCTGTATGGAAAACCAAGATTTACTGATGTAGATGAGGCTATAGATTTGCTGTGATGAATGAAAAGTGTAAAGGTGATGGAGAGAAAATCAGCAAGTCGGTCCACATAGACTTGTCTTCCTTTCCTCCATGCAAGGACAGTCCTCAACAACAAATCCAGAGGGTGAACTACTAGGTGGCGATATGGAAGAGGGCTCATGAGCCTAAACCCATCGTTCCATTACCAACAGATGGTCATGGTTGGAGAAAGAATGTAGACACATTGAAACCACTATGGTCTTTCCCTTGATTATTCCTTGATGTGTATTTTCAGGAGAACTTGAATTGATTTGATTTGATTCAGTTTGATTTTAACAGGCTACCCTCAACAGTAATTAAATACCGCTTGTTGAGCTTTTGTTTTTGAAACACGAGCTTTGATTGAATGCATTTACATTATGTCTAATCGTAATATTTTATATATATAACTGTATAATATCCGAAATGTAGAACTTTACATTTGCCCTCCATTTTCGTACGTTCATTTTGTATGTACATTCACTTTGAGCATTACTTCCGCCTTGTATTGTTCTAATTTTCTCAGACATGCATAGCCTAGTCATTATTGTCTTACGTGCTTTTACGTTGTTATATTTTACAGTATGTGAAAATCAAAAATAAATTAATGTTTTTCTGATAATAATGCAGCAGAACGCAATGTAGTATACATTTCAAGTAAATCCATACATTGAGAGAGAGAATTACAAAGTCCTTTAGCTCGTACACCCCAAGAGAGGCGTAACACAGAGGTGTCGTGGTCAGTGGATATGTCACCGGACTGTGGATCACAAGGTCCGTGGTTCCAGTCCTGCCGCGGCACTAATGTCCTAATGGCACTAATGACATTGATCTACATTTGCCACTCTCCACCCAGGTGTTAAATGGGTACCCGGTAGGATGCGAAAGTTAATGTGGTTAGATGAGCAAGTGTGCGCTTGTAAAAATGATGTCTGGCTGGAATGCTCCCAGGGAGTGGAGAATGTGCATACATTGTGTGCGGGTCAGCCTGAATCCGATGACCGGGTAATAATATATGTATCTGTAAAGCGCTTTGAGAGGGCTTGCGGTCCTGAAATGCGCTATATAAGAACGAACTATTATTATTATTAACACATGAAAACACTGTAGGCAGGTAGGCAGGAAGTCTATGCCGGGGGTATGAGTTGACTGATACTGAAATTTGTGCGGGAAACATCAGATAACATATCAATGAATAATTTTACACCAATTTAGGGGGTTAGAAAACTTATTTCATGATAATAGCAGACAAAATACAACTTTCAGGCGATTTTGACAGGTTTTGAGACAGAAATTTGCATATCAAATTATATGCAAATTTATGACGTCATTAATAATTGAAAACAATAAAATATATTAAAATAATTTTGTCTACCTATTGCTGTATGATTTACCAAGATTGTTCATTAATTTGGTGGAGATTAGATATATATCTGCTGAGAAACAGGGTAAAATGTAAGAACATAATTCGCAGACCCTAAAAAAGTGTGCGAAACAAGAAAAACTGATATATTTGCATATTTTCAATTAAGGGGCAAAAAACAATGTCTAAATGAGTTTTTTTCTTGGGAACATCTTTTTTCTGATGAAATGGATCCCAATGAACAAAATGACACCCAAGAAGTAGGATCATAGGGGGGGTGCACGGTAGCCCCCACTGGCCCACGGACTAGGCAGGAAACATGCTACACGCAGACGGCGAACTACAGACAGTCGCTTCCAACTTCACGAGAAAGAAAGGCATGGTATGATTTGTAAGAATTTTCGCTACAAAGTGATGTACATAATTAGCGCCTGCATATTTCATTTTTCAGAGAACTTATCTGTGAAAAACTGCTCAAGCGAGCGGAAACCGGGCAGGCTACGGTAATAGTAATGATAATAACAATCATCAGCATCACACTGTCATCCATTAAGCCACAAGAGGTGGTCAGACAGAGGCCAATTATCAAGAAAAGAAAACAGCTATCTAGATAGCTAAATAATTTGCTGTCTTTCATCAATTATCCCGCGAAAAATCCTACAACGAACCAAGAAAATTCTCCCTTTAATATTGAAAAATTTCATGGGATTTTTCGCGGAAAATTTCTGTCTGACGCCGCCTAGCTTGGATGTAGCAAATATAACTCCATGATTTCCTCAAGAAAAAAGAGAACTTGTCTTGAAGAAGAAGGAAAAAAGAAGAAAAAAAAGAAGAAAAGCAAAAGAGAGAAAGAGAGAGAAAGTGAGAAAAAGAGAGAGGGAGATAGACAGAGACAAACAGACAGAGAAAGGGAATGGAAGAGGGAAAATGGTGATTAACATGCAAGTGGCAGACAGACAGACACAAAGAGAGAAAGGGAGAGGGAAGAGAGTGAGCTCAGAGAGCGAGAGAGAAGGAGAGAATATCCTCACCAACATGATCAATATGGAATGTTTTTCAAAATTCATCAGAATAATCTGAAACCAGCCATTATAGTAGCAGGAAACAGGAACATATAGAGATATAAATGGACCTACTCCCATAAAACAAACAAATACCTACAAACGTACACAAACAAAAGCGAAAATAGTAATAGCAACAAGAGGTGGATATTGTCCTGCACATTAAAAACTCTTGAACAAAGAATGCAAAAGACAAAAGAAACAACATAGCATATAGTAAGATTTTTTGAAGCATTAAATTCCCTTTATTAATGACTGGGAATAACCATGTGTTTAAGCACAAAAATTGTCCAGCCTCTTAATCTACAAAATTCATGATTGCACATAATATCTACAACATCATCCATGTACCACAATTTTCAAAAAACAATTTTTATATGCATATTCTACAAAAAACACACATTTCTCTCATTATTTTTCGAGTCAAACTCCACACTGAAACTATATTATCAATATCATCAAACTTTTTTACATCATTTAGTCACTCTTGAACTGTTTTTCTAAAATTCTGCAAAGTCAGCTTTTCCCTTTAAGTACAAAATCTGCAAATGACTATGTACAATCTTTAGTGTGCTATTGCATGTCCAGAATAGTTTGAAACTCTTATCTTATAATCTCCTTTGGTAGAATGATTGTGCAAGACTACATAATGAAAGTACGCCCATGGTGGGAATTTCCATCATATTATAAACAAGTACCGATGTCCTTGCGAAAGGTGAATTGCCGTTTGGTCTACAACCAGTTCGTCTATTACCCAATTAGTCTATTCCCATATGGTCTACACCCAGCCTGTCTACTATCCACATGGTCTAATAATCATTTCATCTACAGTACTTATCATTTGGTCTAATGAACATTTAGGCTAAAAATCTTTGGTCTACTTTCCATTTGGTCTAATTGCCAGTCGGTCTAATTCCCAGTTTGTCTAATGCCCATTTTGTCTACTATCCATATGGTCTAATAATCATTTAATCATAAATAATAATTATCGAGACCGATTGGGTAGTAGACGAACTAGTTGTAGACCAAACGGCTATAAACCTTGCAAAATACGAGATTCCAACTACAATTCTTTTAAAGTTAGTATACAAGTTGGTGACTGGTAGAACAATTGAACAAACAAAAAATCCCACATACACAAACTGGCCAGATATCAGTTACTGAAGAAAAAAAAATGGAAATTACAATTGGGACATGCTAGAATAAAACCTCTTTAAATTGTTAGCACACTAAAGATTTTTTTCTATCTACAAAGTGAAATCCGTACCCCAATTTATTTATTCAAAGGAGACCTTGCATTCCTAATTCCTAAACCCAAATTCAATCTTTGTTACATGTAATTAAATGTCATATAATAATAATAAACATAATATTGCACATACATATATATGGCTTGGCAAGGAAAAATCAATATTGCATCCATGGTACATTTAGAATGCCATAAAAGCAAGGCATCAAATTTAGATATCTTATCCAACAATCAAGATGAAAGTCATGAATGACAAATTTGTTAATATTCAAGCTTTTCACAATCATTAAATCAGTCAATACAAATGTCAATGCAAGGGTTCCTTTGTAAAAATGTCAATTCATTTGCAGAAAAAAGATGTTATGTTTTGTACATTCATATAATTTAAAATGGAAAACAAGTATTTCTTATTGCATAAAGTCCAGTTACTGATTGAATACATGATTCTCGCTTGTAAAGATTTAAATCAAACCAATTGCTTTGTCTTGAAAAAATAATTTATGTGCCGGAAGAATGTATCAATTCAGCCTTTAAAAAATGGCTTTCTATAGGTAAACAGTTCAGGAGTATGAAGAAAATAAAGGATAACACGTAAAACTCTGTCTATAATTATATTACTTCTTGGGAATTATATATGCAACTTGGAACTGAATACAGGAAGTGCCGAAAGCTTACCCAAAAGCCATATGAAATCTTCCATCCTGTTTAATATTCGCTTTATTTGTTTCAGGGTCTCACAACAAGGCCTCACAATTTGCGCATACAAAGCATGAATAACAGTAAATAATAATAATTATGATAACAATACGGAGAATCCAAATTTCAAACATTTCATGTTCGTTAAGAAAAAAAAGAGCATGCTTTCGTTGGTCCACATTTGCTTCCAGCTTTCAAATCATAATTAAAAACCGTATCTCCATTTTCTCAATAAATATCTACATAATATCCACAGATCCTGACAAATAAAACACAAAGTATTATTTCATTTTTTTTTTAAGAATCTAGAATACAAAACAAGTGTTACCTACAAAAAAGACAACACAAATAGTCTTAATAAAAAAGAATGTTTAAAAGCAATTTCAAGATATTTCATATGAAAACATTCCAGTTCTAGATGGCATAAAACACTCTCTATGAAAGCACATCAGAAAGCAGTTAATCATCAAGGTTTTTAAAAAAAAATACTACTTCCCCAAAATCTGATTATTTGTTTAAAATCCTATTAAGTGATATAGAGCATTTTGAATTCCAGTTGAATATCCTCTGCAATCATCTTGTTTTAAATATTTTTTTCCAGTAAACAATACTGCTTTAGCAGAACAATAGTCCAAATTCATCACAAATCTCTGATTTAAAGGTACAATTCATTTTTTTGTTCATATGAAGTATAAAATGTTTTACTGAGGTATAAGTTTTAAAACAAAAAAATATTTTTTTGAGAGGTAATTATCCATTTCTACAACCACTTCCACAAAATCTGATAGAAACTTCTACACCCTATGAAGCTGTTACAGAAAATTCTGAACCTTACTTAGATATCTCCCTCAGCAATTTTGTTTTTTTAAACGATACTGGTTTAAATGTTTTTGACAAATTAGATCTTGAAATGCTTGATATCATGGGAAGCTTTAAGAAAAATTACATCTCTTAGCATGTTGAATTACAACTTTGCCCTTTTTTGTTTTTTTCTTTAAAAGTATTTTGCAGGCTGAACGACCAACGCCTGAAGAAAAATTGTGGAAATTATCTATAACTATCACTTATCAAATTGTAAACATTCACAGTTTTTTTTTCTTGGTCATCACCATCTTACTATTGTATCCATAATGTCAATGACATCGACATTGAATAGTACCTTTTAGATACAAATGCAAATCACAGAATATAGTCAACCATCGGATGTATTCCACTAGGATATTTTGTGGAGCACATTCTGTTGGTAGAATTACTTTCCAACTGGTGATTAAGTAGCTTATAATCAAAATGTAGTGGCACAGAAAGATGCGTTTGGTATGCAAAAGGCATGAGAGTAAGTGATATCAGTGAATTAAGAAGTTCTTATTTGACATATCTCTATGAAAGTTTAGGTAATTTGAATCCTAATCAAGGCAATACATATATTTATCAGCTCCATATCCAAATAATATGGTTCTACCTCTATGTGATCAAATCATGCTTTTTATAACTATCATGCCTTTTGCCTTTCGGATGCATCTTTTCACACCATACTACTTTTTGGTAATCTATGTGCGCCTCAACAAAAAAGAAGTTGATACTGCAAAGTCATAAGAAACATAGGATACCACAAAAGACTGCAGTGAAATGGTTTGTGGTGTTTGCTGAATAAAACTAACATACGCGGAAGCATGCTCAAAGGAGATTCGCCGTCATATACGCCCTCTAACGGCCCTCCATCTTCAACCTATCGCTGTCAGCACAAAATACAGGAATATTTGGAAGGAGGTGAGGAGGAGGAGCCCGGATACGGTGCGGATGCCGTCCGGTGGAGCGGAGTTATACTTGCACGGGATGTTAACGTCTCGGATGATGGGGCACTTGTTCTGCATCACGAGGGAAACCTTGTCGTCTGTGTGGGCGCAGGTTCCATTGATGATCCTGAATGCTCCTGGTGCTGACACCCTGACAGGTAAGAGATCAAAGGAAGAGCAAGTTTAGTCTGTATTTCCTCAAATTTCTTGTAAGTTAATGAAGAAGCTATAGTGTCACAGTTAGATAGATAGATAGATAGATAATTTATTGGTTTCCACAATATCTCATTTCACAAAGAGTGTAACAACATATTGAAAAATGATTATAATATATATGTAAATACAATACCGGTACACACTATTAAAAAAATTGTCCTTCAGTTGAACTTAAGAGATATAGTGGCAGAGCCTATGGAAAAGCAGAGCTTGTTGTGGATAGGCTCCTTAAACGACAAATGACATAATTAACTAAAGTTAGGTTTATAAAATACAAATACACGCTAAAACAGGGAAAGGGAGATTACAGGGATATATGAACCGATACTCACAATTAACTACAAAAGACAAGGGAAAGCGAAGGGAATATATCTGCAGCTTATTGAAACAATTATAGTACAATGTAATTTGTTCTCAACATGAGTAGTATATGTACATAGTTGGCATGGCCATACCGTTATTTACTCGTAAATCAACAATGGAAATGAAAAGGTCATGGGGTCAATCCCCAATATGGAACTTATACCCTTAAAGGTAATACAAAGTTTTGGTATGGGGTCATGAATTTGGTTCAAATGAACATATTGGAAGCATATGCGATTTTACAATATTCAATGATCGTTGTCGCAGTTGAAATCAAGTCTGAAGTGATAAAATTGTAAATAATAAACTCTTTATGTTGTATAGCTCCCTCTCAAGACTAATATTACTTTAGCTTTAAAACAATGTTTCTTGACTACAATCGACCAATTTGCTATTCCCGTTTGGAAATTATATATCAGAACTGCATATTCTGAGATTTTCATGATCGCAGCTACCATGGAATGGCCTTGGTCGCTATTTGAAATATTTGAAATTTACCGGGAGCCAGTAATTTTTTGATTATTCAATTTCTCGAAAGCAGGAGTGTTTTAGGGGCTAAATTTTATAGTGCTTATAATACATCCACAGGGGCATCCAAATATATCAAAGTTTTAAAGAATTACTATACATCCAATTTTTAAAAATTTCCCAAAACTTTGCTTTACCTTTAAGCAATTGATTTTATCTACATGGCTTCTCTCCGACCAGGTTTTAACTATGTACCTGGTACAATGCAAGTCTCCGATGCTAGATGAGTATTGGGTAATTACGTAATATGGCTCCTGGCTGGAATGCACCCCAAGGAGTAGAGAATGTGCACACAATGCATGTATATGGGCAAACCTTAATCCCACCGCTGCCACCATGTTATGTGTTTGTCACTAATTAAAGACTGAAATAACTCACTGTGCACAAAGATGTCTGACATGAAGTGTTTAACTTCATTTACTAGTCTGTGGCCCTCTATCTGAATAGGCAGTACAGTGTTACAACTTGTAAGTCTCATAAACAAGATATTGTCACAACCATGACCAGGGTAATAATACAAGTGTGTTAAAGCGTTTGCAAAATTCAAATTGCTTCACTTCAGAATTTGAGGGCGGGGCCGTAAGAGCTAGACACTCACTTGTTGGTGATTCTGCAGTTGAAATTAAAGAAGAGACTCTCCTTGGTGTTCCTCCAGTTCTCAACCACCAGAAGGAAGAGATTGGTCTTTGGTAAAGCAGTCAGGTAGTAGAAGCCAGACTTGCAGGGGCCAGAGATGTTTCCGGTTAGAAGACCAGTGGATCCTGAAAACATAAAAACGATGATAAAAATGATAATGGTCTTGACATTAATGATAGTGGTGAGAACAACATTGATAATGATGAAGTTGATGATAATGATGATAATGATGATGGTAATGATGACTTGATAGTAGAAATCCGACTTGCAGGGGTCAGAGATGTTTCCGGTAAGAAGACCAGTGGACCTTTAAATCATAAGATGGTGATAACGACAATCACAATAACGATAGCAATGATGATAACGATTAGATTACTACTATTACAAACACACGTACAACCAAACTGCTTGTAACACTATCAATACAAAGGGAAGGGGGGGGGGGTATATGCTTGCCCCAAGTGAATATTGAAAAAAGGAGAGAAAAAACAAGACTAAATCAGAGAAAGAACTTAGGGAGAGCGGAGCTTCAAGTCGTACGTGATGAAAATGATGATGATCGAAGAATAGCAACAAATACAGACATACTGAAGCTTTTCGTATTGCACTCTTCAGAGTAAAGTCCCCAAAATGAACAGAAAGCCAAAATCCGACAATCTAAATGGAAGCTAATTAACAAACGCAGGATTTACTCTGATGAGTGCAAGACAAAAAACTTCTCAGCATGTCTGTATTTCTTGTTATCGGTATTGTTCAATTTTGTAGTACCAATTGTCTCTTTTTATAATGATGATGCTATGATGATGATGATGATAACAATAATGGTTTTGGTATTGGATTACTTCTATTTCAAATACTAATAATTTGTAAAATGTTTTTAATGACATCAATAAAGGGGGTTGGGGGTTCAGTTTGGAGTTGCTCCCCAAACTGAATGTTGACAAAAATTAAGGGAGGGGGAAAGTGAGCACAAAAAGATGAAAGGACTTCCTCCAACTAAGATTGAAGTTAAGAATTTGAATAGTGTAAGGTAATCACCAGATATATGTGTAGAGGTATTGTGGTCCAGTGGATAAGTCTCCGACTGTGAACCACAAGGTAAGGGGTTCAAATCCCTGTGGCAGCACTAATTTCCTTTAGCAAGACATTGATCTACATTTGCCACACTCTACCCAGGTGAGGTAAATGGGTACCTGGCAGGTATTCATGAGCACTGCAATGGCAGCTGTGCTACAGCCGGGGTAATAATTGTGGAGCACCAGGATCGAGTGGCAATGTGCCTGACACGAGTGCTATACAAGACTCCAATATTATTATGTATATAGTGTAGGTTATAATCATCTCTGAAGTATGTGTCTTGTAAACCTATTTCATACCTAGAGCTGAGGAGTTAGCCTGGTAGCCAACCACATCTTGGATGCAACCACCAGAGTTTGAGAATGAGGGGATGGGACCTCGGTTACGATAGAAGTCGTCAAGGTCTTCAGGTGTCTTGGGTATGCCATCCAGAGACACCTAGATGAGAAGAAGCAAGAAAAGACAGAAAAATATTGAAGCATGCTAAAAGAGAATACATTATTATATTAATGCTTTTTCAAGTAGGTCATAATATTTTCAATGCTATAAACTGTAATGTCTCTATGCTCTTTGCAGAGTATTGTACTTGATGCGTATCTTCTGTATCATTAATATACAAGCACGTATGAAAGAAGAAACAAAATAGATTAGAAATGAATACGGTAAAACTACGTACACTATATAGTGTCCTTTGGCAAAACTTTACTCTACATTCGCCACACTTGACCCAGGTGTAATCCTTGAATGCACTGAGCGCTACAGTTTCGGGAGCTAAAACTGAGGTAGTAATATGCAAATTTACGTCCTCAGGCAAGCGCGCATTGAGACGCAATATGATAATGTGATATTGCTTTAGAAGAACGGCATCTTATTATCAACGCTTGGGTTGCTAGCAGTCTTTGCCTCTTTGCATGGTCAATCGTTTGCCACGTGTGCAATTTTGCAGAAGGATTGTTTATCGTAACACAATGGCTTTAATTACCCATTTCCTGTCTCGATTAGCTTCATGACAACCCTTTTAACACTGACATAGATTAATCTTGCTCTGAAAACAGTTTAATAATCTTGAAGCCTTTGGTATATCTATCCCATGATAAATGCAGTGTGGCACAGGGAGTTTATTTGGGTGGTATTTAAAGAGTTAAAAATATCATTTATCATTGCTGTAGAAGGAGATAGAAAGATGAAGCGAAGGAAACGAGGCTCACCCTTGGGGCACCAGGAGAGACGCTGCAGCTCCCCTGGAAGTCAATCTGCTCCTTACGCTGGAAAAAGCTGTGACGATAGATGAGATCGTGCATGATCTCACCCTCCTTCTTACCCAGCGGGACACGGTTGTATTTACCGGTGTCAAGATCGCTGATGTTCAGGAAGATGGGGTCAGTGATGAGCATCGCAAAGTTGTCAAACAGGTAACATCTGGACAAGGGAGAGGGAATGATGACGATGATGTTACTTTGATGAGTAAATGTATAATTTTTGTGCATGCATGTATCTTTACATATTTCCTCTGTAGGTTTTCTTTAGATACCAGACCTTTTTTGAGATTATAAGAACCCATATAGAATGTCTAGAGCTTAATTGCCCCTCGTGTGCTTGTATCACCTGACCCCCTCCACATCCCTCCCAAAGATAGGTTCAGGAAATGCAGGTAAAAAAACAACATCATCCACCTCACCTGCAACCCACTCTCTCCATTAGGAAAGGGTTTACAAGTAAAGTTCCTCTAGGGGTAGCTAGGGTATGTCTTCTATCACCTCAACCTCATGCAGAATAATAAAAATAATAAGTTCTTCTATAGCGCATTTCAGGACCGTTGGCCCTCACATTGTGCTTCACAATCAGTGGTAACACTTATCAAAAATATAAGTTTTAAGGGCTTTTTTAAAGACTTTGACGGCTTTAATGGAGCATAGCGATGCTGGGAGAGCGTTCCAAAGTTTTGGGCCTCCACAAGCCAGTGCTCTACCGCCATACATGTAAGTCTTAGTTGCTCCGGGATTGATGGTAAGAAGTTGTTGTGAAGACGATTGTACAGATGTCTTGGTGGGATGTAAGGTATGAACAGTTCAGAGATGTACTGTGGACATGCACATGCCATAGAGAGCTTTAAAGATGATGAATAGGACTTTGAAGTGGATAGATACTGTACTGGCAGCCAGTGAAGCTCTATCTATCCTGTCCCTATCCTCCCAAATACCAGTTTAACCTGCCCACCTTACTTTGGAAGCTAGCCCCTCCATTAAGACAGGGGTAGCGATCAAACAGGAGGATGTCTACCAAACATTTGCTCTTGCGGTAGTTCCTCTTGGCCTTATCAGTTCATTAAAATGGGGTTAAGGCCGGGGATGCTATGAAATTAGGTTTAGGTGTACAGGTAGGTTAAAGTTTATGGTGGATATAGGTCCTGTTTCATGAGACTTATCATCAATAACAAATTACAATTACTGTTATAAGCTACTGAAATTGTGGCATTTGATTGGCTGAGACCAAATTTGTGATAGAAATTTATCATTTATTGATAAAAAGTTTTATGAAACAGGGTCCTGGGGTGTAGTGTAGGATGCTGACAGCAGAGCAAGTGTTGCTGAAGCATATGTTGTAACCCCACCACCCCAACACACACACACACACACCTCCCTTGCCCCTACTCCAAAATAGATAAGGGTATAACCTCACTCACCCCTTCAGGCAACCAGGGGCCAGTTTCTCGAAACCCTCATAAGTCTAATTTCGTGGGCATCCCATAGAAAAGCATGTTAATGCTATAACACACATTTCAATGGGATGTCCACCCCAGTCATTTTGACCAGTAGAAAAATATATTTTTTCACTATTTTTCATATATTTTTTTGCTATTTCTTGATTTCTTGATCTATTTTTTGGCTATTTTTTAAAAAAATAGTCTAAAAACTACACTATTTTCTTATATTTTTTCCATTTTCCCCAACAAGGTGGCTATTTTTGACTATTTTCATAAAAATAGTGAAAAAATAAACTATTTTTTAGCTATTTCTATTTTCTGCACTATTTTAATACTATTTTTCCCTTTTTTATAATGTTTTCACTATTTTCCAGCTATTTTTTGCACTTAACATAACATAATGCTAACCTATTTTTGTACTATTTTTTTGTCTTTGAAAGTTTTTCACTATTTTCCTGCTATTTTTTGCACTTAACATAACATAAAGTTAACCTATTTTTATACTATTTTTTGGTCTTTGAAAGTTTTTCACTATTTTCCTGCTATTTTTTGCACTTAACATATAACATAAAGTTAAACTATTTTTTATCATTTTTTTCGTCGTTAAAAGTTTTCACTATTTTCCTGCTATTTTTTACACTTACATAATTTTATACTTATATTTCACTATTTTCCTGCTTGCACTTGACATAACATAAAGTTAACCTATTTTTATACTATTTTCTCGTCTTTAAATGTTTATCACTATTTTCCCATTTATTGCACTTTATTTTATACTATTTTTTCATCTTTAAAAACTTATCATTATTTTCCTGCTATTTTTGCAATTAACATGTGTGTACCTGTTTTATAATATTTTTTTGTCTTTAAAAGTTTAGCACTATATTCCTGCTATTTTGAGCTCTTCTTTTGGACTAATCAAATTATGTTTTCTGTTTTTTTGCTTTGGTTTTTCAACCATTGAGTGTTTTACTCCCTTTCTATTATAACTGGCTCCAGTAAGACTTTCTTTGAGAAATGGGAAAATAACCAAAAGTAAATGCAGGTGGTCGAGAAGAACATATTTGTTACAAATGTCCAAGCCTTTCCATAAGTCAATGCAGACTGTGAGCCGAATATCTGAAAAAGCGGCTCCATGTCCTTACATTTTGAGAGAACCGGGTGCCTTTTTATCAGGACCAGCAGCCATTTCCAAACTTAATGAAAATACGTATTCTTTTCAATTATTTGTTAACTGTTACCTTTTATTTATTCATTGGTCTATCAGTACACTATAAAGTAAACACTGCACAGCAGTGGTAGCACAGTACTATATGCCAAGGCATCGTTATACATTAAAATGAGCAAAAACTTAGAATAGAGATACTATAACCTTTAAATAAAAATTCCATGGCCATTATAATATAAGCAACTATCAAATACGGTACCTTTAGTTAACTATTTTATAGCCATTATATGATTACGGGTGAGAATTCTGATTTAGCCAAAGAGTTGAATGAACCCTAAACATAGCACCTACCGCCAGCCCTAGTCATCCTTTCACATGATTATATGAATTGTTAAAATATCAATGAATGTACATTATGCAATCACCAATTCACAATGTTTACTAAAAATTTGAGTATATACAACAATTGAATCATTATGTGACATCACTAACATGGAAAAACATATGAAAATCACATAACTTTCCTTTCACCAGGCTAAAAGGTAATAGAAAACTCTTGTTATATTATTCTCATTTTTGTAACATGCAGGTTGAAAACATTTATTTCTCAAATGTGTAAAGACAGAAGGGCAGTCTGCCAAAAAGTGATGGTAAGGTACTAAGGTAGAAGAGGTTGCAGTGTCTACACTCAACAGAATTACAGTAGCAGAACTATTGACGAGCCTTCACTATGCTGCCAGCAATTTGAAATAAAGTTACTTAACAAATTCATAACAGTGACTGTCGAGAGTACTCGGCACCAGCCCTTGAGACAGCGTTGGACCAGTGAAACTAATTTTAGAAACAGAAAACTGCATAATAATTGATTTGACAACACTACTTAGTTATTACTGATACACAAAGCTCGACAATGGACAAGCATTAGGAAGCATGGACATATTTCAATGGATGTTGAAAACAACTTTTGTTACAACTTACAAGGTCTGCACAAAACAAATATAAATATATATAGTTAACTCTGCCTAAGTCAAATCTGTTGGGACTGAAGAAATTGCTTCGACCAAGAATTTTTTCTCCTAATGCAAGGTCAAAACAATAGAAAATAAAGAGAAAGGACTAGTACAGCACCTTCGACTTAGGCGATTATTCGACTTATGCAAATCCGATTTAGGAAGAGTTGAAAGTATAGAGATATATATACATATAGCTGGTCTATTAACATATCCTTCTTTTTTTTCTTCTTCCATTGAGTACAGTCCTCTTTGTAGAGTATAGGTAGAGTATAGTCGTACTTGATTGCTGGGGCCGCAATCGCAGGGCCCCAATCGCAAGAACACATGACATTGAGTGCAGTGACAAAGAACTAAGCTACATATACATGTATGTACACATCCATTGCATCCGATATGCAGATTGCTGCATAAAACTCCTTGACAGTTTCAAGGTAGGTGCGTGGTCCATGCATAGCAGTAGCTGCAGGATTTTCTCTTCAATGTTGATGGCTACTGCCTGCGAGCAAGAGTTTTTAACATCCGTCTGTTTTGTACGCTAGCTGCTATGAATGCATCTTGTCGCTCCTTATTGGAATCCTCATAGAACGCATGGAAGATGTCGTCAATGTCCCCTCGTCAAGGATTGCTGCTTTTCGAAAGCTATGTGATGGATGAAGGCATACAATGGCTGGCCGTTAACCTGAATTTGGATGAAAAGTAAAAATTAAAATCAGCAAAATACAGCAAAAGCAATATCTTAGAGTTAGAGTGAATTTACTTTTGGATTGATTGAAAATCAAAGAGGATTCTGACCCAGGTGTTCCATGTCATGTCACGTTCTATAGCGATTGTGTAGTTAAAACAGAGTACACACGTTAGATGTATGCCTATCCAACTATTGTAGCTGTAGCGGGACATACCAACAAATGAAAGAAGGAATTTTGAAAGGAATTCTTTCCAGGTTTTTTTTTTGACAGAGTT
The DNA here is from genome assembly GCA_037976565.1 of Mesocentrotus franciscanus. NCBI lineage: Eukaryota > Metazoa > Echinodermata > Echinoidea > Camarodonta > Strongylocentrotidae > Mesocentrotus > Mesocentrotus franciscanus. The sequence goes on from CP137678.1 coordinate 10,633,308, forward strand.
ATCAATCATTATTATTGCTTTTTCATAACTATAAATCTAGCAAAACACTATTTCAAAACCATGCCAAATTTAAGTTGTAATAGCTAGCTAACAGCTCAGGTGATAGAGACCAAATGCAATATGGCTAGGCAGTATTATTTTGAATTAAGAAAATCATGGCTAAGTCATGTTTACTTAACCAGCAGTAGCACTGTCACAATGACCACGCCAAATGGAAATTATATTTTTGACTAGAGCCTAGGTAGAGGGTCTATTGTCACTAGGAAAATGTGTCAATAAAAGACTCCATATAGACTAACTCCATTTATGATTTCAAAGGGTGCCCTGACCATTATTGATTCTAAGACTAATGAATGATTATTTTAGATAATTTCATTGTCCCCAACATCTATCTTATCTCTTACTTTTCTTAGTCACATCGTACGTCTTATTAATATTAGACTATTATTAGTCTATAATATTAATAAGATTAATCATTATCAAAACAATACAAAATATTCTTAGAAATACAGTTGTTTTTTATCTTGACATGATACAATACTGCCCATTTTCAATACATTGTACGATTGCATGATGAAACAAAAGTGAAATCAGATGAAACAAAAATGAAATCATAGTCCCAACATCAAATTGCACACACGGGACTGACTCGAGCACAAAAAGCAAACTCACCTTCACCACTGCACTGTTTCTCCGCTCTTTTGCTTTGGATTTCTTCCATTCTGGCTTCATTTTCCTGGGTATATTTGATATATCAGCAAGCTCATTTAAGTCTTTCATCCATGATGAAATCGCCAAAAAATGATGTATTTCGAGACGCGAATGGTACAAACGAATCTAGGCGGATATAACGCCTTTTGGTTGAAATATCAGAAGTGTGATCGAGCCTATATTTTGCAACAGCATGCGCGCGCACACTCGTACGTTGAACGTTCTCATCTTTAAAAATCTACAGATTAATCATTTAATTAATTGCAGCTTAAAAAAAATTGTGTCGCTCATTATGTTGAAAAAAAAAGAAAATCATTATGAAATTTTAAAAAAAAGGAATTTAATTCCAAAATATAAAAAATAAATAATTATCTGTGGTTTTGTTTAAGTCTTGATGAACAACGCATGCGCAGTATAGTCAACGAATTTCAAGTAAGCTAGCTACAACAGCGGGAAGTTCGTACGTTGATTTAACAAGTTACGATATTCTCATTAAATCATCCGAAAGTCATTGAGAATTTGAGATATAGGTCTAGTTTTCCCTAAGTTGTAAGTGATTTATGTCTGCAGTAGTGATATTCCCGTGATCCGATCTCGAGCAAGCAAGAAACCAGCCAGATACAGCGACGATAAATTGAAGGTGAGTGCATGATTCTGAGACGACCGTTGGCCGTTAGGCGTAGGGCCTACTGAGTATTTAAACTTAGAATCTACGTTAAATGTCGTTGGATGTGAAATCCATGGATACAGGAACTAAAAACTACCTAGGGATGATATTTACTTGAAATTGGGTCATTGGGTGAGAAATAATGAAGATATTGACTTAATAAAGATAGGCAAATTTTACTGCATTTCATAATTCGGCGCTAGTGTACTTTCGTATCCATTTTTTGACCCGTAACTCTGGCGTGGAGAGGCCCTACTAAAACATACCCCAAAATCAACTAAATCTTCATCAATTGTTCAAATAATGGTCATGATTTAAAAGTCGTTATGTTTCTTACCCCTTTTGTGTCAATTTTCTTTTTTTTTTGTTGGGGGGAGTATTCTTCCTAAAAACGAAGACTTATAATATACTCTCACGGGATTCACGGCAAACTGCTGCACAATACAATTGCATAGTCTACCCGGCCCGGGGAGGTGGTCTACCCAGTACTGTAGGCAGTGCAGTATGTAGTACCGTACCGACGGTTGCCGTGAATCCTGTGAGAAAGTGTAGATCTATAGGTCTAGGCCTAGATTTTAATAAGTCTTTGTTTTTAGGAAAAAACTCCAAAATAGATATAACAAAATTGACACGATCAGGTAAAAACATAAGAACTTTTAAATCATGACCCTTATTGGAACAATTGATGAAGATTTACTTGATTTTGGGTATGTTTTAGTAGGGTATTCCACGCCGGAGTTATATGGGTAAAAAAAATGGATACGAAAGTACACTAGCGCCGATTTGATCATTTGACTGAGCTAATTTTGTTTTTGAACTGGGCCTGGCATTAAATTGTCGATGACAATGTATGAATGTTCTTCAAATTGAATTTTCATTTCCGTCCATTACGAAAAAACATGAAGAAGTGACATTTGACAAGGTTCCAGAAATCCTCATTTTTAGAGTTGATGTTTATCAAATTTGTAAGTAAAATATGATTTTATGATATTTTGATATCATTGATAATGAATAATATGTGTACATAATATGTCGTAACCGTATCACTCACTGACTCGGTAAACTGGTTAAACTTATCACTATCACTAAGTAAGAGTAAGACTAACAGTATCAGTCATGATTGACTTTAGTATAGTTTAAGACTCTTTTAGTTTTAGTTTTAGAGATCCAGCCTGTAGGCCCTACTATAGATTTCTAATTACTAGTAGGAATCCTGTTCATCATGTGCATGCATGCCTTTTTTCCAGGATATATTTTGTAAAATTTGTAAAATGATTTAAATCATATAATCTTTTTTTTTCTTTTCTAGAATATGCATGCACTCGTCGTGTGTGTTCACAGTCACACTGGATAATGTGAAGAGGGTGGTTTGAGCAGCGAAGTTCGGCAGGTGGCCGGAGGATGAGGATCGATGGATGGGAGGCGTACGATGAGGCTAAAAAGAAGTGGTACTCTGTTGACTTGCTTGAAAGACCAAGGACCCGTAAGTTATAGATTTTGAATGTTGAATAATTGCCTATTTTGAAAATAAAACTTTTAATTGCGACTTTAACTTTTGCATGTCAAGATTGACTTATGCGAAGTTGATTATACTTTTCAAAAAGCTCTACTTTTATGGCTTTTTATGGGCAGTATCCAGTGAACTGTACTATCATTTTATTTCTGAGCATCGTGTTGTTTGAGCTAACATGTGACGCTACTCGATCTTGGCAATTCTGATAAGCATCACTAATACTTCTAAATATTTTTGTTCTGTTTATATCTTTCAACAATTGCAGGAAGATCAAAGGGGGACGGACACAAATCAGCTGAATTCCAGCAGGCTCTGAGAGTAAAGATGGAGGAAATTAAATATAGGGCCAAAAACATGTCAATCTTCTTCAGAACGCATAAAGTAGATTTTGACCAAACTTGGCAGGAGTCATCTCTTAAAAGTAAGGGGATCTTAATTTGTTCAAGTGGGGGTGGTGCATCAGGGGCAGCAAAGAAAAGCCAAATCAACATTATTGTCTTCTTGAAAAAACATAATTGGTAGATTATTGTAACTGAACTTGGTAGGAGTCATCAATGTGTGAAGGGTATCTCAATTTACTGAAGAAAAATGATCAAAGTGCCCAGCTTGCAAAGCTGCATGCTCAGGTAAGCTAAAGACCCACTGTGACAGGTCTCTTGTATTTTTTTTCATCTTTAAGTGTTTTTGTTATGGAGGGGGTGGTAAAGTATAATGTCCATCAATGTTTTTGTATATCAACTGCCAAACAATAGCTGCATTCTGCCCCAGTGTGTTATAATAGATGTACTTTTCATATATGTTTATAAAATGTTATATTATTTTATTATATTCAGTGCAAATATTTTCCTTGCCTTTCAGTAGCTTGCCATAACATGTATAGGGATGCATATATATGCACAATACTGGAAAGTTTTTTTTAAATAATTTTTATGTGCCAAAGAATGTCATGTTTGGTATTTACCGGTATGATACATTTTCATGTATATTTATTTAATTTTACAGAAACCTATCTATCACATACAGTCAACTCTGCCTAAGTCGAATTTGCATAAGATGAATGCAGGCCTAAGTCGAAGGTGTTATATTAGTCTTTTCTCTTTATTTTCCATTGTTTTGACCTTGCATAAGTCAGAGTTGACTGTATATATGCCCAAAATTAGAACATTTATATTAGTACAAAAATATTAATCTTTTGGTGGATTCAATCACTGGATTACATAGTCCTTCTGGTGGATTCAGGGATAAAATGTGCTGATTACAAAGATGTACACATGTTTTCCCAATTAACAGTGCCCACATGGCCACGTTGGTGCCAATTATGTGGTCCATTGGGCCAAACAAGTATTTTCAGACATTGTGGTCAAGTGAGGTAAGTTTTGAATCTTTCTTCACTGAACACTGGGTTGACATTCATGTGATATTTACTTGAAATGCGTTTATCAAAAATGTAAAACAGCTCTTGATTAAAAGTCGACCCTTCCAGGTTTCAAAATTTGACTCACATCACATAAATGCTGGAAAACACTAGTTTAACCTAATGGACCATAAAATCGTCCGAAAATGGTTATCTGGACACTTTTAGCGAAAAAAGAATATGTGTATACCACTGTTTTAGAATTCTTATCCAAGATTCCACCATTAGTACCAGTGGTGATTTCATAACCCACTGATTGAGCCCATCAAAAATATACAGATTTCATATATCTATGCGCCCAATACTTTGTGGTCTAATAATTATTTTCCGAGCTGTATATTATATAAATATTATTTGCGAAAGGTTAATCGTTATTTATCTTTTTTATATACATTATGTGCTACAATTCCTTTCACTGTACTTGCCAAAAAAGTTTAATATTAGGATGCATATTCTTTTCTACATTGTCCTTTTTATTTTTATATCCATCTAGGATAAAACAAGATCTCAACATAAGCCAAATTTTCAGGCATCTTTTATAGGGTCAATGCTTTTCCATTATCAGCTGTACAAATTCATTGATGTATATACCATTAAATTCATGTTCCAGATCGTACACTGTATATATTTTAACGATTTCTTTCAATACTTGTAGCTTAAATTTGTCTCCATTAATCTGAAAGGTTAAGTGAGTGTTGTCAGCTCTCTTTTTAGGGGTGATGTGATTGTGAGAGGGTCATAGATGATGATATAGAGAGTGTATTGTGATGGTGACTGCAGTCTGGATATATTTTAAAGATATTTCTCATATATTTCCTTCCTATTTTCTTGCTATTTCTTGGAGTAACAAAATAGTGGGAAAATGTATTTTATTTCATAATTTTTTATATAGTTTTAGACTATTTTATTTCATATATTTTCTGTATATTTTTCTATTTTTTCGCTATTTTTTAAGCGTTCCAAAACATATAACCTAAAAATATATTTTTTGCTATTTTTTTCTATTTTTAATCTATTTCTGGACTATTTTCCATCTAATTTTTAAAGAGAAGAAATAGTGAGAAAATATATTTTTCATATATTTTTATATATAGTTTTAGACTATTTTATTTCATATATTTTCTGTATATTTTTCTATTTTTTCGCTATTTTTCAAGCGTTCCAAAACATATAACCTAAAAATATATTTTTTGCTATTTTTTTCTATTTTTAATATATTTCTGGACTATTTTCCATCTATTTTAAGAGAGACGAAATAGTGAGAAAATATATTTTCTTGGTCTATTTTTCATATATTTTTTTTGTAGTTTTTGACTATTTTATTTCGACTGGGGCAAGAAGTTAGACTTACATGTATGACGGTTTCGAGAAACGCCCCCCTGGCTTCCCATTAGGAAATCAGTAGTAGTTCCCACAGAAGTAGATTAGGTTCAAGGTTAAGGGTTAGATGTAGGTTAGTGTTTGGTTCAGGGTTGGAGTTAGCTAGGAATTTGGTGTGTGTATGATATTGAGTGTAGAGGAAGTGTTGCTGCAGTAATATATGTAATTTACCCCCTTCCAATATGAATCTCTTCCCATCCCAACCCAATAGAGGTATTGTGGTATAGTGGTTCATTCACTTGACTCTCAATCCAAGGGTCCAGGGTTCAAATAACAGCTCAGGACTCATGTCGTTTGGCAAGATATTGATCCACATTTGGAACTCTCCACCCAGGTGTAAATGAGTATCTAGCAGAATTTATTTCTTAAAGGTATTACAAAGTTTTGGTATGGGGTCATGAATTTGGTTCAAATGAACATATTGGAAGCATAAGCGATTTCACAATATTCAATGATCATTGTCGCGGTTGAAATCGAGTCTAAAGTGATGAAATTGTAAATAATAAACTCTTTATGTTGTATAGCGCCCTCTCAAGACTAATAATACTTTAGCTTTAAAACAATGTTTCTTGACTACAATCGACCAATTTGCTATTCCCGTTTGGAAATTTTATATCAGAACTGCATATTCTGAGATTTTCATGGTCGCAGCTACCATGGAATGGCCTTAGGCGCTATTTGAAATATTTGAAATTTACCAGGAGCACCGGTAAATTTTGATTAAATTTGCTCAAAAGCAGAAGAGTTTTAGGGGCTATTTTTTTTAGTGCTTATAATACATCCACAGGGGCATCCAAATATATCAAAAATTTAAAGAATTACTATCCATCCTATTTCAAAATTCCCAAAACTTTGCAATACCTTTAAGATGAACTGTGTGCTGTTTACAGCTGTCCAGAGCCAAAGCCAGGGTAATAACATCCAAACTTCTTTGGAAGAGCAAAGGGCCCATATATCACGTGATATGCGCTATACAAGAAAGGTTGATTATCTTCATTACCCCCAAATAAATACCGGCATAACCGGACGTACCTGGTCTGACATCCTGGCTCTCCGTTTGGACAATTGTAGTAGTCCCCACAAGAGTAGGGCATGTCGTCATCGCGCATGATGCTGTACACGTTCTTGTGGAAGTCATTGTAGAGGATATCCAAAGAGGTAACGGCCTCCACCCTCTCCGAGGCACAACGGGTGTTCTTGGTGTACCCCTTCGCTTCACTCTTGTAGCACTTTCCTTTAGGGGAAAATGGGAATGGCAGATGAAATGCATCCTCTAATACTTCAGAGAGTAAATATCACGTAATAGTATTATATATGAACAAGAAATGTCATAAATTGTTCTTGCAAAATCATTTTTGTTTTGCCTCTGCTTGACAAAGACATACATAGTAGAAAAATCATAAAAACTTTGATGCTGCTTAAATTATCAGAGATTGTTTTAAGATGGAGGTAACATCACCATCACCATCATCCTCAACACCACCATCATCACCATCATAATCATCAAAACCACCATCATCATCACCATCAACATCATCATAATCATCATCATCTTCATCTTCATCGTCATCATCAGTATCAGGTGATCCAACGTACACTTACTCTGGCGACCATTGCTCCAGGGTTCATTTCATCAAAGACACAAACTTTGGGCTAGGGTTGCAATTGGGTTTTACCGGTAGGTGATATTTAGGGTTAGGGTTATATATAGTGTTGGATGATCTGGGGTGGAAATTAGGAATTTGGTAAGTGCAGGAAATTGACTGCAGAGAACAGTCACAGAGAGTATCCTCATCATCACCATCGACCCTCTTCTCCTTTCCCTCCTCCTTCTATTCATCATCATCATCATCATCATCATCATCACACACATCTCATTGTTATCATTTTCATACTTTACAATCTACAAACACTCACCCGAGATGCAGTCCTTGTTAGTTTGGCACTCACAGCCACCAGGGAGCTTGCCCGTCAGTTTCTCGCATGACTCCCTCGTCTTATTCTCCATGCCTTCAAAGACAGCCTGGGAGAGACTGATGATCTTGCCAACCCCCGCTGCATCCATGTAAGCCGTGGAGATGGTCGTCTTGTCAGGGTTGACAATCACTTTGTGAAACCAGGGACGCCTGCCATACAGATAAGATAGGGTGAGTGATTTGATATAGCTAAAATATTAAAAGGCGGATGATGATGCTATTCATTTCAGAAGGGGGCTAAAGACACAAACTCAATCCAAAGTGGACTGCACAATGGTAAATAACATACAATGAACTACTTTTACCTGATGAAATTTACATTTGTATACATGCATGCTATGTGCAATAGTTGTTTAAAAGAAAAAATATGAGTAATACAAGAGTGGGGCATCAGTTTCACATCAAAACAACATCCCTTTTGCTAGTAACCACTTGCCCTTTAATTCCCATTTAGGGGTATATGTAGATTGAAATAATTATTATATTTATGTGCAAATTATACATTTACTGCCTAAAATTTACAGATGATGATCGACAAAACAGAAACTGGTGGATTTGTCCAGGATTCACGACACGACACCCCTCTATACTTACTTTGTTGGGTCATATGGTCTCCGTGACCTATGACCTGGGTATGTGCGAAACACTCCACTGCGGCACCCTATGTACGTCCACTTGACGTCTCTCAGAAGCGGAGAGGTTCGGTTCCTCCATATTGGTTCGATCTGAGATGTGATTAAAACATCAGCTCTGAAGAAAAAAAAGTACAGGGTTATATTTTTTGCAGAAAGTATACCAATGATTGCAGTCTAATAATTTACACACTGCAAAGCGCAAGATAAAAGCAAAGGTGGACAGGGAGAGAGAGAGAGAGCGAGCCTACATTGAGGCTGAAAGCAGAAAAGTAAAAGAGGACAAGCAGGAAGATAAAATTACAAGTAGCACAGAATAGAGGAAAGAAACAAAATCTCATATTAAAGGGTAATTGTGCTTTTCAGTAATTTCCATCAGCTTTTTCTTACTTTGCTAATATTTTAGCTTGTCAAATAAAACTTTTTGTGACAGTTTTGCATGAACATTTTTCTGATGCAGCTTGAAGTATACATCAGATTCTAATCCTTTTTAACACACACCTTGTATTCTGCTCAAACACACCATCTGGATGATTGCAACCCACGTCAGGGTTGTTGCCGTTGTAAAACTTGTGCGCTCTCACAGTCTTGGTGGCAAGGTCGTCATCAAAGAGAAAATCATTTGGATTGCATTCTAATCTTTTTTAATACACACCTTGTATTCTGCTCAAACACACCATCTGGATGATTGCAACCCACGTCAGGGTCGTTGCCGTTATAAAACTTGTGTGCCCTCACAGTCTTGGTGGCAAGATCGTCATCAAAGAGGAAATCATTTGGATTGCATTCTAATCTTTTTTAATACACACCTTGTATTCTGCTCAAACACACCATCTGGATGATTGCAACCCACGTCAGGGTCGTTGCCGTTATAAAACTTGTGTGCCCTCACAGTCTTGGTTGCAAGATCGTCATCAAAGAGGAAATCGTTTGGATTGCAGTAGCATTTCGGGCGAATTGACGAGTACTTGTAGGATACCCGTAAATGCGGGTATTTAGGTACGTCATAATACACCTCGATCTCTTCAAAGACCTCTGCAAATCAAATCAATTTATGGACATAGAATTTACAATTCTGGGTTTTCATTAAATAAAAGAGATCTAAATTAATAATTAATCAAAATGACAAATTATTACCAAATGAACAGGGGATGACAGTTTGCTGAATTTTTTTCTGATCTTCATGTTGAAGGAAAATGCTTTCAAAAGGGTGGATTCACAATTACCGGCGCCCCCACTGGCAAGGCTTAACAGGCCAATTTTTCAGCTCGCTGGTTGACATCTTTCAACCAGTGCAGCGCAGCAAAATGCTAGCCACTGATCAAAATGACCAAAGTGGTACGAACTGTGTAAATTCATTCAATGAGATTGATTGTTCTGATATCAGCGCATATTTTTAACCTGCATTTGGGTGTCAAAACCTACCCGTCAATTGATTATGACTAAAATTTTGGCCCAATTTTTGACAAATATCAATACAAATTGTCATTTTGGGGCCAAAAAAGTGACTGAAATGAACATATTGTTGTTGACGGGCGTGCAACTTCCCCAACAAAAGCTGTTGCTACCGTATTTTACCAATACTGTAATTGTCTATGATTACGAATATATCTTTTTGTAATAAAATGATCTGTAAACTTCTACCAGTGAAAACAAATTTCTGTAAGGATATTTAATGTAAATGCTTAATTGAAGAAACAAAACAAAACATAAAATCAAATTTCAAACTGAATGTGTTGGTTATGAAAATATAATTTACATTACGTTGGCCATGATTTTGCCACGAGGAGGGAGAAGAGGAGCATGTAGCAGAAATATATAGTCAAACCTGCTTTATAGTGACTACCTGTATAGAAAGACCACATTTTTTGTTTCCCTAATTGAAAATGGTTTCTCATTGAAACATGTACTGAAGGAACATGTCCAAAAAGACCAACTGCCTATTAAGACCACTTTTCATGTTTCCCTGGAGCGGTCTTCATATACAGGTTTCACTGTACTAAGGAATGTGTATGATCGAGAGAATTATATACCTGGTAGATCTTTTCTTGCCAGTGAGCTGTTGTACTCGATGAGGAGGTTGAAGTAGCTTGTGTTGTAGCGATCTCTGTCAGGAGGCTCCTCTAAACGTCTGAAGCTCTGTTTACAGGAGAATGAAACCAAACAAACATGAGCTGATAACCTTATTCAAAACGGTCAGCCATTTAAAAATATCTTGAAACTACTCCTACTTGATTACATAGCAAGGAAAACAATCTCTCTAAAGTTTGCAATTTCCTTGCTAGCCATTCTTCCATGGGAGCTGTTATTTTGATTTAAAAATTGTAAATAATTTTTATATAAAAATATAGCTACATGTAACTGATAAAATTATATTTGAAATTGTCCAATTCATGGCTTTACTTACCCTATCTGTATCGGCAAGGTTGAAGGCAAAGGAGTAGACGGATTGGTTGAGGGATGTGTAGTAATACGTTGCTGGTTGCTGTAGTGTCTTCACTCCATCTGCGAAATCACCCTGTAGAGATAAATACAAGAAAACGTGCTTGAATGTAATTAAAACATGTAATAAGGATGATATTTCACGTTTATGTAGCGCTTAAATACATCAACGATGTCTCTATAAGTGCTTTACAGATATATTATTACCCAGGTCATTAGATTCAGGCTTGCTCGCAAATAATGTATGCACATTTTCCACTCCTTGGGGAGCATTCCAGCCAGGCGACATTTTACAGACCCACACAATGCTGAGCGAACTACCTAAACGTTTGCATCCTGCCAGATATCCATTTATTACCTGCCAGTGGGTGGAGAGTGGCAAATATAGATTAACGTCTTGCCAAAGGACATATCAGTGCAGGGCTGAGATTTTAACCCAGACCTTGTGATCTACAGTCGGGTAAAATATCGACTAGACCAAGACACCTCTACATGTCATCAAGGAATGTCAAATCACATCTTTTCATCCGCAGATGTCATGAACTATTATGTATTTTGCATTCCGGACGTGTCTTTTCATGCCACAACATTTGGCTAAGCTACCTAGCTAATAATCAAAGCATATGAAACACAGGAAAGTGAAATTGAGGGAGAAAGGTGACAAAATGATGTAATACGAACCTTGGGTATTCCCCTAATAGCATCAGGGATGTAGAGGAAACCACTCATGCCCTGTCTCATGTCTTTCTCAACGATACTGAATGACTCTGGTTTCCCTTCCGGCTGTTCCAGCTTGGCGATGTTGATGAATATGGGATCATCCACAAGCTATGTAAGAAAAAAGAAAGTAATGTTACACTCACAGTAAACTTTTTTAAACATGATTTATCATTATAGTCAAACCTGCTTTAGTGACCACCTGTCTATAAATACCACATTTTTTTTATCTCTTGAAAATGGTTTCTCATTGAAACATGTACGGAAGGAACATGTCCACAAAGACCACTTGCCTATTAAGACCACTTTTCAGGTTTCGTTTGAGCGGTCTTTATATACAGGTTTCATTGTATAATTTTTTTTTTGCAGAAAGACCTGTCAATTTCACAATTCACATATGTTAATATTAACATAACATACATGCATATATTAATGAATCAAAGAAATAAATACATGTACTTTTAACTTACATAAATACATGTATGATATCTTTTTATCAAATTCCATTTACAAGACTGTACTGTTTAAAAAACAGATACATATATAGTTCTAATGTTCGATGATGCCCTAGGGATGATTTTCAATGAATTTATTGAAAAAAGGAGTAATTTCACCTCATGGAATATATGAAGTACTGAGCATGCACATACATACAAAATGAAAGAAATAAAATAAGCTCCTTTGCCTCATTGAAAACCAAATAGCATCGAGGTGCTAGAGAAACAAGATAAAATCTTTCATCCATGTTTGAATGATACATGTATCTAGAGAATCCTTGACTATTAAAGCCTTGATCAGATAAAAAAAAATCAGCATTGTATTTTATGACGTAAAGTGTAATATGTTTCACATTTCTGTATCTTTAACACAGAGTTCAGTGAATACACGTAGGTCCTTGAGTGCTTGCTGTTGCTATTCAATTACAAGTATAAAAAAATTATTTAAAAAAATTATAAAAACTTTAACTGCACTTTATGATTAATTCCTTTTAGCCAACCAGTAAAACTGTCCAAAAAATAAAACAAATCTGAAAATACATTCTTACCGCCTTGCTGGGTTTGAGCAAAGGATGGAAGATGGTCTGGGCCTCGTTGTCAATAAGGAAAGCATAGACGGATCCCCATTGCTCATTGACGATCAGGTTTTCAATCTCATCCAGAGTGGCATCAATGCCAACTACTCCTATTACACTGTTATAAGACAATGGAGAAAAACAAACACTTGTATATAAGTTAAAATATATAACTTAAATTCAGACTTACATTATAATCATTTTACATGTTATGAAGATTTTGAAGATACACGTACATACATGTATAAATATTCAAAAATGTGACAAAACCTATTGAGACAGGAGAATGAAGGGGAAGAGAGAAAGAAATCGAGAGGGAGAGAGGGAGAGAGAGGGAGAGAGAGGGAGAGAGAGAGGGAGGGAGGGAGGGAGGGAGGGAGGGTGGGAGAGAGAGAGAGAGAGAGAAGAGGAAGAGATAAAAGGGCAAATAAGGGGATAGGGAGATAGTGAGGGGAAGAGGAAAAGAGAGGAGAGGAGAGGCAGAGAGAGAGGGAGGGAGGGAGGAAAGGAGGGAGGGAGAGAGAGAGGGGAGAGAGAGGGTGATGGGTTAAGAAATGGAGCAAGAGGGGGGAGCTAGAATGAGAGAAAGAAACAAAATTGATGAAGGAGTGAGATTAAGTTTGATAGAAGGACAAAACTTTTACATATTCTGAGGGAGACATATATGACTGTGAGGGTGGAAAGGGAGAGAAATGGCAAGGACAAAGAGGCAAAGAAAGGGTAGAAGTAGAATGAACATTGTGGCACGATCTTGATTTTAAAGTAAAAAACAATTGTAAGCACCTACAAAAGAATTAGTCTAGGAAATTACTTCATATCTTTAGTAGATAATCAAAATGTAAAATCTGTGATGAACCATGTACAGGTACTAATCAGGAAATGGCAGGCAGAGAGAAGGAAAGAAAGGGAATGTGGGAGGGGAGGGAGAGAGATGGGGAGGGGAAGAGAAAAAAATTATTAGCCTTTACCTTCCTGTAACTTGGCTAATAGCAGGGATGGCAATGGTCACCATCAACCCCAGGCCCCATGAGTCCAGGTAGGGAGCTGTCCAGAGACCATCGGTGTTCAGGGAGTTATTGGAGAGGAACTTAAAATAATCATCCATCTGGGAGATGAGGTCCTCCTCGTTCTGGAGCTTCCTCATGTTGCCACGGTGATCGCATGCCAGCTTGCCCGGAAACTCCTCCCCATCGTCCTTGGTAAGATAGCTGAAAATTCTTGCCTGGAAGAAGGAGAGAGAGAGAGATAGCAGAGAATGATTGGATTGGTTTCACAGACATGTATTCATCAGATCTGACTATTAAAAATAGTGGAGTCTTGTATGCATGGCACTCATGTCTGGCACATTGCTACTCCTGAAACTCCATTATCATTACCCTGGCTTTAGCATGGCTGCCATTACAGCGCCCAAGCATTTTAAGGAATAAATTCCTGCCGGGTACCCATTTACCTCACCTGGATGGAGCATGGCAAATGTAGATTAATATCTTTCCAAAGGACATTAGTGCTGCGACATGCAAGGATTTGAACCCGGTACCTTGTGATTCAGATTCCAGAGACTTATCAAATGGACCAAAACACCTCTACATTATTTACGCCTGGGCATTGACCTTCAACATCACCATCCAAAAGATGTGACTTAGGTTTCTAACCATTGTCGCTCAGAGCCAGTTTGTAGGCAATGACAGAGAATTGACGGTCAGATTAACCCACTATGACCACCAGGCCAATTCATAGTTTGGAAATGGAGCCACACGTTCAGTTGGCTTTACAAGTGTGAATGGAAAGTGTATACAAATTCTATTCTACGGACTAATACCCTAGATTTCTTGAATTTCAAAATACTCCTTGACATGTCCATGAAAAAATGTCAATTTCAAAACTCATATATGTACGTATCAGTGTTTATCTAGAGGTCCACTCAGCAGAAGGTGGTAAACTGCTTTAGGAACCCAGCTGTGGAAACATCAAACGAGAGAAGCATGGTCCTCTTCATCATACATGTATTTCTGTATCTCATAACACACTACAGGCTTTTTCAGATATGACGATGTAATTAAACCGGCACAAAAAAAATGTTATTCAATGGCAACTGTGCGCAACAAAGGTCCTGCGCATATTCACTGAGCTCAGTGTTACAAGATACAGAAATGGTTTTGCTGCATCGTATCTGAACAAGCCTTAAGAGAGCATGCATTAATGTGTAATAGGTTAATTAACACCATTAAATTTCACCTTGATCTATACTTACCTTCGCGTGAAGTGAAAGTGAGTAGTACTGACAAACCTTGGGTAACTCCATTTATCAAATCACTTATTCATGACCGACAAAAAGCTTTTCAAAAAGGAAACGATAGTCTTTGGAGACATTTAAGAAATAAAGTTGCTCAAGCTATTTCTGTTACAAAAAATTATTATAATACTCGTATAAAAAAGGAAAAGTTAAATAATCCTTCAGCCTGGTATAGACATATAAAGATACTCACAACTGGTAACCAGGACCATATTCCAATATTAATTCCTGGTATTGATGTTCAAAGTACTCAGTATCGTAAACAAGCAGCTAATGCAATCAATAACTTTTTTGTATCTATTGCTTCTGATCTTTCTCCTTTAAACAGGAAATCATTACCAGCCTTTTTACCTTCTCAGTGTGAAAGTCCAGAGATAAGTTGTTGGGAAGTTTATTGTAAATTACGTAAATTACAGTTACATAAAGCATCTGTTAGAGACGATCTTCCCATTCGCATTATTAGAGAATTTGCATGTGAATTGAGTGTACCGGTTACTAGGATCCTTAATATATCGTTCAGACAAGGAGTTGTACCTTTACAGTGGAGATCCGCTCAAGTAACTCCTATTCCAAAATCGCACCCACCTTGTATTAATAATCTGCGTCCTATAGCGTTGACTTCACATTTTTCTAAGTTGGCTGAATCTTTTATGGCTCAATGGTTATTGAAAGATATTGAGAAACTCATTGATATACATCAGTTCGGTAACAGACCAGGGTTATCTACTACACATTATCTTGTTGGCCTTTTACATCATCTTTATAAACATGCAGAAAACAACAAGTCTATATCAACTATTGTATGTACAGATTTTAAAAAAGCTTTTGATCGCTTAGATCACAATATTCTAATAGGAAAAATGGTTAATATGCACATAAGGCCTTGGATAATAAATTGGATCATAAGTTTTTTAGAATGTCGTGAACAAAGTACATTATATAATGGAATTCTGTCTGATATTAAAGTTAGTCATGCCGGTGTTCCCCAAGGGACACGTCTTGGCCCAATCCTTTTTGCAATTATGGTTAATGATTTATGTGAAAATATTCCTATACATTATTTCAAATATGTTGATGATTTATCTTTAGTACAATGTCGTAAATCAACAGACGTTTCACAATTACAGCCCATACTTAACTCTGTGCAATACTGGTCACAATCAAACAATATGTCACTCAATCCTTCGAAGTGTTTTACCCTGCAGGTTACTTTTATGAAAAATCCTGCTCCTCCTGAAGTTCTTTCCATTAATGACTCTACTATATACAATGTACAAACTATCAAAATTCTTGGAGTCATTATACAATCTGATTTAAAATGGAATTTACATGTCAATGATTTAGTCAAAAGGTGCAATAGAAAACTGTACATGTTAAGAAAACTTAAGAAATTCAATTTACCTTTTAAGGATTTAGTGACAATATACGTAGGTTATATACGACCAATTTTAGAATATTGTGCTCCAGCGTTTCATAGCAGCCTTACAGTAGAACAAAATAATAATCTTGAAAAAATACAACGTAGAGTATGTAAGATTATTTTAGGGCCTAGTTACATTACCTATTCTAATGCATGTCAAGTATGCAATTTACCAACTCTTGAGGAGAGGAGACTAGCACTTTGTAGAAAATTCGCAAAATCCCTTTCAAATCACTCTTTTTGTCAGACCTGGTTACCTCAGAAAAAAAACACTAATAAATCTCTTCGCCATATTCCCACTTACCAGCAATTTCAATTCAAAACAAAAGGTTTAAAAATAGCCCACTGTCATTTTTAGTCGATATACTCAACAAAAGTTGAAAAGTTTGTTTAAAAAAAAAGTAATACTTTTATCGCTATTGCAGGTTTACTGAGTGCTTGTCTCCTCCCCCTCCCAAGTAGGCTGTTTTACATGCAGGTACCTATTGTAATCCTTTTAGCATGCTTAAATGGGCTTTTATGACACAATATGACATTTGTAAATGAAAATAACAGCTCATGCTTTTGTTGTATTTTTGATAACTTGTGCAATGTGCTTTTGGTTTTTAGTTACAGAATCCTATTTTTAATATTGCTAGTTTTTACATGTATATATCTCTAAAAGTGTTATTTATTGTGCCTAACATGTAAACATGAATACTCCAGCCATGGCTGTCTTTCATGTAAAATTGTATTTGTATGAACCATGTTTGTGCTATAATAAAAACCATTTTTGAATTGAATTGAATGCATAATAGCCCTTATTGCCAGCTCTATCTCTGCCAAAGACGAAACGTCGAGATAGAGCATGAGTGGGCCCTTTGCAGGGCCAACTAACCCTGTTGAAAGAATACATGGTGTAACCGCAAACCTCGCTCAAATCTATCATCACCATGGAAGCCTTCAAAGATCACAAGTTTTAAATCGGTCACATGATAAATATCTCACTCACCCTGGGGCTAGCTTTACTGTTGTCCATGGCAACCTCATCCCATACTTTCTCCCACTGGTACTTGCAAATAGGTCCGGGTACAAACCCACTCCGCGTGTAGTAGCCTGCAAATATGGAGGTGAAGTCAAAATGTTTTAAGGTACTTTTTAATAGCGAAATATAGTGGCACATAAAGATGCATCTGCAACCCAATCGGCATAATAGTCACAGATGTTTGTTGATTTACAGTTCTAACTTGATAGAAAGTTGAGGTAACATGATGCCTAATAGAGAGAGAGTACATGTATCTACCAGCTCCATATCTTAACAATGTGGTTCTATCTCTGTGTGATAAAATTATGATTTTCAATGATTATGCATTTTGCGTTCAGGACACATCTCTTTGTGCCACTGCATTACGCTATATTGCAAAACCTTCAATTAAAAAGTTAAAGCGGTACTACCACTTCAATTTGCGTGTTGGCTCAGTCAGTAGAGCGTCCGCCTCACAACCGGGAGGTCGTGGGTTCGAACCCCGGCCGCGTCATACCAAAAGACGTTAAAAGATGGGAGTCGCTGCTACCTTGTTTGGCGTTCAACAATAAGGGGATAGAGCAATGTCGATCTGGCGCTGCTCAGTGGCTGCCGGGCTCACGATCAATAGGGCACAAAGAATTTCCATTTTCGGTTTAATAAAATTTGGAGTGGACTATAAATTATTATTATTATTATTATTTATCCTATGATGCTCAAAAAAATATTTTGGGAAACAAACTGAAGAAATTTAAGAAGACTATTAATATTTCCTTTTTGCTTTTGTTTTGGTTACATGATTGTCCATTTTGAAAACGTGTGTACACATCGACTGCTTTGTTTCTCATGTCTGATGATGCATGTAAAAGAAAAAATACAGTCAAACATGATTTAGTGACCGCCTGTATAGACAGACTATTGAAACAAAGAGAGAGAGAGAGAGAGAGAGAGAGAGAGAGAGAGAGAGAGAAAGAGAGAGGGAGGGAGTAACATGCTGTTATCAATAACAAATCTATTGTTTTAAGGAGAGAATCATTTCACTAAGATTTCTTATTTTTTCTTCATTATCTTGCTTTCACTATCACTTCTAAACAGTGATTTTTTTGGGTCTTAGTCCCCCAACCCCCAACCCCCTCCCCCCCCCAAAAAAAAAATATATCATCAAAAGTAATATCATATTCCTAAGATGTTTTGATCATTATTAAATCTATTACTTTGAGAATTGATACAATGTCAATCCAGTAGAAGGGCGTGAGAACAATGCCAGTAGAATTATCCTCATAGTACTCACTGAACACGAAAGACAAAATTCCTTTTGACATTTTGGTTTATTGCCGTTTGGTCTACAACCAGTTCGTCTATTCCCATATGGTCTACACCCAGCCTGTCTACTATCCACATGGTCTCATAATCATTTTGTCTACTTATCATTTGGTCTAACAACCATTTAAGCTAATAGTCATTTGATTTATTTTCCTTATGGTCTAATCTCCAATTAGTCTGATACCCATTTGGTCTATTGTTCATTTAGTCTAATTCCCAGTTTGTCTATAAATGCCCATTTCATCTACCATCCATAAGGTCTAAAAATTATTTGATGATTATTATTATTTATGATTAAATGATTATTATAGACCATATACATAATGAGAATAGACCAATTGGGTAGTAGACGAACTGGTTGTAAACCAAAAGGCAATAAACCTGAGATTTTTTAACGGGTCGTTACCTGGCCCACATCTGACGTGTTCTCCGTCCGTGTCCTTCCCATCAGTCACCAGGATAATGAGGGCTTGGCATCCTGTTCTTGATCTACCTCCAAGCAGCTGAAAGGCTTTCTGAAAACCATGTCTGAGGGAAGAAGAGAAATATATATTCATCAATGTCTTAACTGTTCACCACAGACAGACATACACAGAACAATCTCTGATCCATGTTTAGTTCAAGTTTCAGTCTAGGTTGGTCAGTTGGTTTGTTTGTTTTACCGGACTGCTAAGAAAACATTTGTGTGCTTGTAAGTAAGCAACCAGGGTACAGACGGCTTTAAGTCCTCTCTGAGGGACTTGGTAATGAGGATTAATGCCTTAATTACCAAAGGGCACTAGCGTCGACTTGGTTTCGAACCCAGGACCTCCCAGTTAGGAGACCACTGCTCTATTACTGAGCCATCACGCCTGCACTGTGCAGCTGCAGTTTAGTTTATTTCATATTTCACATCACATCACATCATAATGGAGCATACATTTACAATATGTGAAGGAACATTACCATTACATGTAACCTACATTTCAAAATTATAAGACAAGTAATGATGAGGGGAAAAAAAACGTCATACAGTTGTTTGAGATACTTAAAGATGCTCAAGCTTGGGTATATAGAGGGCAGCACATGGACACCGCCATAATCTCCTGAAGGAAACTCAGTGTGTACATCGGAGCGGTTTCGGAGTACCGCGCATAATACCATAATAATCGTACATAATACAGTCATAGGAAGTCTGCATGAACATTTGCAGTGTACGTACAGGGCATACAAAGTGCAATCATGTACGCGTTCGCTAAACGTGATCTAACAACGCTCGGACATAATATAATCTTCAAATTCCTATCAAATATCAAATAAAACTTGCAAGATTATATTGTAAATAAAATATATATTTTACAGAACTGTAATAATGTGCATTTTTAGATGTATTTAATTCATCACATATCAATACATTTAATATTTTAAAACTAAATTACAAACAGTCAATTGAATCTCGGGATAAATCGGGCACGGCACGACTAGACTCGGTCGTTCGTGAAGTAGGCAAGTTGGCGATCACTACATATTAAACACTAATCAAGCCAACGGGTATTACGCTCCCGTGCGTAAAAAGTTCGCAAGATGGCATATGTATCGCACGTCCATGTGCTGCCCTCTATATACCAAAGCTTGAGCATCTTTAAGGTACAGAAGGGAAAATTAGAGGTGAAATATCCATAATCCATAATTTCTTATCTTTCTCTAAAATACATATATGAGCAGATGGAAGAAGATAACTATCTATTCACATTGCCATGTAGTTACTGTATTATTGCATTTTGTTAGAAAGACAAAAGCGCTTGAATTGTGTAAATAAAGTTGCTTGAAATAGATTGCTCGAAAATTAAATTTAAAGTTCAAAGCAGGAGCAATTACAGGTCAGACAAAATTCTTCTTTCTGTGATTAAAACGCACTTAGAAAACAGCAGATATTTTCAATAAGAGTTGTCTACAGATAACTCTTAAAGTGCTTAGTTACTCATATTTTGATGTGCTCAAAAATTAAAAAAATGTTGTGTATACATTATGTGATATATACTAAACAAATAAATCGATGTTATTTTATTCTTTGAGTTACCGTTTTTTTATAATCAAGTGTTGAAATTGGCATTTTTCAGCCAACACACGCGTTCGATTCTGAAAAGCTTACTAACAGTCACGTGATGCAGGTCGGGGGATGTGACGTCACTCCCGGGAGTGTTGACCGCTGGCGGGTCAGCTGATCTGGCAGGTCGGAAATTACCCGCGAATTACAGTACAAACATCACGATATAGTAGAAAACTACCTTATTAAAAAAAACGCGTTTCTGTCGAAATTCGGCAAAATGCCGACAAACTTCATCGTTTACGGATGTTCTAGAACATCTAGAGACAAGACAGCAAGTTTTTACGGCTTTCCGAGTTTAAAGAAGGATCCCAGCCGACGAAACAAATGGGTGAAATTTGTGAGAAGTTATCGCAAGGATTTTACAGGTCCCGGTGTCTCTCATAACAACCGTGTAACAATATGCGACGCCCACTCAGTCACAGAAAATGACTTCGTGAAAAGATACAAGATAGCAGAAAACTTGCGTAAGGAAGGAACATTTTCTGCCAAATTTAAACGGAAACAAATAATTTTTTACGAGTTCAATAAATAACATACAGAAAAAAGAAGAAAAAAATACACAAAAAGTAAGAGGAGTATCAAGCCAAAAAATAGCAGAGTATTCACCAATTTCCACCACGTGTCTAATAATAAAGTTTGTACACAGTTCTAATTCTATGGGCACCCGGAACGGACATAGTACGATTCATGACACTGGTTCATACTGGACATATAATAAGCATGAACTTGGTCAAAATGATCATGTATACACGTTGGTGTTGATTTGTTTAGTGGATCTGGAAACTCCGAAAGATGAATTTTGTGAATTCGTACTCGGCCGACTATTTACTGCAAGAAGAGCGACATGAGGGCCGATCAGCACAAGTGAGCACTTTCACTTTGATTTTTATTATTTCATATAAGCATTCAGTCAAACATGTCTGAACGACCACCTGTCCATAACAAACACTTAACCCCCCCCCCCCCTCCCCCCGTGAAATTTCAGCGGCCACTCATTTTGCTTCTGTTAGCCACCAAAAATGCCAACACAAGACCGCCAGGGCCAGCCGTGTACCGAACAACAACAATTTCGTTCACTCGCTCTGCTGTACACGGCCCGGCTCGTGACAGCGGCAGCCTATATAGATCTAACGGTAATTTACACACTAAAAACTATTTAATCCCAAACTGTTATTAAAACTTCAATCATAACATTTAATTACAGACAGTGTTTGTTTAGTGCAAAGATGAATTTTGTGAAGTCGTCAAAATAGGAAAATGTTCAAGTTTTTCCAGCATATGCTTGACCCATGCAACTTCCATCGATCGCATCATCATAAAAATCACAGCGGCAAAAGACAACTAAATTCTGTGAATCTCATGGAGGAAATTGGGATTTATGCGATACATCTTTCACTCATCAAGGCTAGCATCTCTTTTTCTTGAAGTTTGGGAGGAATCTTTTACAAAGTAAATGTTGTAAACCAGTCCAGATTTTGTAAGTTTTCGTGTACTATGACATTTCGAACACATTGTACGTATACGTGTAAATTGCAATAGCCTTTACTAGGTCAGGGAGATGATCTCCCTAGCCCTGACTAGGTCGAGTACTGCGTGTGACGTATATATGCCAAAATTTGCATATAGAGGTCACTTCGGTCGTTTAACAAAGGGGCTGGAAAACGAATTGGGTAGTGTAAGAAACCAATTTATAAACTCTAATTTAACAGACTTCCCGATTGAATTTTTTGAAAATTCAAAAAGCATATTGATAGTACGAACAAACATTTCTAGATTATAGTATAAAAACCATAATTTTTTTTAGAAATCACTCAGCACTTTAATCTCTATTTTTCCTAGAAAGTACTTTCCACGCAATGTAATTTTCACATACACGTAAATGAATATGGCACAGCAAATACAATGCAACTCACTTGAGTTCGCTGGTCCCGCCAGGAACAAGGTTGATTGTCTTTGAATACAGGTCTTTACGATGTGCCGTGGTGGCCGGGACCAGCGTGTCATTCTTACAGCTCTGTACTTCGGTTCTATAATAATACCATCTAGACAAAAGAAAAGAAAAAAATGTAGCTCTAAGTCTATGCATTCATCTGGAAAGAGATGTTGCTATAAGTGAATAGACATATAAAGGAGAGGCTAAAATAATCATAAAAGTAAGTCAGAGAGAAAGAGAGAGATAAGAAAGAAAGAACGAAAAAGAAAGAAGATATCAAGAGAAGGTGGGGGGATGGGAAGAAAGCAAGTGTGAGTGAAAGAATGAAAGGGAGAGTCAGAAAAAGCAGAGACAGAGAAAGAAGATATAGAAAGTTCACATCTTATGCTGATAAATTAGTCTTTACAATTGGCAATTTAAAAAAAATATTTGGCGCTAAAATACTCTCATACAATGTCAGTCCTTTTTTATGACAGAAAAAGAAAAGTCAGCCATAATTTGTTAATCTTCATGTGCTTTTGTAAATTTTGCCCAGGTTTGGTTATAACTTCTTCCTTAATTATCAGTTTACTGGTCTGTTAGCAAATTCCATTCTTCCAATTTTCAATTATATTTTCACTGATTTCAAGGATTGATTGCTTTAATTCTTATTTTATTTCATTCATCATCAATGTTCAATAATATTACTAACAGTATCATAACCACCTCAAGTTTGATTCCTTACTACATAACATTGTGAAAACATGTATATATTTCATGATATATTCATTTTGTTTTTGTGAAAGAAAGAAATGTTAATTGAATTGAACTGAATAGAAAAATTCAAAATGAGACTTACTTTCCCTCTCCGTCCCAGTGACTAGCCCTAGCACAGATGATGTTGACATAGTCCTGTTTGGTCAATGTGTCCAGAACGGTCTTCACTACCTCTGTGGCAATCTTGAATTTCTCTCCTTTCATGGAGTAGCTGTTTAAAGAAAAGGAACCACATGGGGAGAAATGTAAGAACCACTAACGAAGCCATCGTCACTACCGCTTATAGAGTGAATTTTGCATTTTTTCTACGTTGTGCAAATTTGGCCTCGGACAACCACCACTACCACAATCACTACAACCTAAACACTATCACAACTACCACCATATGATCACTACCACAGCCACCAACATAATCACCAACATCATCATCATCACAATCACCATCACCACCACCACCATCATCATCAACATTACCAACATCATCGTCACTATCATCATCATCACCATCATTGCCATCATCACCAACATCATTGTTATCACCTTTATAATCCTTCAACACCATCAAACTACCACTAACCACCATCACCATTTATCATCATCACCATCACCATCATCAACATTACCAACATCATTGTTATCATCATCATCATCACCATCACCACCACAATCCCCATCCACCATCACCAACACCACCATCACCATCATCAGCACCATCACAACCACAACCTTCATCATCACCACCATATCACCACCACCACCACCACCACCACAACCACTATCATTATCATCACCATCATCATCACTGATCATCATTGTAATAATAATGGCAATAGCTACATTCCTATCGTACACATACCCACCCCAAGGGATGCTCAGGCACCTAAAGGGACTATTATTACCATAACTTTAGCTCAGTACTTGTATTAAAGTTGCCCTAAGATGCTGCAAATCAATCAAAGAATAACTTTCTATCAGGTATCAATTTACTATACACCTGCGTAACTAAGAGTGGCAAATGTAGATGAATCATACCTGCAATCTAGGATGATGACCACATCTTTGGGTCCGCTGGTGGCTGCGATGTACCAGGGTCTGACCCTGGGGTCATAGTCGTTGTAGAACCCCACAAAGTTGGTGTCCCATTCTCGGCCAGGGTACAGTCTTACCAGACCCTCAACCGAGCCGAAATATTGCCATCTGAGGAGTTAATGCATACAGTAGACATGAATGAGCATATATATAGTCTGCCAACAGCCAAAAGGGCGTTCACCCTTTGTATGGGTCAACGCCCTTTTGGCTTCAAACGGACAAAATAACCATTCATTTCTGTACATGTAGCTTACGGTAATGAAATGAAGTGGACATGAAAATAAGTCTTTTTTTTTTTTTTTTGTTCTTCTTATAAAAGACTGCATCTACATACTGTATGTTCAGGTAGGAATCATCTTCACCTACATACTGTATTGGGGGCAGTCATGCACCAAATATTGACCATCATCCAACTGGAAATAAATTGTAAAGTTCATTGTAGGATAGAAAGAGAAAATGAGGCAAAAGAAAAGCCCCCAAAAAAAAAAATATATATATATATATATATATATATTTTTTTTTTTTTAATAAAAAAAAATTGAAATACAGAAGGATAAAAGAGCAGATACAGAACAAGAAAGGGGAATAGAGAAAAGAGAGTGTTAGATTTTTTTTTAAATTAAAGGGAAACAAAAGGAGAAGAAGAAGGAGATCAGGGCGAGGGATAGTGGAGAGGGAGGGAGAGAGATGAAGATGCCGGTGATAATGATGATGATGCCGGTGATAATGATGATGATGACGGTAATGATGAGTTGAGGACAAAGAGAATAATAGATTGATAGAGACGAATAGAGGAGAAAGACGGAGAGAGGAAGAGAAAGAGAGGGAGAGGATTGAGAGAGAAAGCAAGAGAGACAGAGTCAGAGAGAGTGAGTCAGAGAGAGACAGAGAGCAGAAAACACTTCATTAAAAATGAGTTGTTTAGTTAACCTGAGGAGGTTGTCTTCTTCATGGTTCTCTTTAAAGATTTCCTCTAGACCACTGGTGAAATAGGTGCTCTTGATCACACCCGAATCAGCTCTGTTCACGCTGTCAGATATCTTCACGATGCTGGACGAATAGCTCACCGGCTGCTTGAAATACCTGGTAGAAGAAATAATATACAAACATGTTCACACTGTTATATTTTCACAATATTGGCTACTTGAAGTATTACTTGTTAAGGCTGAATACAAAACAATTGTCTTTCTGCCATTCCCTTTAATAATCGGAAGCATTATTTTCCTTCAACAAATTTCGAACACGGATGAATCCTGACATGACCTTCTAGATTCACAAAGCCAGAAGCGACATAGACATGTTTGCATTTGTCCAATTATGCTCTATCCTGGAATGAAACAGCCTTCCAGCAAATTTAGTGCACGCGCTGACACGCTGGCACGCTGACTACTCCTGAGACATCTCAGTGATGCCCTAATTATCCCATTAAACCTCATTTGTCTTCCTCACACCGATTGCCATCTTTAGTTCATCTTCCTGATAGGTCGCAGAGCAATTTGGAAATTACTAGAAGAAGAAGAATACTGCATGAATAGCTCACCATGCAGGTACTAAAAATGCATGTACCTGGCAATTGAATCGATTGATATACACCTGTACATTGTACGTATCCATTATAGATGTTTTCACACTTGTCAGATGTGTTCACACTTGTCAGATGTTTTAGACGAGATTACTGGGTGATTAGTTCATTGGTTGCTTGAAATATTAAGCAATGAAAACAATAGAATCATGACTTTTGTATTGATGAACTTTAGGGAGAGAAATGGGAGGAGAAGAGAGAGAAAGAGAAAGGGGGAGGAGAGAGGGTGGGTGTGAGGGTTGGATGGGGTAGGAGAGAGGGAGAGGGGTCGAGGGAATTATTCTTGAAATGCCTGGCAATGGAAACAATATTTGTCACAGATAGGGGAGAGTGGGGTTGGTTGGAACGCGGGGTTAGTTGAAACATTGAGATTTTCCTAAAAATCAACAATTAATTTCTAGAAACACTACCATCAGGTGGTGTGCAAAAGCAACCCCCACATACCACATTGCCTACAGCACATGGGTCTCAGTCTTCTTGGAGTTAGAAAGGTAAGTTTGATTTTTCAACTTTTGACTAAATTTTTTGAAATTAAGAAATTTTTTATTATCTCTACGATGTTTGTAGATTCATGTGGCTATATTTTTGGTATGTTAGGCTCTTATACTAAGCTACAAAATAAGGCTTAATAGGTGTGCAGTTGTATGCCATGTTTTGCACAATAAGCTAAAACATCTGCCATATGCTCGGGGTTAGTTGAAACATTGGGCATGGGGTTTATTGGAACATGTTCCAACCAACCCCATCATATTAATTAAATGTAAAGTGAATGCATATTACTGTATTTTTTAAAATTTAAAAATAGTATTATTATATGGACAACCCAATTTTTTTTATTCACATGAAAGCGTGCTGTAGTAAGCTTAGGCCTACCCACATAATGATAATTGTGTTAAATGTAGGCCTACGCTAGTAAATAGGCCCTATTCACAATTCAGATCATGTTGAAATCAAATGTAGTTTTTTATGCACAAATTTCCAATTCCCACTTTTAGGGCATCTCCTGAACTTTTTTAAAGATTACAAAAATCATCTTGAAGTTGCACTTGAATGAAGGTCAGTGATATGTGCATAGTTTAGGGTTGGGCCTATTTTTGGCAGGGAAACAAATGGTAATTGGCAATTGATATTTGGCCTATTTCTAGATTTTACATTGTGAATATCCACTTAGGATTTTTTTGGTCTCTTTTCAGCAATCCATGAAAGATGCCACGAACATACAAAAGGAAGACTACCTGTGGGCAGACCCCACCAGATGTGATACGAAGAGCTGTAATAGAAGTCCTAGTTAAACATCAAGAACTCAAAGGAGAATGTGATTTTTGTTGAAAAACATTTGCTGGAGATAGAATAGGCCTAGAATGTAGATTGTAACTGAATGTAATTAGTGTTTGATGTAAACAACTTACAGATCTACAGAATTGAAATAAAATTTTCAAATTGTTAAAAATCTTAAAATGTGAGTGTTGTTAAACCTGAAATAGTTTGAAAGCAAATAGTTCTGAGATGGAAATGGTTAAAAATCTTAGACTGCGAGTGTTGTACCTCAAACAAATTTTGAAATGAATGTTTATATAGCTTTATTGAATCTGAACACATAATGGTTAATAATTGTGTGTTGAAATTAGTATGGTTAAAAATCTTAACCTGTTTGTGTTGTTCTACAGTTTGAAACAAATAGTTCTGAAATGGTTATTATAACCTGCGAGTGTTCTTCTACAGTTTGAAACAAATTTTGAAATTTAATATAAGGCTACTGAGCCTGAACACAAAATTTTTAAATAGGCAGGCCCTATATTGTGTGTTGAAGTAGTTTAAAAATCTTAACCTGTGTTGTGTTGTTAAACCTGAAATAGTTTGAAAGCAAATAGTTCCGAGACTGAAATGGTTAAAAATCTATGAGTGTTGTACCTGCAACAAATTTTGAAATAAACTTTATAGTTATGAATTTATTGAACCTTAACATAAAATGGGTTATAAATGTGTGATGAACAGTAGGCCTTTAGAAGTTTTTTTTACTATTCCAAATGACTTGATTTCAAACTTTAAGGGTAGATAATATCTGTCGCATCTCTTTCGCAACCTGCTTGAGACTCCTACTGTGATCATGGCAGGAGTGGGCAGACTTCAAAGGAGACTAACTTAAATGTGGTACATCCTTAACCCTAACCCTGTTTTCGTTTCTATCTCATTTCAAATGTACATGAAAAAAAGAGTGGTTCACCCGGATTCGAACCCGGGACCTCTCGCACCCCAATCCCTTGATCACCCATAGCAAGCCACGCCTGTGACGCTGCCATGGCAGCGATTTGGTACCTATATAGGCCACCGGTTGATGACGTAGTCGGACTTAGTGCAATTTTCTGATTTTCGACAGTGAGATATAGTGAGCGATAGGTCTATTAGGGTTAAGGTTCTGAACCTGTAATATTGTTTTGAAAACAAATATTTAGGCGTACAATTTGTAACAATAGTAAACAACTTTATAACCCGTGAAGTCTACATCGTCTTTTCAGCTAATCTTACCGTAGCCCCCTTGAGACACCTACAGACTTCAGTGACTGCAAAAGGTCTCAAGCAGATTCCGAAGCAGACTAACTAAAAGACTGTGTATCCTTAATTGAGTGTTGTTGATTGTTGTTGATCATTAGGGCATGCCATATTGATTTTTAAATTGATTTTTAAAATCATTTAACAACAGTTGTAAGTAGTTACAGTGTAGTTTTTAAGTAACCACACACCATGTTCCAACTAACCCCATGTCATGTTCCAACTAACCCCATGCATGGGGTTAGTTGAAACAGCTGAGATAACTTTTTCAAAGTGGATTATTTTAATATTACATAAACAAGTCTTAGAATGTTATATGCTGTATTTGTAACACACAGATGTATGCTTGAACTGATATAGTTATTAAATCCTGAATCAATTTTAATTGCGTTATAGAGTCATTTTTCTGAAAAATGTTCCAACCAACCCCACTCTCCCCTATATTTACACTCTATCAGATCCATGTACATGTACATGTAGATTGATAATTTAGGATGAATACACTAGTAGCCACTGGCTGCTTGAAATACTTTGCAATGGAAATTTAATAGATATGTTCACATACAGCATGTTTCTTCTACAAACCCAGAAAGTAAGGGAATCGGCTACCCAGAATAGAAAAAAGCAATAATGCCCATTGGCATGAATATATAAGTCTGTTCTAAAAAAAGCTCAACTACTATATGTGTTTGGCTTTTATTTTTGTAGCTGTTTCAACCCCTTACCATGTCAAAAGAACAGAACAGATGATGGAACAGTTTATTACATGTGTGTCTGGATATTCCTATGGGAAAACATGTAATATTAGGTTCCTTGACGTACAATGGATGAATGACATCGCAATCTGACAAATGGAGACAGTACAGGTACCTATTGAATCTGAAAATACAATGCATCTGAGCTGGCACCATTTTTGGAAGAATTTGCACAATGATAGTGAATGGATCAGAATATATACATGTAACACAATATGAAGGGATTCATGACCAATTTTTCTTTTGATAATATCGTCCAAGCATGCATGCCCAGGGGATTACTAGCACAAACATGTATTCATGATGACTAGATAGATTCTCCTGTTTCGTTGAAACGATTTCCTTTTAATGAATTTTACGGACACGTTATACTGATTTGTCTTCGCGGACACCGTAATTTTCTCAGGATTCTTCACAGTCATGATTTTCTGACGACGAAGTTTGTTTGTTAGACTTTGTTAGGAACAAATCTTCCCAGATTTCCCTGTTTCTTTTAAGCTAACATCGCCCAAAGAGTAAGTATTATGAAGTTAGAAATCTTTATTAGGCCAAATAAAAATAAAAAACATGTTTCTCGTCCGGACTTTAAAAGACAAGGAGGAGGCAGGGCATTACTATTTACTATTTTGCAATTTTTTCCAAGATGGCTGCCATGCTAATTATAGCTGGCCAAGCCATTTATTCACATATATTGTGCTATGTGAGTATACTGATGCAATGTATGACAAAACAAATGATTTGTATCACTTTAGAAGCTATTTAAACAAAATTTATATCACAGGCTTTTTTTTCTTTTTTTCCTTCTGAATAGTAAATAGTAAATGCGGGCGGGGACGAGAAACACTTAATTTTTGTAATTTGGCCTTACACAAAAACGTAAAAAAGAAGGATTTTTGATAAATCTGAGTTTAAGTCAAAGATACTGTGTCCCTTTTGCAGCCCGGCATTATCAAATTCTGTAGAACATTGCAGGAATCATGAATATGTCATGTATGTCCTATCTGTGAAATTTAAATGTTAGCAATGTCCTAGTATTCAAATTATGCAAGGAAACCTGTTTACTTTATAGACTTCACTGTCAGACACTATTGAGTGACTGACTTCTTTTTTTCTTTGGTAATAACATGCATATTAAAATGAGTTGTAACAGGTACATGCACATGTACATGCAGCATTTGTCTGTACATCAATAACCATTGCACTTCTTGTAATGGCCAAAATTAAACTGATTGAGTCTTTGCACATCACAAAACATATGACCATTCAATACAAGGGTCTGAAAATCAGACTATTTACTTAAGTGATTGCAATCACTTATGTCCATTTGAAAACTAATCGTCGTTATTTTCCCACAATAAGCCATTTTCAAGCCCTTTCGTTTTGACAGAAGTTCTAAATTAGTATTATCTTTCAAATGCCATTGGAATTTAACCTTTTCATTTTTTGGGCCTGCAAATGGGACATAGTACCTTTAAGATATCAAAGTTTTCAGTGTGCATGTATATACATATATATAAGATTTACTTAGTACATACAGAAGAAGAATGTAGTTCAAAATTCATATTATTGAGTAAAATGTATTGGATTAAAAAGTGATTATATTACTGCCCTTTTGAGCTACAAAAACGATGTCGCAGTCAAGGCATGAAATTTGGTGATTCAGAAAAGGAAAAAGATTATTATGCAAAGTGAAATTATTGTTAAGAAGATTTCAAATGCCAGTTATGCAATAGGAAATGCAAGCATGGTTTATTAAGGATTTAGTTTGGCTCAAATAAAACAAAAGAGCAATATTTAAGTATATATCGAGGGTTTAAAGCCAGAACTGTCTATTACGTCCATTTTTGCTGAAATTGAGTTAAGTCCACCAAATTACTGTATATTCATTTAAGTTTGTGTGCCAGAACTGTCTATGCAGTCCCATGATAAACCACGTGAGTGATATAGGGGTAGTCAAAACCGTTTATGTCCATAATATATAGCACCTTTTCATTTGTGTGCCAAAACTGTCTATGTCCCATGTATGTCCATTAGCCATTTTACTTTTCATGCCAGAAGTGGCTACATGTATGTCCAGACTGTTTAAATACAAGTCCCGACACTAATTCATTGCAGTATTAAGTATTGCGCAATACTTGCAGTTTTCTACCAACTAACCAGATGGGATTCTCTTGATAATGTTGCTGATCCTCGATCCTGTCACTCTAGTGAAGGAGTCTATGTATTGAAAGATCTTCTACGAGGAATACAACTTATCATTTTTCCGGCCGAAAAAAGACCAATGTGCAACATGTACGAAGTATGACCAGTTGTTGGAATTAGAACAGAAGGAGAATTTCAAGGAAGAGTATGAAGCCTGTCTCGTGCGAAAAACATGCAGAGGCTCAAGATGCCAAAGCAAGGGACAAGGCCAAGGCATGCAGTTGCTGAAAAGGGGACTTTTGTCTCCGGCCACCAAATGAAGCAAGCTTCTACTGTTGGTCCGAAGTAGAAGGGAATTAAGCGTGGCAGTAATGATATGGGCACTTATATGCCTCTTCAAATGGTTGAATGATTTACCTGAAATGGTAGATGAAGTATCACTATTTTCTGACACATGTGGGGGACAAAATCGAAACCAAAATGTGGCTGCTATGTTCCTCTATGCCGTCCAGAACATACATCTCAAAGCCATCACACACAATTTTCTGGAGAGTGGGCATTCCCACATGGAATGCGATAGCATGCATTCTGCTATTGAAACAGAAAAAAAAAGAACGTCAATGTCTTCACAATGCACGACTGGGTAAACATCTTCCAAAAGCAAGACGTTGGCTTCCATACAAGCTAATCATAAACATGTGCCATGGAGACTTTCATGATCTGCAGAATCTCTCACAGCAGATCATGAAGAACAAACGCTGAGACGAAGATGGACACGTCTTCAACTGGCTATACATGTAAAGAGCTTCCAATACAGGAAGGAAGAGCCAGGCACCATCTGCTGCAAGTATAACTACTCAGATGACTACAAGAAGATCTGCGTGTATGGGCGTGGGAGATCCATCAGTTCCACGGAATCTGGACCTTGCCTACCAAGAGAAGCTTCAAATCAGCGACCTTTAAATAAGAACAAGGATCTCATTAAGCTGTGCAACAGCCTAGCCATTCCTGAAGAGTTCCATGGATGGTATTTGGCACTCCCATCTTCAAGATGATCGCGAGTCAAAGATCAGCTACCAGCTCCATCTGGCCATGACACTGAAGATAGTGATGACGATGATGTTGCATAATTATTGACTGAAATCAAGGAACGATATCAAAAATGACAGGATCGTCATTTGAATAAAAATTAACATGCTCTGGAAGTATACTTTGTTATTATAATCCACCACGTTATGCTCCTGAAATTCTATCAATTAATCTTCAATTTTTTGTTTGAATAATTATCTTGCAAAGAAAGGACAGATAATGCGGGGGATAATGGAACATTTAAGCCATGCAATTGAAAAGGATCATGACTCTGCATGCCATGGAATGGCTTGGCTGCTTATGTCTGTTTTTAAACTCTTATTTGACTACAATACTTCAAAGTCAATACTGGTTATGTCCATTTTGTAAGTTTCTGACCACGAACGGGTCAAAAGGTCATGACCTCCATGTATGATGTTTGAACAAGTATTATTCATAAGTTAATGGCATTGAACATACCGGTAACTACTTCACATTTTCAGATTTTATGCAGGCAATCAAACTTTTAAATGCAATTTACTAAAAATGGCATATTTGGACATAGACAGTTCTGGTTTTAAGCCCTTGATATATAGTTAAAGATATTTTTAAAATAAATAAAACCATGGATGTTCATGCATGAGCAACCATATTTTTTTTAATCAATGCAAGGCTAATTAAGTTGAGGTCTTACTATTTTGAAGAGATTATATATAGATATGTATTTAGATAAGACAGGATCGAGTATAGCACTATGACATGCATGTGATTGTTCATTGAAGAGTGTTTTTTTAGGTTTTTCCATGTGACATTAACAGAGCTGCCAAGTTGTATTTTGCATTTTCAGTATTCTTATCCCCCAAAATCAGTATTTTGACCCCCCCCCCCAAAAAAAAGAAATCAATATTTTTTCCGCGTGAAAAAAATATGCATGCATATCGGCAATGTTCGATCACTTATTACACGTAAACAATTGTGTTGTACACTAAGCACTGCACAATGGACTTAACACATTAAACTTAATGCATTTAATTTGCCCTTTCAAAAAAAAAAACCCTTAGAAGTACAAATACATGTAGCTTATCAAATGAACATTCATTACCGTCATTGACTGGACATGCAATTCCTTCAGTCTTTTCTGCAAATGTCCTTCATTTCACTTTTCAGTTCTAACTCTTAAGTGTCTCTAATGTACATGTACATGTTGCTTCCAAAGTGATAAACGTTTGCAATATTCCTCCTTGAATAGTTTTTGCATGGTAGAGCTGATTTAGAAGACATTTTGATATTTTCCACGACATTAAATGTCAAATCAAACCAAAAAGCAACACTGGCACTGTCCACAGATGCTATGAACACGATACGATGAGACGACGTCACTAGCACTCGACTCGTAGTCACATCGCATGCACAATTAGTACACACACACACACGTGTACATGCACGTATATTAATTGGCAAGTATACAGCACCGATTCCACTTCAGTCCCACATGCAGACAATCGATGCTCGAAGCACCGCACACATGCACAGTAAACATACAAACGGATATCCGAAGTCGACACACGTCTTTCAGCGCACGGAGTGCGCACCAGCCATGCCCATAGACTAATAAACAATTGACACGGCACGCGCAGCGCCCATAGACTTATACACAACTGATTTTTTTCTTCTTCCGTATTATAACATGAGACTATAGAACTATAGAACTATATAACAATAGACTGTAATGTTAGGAAAACGAAAAAATGACATTTTGATTTCCAATCATAAATATCTTGATAATCAGACAAGCGATCGGCTTGCAAGTCACAGATTCCTGACTGACCTGTTACCGAGTCACTTTAAAGAAAATACAGTTGTGTACTGTGTACATGTACATGTAAAGAAATTTATAAACTGCTATTTTGAATATATATTTTGAATATATATAACAGCTGATTATTCAGCTTACATATTTTAGCTTAATTATGGAACATGTACTGTAGTTATGCAAATAAATCACACAAGACAACTGTAATTTAGTGAGGTCATACATGTATTTGTTAAATGTGACCCGAGAAGCATTGTTCTTTAACAATATGTATTTTCTCTCTGTTTTTATTACAGATTAAATGATTTGGAAGGGAGTTCCACAATAAACTTTCACCCTCCATACAATACGGGGTATTAAAGATTGGGTTAAGAGTTTGTGCTATTGTGATTAAGATGGCGGTGTACCATAAGCTTTATGGACTGCTTTTTGTCTGTATTACCTGTTTTAGACCCTCTTATATGCTAGCAAGTTCAGCGATAACATTCGTGGAAGAACCAAGGACAGATAAATCTTGCTACGTACCAAATGAAAATGGCATTTTGACTACCACTGTCTCCTTGCCAGACCCGTCTGTACCATCCGATCGGTACACTATAGCATGGAACCCAAACAAGGATGGCACTGGCCCATGGCTGATATATGGCAGTGAATGCCTCATCTATAAAGACAGCAGGGATCATTACATACAGAATGCTCGTTGGAAGGCAACATACGTCTACGATCAAAGTGTTATTAACACCATGTACTATAAGATGGAGGTTAAGAATATGGAATTCCTAGATGAAACTGTTGGACTCTATGCTTTTGTGATTGATCGTAAGACGGACATGATAGTAGCCAAGTCTTCAGCCACAGCTCAATTCATTGTCAATTATGACTGTCCATTACCAAAACCCACTAACATACACATACCACTAACCAAGGAAACAGACCCTGATTCCTCCTTCTCTTCAAATCCCACATCATCTGCTGCACCATCACCTTCTGTAGGGGGATATCTATCCCAGAATTGGAGTATATTAACTTCACACATGGAGGAAATCATCAATTTGTTTTATAAAGTAAGTGAAAATGCCAATTTAGGGACTAATACAAGTACATGTACATGTACAGTAGCTTTATAATTAGGCCAGGTGAAATTGAATGCATAGTGATGTGTACTTTCTTGCCCAGATTTATTTAATGGGTTTTTTTCAGTAGTGTAAATGGCAGTAAAATTAATAATTGATAATTTTTCACTATAGTGTTTGGGCTGCGTAAATGGGCCTTTTGCCCACCTTCATCTCTATTCTTTTTCTTCATTTATATAATTACTTATTTATTCTTTTTTTACTACTTGATCCAATTGGGGATGCACCCCCCCCCCCCTTATCTATAGTACACAACTACTGCATTACACACTGACTTATTTTTGTATTTTATTACAGAAGGGCGGCTACCTTGTAGCTACAGGTTCAACGTTATGTACCACAATCTGCCTCATTTACCATAGTTTCAAAGTGATTTCCAAAGACATACAAATTATCTGCCCAGATGTCTACGATTTCATCAGGGAATGGTTCAGAAAACTATGGAGGTGGGTCCACAAACAGTTCTGTGAGCACAACCCTTACCGAAATAGAAGGATTATTTAGCCTGCTTTGAACCTGCGTCTGGCCTGCATTTTTAAATGCATGCTAATTATTCCATTGCATGTTAAATTTCAGCCTGTATTTTGCAAATACAGTCTTACATGTTTTAGCAGGTTAAATTTTAGCCTGTTATATTTAAAAATTAGCATGCATTTTGCAAAACACAGTCTTACAGTTTAAGCAGGCTAAATCTCAGCATGCAATTTAAAAATTAGCATGCATTTTGCAAAATACAGTCTTACAGTTTTAGCAGGTTAAATCTTTAGCATGCCAGATGAGATGCAGTTTAATCTTTAGCATGTAGATTTCGATCATAATTTGTTAAACCTGCAATCTGAAGAAATGTCCTCTGAGCAGGTTAAAAACACAAATTTAACCTGTTATTGCTTTTTACATGTAGCATGCAGGTTGTTTTTCACATGCACGTTTAATGTTATATATAACCAATTGAAACCAAGAAGACCAATAGAAACCAATAGGACCGATAGCTAGGACCAATATAAACCAATAAGACCAATAGAACCCAATAGCTTGAAACCAATATAGTCAGGTAGCTTAGTGAAAATAAATTATCGTTACTATTACTGGATAGAAGCACCATTTTTGGTACAGGGCTTCCTTAGCACCTACTAAACGATATTAGGCTAGGAGCCCCCGGCAAAAATTTCAATTTAAGGGTGTGGGGGCAGGGGCGTCTTTTTGGAGCCCCCAACTAATTTTATAACACTGACTTGTTGTTGTACAAATGCCATTTTTGGTACAGGGCTTCCTAAGACCTACTGAACGATATTAGGGTAATAATAATAATAATAACATTTCTTATAAAGCGCTTACCACCAAAGTCTCTAAGCGCTATAACAAACAGAATAGACTGATAAACAATTACATATTAAACAAAACAAAAAAGTGCAAATAAACCTACAAATTACAATACATATGAAATACACATCAATGTGAACAGAGTAAGTTAATCATTAAAAGCAATTCTGAATAAATGTGTCTTAAGAGAAGTTTTGAATTGGTTAACAGTTTGACAGTTTTTTACATTTAAAGGTAGTTTGTTCCAATTAAGTTCAGCAGAAGCTTTGGAAAAAGAGCGATGGCCATAAGAAAGAGTTGATACAGAAGTAGACATAAGGTTTAATTGAGAACATGACCGAAGATTACGTGAGGGTTTATATTCATGGATTAGTTCTTGCAGATAAATTGGTGTTAAAACCAAGATTTTGTACATAATGCGGTACGTCACCGGCAACCAATGCAATTTACGTAGTACTGGAGTTATGTGTTCACAAGAACGTGTGTGTGTTACAAGCCTGGCAGCAGAGTTTTGGATTCTCTGGAGTTTTGCTATGTGCGAGTCCGGAAGACCATAAAGAAGGCTATTACATTGATCAAGACGGCATGTAATAAATGCATGTATACGCGTTAACTTCAGTCGATTTTTGATCAAGAAAATTTCTAATACGACCTATCTTGTACAAGGCATATGAAGCTGAGCGACAAATATTTTTTATATATTCATCCATCCTAAGATCATTTTCAAAGATGACACCAAGGTTACGTGCACTTTTGACAGGTTGTATGGGAACATTAGCAATTTCGACAGATGGTAAATGGTTGGACTTTATGAATCGAGATGTTACATGAATAACCTCAGTTTTATCCTCATTTAACTTCAAATCATTAGCAGTGGACCAAGCTTTGATATCATTTATACATCTTTCAAGTTTGGTAATGACAGAATGGTCAGAATCACGTTTCAAAACAACATATACTTGGGTGTCATCTGCATATATCATTCGGCCTAAACCATGCGCTTCAATGATATCTTCAAGTGGTGCAGTGTACAAAGTAAATGACAAAGGGCCGATGACAGATCCCTGAGGAACACCTTCAAGTGGTACATGAGGTTTGGATAAAGATCAGTCATTAATGACAATAGATTGAGAACGATTCATAAAATATGTTTTAAACCAATTCAAGGCAGTACCTGATACACCATATCTATTTCGTAAGCGATCAAGAAAAATATTATGACTGATAGTATCGAAAGCCGCAGAATAGTCTAAAAGTATCAAAACAGCTTCATCACCTTGGTCCACAGCTAACAACAAATCATTATATACACGTAAAAGAGCAGTTTTAACGCTATGACAAGATCTATATGCAGATTGCATTTTACTACACAGATTGTTTGATGATAGATAGCCCTGAATTTGAGAAGCACAAGCATGTTCAATTGTTTTAGCAAGAAACTTAAGATTGGCAACAGGCCGATAGTTTTTCAAAATTTCACAATCCAAATTTGGTTTCTTCAAAAGAGGAGTGATTTTTGCCGATTTCAAAACACCAGGAAAATGACCACTTTGAATAGACATGTTTATAATTTTGGTAATGACTGGTAAAAGCTCATCTAAACATTTCTTAAGCAACCATGTCGGCATTGGATCGAGACTACATGAAGTAGATGGAGATTTCATTATTATGACTCTGACAGTATCCTCTAATACTGGTGAAAATTCAGGAAATGAAGAATTGCATGAATCAAGCATGGATATGGAAACATCCGTTTTTGATGAATCATTAAGAACATTTTTGATACTCCGAATTTTGTCGGTAAAAAAGTCAGAAAAACGTTCAGCAAGTGAAAGATCAGAATCGTCAGAATTAGGTAACACCTTGGATACTTTTGGTGTGCATAATTTGTTGACTTTTTGAAATAGCTGCTTTAAATTACAGCCAGGTAGGAGTCCCCGGCAAGAATATCATATAAGGGTGTGGGGTGAGGGCGTCGTCTCGTAGCCCCCAAATAATTTAGAAGGTAATATAACATTAATTTGTTGTTGTACAATTGCCATTTTTTTTTGGTACAGGGCTTCCTAAGACCTACTGAACGATATTAGGGTAGGAGTCCCCGGCAAGAATATCATATAAGGGTGTGGGGTGAGGGCGTCGTCTCGTGGCCCCC
This sequence comes from Mesocentrotus franciscanus, assembly GCA_037976565.1. Classification (NCBI taxonomy): domain Eukaryota; kingdom Metazoa; phylum Echinodermata; class Echinoidea; order Camarodonta; family Strongylocentrotidae; genus Mesocentrotus; species Mesocentrotus franciscanus. The sequence goes on from CP137678.1 coordinate 10,672,253, forward strand.
AAATAATTTAGAACGTAATATAACATTAATTTGTTGTTGTACAATTGCCATTTTTGGTACAGGGCTTCATTAGGACCTGCTGAATGATGGTAGGGTAGGAGCCCCTGGCATAACTTTTAATATATGTGTGATTGTAGGCCCTGTGGCGTTTGTACAACAAAAGTACAACAAAAACTCGACGTTATATTAACTTCTAAATTATTTGGGGGCTACGAGGCGACGCCCCGCCCCACACCCTTATATGAATAGTTATGCCGGGGGCTTAATTCTACCCTAATATTGTTCAATAGGTCCTAAGGAAGCCCTGTACCAAAATTGGCATTTGTACAACAAATCAATGTTATAACATTATTTGGGGGCTCCAAAAAGTCCCACCCCCGCCCCACACCCTTAAATTGAAATTTTTGCCAGGGGCTCCTAGCCTAATATTGTTCAATAGGTCCTAAGGAAGCCCTGTACCAAAAATGGTGTTTTTATCCAGCAAGCAACAATAATCAATAAATTTGACGCTAAGCCACCTGACTAATAGAAACCAACAGATCTAAGTATCTCATGAATATTCATTATTACTTTACAGGTTTCACAGAAAAATACATTTATCATGAATTGTTAAGCAAATTATGACAATGCACATCAATTTAATTTGTGATTGTATTTTCCTTCTGCAATTATTGACCAATAGATTATTTGTCTGATCATGTTACAATTATATTCACGTTTTAGCAATAGATTCATATCCATGTTTTACTATACTATTGGAAGCACAGTTCATGCTAGACCTCATCAGGGAAAGGTTCAGAAAACTATGGAGGTTGGTTAGCAAACAGTTCTGTGAGCACGGGATACGGGGAGAAAATGATGCTTTGAATGATCCTTACCCGGTATATTTCTTTTTCCTCAATTTATTTTATTTTAATCCTTTGTTCATATTTATGTTTACTTTATATACTAGTGGAAGCACATGCAGTTCATGCTAGACCTCTTTTATAGTGTAAAGATGGAATTTATTACAATTTTTAAGGACACTGCTCTCTATCTCGCTACTCTTGTCTCTTCTATGCAGTCTCTCTTTTACTCTTTAACTGTTCATGCGTGCAGAGCACAGCATAGGTCACAGAAGAGATGGAGTAGATGAATTTCAGTTCTATTCATCTTTTATTACTACCAAATAATGATAGCTCGGTATTACAGTCGAGAAATCGTGCTCTCATAACTTTGCACCAACTACATGTACATGTACAGTGTACTGTCATGCAGGACGCTAGCAAATTTGGAAAGCGGCAGCAAAGATTCAAGAAGAAGTCTGTCGATTTTGGATCGTCCTGGATTTATATACATGTACATGTAGGGAGCTACATGTACATGTATATTTATAGGCCTACTGTTTTCTATCTAGCAAGCCGACCTCCCAGCAAGGATACAACCCGACCTCGAGCTAAGGGCAGAGTCTGTTCTCAAACTGAGGACAAAGTCTGGCCTCTGCTAGGGGTCAGTCGGGGGCCCACACGGGCCGCACGCGACTGAGTCACTCTGTCCTTGCCATTACGTAAGACAAGGACAGACTCTAGTGACGAGCGCGGCCCAGGGCTTACGCAATAGAAATTCCAGAATTGTTTGAGGACGAAAAATAACAGCTTTAACGAAGGACGCGCAGGCACTGCCGAAAAACATGTCGTAAATCTATTCAAGGACTATAGAGTTTGACTTGCACAACAAGCAACAATTTATACCTAAATAATAATGAACTATGCATGTACAATGTACATGTATGTGTACTTCTAATTCATGGATACTGCACATGATACAGACATATCTAAATTCGTTACAATCTATAGGTAAACAGATCACAGAATATTAGTATTTTTTTCTCATAGTCTAGCTATCATCTATGCATTTTTAAAGGTCTTCCTTTTGCAATCATCATGACATTTGGCATGAACTAGTACCTGTACATATACATGTATAGGCCTACATATATGCATGTATGTACATACATGTATGTATCTTTTAAAAAAGTATGAGAACCTACAGTCCTAAATGTAGGTTGTCACATTTCATGTACGTAAAATGAAAGACCAAAAAAAAAAGGGGGGAAAAAGAAAGGAAAAAAAGAAAGGAAAAAAAGAAAGAAAAAAGAAACCTGTCGATGCTAATTATAGACTTACAGTACAGCACTTACGAATCTATTTGGAAATTAGTAATCTGTAACAAAATTTATCTGACCCTTTGCTTTTGTGGAATGAAATCAATCCCGGGTCAATTTTTAGGATAAAAATTAAGGGGTATGTAATATAAGACCGATATTGTTGAACAAAGAATGATCTACTGTGATGAGACTGCTTATGTGTAAATGTTAATATTTCACCAATTTTGCATACCCGTAATTAACGTTGTATAAACCGCCCTCGTGTATAAACCGCACCCCTCTTTTTCGCCCTTTAAAAAAAAAAAAAAAAAAAACTTTTTTTTTCGTCCGCGAGAAGAATTTTTTTATTTTTAAAATCATTGATTTTACCGGCTTTTACGACACAAAGTAAGCCGACGAAAAGAAAGAAATGAATGAAGAAAATGATTGCCGACACCACCATGGCAGCATTTGAGGAACAACATAAGAGACAGATCGAGGGAGAGAGAGAGGGGACAAAAGGCATGCCGACGGAAAGCAAGAAATGAATGAAGAAAATAATTGCCGATACCACCAGCGTTTGAGAAAAACAGAGACATCGCGGGAGAGAAGCGAAAACAATCGCTGATATTTAATAATTAGGCTTTTAATTTTATAACAAAAAATAAGCCGACGGAAAGAAATAAAATATGAAAACTAAAAGTAAGATTCAAAGTTATCACTGATACAAATTAGTACGGCACATCGCGCCAGGAAACAAAGACGTCTTGTGATAAACAAAAATCACAATCTAAAAGCAGTAACGACTAACGACTAGCATGCGCCAGCCCAACAAGAATTTTATTCGGCTGTGAAATAGCCTGCTATTGTATTACCGTAGCTTGATCAATCGAGCGGGACGCCGGCGGAGGTAGACGGCCATATTGTTTTTATTGTTATTGGGAGATTAACTCAACACAAAAGGTTGGTGAGTCTTAGCAATGTTTAACATGAAACAATGAGATCTCGGACAAAACATAGGGAACCTTTTGACTGGGATAGCGTCAGTCTATGTCTAGTACACGTTGTCTCTTTTGTCCTTCTCTCCAGTTGGTTACGGATTAAGAGGAGATCGGACTTGTCTAGGCACGCCCGACGGCTAGGGGTGGCTACGGTGTGCGATGGGCTGCCAAATACCCGCTCTAGAAAGCGTGGCTTCTCGGCCAGAATGTGCCGTCATTCCACTGATATTTCTCATTAAATTTAGTTTACTTATTAAATAATAATAATAATAACACCGGTGGAATAAGTAAAACAACATTAGAATAGACGGACTTCACACAATTTGCACTAGATCTAGAGTCTATGACTATGATTAGTCTATGTTACACAAAAAAATCGTAAGAATGACCTAGGCTCACATCAATACGAATCATTGAATTAATAATAGTATTTAAAAATTATACAACATAATCCCCCTTTTCGAGAAGTCTCTGAATAAAATGTTATTTATAAATCATCAAATCTATCTCTTTAAATTAAAAAACATTTTCCCCTTTAATTTTTTAAGAAAGGAGGTTGATTCATGATTATAATTTTATTCAATTATTGAAAGAGCTCTGAAGACGAGACTATGTATCATGTAACCGTACCGAAATACACTCGAAATCCCAACGCCCACCACCCGACATTTATTAAGAATCGACAAACATCTCTCTTCAGGATAGTTAAAATCATCAATCAACCAGAAATATTACAATAATAATAGTTCACAAAATAAAATATTGCATATTTGTAGGTTGATGACAAGTATTTATATACAAAATCTCGCTAGAAAGACGAACAATTTTTCCATCGTCACGTCATTTCTTCATACCACTACACATATTATTACACATGGGGCAACGCACATTCTTATCCACCGCACGTACGTCAACACTCCAACACAATTATGATCGACTCGGTAGTGACAGAGCACAATTATGGGCCCCAAATTTCACATTTCGCATCATAAGAATTACATGAAAATTATCAGATTCACATTAGATATATTTTTTCTGATGTTAGAACTTCCAATGGATGATTTGAAAAGCGTTGAAAACGAGTGTCACTTTCAGGACGATGGTTTCTAACTAAACCAGGAACTTCAGGATATTTGTTGCACATCATTTTGAAGATTATATTTTCCTCTACATAAAAATATGACGTACGTAGTAAGGAATTTCCTGCGATAACCAATGAAAAATCTGCATTTCGGGGGACATCCCCCCATCCTCTCCTAAGCGCGCGAGCACTCTCTGTGACACAATTTGACCGCTGCTGAACGCGGAGATTGTAACATACCTGGAATTTTCAGCATGATGCATGTCTGTATGGGTGTATAAACCGCACCCCGACTTTTGATGTTTACCGACGGTAAAAAAAGTGCGGTTAATACACCGTTAATTACGGTATTTGTAATTGTCAAGGCTGACTTCCTGTATGTGTATCACTATCAGTTTATAGTTAACCAATGATATTCATTTGTAATCTTTTGTTCAGCAGTCAAAACTAAAGAATGATAAACTGTGTTAAAACTGCATGACTTTTCTATATACATGTATGTATGTTTATATTTCACCAATTCTACAAATTATAATATACAATGAACTATAATACATAACCTGATTTATCATAATATATGATTCCTGGTATTTTTATATTTTGTATTTGATAGACTGTGTTAAGACTGCATGACTTTTCTATAAACATATATGTATGTTTATATTTCACCAATTGTACAAATTGTAACATACAATGAACTACAGTAGATCTATAATACATTTAATAATAGACGTTAATCTTTCAACTCATGAAAATATTCGCACTATAACCATTCATTACTTGTATACTATTCAATCAGCGTGCATTTTCGATTATATTTGCGACCCTTATATTTTTTGCTATATATATATATATATTTTTTTTTTTTTTTTTTTCTTATATATATTTTTTTTTTATTATTTTTTTTAAATATATATTTTTGATATATTTTTGATAAATTTTTTTTGGAAATATTTTTGGATATATTTTTTAAAATATATTTTGTATATACATTTTTGTATATATTTCTTTTAAAATATTTTTGATATGTATTTTTGATATATTTTTTGATATATTTTGTTGATGTTATATATAACAAATAATGAATGTTTTTCATTCGTTCAATAGTGCAAATAGTTTCATCTGTTGAAAGATTAACGTTCTATTGAACTCATAAGCATTCATTATTTGTATACTATGGTTCCTGGTATTTTTATATTTTGTATATGATAAACTGTGTTAAGACTGCATGACTTTTCTATATATGTACATTTATGTTTATATTTCACCAACTGTACAAATTATAATATACAATGAACTATAATACATAACCTGAATTATCATAATCTATGGTTAATTCCTGGTATTTTTCACGTATACATTCTTTTATGTGCTTTTACTTACCTGGACTTTTAATGTGTTTAGATTTTTTTGTTCCTTTGTATGTTTCTACATGTACGTATTTTTTTAATGTATTTTTGCTTTTGTGTTTGTACCTCGATCTTTCTTTCATTCTTCTACTGAACAAATATATTTTTGTTTCATCCAAATAAAACTGGTTGTGGTATGGAATATGTATCCTATTATAGATAAAAAGATCAAAATGAAAACAGTCATATTTTCTTACAATATCATATGTTTGTATCAAAGTGATGAATGGTGAATGTCAGTTAACTCCTGAAGAGCTCAGAGACAAGTGAGCTATATTTTCTCACAATAATTTTTCTGTTATCCAACTAAATTGTAGAAGTTTGAATAGAAATTATTCAGAAATAGAAACTTTGCTATATTCATTACAATATCCTTTTGAGGTAATTGTCATGTCTGAAACTTGGATTAGGAATGACATGTCGCTAGAAAATATTTATGTTTATAGATACGTTGGTTTCGGTCGTTATAGAAAACAAGGTGGTGGAATTGGATATGGCATAAAAAATAGTATAGATTTTATAAAAAGATGCAATCTTAATGTTTTTAGTGATATACAGTCAGTCCGCAGTGCGTGCGAACACATACCGTATGCACATTCAGAATGGTTATGAATACGTAATGAGCTTGTGCATCACTCATTTTTATGTCACCGTTTTAAGGACGCTATAGCGTCCTTAAAACGGTTTTGCCTCATTTTGGTACCAAATGAAAGGAACTAAATAGAACTTTCACTTCTTTATATCCTTTGATGATAATTTAATGAAATAAAAAATATATGGCAGAAATAAGTGGTGTAAATCGAGTGTAAATCATCTTGCATCTATTTCTTAGTATGTTCAAACCAATACTTGATGTGTTTACTCCCAAAATATAATCATATTTCATATTTTATTATTGTATACTGCTCGAGATCCAGCAAAGTATCACCCCATGCACATTGCACGGTGTTTAAAAAAAATACTCCATTGCGGCCTCCGTGGAAGACAGGATTATGATTGGTCAAAGATGATGTCATCGCACTACGTCATATGGTCTGCTGAGAGATGACAGAGTTTCTTCTGTTTTTTTGCGCCCTGGAAATCTATTTTTGTAACGCATATAACATTTTTCAAGTGACTAATTCTGGAATAAATGCAATTATTCTATCATTCAACATTTGAATTGTTTTTATGATCAGTTTGTGATTATTAAACATGAAACATGCAAATGAGGCAACAACTTTACATCAAGTCAACGCATAAATAATCGTTTTGTTCAGCCCCATATACCCTCGCCCATGTAGTGACCAGTATGGTTGGCTATTAAAAAAGAACAAACCATTCCCTAGTCATCAAATTTATCATGCGCTCAAGCTAGCTTTTAAAGACTGGTAGCTGATGTGCAATTGTGCCATGGTCATATATCTTGTCAATTGTGTGGTATTAAAGCCCCTCTTTAAGATTTGGGAGCCTTCAAAATTTGATGGAAATTTTCACAATGCTGTAATCTTGTGGAATAGGATGTCACGCCTGTCGGGAGAACATTAACTACCCATATCTGTGGTATTAAAGCCCCTCTTTAAGATTTGGGAGCCTTCAAAATTTGATGGAAATTTTCACAATGCTGTAATCTTGTGGAATAGGATGTCACGCCTGTCGGGAGAACATTAACTACCCTGGGTGCCCCGGCCAAGCAGCACCGGCATGGCCCTTGCCCCCTCCCTTCCCATACACTGCTTCATTTAAATATCAATTTGATATTAAAGCCCGTCTGAAGTGTTAGCCCCCAAATTTGATGATATTTCACTTGTATAATGATGTGAAAGAGGAGGTCACTTCACAAACACTTCTGCAAGGATTTTCATAACAAATGTGTTTGATGACGAATAGTGATGGAAGAATACTGAATTTCATTTTTCTGTTATACGCAGATTTTTTTTTTTTTTAATTCTGTCTTCATTATTCGTCTTAAAACAATAATGTTAAAAATCATTACAGGAGTGTTAAATTACACCCTCTTTCACATCATTACATGGAAATATACATAGGTGTATAGGCCATACTTCTGACGTGGGGTGAGGGGTCATCTTTAGCCCAATATCTTAAGTGCTCAAAATTGTTTTCGGATGGGTGGGAGGGGGCTGTTAAAGCTGATGTGGTTAAAGTGTGTATTCAGAATTAAAATTTTGAGTTGCACATCTCTGAACATTGCAATGACCAAAGCTCAAAAAATGTATACCAGGGCAAAATGGGCAACTGTTTTTAAAGGGAGGGGGAATGCGGATATTGGCGATAATGGTCAAGATGTGGGCCTACAAAATACGTTTTAGCTAAGGCGTACTGTTTTTTGTTATGTTGATTATTCATGAGGCTAGAGTACATTGCATCTACCCACTATAACAAACTACTTGATTGCTTACATTAATGTTCTTCACACTTTGAGCAATGAGATGATAAGTTAAAATCCCACCAATCATCAATCATGAGTTTTTTATAGAAGTATTTATCAAAGGTGTGAGAAGGGGAGATGGATCTTACTTTCAAAAAGGGCCAATTATCAGACGGAAAAAGGGCACTTATTAGAAAGAAAAAGGGAGGGGCACGTGTCAAAATAAAAGGAGGCACTTATCACAGGTGAGAAGGGGCACTCATCAAAGATAAAAAGGGGCACTTATCTGAAGAGGAAGGGGCACTTATTACAAAAGCAAAGGGGACTTGTGAAAGCAAAATGGGCACCTCTCAGATTTGAGGTAAAGGGGCACTTATCAGAGTTGGTAAGAGGCACTTATAAGAATGCATGGTACCTATTTGAAATTTAAGAAAAGGGTGCTTATCTTAAGTAAAAGTGGGCACCTTTCCTATGCAAAAGGGGGCGCTTTAGGGTTTCTGTCAGAAAAATATAGTTTACAAAAAAGTGAGAAAAAAACCCTGGATCATGTCATTTCAGCAACACTTGTAAATCACTGGATATCGAATTAGAAGAAAAAAAAACATGTTGAATTTAATGGGAAGCCCCAATCAGTACACCAGTGATTAATAGTTACTGCATGGTTATATTACCAATGGTATATTAAAAAGCCCTGTCAGCTTGATCCATGTTAGGAATTACAATGTAGAATTACCAATATTTGCTTGAAGTACATGTAGGCTCTGGATGACCCAAATCATCATCACAGACAAAGAATTGCTGGGCTTGCGTGTAGCGATGTCCATTGCTGAACATGCAGCCTATAAGCCCTAGAGGTAGTTCTGGTGATCTCTGTATTGGAAATTGGGACATGCAAGAGACCTAGTAATATCTTGCATCTCTTTGATCTTGAAAGCAATTGACCATCCATGTTCCCTTTACAGAAATCACAAAAATCTGAGTGTTTCAATTGGAATACCAGTCAGGATCCACCAAAATAGACGATATGTTCAAAATCGGGGACAAAAACGATCAAAATATGAGCTAAATTTATTGATGAATTACATAGTCAAAAAATATTAGAACAGTATTTTTATATCAAATTAAAGAGGAAAGAAAGGAGAACAAAACTTACCACACCGTGACGATATCCTGCACGGGTGCGAGTTGTACATGTACTTTTTATAACGGTACACGTGTACTCCGAGTCAGGCGAAATCTTGTAAAAGCGCGAGTCCACAAGAGTACGTACGTACGGAACGAGATTCTGCGTTCCGAACCTTATTAAGCCTAATTTGCATACGCTCTGCAGACTGACTGTAATTGTATATATATATATACCGTAATTAACGGTGTATTAACCGCACTTTTTTTACCGTCGGTAAACATCAAAAGTCGGGGTGCGGTTTATACACCCATACAGACATGCATCATGCTGAAAATTCCAGGTATGTTACAATCTCCGCGTTCAGCAGCGGTCAAATTGTGTCACAGAGAGTGCTCGCGCGCTTAGGAGAGGATGGGGGGATGTCCCCCGAAATGCAGATTTGTCATTGGTTATCGCAGGAAATTCCTTATACTACGTCATATTTTTAAGTAAAGGAAAATATAATCTTCAAAATGATGTGCAACAAATATCCTGAAGTTCCTGGTTTAGTTAGAAACCATCGTCCTGAAAGTGACACTCGTTTTCAACGCTTTTCAAATCATCCATTGGAAGTTCTAACATCAGAAAAAATATATCTAATGTGAATGTTATATTTTAATCTTGATCTAATAATTTTCATGTAATTCCTATGATGCGAAATGTGAAATTTTGGGCCCATAATTGTGCTCTGTCACTACCGAGTCGATCATAATTGTGTTGGAGAGTTGACGTACGTGCGGTGGATAAGAATGTCCATTGCCCCATGTGTAATAATATGTGTAGTCATATGAAGAAATCCGTGACGATGGAAAAACATGTTTGTCTTTCTAGCGAGATTTTGTATATAAATACTTGTCATCAACCTACAAATATGCAATATTTTATTTTGTGAACTATTATTATGGTAATATTTCTGGTTGATTGATGATTTTAACTATCCTGAAGAGAGATGTTTGTCGATTCTTGATAAATGTCGGGTGGTGGGCGTTGGGATTTCGAGTGTATTTCGGTACGGTTACATGATACATAGTCTCGTCTTCAGAGCTCTTTCAATAATTGAATAAAATTATAATCATGAATCAACCTCCTTTCTTAAAAAAATAAAGGGAAAAATGTTTTTAATTTAAAGAGATAGATTTGATGATTTATAAATAACATTTTATTCAGAGACTTCTCGAAAAGGGGGATTATGTCGTATAATTTTTAAATACTATTATTAATTCAATGATTCGTAATTTCGTATTGATGTGAGCCTAGGTCATTCTTACGATTTTTTTTTGTGCAACATAGACTAATCATAGATTCTAGATCTAGGCTAGTGCAAATTGTGTGAAGTTCGTCTATTCTAATGTTGTTTTACTTATTCCACCGGTGTTATTATTATTTAATAAGTAAACTAAATTTAATGAGAAATATCAGTGGAATGACGGCACATTCTGGCCGAGAAGCCACGCTTTCTAGAGCGGGTATTTGGCAGCCCATCGCACACCGTAGCCACCCCTAGCCGTCGGGCGTGCCTAGACAAGTCCGATCTCCTCTTAATCCGTAACCAACTGGAGAGAAGGACAAAAGAGACAACGTGTACTAGACATAGACTGACGCTATCCCAGTCAAAAGGTTCCCTATGTTTTGTCCGAGATCTCATTGTTTCATGTTAAACATTGCTAAGACTCACCAACCTTTTGTGTTGAGTTAATCTCCCAATAACAATAAAAACAATATGGCCGTCTATACCTCCGCCGGCGTCCCGCTCGATTGATCAAGCTACGGTAATACAATCAATAGCAGGCTATTTCACAGCCGAATAAAATTTTTGTTGGGCTGGCGCATGCTAGTCGTTACTGCTTTTAGATTGTGATTTTTGTTTATCACAAGACGTCTTTGTTTCCTGGCGCGATGTGCTGTATTAATTTGTATCAGTGATAACTTTGAATCTTACTTTTAGTTTTCATATTTTATTTCTTTCCGTCGGCTTATTTTTTGTCATAAAATTAAAAGCCTAATTATTAAATATCAGCGATTGTTTTCGCTTCTCTCCCGATGTCTCTGTTTTTTCTCAAACGCTGGTGGTATCGGCAATTATGTTCTTCATTCATTTCTTGCTTTCCGTCGGCATGCCTTTTGTCCCCTCTCTCTCTCTCCCTCGATCTGTCTCTTATGTTGTTCCTCGAATGCTGCCATGGTGGTGTCGGCAATAATTTTCTTCATTCATTTCTTTCTTTTCGTCGGCTTACTTTGTGTCGTAAAAGCCGGTAAAATCAATGATTTAAAAAATATAAAAAATTCTTCCCGCGGACGAAAAAAAAGTTTTTTTTTTTTGTTTGTTTAAAGGGCGAAAAAGAGGGGTGCGGTTTATACACGAGGGCGGTTAATACAACGTTAATTACGGTATATGCGAAAGTTGCTTTATCAAAATACTTAACTTGGGCAAATACTTGATAATTGGTGTATTTACACGTATATAGGCCTTCTGAAAAATCTATTATTGAATTCATTAATGTTCTAACCAATGTCATTGAAAAAAATAATGAAGAATTAACACAAACAATGTATATTTTTGGGTGATTACAATATTGATATGAAAAAAGCTAATCATTCGAATTATGTAAATGAATTTGTTGAAATGATGTCTTCATTTTCTTTTCTCCCTCTTATTAGTTAATTTTACCAACTAGAATTATACGGACAACGGCAAATGAATATAATGTACATTCTAGAGCCGAGTATTTTATAAATGGTTTGTGATTAACAGCCTTGTATCTTTTAAATTGCCAAAGTCATGTTAATAGCCAAGTTGGCAGATTTTGTGACTTTGTCAGAGTTGGCAGATTTTTTGGACTTTGCCAGAGCTGGCAAGATTTTGGACTTTGGTCAATTTGACATATATCTATATAGTAATAGCGGGGACCACTTACAAACAAATTTGGGGGCTTAACAGGGAGGGGGGTAGTAAACAAATATACCATGCACTGAGAGGCTCTAGTTGAAATTATGGATTGAGGTGGCAGGAATAGCACTATTTTTGTCGCCGAGGGATCCATAATTTCACTAGTGGCTTGAAATAGTGCATGATATATTTTTTTAGATTTATCAAACCACCCTTCATAAAAATACGTATAATAATAACAATAATGTATACTGTCACTGAAGTAGTGTAGAGAGCAGTAAGAACAGCGCAGACGACCGCACCGTGACCGGGCCGACAGCGATATCACATTGATCTTGATCGATCGCATATCTATGACGTCATCCATGGTATAGTGCCATGGTATAGGTAGTGCACTATACCTTGGATGACGTCACTGTATAGCACATTTTTCTTATCGGTAACATCATAGCAATGTTATGTTTGGTCACATGATGCTATGTTGACCAATCACTGAACAGGATTTCATTGATCAAAAATATAATGAGCACTATTTTTTTTTAAACTCAACATTCCCCCAACCCCTTGAGCCACAAAAAAGAGTAAAATTCGCCACTGGCAGTCAAACTCATCCTAATCTCAATACACTTTCATTCCACGGGTTTCACTAGTTGTTATATATATTACATGTATTTGGACATGTTTAGTAATTTGCTGAAAAGAGACATAATCAATTGCCATCTTTACACTGGCAGGGCTAGTTTGGTGGAATTAAATAGTTTTGGCATCGTACTGGTTGGCAAATTTTATAGTTGGCCAAAGTCGCGAATTTATAGTGGTTGGGCCACTGTGGCAAAATTTTGTACTTTGCCTGAGCTGGCAAGATCTGGCACGTAACCAAAAATTGGCACGGTTAATGGGGTGATGGCACAAAATTGATAATGGCTTGGCAGGCATGTTTCTTATTAGAGGTTCTTTTTATGACCGTAGACATTTAAGTCCTATTTTGTGAAAGTTAGTTATTTATGATTGGTAAACATTTATATTTTTCGCTTAGGTGAAGTACCACAGATTTCTCCAAATATGAACTTTTGGACAGAGAGGCTTTGGGCCTCTGTAACGTAAAATGTCACCAGTGCCTTATAATATTTGAGGCATATCCTGTAGATTTAGATTAAGATTTAGGCTTAAGTTTAACTCTTAGTGTATATTTAGTACCACAACAATTTGAAAATGTATTTTATACCTGTAGGCTGTAGGCCTACATAGTAACTTAAGGTATAAATTTAGTTCAATCTGTAAGATAGTGGATGCCTCGTTATGTATCTATAGAGCCAGACTTTTAGTTTTACTTGAATTAAAAATGCCTTTGCTATTATTTTAAGTATTAATCTTATCATGCTTAGAATGTAAACTAAATGTTTGATCTAAATATGAGCGCACTGTAAAATAAGCAATCTGGATTGTGAATCTGTTAACTCACACACTCTCCCTCTCTCCCTCTTGGCACTCAGAAGTTGTACAGTAAGAAATTTGAATAGGTCTACAATTAGTCTAGCCTACTTTAAAGTTTATTACAGCTCATAACATTAACAATTTGTGACAATTACCGATATCACTAGTGGAGTAGTGCTGGGACTCTGTGGGAGTTAGCGTACGACTATGAATTAGGCTCGAACCCTCATTGTTAGATGAAATCTAGACCTATTAGACCTTGAACAATTTAGGCCGATGGATTCGTTCTTACATAGATCTAATGCATGTCTAGTTACACACCAATGTGTAGGCCCTAACTACAGGGCTGCCAACACTCACGCATTGAGCGTGAGACTCACGCATTTCACTCAATTCTCACGCTCTCACGCTAACAATGAAATTCCTCACGCACAAATCTTAAATAACTAAATAATAATAAAAACAGATAAATTTGAATGAATTATGCGACCAAAATCAAGAATTTAGAAAGTTTTCCTCCTTTTAATCCCCTTTTATCGAAGACTAAAGCCTCGATCTCACTTGTCGCGCGTGCGTGTGTAAGATCGGCGACTATATAGCTAGCTAGCCTGGCCTGATGCACGTATCCTCGCACTGTAACCATATCCATATGCAGCTAGCGGGTCGGCCCGAGCCTGCCCCGACGCCCGGATATGGATCGGACGTACGAACCAGCAGCGAGCTCGAGTACGTCATCAGTTGACAATTCAATTGATCGAGAGAATAGCAAAGATTTCACGGTTCTATGCTTTGTTTTAAAAGAAGGCCTAATATTACTTCATACAGTAGAATAGAATGAGAGGGATTATAAAAATATAAAGTGAGTTTTGAGAGTGAAAACTGACTTGCGATTATATGTAACAACTAAAGTTGAACGAAAACTTGCCTATGTGGCTTTGTCTCAGAGAGTGAGCGCGTCGGGCCCTCAGCACCTCGCTCTACGCCTAGCCCAGCGGCCCACGTTCGTGGGCGAACAATCAGGTATTCCATGTTAATAATTTTCTTTATCTCTCTGTCTGATTTTCTCTCTCTCTCCATATTGCCTTTAGCTATATGTTAAAATTAGTGCTGTAAGTCAGGCTCCATGTTCGGGTTCGGTTCGGTTCGGCAGAGTTCGGCAATTTTTTACCCGAACTTGGTTCGGTTCGAGGTTCGGTAATATAATAGCAAGCAAACTAATAGCTACGGTGGTCGGCGCTGGGCGGGCTGGGCGGGCCGGCCGGGCAGGCCCGACCAGCACGGAGGACTTCTGCCCCACTCCTGATGAAAAACACTGCTTCCGACCGGCACGTATGTCACATAAAAAAACTGCTTTAAAGATACTATGTCCCTTTTGCAGCCAATATCAAATTCTGTAGAACTTTGCAGGAATTATGAATATGTCATGTATGTCCTATCTGTGAAGTTTAAACGTTGGCAGTGTCCTAATATTCAAATTATGCAAGGAAACCCGTTTACTTGCTAGACTTCACTGTCAGACACTATTGAGTGACTGACTGGCCTTTTTCATCTTTGGTAATAACATACATAACATGAGCTGTAAAGGGTACATGAGCATTTGTCTACATCAATAACCCACTTCTTGTAATGGCCAAAATTAAACTGATTGAATCTTTGCGCAGCATAAAACGTATGACCATTCGGTACAATGGTCTGAAAAATCAGACTATTATGCACCTGTCAATTGTATGACCCACCCCATGAACCCCGGGGATGGTGCGTCACTTGTCTTATGTGCGTCGGATTTTACTATACCATGACGCACATATGCGGCAAAACTATGACGAACTTCAGGCTACCAATGACGGTACCTCGGTCAAAATTATGACGCACCAGTTGTTGATTTTGACTGTCATTTTGACGCACATTCGACATGGTCGAAATGATACAGAACGTGTTTTTCCTGATTTGCGATCGGGTCTAATCTCATTTCCAGGCACGAGCACTCGTTTGTTGTTGCAATACCGTTCCCCCACCTGCACCGTGCACGGCACAATGTTTTCTGTTTTCTAGTAGACATCTACGATAGATCTACTGGGATGGTGGTGCAGGGCTTTGCCATAAAATGCCCTTGTTCTTATATAATATTCCCTTTTCTGAAATCTATCATTAATACGCTCTAGATCTATTATCAAAATCAAAGTAAAATACAGAATACGTACGGTCAGATTTGTTTCATATTTCTTCAAGTCTTTTTATTAAATGCGCGATGGTGATGCACAGCGGTACGTCACTTGATCTCACACTCATCACATGGATGAGTTTGTTTCGCTGCACTGCGCAATGTCTGGCTTTTACATACACATTTCAAGGCACGTAAGATGCTGCGAACGTAAAGCGCATTTAAACGCCGCTTACTTCAGTCCGATCACTACGTATTGAACCCACAGAAAACCAACCGCATGGCGATCTGCAATACATGTGCTTTCCTATGCGAAAAAATTGTCTGTAGCTTGTCGAGTGCTGAGCTGAAAGTTAGTAGTACAAATGTAAGTGCCAATTACAAATCAATTTGAAGATCGTATTATAAGTATGATCGTAAGTAATAGTACTTGCATTGTTCGTGTTACGGTGACCAGCGCATTAATTTCGCTCTTTAATTTGGCAATTGCTTGCAAGAACACATTGATTTTCAGCAATACACGACGGGATCGAGGAGTTTTGACTTTTGTGACCAGTGGCAGTAGCAGTGCAGTGAAAGTGATGGGATCTATGCAATTTCGTGCTGAAAACTACACATTTCTGTTGCGACCGTCGGGATTGCAGCGCTCAGATTTCCGATCAAAACGAATCGGCGCCAATTTTGTTTAATAGGTGACTCCAAATTAAAATCCCGCTTTGAGCAAGTTGACATTTTCTTTTTGAAAGTAAAATGCCAAAATAATGAATCGCTTACGAGATTCTAACAAATATAAATACCAAAATATTTGGGGCAAAGTTTGCCGACTCGGCATTTTGGTTGGACTAGACTTCACGAAGTACACCGCTAGCGAGCTTGCGGGCTTCGCTAGCGGCCGTGAATACACTGTACTTTATTCAGTGACGCACCTATGTAAAGTGACTGACATCGACACACCCCACCGTCAATATTGTGACTGACCATAGGAGTAAAATGACGGTACCCTGAGTCACACCTTGATGGTAAATGACCCAACCATGACGCACCTTCCCCGGGGTCCATGGGGTGGGTCATACAATTGACAGGTGCATTACTTACTGGCTCTATAGCTCCTAAGTCGATTCGACAACTAATAGTCGTTATTTTCCCACCTAAAGACATTTTCAAGCCCCCCTTTTTTTAGGGAAGTTCTAAATTAGTATTGTCTTTCAAATGCCGTTGGAATTTAACCTTTTCATTTTTTTGGCCTGCAAATGGGTCATAGTACCTTTAAACGTAACTATTTTAGTACTTACATTCATATTTCCGTTTTTAATCGTGTTTTATTTGCAGTTTTACAAGTATCATGTTTCAATTTGAAAATAAACGATATTTTTTAAAGATTTGCCGAGACGGTTGTTGTCTAATGTTACGAGTCATGAAAGCTGCCATCTTGAATTTACCGATGTATACACAGAGATAGCAGCCCAGGCTCGTTCGATTGCCGTTATTATAAATGTTTATTTTTAATTGGGTAAATAATAAAATTCCTAATTTTCCTGAATAAATAAATTAGAATACTATAATATGTATTTATTTCGTTATTTAGATGGTAAAATTTGTCCGATATTATTACAATTAATTTTTTTTAATTTTTGTATTGTTTGGGTTTGAGCCGAACTTGTTTTGATCAGTGCCTCATAGGCACGTGTATTCTAGCTTGTTTATAGCTTGCGATCGCGACGTTGCAGAGGTCAGGATTTGGGATTTAAATGGCGTCAGTGAAGTCGCGCCCACGACTGGAGAGGCATGAATCACAAAGGAGGAAAATAGGAAAAAAGTAAATATAGAATGAGCAATCATGACATGAAAATTAGGTATAAAATGACAAGTTAATTAGCCTGCAAAAACGTTTAAAATTTTTCTACCGAACATCCGAACCAGGCCTTTGTGTTCGGTTCGGTTCGGTTCGGTTCGGAAGTGCCATGTTCGGCGAACTTCCGTTCGGTTCGGCGGTTCGGCTACAGCACTAGTTAAAATACTCTCTAAAGTATGCACCAGATTACACAATTTCACATTGAAAAATAAAAAAGCTCTACACTGTGGGAGGGGGGGATGCCCCCTCCCGCCCACCACTCCCTCGCTCCGCTCCGTCGGGCTTGGTCGCTTCTCTCCCTCGCGCTATCGCTTCTCGTATATATCTCACTCTCAACTGTTTTCCAATGTTGGCAGCTCTGTAACTATTAAATGTGTAACTGCAGTGCCAGTAGGCTAATGCATGTCTAGCCTAGGCTACTCTAACCTAGACCGAAAATTTCTGTCTCTTTCGTTCGTTAGCCTCTGACTTGGGAAGTTGGGTAGGGTCGGCTCTTCTCTTTAAACTTAAGACTAAGAGAGGAGCCGACCCTACCCAAATCAGAGTAGGGTGTCTGATCGCGCACCCGATGTTGTGTGCTAAAATTCTTCCCATAGAGATTGCACGCATCCCTATGCGGTCTACGTGCATTGCGCGACCAGGCAAAATTGGTCAAAGTTTTTTTTTTTTATCGAACTTCAAACCTTTATTCTTTGTGATCCTGAAGGCGATACTCAATAAATGAGGTGTCATATGAAAGAGCAGGGAATTCCTATATTTCCAAAGGGCGTCATCTCGAATTCTAAAAAAATCTTGGTCAAAACAGCGATTTAAACATTGTGCCCTGGCTAACTTTGAGGTTTGCCACTTTTTAGATATGACGCCCCGATCGATAAGTAGTCCCAGTCCTAAGGAATATATCCCTACGCTTATTTTTTCGCTAGCCCCCAGGGATCACAAAGAATTACAGTTTGAATATACCCTTCCCCCCATTTTTCGGATCAGCTAAGTAGGGAGGCGTGAGCTCCCAGCCGGCCGAACCCATCGTGATAGCTCGTAAAATCTGAACATGAATATGCATCGGACCGCGTGTGTACAAACCCGGAAGTGGGTGCCCATTGAAGACAATGGATTGCCGATCGCGTATGCATTTAAGTAACACGCGTACGCTTGCACGCGTATGTGTACGCTTGCATATTGCGCAATTCAGCTGTTTTTCTAAATTTAGCAAAACATAACTCTGCGTGTACGTCTTTTTCGTCGATTCTTACAAAAAATGGATGAATATTGTAGGGAGTTGAAGGGGCTGTAACTTTTGATAGAAACATCGCTGAGTCTTGAAATTTGAAATGTATTATTCTGAGTGAATAATTTTTTCAATTATCCAACCATAATGGTGAAAAACGATCCAAAAGGCAAAATTGAAAAATCGTTCAGACACCCTAATCAGAGGCTAACGAACGAAAGAGACCGAAATTGTCGGTCTAACTCTAACCTAGACTAGATCTAGGTCTAGTTACACATCACGAGTTTATAAAAATTATTTATAGACCTAGACCTAGAAATAGAATCTACAGTGAATGGTGATTGGTAGGCCTACTTTTACATCTTCTTTAGATAGATCTAGCATGATTGAGAATTTAGAGAACGAAATCATCGTCTGGTTTTAACTTTTATTTCAGACACTTATCCATGTCATTTTGCCTTTAGATTTCTCGCTACCCCTATTAGGCCTATAGCCTAGGGGTAGCGAATGTGATAGAGGACGTGAGAGAAAGTGTCCCCAAGTTACAACTTATACAAGTGTGAATAACGTGCATGTTTGACTGCGTGTATAACGTGCATGTTTGAGCTGCGTGTACAGACTTTGACACCATGGACACCGACTCCGAGTGTGCCCTGTCACACGTTTGCAGTATCATGTCGTGCAGATCGTTAGAGAATTTGAGTTGTATAAGTCTGGTAGTGGTACGAATCATCTTATGATGATTGAACTCACCTCGTTGAAGAAATACAAGCTATTTGTAGTGGAACGGTGTGGAGAACGAGATGATCGAGCCAGCTAGGCTCCTCGTGGCATGCATGGATTGAATCGAATCGAGTGCGAATATGATGTGTACTACGAAATATAAATCGATCGAGAGCGCGCCCAGCTAGGGTTCAGGTCAAAGGTTGACCAATTACGAATTAAATTGAGTGCATTGTGTTGAATTAAAGAAGGTGCGAATGAGCCAACGAGAGGGCTGCGATTTGTGAATAATTAAGTCATTTAATTATCTGTTTGTTGTGTGATACAGAGGTCTGGTATTTATCTCTTTACACCTAGATGTTGTAAAGAGAGGGGGAATCTAGCGCTCCTATAAAGACTAGATGGTGGCAGCTTATCTTGTGAGAATGTTTACTTGATTTTGATGGCAAAGTGATATGTACCCCTTTCTCTTACTGAAATACACCCCTCTTCTTACCTCTCCTCCTATCTCCTCTTATTTCCTCATCGTTCCTGTAACCACCACCCCCCCCCCCCTATTCCGCCACTGACAATTAATATCAATGGCACGTTAAAAGACTTGACATTTTACAGGCCCACTTAAATTTGCGTGGTCTACACAATATATGGTCATGAACGTTTTGTTAAGTTTACAACCAGAAGTTAACATTCATTATAATTTCAGTAGATGTTATTGCTCTGTGCAAATAGGCACACAAGATGGGAGGCCGTGGTTGCATCCCCCTCCCTATCTGTGACTCTTTTTTAAAACCAAGTAGTGGTTAATTTATTAAATTGTTGTTAATAATAGTTTTTTTTTATTTTTTTATTCTTGGAATTGAAATCAACCTTGAAAATGAAATGACGATCGAATTACGAATTTGTCCAATTAAAATTCAATGCATAATTTGAAGAGATAATCAAATTTAATTTCCTATCCCGATGAGTGATAGAACAGTCAGGTTTGACTGATTACCATTAATAAATCAATAAACAACAAAATGCATGATTTTTCAAAGGCACCCAACTTGATTTTTTCCCCCCTAGAAAGTGTATAGTTTAACGAAAGTCCATCAAGAATTTTCTCGAGAGCGGGAAAGGGCAGGAAACGTGCTGCAGACAGCAAACTACAGACAATTGCTTCAGACTTCACCACAAAGAATGGCATGGTATGATTCGTTAAAATTTTCGCTACAAAGTGATGATGTTCATTAGCGCCTGCATAATTCATTTTTCAGAGCTGAAGTTATCTGTGAAAAACTGCTCAAGCGAGCGGAAACCGGCCAGGACTGGGTAATGATAATGATAATAAATAATGATCAGCATTAATACACTAAGCCACAAGATGTAGGAACCAACTCCACCAAGCTCATGATTTCCAGATGCGCTATTATCACTAAATTCTCAAGAAAAAAAGAGAACTTGAAGAAGAAGACAAACAAAAAGAAGAAGAAGAAGGGAAAAGAGAGTAAGTGAGAGAAAGAGACAGTGAAAGAGAGAGAGGGAGGCAGACAGAGGCAAACAGACAGAGAAGGGAATGGAAGAGGTAAGAGAAAGATTGACATGCAAAGAGAAAGAGTGGCAGACAGACAGAGTAAAAGAGAGAAAGGAAGAGGGAAGGGAGTGAGAATGCGAAAGAGAAGAGGATATCCTCGCCAACATGATCAAAATGGGATATTTTAAAATTCATCAGAATATTCTGAAACCAGCCATTATATAATAGCAGGAAACAGGAACATATAGAGATGTTGGACCTACTCCCATAAAACAAACAAATACCTACAAATATACAAACAAATAACAAGTAAACAAACAAAAGCAAACAAAATAATAGCAACAAGAGGTGGATACTGTCCTGCACATGAACAACTCTTGAACAAAGAATGCAAAAGACAAAAAGTAACAACATAGCATAGTAAGGTTTTTTGAAGCATTAAATTTTCTTTATTAATGACTCGGAATAACCATGTTTTTAAGCACAAAAAGATTCCAGCCTCTTAATCTACAAAAGTCATGATTGCACATAATATCTACAACATCAACCATGTACCAGAGTTTTCAAAAACAATTTTTATATGCATATTCTACAAAAACACAAATTTCTCTAATTATTTTTCGAGTCAAACTCCATACTGAAACTATTTATCAATATCATCACACTTTTTTTTACATCATTTAGTCACTCTTGAACTGTTTTTCTAAAATTCTGCAAAGTTAGCTTTCCCCTTTAAGTACAAAATCTGCAAATGACTATGTACAACCTTCAGTGAGCTATTGCATGTCCAGAATACTGTAGTTCGAAACTCTTGTCTTATAATCTCCTTTGGTAGAATGATTGTGCAAGACTACATAATGAAAGTTAATTTCCGTCATATTATAAACAAGTACCGATGTCCTTGCGAAAGGTGAAATGCCGTTTGGTCTACAACCTGCTCGTCTACTACCTAATTAGTTTATTCCCATATGGTCTACTCTACTCTACTCTACCCGTCTATTATCCACAAGGTCTCATAATCATTTCATCTAATTATCATTTGGTCTACTTTCCATTTGGTCTAATCTCCATTAAATCTACGACCCATTTGGTCTAATTGCCAGTTTGTCTAATGCCCATCTTGTCTACTGTCCATATGGTCTAATAATCATTAATCATAAATAATAATAATCATAGACCATATGGGAATAGACCAATTGGGTAGGAGAGGAAGTAGTTGTAGACCAGACAGCTATAAACCTTGCAAAATACGAGATTCCAACTACAATTCTTTAAAAATTATAATTAGTAGATTGTTAAAGGGAAAGACCAGTATTGGGAACCCCCAAAAAAAAAAATTGAAATGGAAGCTGTTATTACCAATCATGTGAAAGAATATGTTTGTACTAATACGTGATAAAAATTTTGCTGGGAAACCGCCTAATAATTGATATATTTGGTAAATTATTATATCTATTGGGACCAAATAGATATCGCGCACGTGGTCGTGTAGTCCCATATACATCTTTATGTGTACAGTGCTTGTAACTTTACCAAGACTGGGCCAAATTTCTTATCATTTTGATGATTCCAGAACCTTACAGTACACACCAATACTTATATGCTAGATGATCAACCTTTTCTGATCGATTTCACAACGTTTCTTTCACAATGCAATCGCATGACCAGAACTGGCCTTTATCTTTAATACAATTGAACAAACTAACAATCCCACATACACAAACTGGCCACTCAGATATCAGTTACTGAAGAAAAAAAAGGAAATAACAATTGGGACAGGCTAGAATAAAACCCTCTTTAAATTGTTAGCACACTGTGAAATCAGTATCCCAATTTATTTACTCAAAGGAGACCTTGTTTTCATGATTCCTAAACCCAAATTCAATCTTTGTTACATGTAATTAAATGTCATATAATAATAACAAAGATAATATTGCACATACATATACATGGCTGGGCAAGGAAAAATCAATATTGCATCCATGGTACATTTAGAATGCCAGAAAAGCAAAGCATCAAAGTTAGATAGCTTATCCAACGATCAAGATGAAAGTCAGGAATGACAAATTTGTTAATATTCAAGCTTTTCACAATAATTAAATCAGTCAATACAAATGTCAATGCAAGGGTTCCTTTGTAAAAATGTCGATTCATTTGCAGAAAAAAGATTTTATGTTTTGTACATTCATATAATTTAAAATGGAAAACAAGTATTTCTTATTGCATAAAGTCCAGTTACTGACTGAATACATGATTCTCGCTTGTAAAGATTTGAATCAAACCAATCGCTTTGTCTTTAAAAAATAATTTATGTACCAGAAGAATGTATCAATTCAGCCTTTAAAAAATGGCTTTCTAAAGGTAAACAGTTCAGGAGTATGAAGAAAATAAAGGATAACACATAAAACTCCGCCTATAATTATATTACTTCTTGGGAATTATATATGCAACTTGGAACTGAATACAGGAAGTGCCGAAAGCTTACCCAAAAGCCATATGAAATCTTCCATCCTGTTTAATATTCGCTTTATTTGTTTCAGGGTCTCACAACAAGGCCTCACAATTTGCACGTACAAAGCATGAATAACAGTAAATAATAATAATTATGATAACAATACGGAGAATCCAAATTTCAAACATTTCATGTTCGTTAAGAAAAAAAGAGCATGCTTTCGTTGGTCCACATTTGCTTCCAGCTTTCAAATCATAATTAAAAACCGTATCTCCATTTTCTCAATAAATATCTACATAATATCCACAGATCCTGACAAATAAAGCACAAAGTATTATTTCATTTTTTTTTTAAGAATCTAGAATACAAAACAAGTGTTACCTACAAAAAAGACAACACAAATAGTCTTAATAAAAAAGAATGTTTAAAAGCAATTTCAAGATATTTCATATGAAAACATTCCAGTTCTAGATGGCATAAAACACTCTCTATGAAAGCACATCAGAAAGCAGTTAATCATCAAGGTTTTTAAAAAAAATACTACTTCCCCAAAATCTGATTATTTGTTTAAAATCCTATCAAGTGATATAGAGCATTTTGAATTCCACTTGAATATCCTCTGCAACCATCTTGTTTTAAATATTTTGTTTCCAGTAAACAATACTGCTTTAGCGGAACAATAGTCCAAATTCATCACAAATCTCTGATTTAAAGGTACAATTCATCTTTTTGTTCATGTGAAGTATAAAATGTTTTACTGAGGTATAAGTTTTAAAACAAATTTTTTTTTTTTGAGAGGTAATTATCCATTTCTACAACCACTTCCACAAAATCTGATAGAAACTTCTACACCCTATGAAGCTGTTACAGAAAATTCTGAACCCTACTTAGATATCTCCCTCAGCAATTTTGTTTTTTTAGTAAACGATACTGGTTTAAATGTTTTTGACAAATTAGATCTTGAAATGCTTGATATCATGGGAAGCTTTAAGAAAAATTACATCTCTTGGCATGTTGAATTACAACTTTGCCCTTTTTTGTTTTTTTCTTTAAAAGTATTTTGCAGGCTGAACGACCAACGCCTGAAGAAAAATTGTGGAAATTATCTATAACTATCACTTCTCAAATTGTAAACATTCGCGGTTCTTTTTTCCTGGTCATCACCATCTTACTATTGTATCAATAATGTCAATGACATTGACATTGAATAGTACCTTTTAGATACAAATGCAAATCACAGAATATAGTCAACCATTGGATGTATTCCACTAGGATATTTTGTGGAGCACATTCTGTTGGTAGAATTACTTTCCAACTGGTGATTAAGTAGCTTGTAATCAAAATGTAGTGGCACAGAGAGATGCGTTTGGTATGCAAAAGGCATGAGAGTAAGTGATATCAGTGAATTAAGAAGTTCTTATTTGACATATCTCTATGAAAGTTTAGGTAATTTGAATCCTAATCAAGGCAATACATATATTTATCAGCTCCATATCCAAATAATATGGTTCTACCTCTATGTGATCAAATCATGCTTTTCATAACTATCATGCCTTTTGCCTTTCGGATGCATCTTTTCACACCATACTACTTTTTGGTAATCTATGTGTGCCTCAACAAAAAAGAAGTTGATACTGCAAAGTCATAAGAAACATAGAATACCACAAAAGACTAAAGTGAAATGGTTTGTGGTGTTTGCTGAATAAAACTAACATACGCGGAAGCATGCTCAAAGGAGATTCGCCGTCATAAACGCCCTCTAACGGCCCTTCATCTTCAACCTATCGCTGTCAGCACAAAATACAGGAATATTTGGAAGGAGGTGAGGAGGAGGAGCCTGGATACGGTGCGGATGCCGTCCGGTGGAGCGGAGTTATACTTGCACGGGATGTTAACGTCTCGGATGATGGGGCACTTGTTCTGCATCACGAGGGAAACCTTGTCGTCTGTGTGGGCGCAGGTTCCATTGATGATCCTGAATGCTCCTGGTGCTGACACCCTGACAGGTAAGAGATCAAAGGAAGGGCAAGTTTAGTCTGTATTTCCTCAAATTTCTTGTGAGTTAATGAACAAGCTATAGTGTCACAGTTAGATAGATAGATAGATAGATAATTTATTGGTTTCTACAATATCTCATTTTACAAATAGTGTAACAACATATTGAAAAATGATTATAATATATATGTAAATACAATACCGGTACACACTATTAAGAAAATCGTCCTTCAGTTGAACTTAAGAGATATAGTGGCAGAGCCTATGGAAAAGCAGAGCTTGTTGTGGATAGGCTCCTACAAATGACATAATTAACTAAATTTAGGTTTATAAAATACAAATACACGCTAAAACAGGGAAAGGGAGATTACAGGGATATATGAACCGATACTCGCAATTAACTACAAAAGACAAGGGAACGCGAAGGGAATATATCTGCATCTTATTGAAACAATTATAGTACAATGTAATTTGTTCTCAACATGAGTAGTATATGTACATAGTTGGCATGGCCATACCGTTATTTACTCATTGTAAATCAACAATGGAAATGAAAAGGTCATGGGGTCAATCCCCAATATGGAACTTATACCCTTAAAGGTAATACAAACTTTTGGTATGGTGTCATGAATTTGGTTCAAATGAACATATTGGAAGCATATGCGATTTTACAATATTCAATGATCATTGTCGCGGTTGAAATCAAGTCTAAAGTGATGAAATTGTAAATAATAAACTCTTTATGTTGTATAGCTCCCTCTCAAGACTAATATTACTTTAGCTTTAAAACAATGTTTCTTGACTACAATCGACCAATTTGCTATTCCCGTTTGGAAATTATATATCAGAACTGCATATTCTGAGATTTTCATGATCGCAGCTACCATGGAATGGCCTTGGTCGCTATTTGAAATATTTGAAATTTACCGAGCCAGTAATTTTTTGATTATTCAATTTCTCGAAAGCAGGAGTGTTTTAGGGGCTAAATTTTATAGTGCTTATAATACATCCACAGGGGCATCCAAATATATCAAAGTTTTAAAGAATTACTATCCATCCAATTTTTAAAAATTTCCCAAACTTTGCTTTACCTTTAAGCAATCAATTTTATCTACATGGCTTCTCTCCGACCAGGTTTTAACTATATGTACCTGGTACAATGCAAGTCTCCGACGCTAGCTGAGTATTGGGTAATTACGTAATATGGCTCCTGCCTGGAATACACCCCAAGGAGTAGAGAATGTGCACACAATGCATGTATATGGGCAAACCTTAATCCCACCGCTGCCACCATGTTATGTGTTTGTCACTAATTAAAGACTGAAATAACTCACTGTGCACAAAGATGTCTGACATGAAGTGTTTAACTTTATTTACTAGTCTGTCGCCCTCTATCTGAATAGGCAGTACAGTGTTACAACTTGTAAGTCTCATAAACAAGATATTGTCACAACGATGACCAGGGTAATAATACAAGTGTGTTAAAGCGTTTGCAAAATTCAAATTGCTTCACTTCGTGAATTTGAGGGCGGGGCCGTAAGAGCTAGACACTCACTTGTTGGTGATTCTGCAGTTGAAATTAAAGAAGAGACTCTCCTTGGTGTTCCTCCAGTTCTCAACCACCAGAAGGAAGAGATTGGTCTTTGGTAAAGCAGTCAGGTAGTAGAAGCCAGACTTGCAGGGGCCAGAGATGTTTCCGGTTAGAAGACCAGTGGATCCTGAAAACATAAAAACGATGATAAAAATGATAATGGTCTTGACATTAATGATAGTGGTGAGAACAACATTGATAATGATGAAGTTGATGATAATGATGATAAAGATGATGGTAATGATAAACTTGATAGTAGAAGCCAGACTTGCAGGGGTAAGAGATGTTTCCGGTAAGAAGACCAGTGGACCTTTAAATCATAAGATGGTGATAACGACAATCACAATAACGATAGCAATGATGATAACGATTAGATTACTACTATTACAAACACACATACAACCAAACTGCTTGTAACACTATCAATACAAAGGGAAGAGGGGGGTATATGCTTGCCCCAAGTGAATATTGAAAAAGGGAGAGAGAAAAACAAGACTAAATCAGAGAAAGAACTTAGGGAGAGCGGAGCTTCAAGTCATACGTGATGAAAATGATGATGATCGAAGAATAGCAACAAATACAGACATACTGAAGCTTTTCGTATTGCACTCTTCAGAGTAACGTCGCCAAAATGAACAGAAAGCCCAAATCCGAAAATCGAAATGGAAGCTAAATTAACAAAGGCGGGATTTCCTCTGACAAGTGCAAGACAAAAAACTTCTCAGCATGTCTGTATTTCTTGCTATCGGTATTGTTTAATTTTGTAGTACCAATCATCTCTTTTTATAATGATGATGCTATATGATGATGATGATGATAACAATAATGATTTTGGTATTAGATTACTTTTATTTCAAATACTAATAATTTTTAAAATGTTTTTAATGACATCAATAAAGGGGGTTGGGGGTTCAGTTTGGAGTTGCTCCCCAAACTGAATGTTGACAAAAATTAAGGGAGGGGGAAAGTGAGCACAAAAAGATGAAAGGACTTCCTCCAACTAAGATTGAAGTTAAGAATTTGAATAGTGTAAGGTAATCACCAGATATATGTGTAGAGGTATTGTGGTCCAGTGGATAAGTCTCCGACTGTGAACCACAAGGTAAGGGGTTCAAATCCCTGTGGCAGCACTAATTTCCTTTAGCAAGACATTGATCTACATTTGCCACACTCTACCCAGGTGAGGTAAATGGGTACCTGGCAGGTATTCATGAGCACTGCAATGGCAGCTGTGCTACAGCCAGGATAATAATAATGGAGCACCAGGAGTGGCAATGTGCCAGACATGATCGAGTGCTATACAAGACTCCAATATTATTATGTATATAGTGTAGGTTATAATCATCTCTGAAGTATGTGTCTTGTAAACCTATTTCATACCTAGAGCTGAGGAGTTAGCCTGGTAGCCAACCACATCTTGGATGCAACCACCAGAGTTTGAGAATGAGGGGATGGGACCTCGGTTACGATAGAAGTCGTCAAGGTCTTCAGGTGTCTTGGGTATGCCATCCAGAGACACCTACATGTAGATGAGAAGAAGCAAGAAAAGACAGAAAAATATTGAAGCATGCTAAAAGAG
Organism: Mesocentrotus franciscanus; assembly: GCA_037976565.1. NCBI lineage: Eukaryota > Metazoa > Echinodermata > Echinoidea > Camarodonta > Strongylocentrotidae > Mesocentrotus > Mesocentrotus franciscanus. The sequence continues at coordinate 10,700,814 of CP137678.1, forward strand.
AATACATTATCATATTGATGCTTTTTCATTTAGGTCATAATATTTTTAATTCTATAAACTGTAATGTCTCTATACTCTTTGTAGAGCATTGTACTTGATGAGTATCTTCTGTATCATTAATATACAAGCACAATGAAAGAAGAACCAAAACAGATTAGAAATGAATACGGTAAAACCTATCAATATTGCATTCATGAAATGTTCACCAATTTCACAAGTTGTTCAGATACAGAAAAGTCTCATACCCTGATATAATGGGATATTAAAAAATAGTTCAATTTGCAATTTTCAAAATTGTCTTGCTCTGCAGATGACCGTCCTTATCAATTCATGAAAATATCATGCCATGCTGGTATGCTACAAAAATTTCTGGCTTTTGTTAGCAGTTGAAACAAAATAGTAATAAGTAAATACAGAAGGGGAATAAAAACAGGTTAGAATTGATTAGTCGAGACAGAATGTCAAATGTTATGGTCTAGTGGATAAGTCTTCAGACTGTGATCTAAGAGGTACAGGGCTTGAATCCCTGCTGCAGCACTATAGTGTCCTTTGGCAACACTTTACTCTACATTTGCCACACTTGACCCAGGTGTACCTGGCGGATTTATTCCTTTAATGGAATGAGCCCTACAGTTTCCTGGAGTTAAAACAGAGGTAGTGATATGCAAACATCCTTAGGTAGGTGCATTGGGATGCAATATGATAATGTGATATGTGCTTTAGAAGAACAGCATATTATTACCAACGCTTGGGTTGCTGTCTCTGCCTCTCTGCATGGTCGTCGTTTGCCACATGTGCAATTTTGCAGAAAACAACACATACCAATTGACGAAAGGATTGCTTTGCGCAACACAATGGCTTTAAAAGACCGGAGATTACCCATTTCAGGTCTTGATTAGCTCCATGACAACCCTTTTAACACTGACATAGATTAATCTTGCACTGGAAATAGTTGAATAATCTTGAAGCCTTTGGTATATCTATCCCATGATATATACAGTGTGGCACAGGGAGTATATTTGTGTGGTATTTAAAGAGCTAAAAATATAATTTATCATTGCTATAAAAGGAGAAAGAAAGATGAAGCAAAGGAAACGAGGCTCACCCTAGGGGCACCAGGAGAGACGCTGCAGCTCCCCTGGAAGTCGATCTGCTCCTTACGCTGGAAGAAGCTGTGACGATAGATGAGATCGTGCATGATCTCACCCTCCTTCTTACCGAGCGGGACACGGTTGTATTTACCGGTGTCAAGGTCGCTGATGTTCAGGAAGATGGGGTCGGTGATCAGCATGGCAAAGTTGTCAAACAGGTAACATCTGGACAAGGGAGAGGGGATGATGATCATGATGTTACTGAATATTGTGAAAACCTATTTTTGGGGGGAGCTCAATTTAGATTTGATGATCGAGTAAATGTATAATTTTGGTGCATGCGTGTATCTTTACATATTTCCTCTGTAGGTTTTCCTTTGATACCAGACCTCTTTTTTAGATTATAAGAACCCATATTGAATGTCCAGAACTTAATTGTTCCTCGTGTGCTTACATCACCTGACCCCCTCCACATCCCTTCCAAATAAAAATTCAGGATAAGCAGGTAAAAGAATAACACCATCCACCTTACTTGCAACCCACTTTCTCCATTAGGAGAGGGTAAGTAATTCCTCTAGGGGTAGCAAGGGTATGTCTTCTAGCACCTTAACCTCATGCAGAAGAATAAAAATAATTTCTTCTATAGCGCATTTCAGGACCTTTGGCCCTCACATCGCGCTTTACAATCGGTGGTAACATTTATCAAAAATATAAGTTTTAAGGGCTTTTTTGAAAATTTTTGACGAGTGTAAGTCTTAGATGCTTCGGGATTGATGGTAAGAAGTTGTGAAGATGATTGTAGACGTCTTGGTGGGATGTAAGGTATGAACAGTTCAGATACATGTATGTAGTGTGGATACATGCCATGGAGAGCTTTAAAGATGATGAGTAGGACTTTGAACTGGATACAGTACTGTACTGGCAGCCAGTGAAGCTCTATCTATCCTGTCCCTATCCCCCCAAATACCAGCTTAACCTGCCCACCTTACTTTGGAAGCTAGCCCCTCCATTAAGACAGGGGTAGCAATCAAACAGGAGGATGTCTACCAAACATTTGCTCTTGCGGTAGTTCCTCTTGGCCTTATCAGGTCATTAAAATGGGGTTAAGGTCGGGGTTGCTATGAAATTAGGTTTAGGGGTACAGGTAGGTTAAAGTTTATGGTGGATATAGGTCCTGTTTCATGAGACTTATCATCAATAACAAATTACACTTAGTGTTATAAGCTACTGAAATTGTGGCATTTGATTGGCTGAGACCAAATTTGTGACAGAATTTTATCATTTGTTATTGATAACAAGTTTTATGAAACAGGGTCCTGGGTTGTAGTGTAGGATGCTGAGCAAGTGTTGCTGAAGCATATGTTGTAACCCCACCACCCCAACACACACACCCCTCCCTTGCCCCTACTCCAAAATAGATAAGGGTATAACCTCACTCACCCCTTCAGGCAACCAGGGGCCAGTTTCTTGAAACCCTCAAAAGTCTAAGTTAGTGGACATCCAATAGAAAAGCATGTTAATGCTATAACACACGTTTCAAAGGGATGTCTAAGAATTTAGACTTACATGTATGACGGTTTCGAGAAACGCCCCCCTGGCTTCCCATTAGGAAATCGGTAGTAGTTCCCAACAGAAGTAGATTAGGTTCAAGGTTAAGGGTTAGATGTAGGTTAGTGCTTGGTTCAGGGTTGGAGTTAGCTAGGAATTCGGTGTGTGTATAATATTGAGTGTAGAGGAAGTGTTGCTGGAGTAATATATGTAATTCCCCCCCCCCCTTTCCAATATGAATCTCTTCCCATCCCTACCCCTTAGAGGTGTAGTGGTACAGTGGTTCATTCACTTGACTCTCAATTCAAGGGTTCAGGGTTCAAATCCCAGCCCGGCACTCATGTCATTTGGCAAGATATTAATCCACATTTGGCACTCTCTAGTCTCTACCCAGGTGTTAAAATGAGTATCTAGCAGAATTTAATTCTTGAAATAAACTGTGTGCTGATTATGGCTGTCAGAGCTCAAGCCAGGGTAATAACATCCAGACTTCTTTGGAAGAGCATAGTGATATCACGTGATATGCGCTATACAAGAACGGTTTATTATCATCATCACCCCCGAATAAATACCAGCATAACTGGACCTACCTGGTCTGACATCCTGGCTCTCCGTTTGGACAATTGTAGTAGTCCCCACAGGAGTAGGGCATGTCGTCATCGCGCATGATACTGTACACGTTCTTGTGGAAGTCATTGTAGAGGATATCCAAAGAGGTAACGGCCTCCACCCTCTCTGAGGCACAACGGGTGTTCTTCGTGTAACCCTTCGCTTCACTCTTGTAGCACTTTCCTTTAGGGGAAAATGGGAATGGCAGATGAAATGCATCCTCTTACTTCAGAGAGTAAATATCACGTATTAGTTTTATGAACAAGAAATGTCATAAATTGTTCTTGCAGAATCATTTTTATTTTGCCTCTGCTTGACAAAGACATACATAGTAGAAAAATCCTAAAAACTTTGATGCTGCTTAAATTATCAGAGATTGTTTTAAGATGGAGGTAACATCACCATGACCATCATCCTCAACACCACCATCATCATCACCATCATGATCATCAAAACCACCATCATCATCACCATCAACATCATCATAATCATCATCATCTTCATCGTCATCATCAGTATCAGGTGATCCAACGTACACTTGCTCTGGCGACCATTGCTCCAGGGTTCATTTCATCAAAGACACAAGCTTTGGGCTAGGGTTGCAATTGGGTTTTACCGGTAGGTGATATTTAGGGTTAGGGTTATATATAGTGTTGGATGATCTGGGGTTGAAATTAGGAATTTGGTAAGTGGAGGAAATTGACTGCAGAGAACAGTCACAGAGAGTATCCCTTAATCATCACCATCGACCCTCTTCTCCTTTCCCTCCTCCTTCTATTCATCATCATCATCATCATCATCATCATCATCATCATCATCATCATCATCATCATCATCATCATCATCATCATCATCATCATCATCATCATCATCATCATCATCACACACATCTCATTGTTATCATTTTCATACTTTACAATCTACCATCACTCACCCGAGATGCAGTCCTTGTTAGTTTGGCACTCACAGCCACCTGGGAGCTTGCCCGTCAGTTTCTCGCACGACTCCCTCGTCTTATTCTCCATGCCTTCAAAGACAGCCTGGGAGAGACTGATGATCTTGCCAACCCCCGCTGCATCCATGTAAGCCGTGGAGATGGTCGTCTTGTCAGGGTTGACAATCACTTTGTGAAACCAGGGACGCCTGCCATACAGATAAGATAGGGTGAGTGATTTGATATAGCTAAAATATTAAAAGGCGGATGATGATGCTATTCATTTCAGAAGGGGCTAAAGACACAAACTCAATCCAAAGTGGACTGCACAATGGTAAATAACATACAATGAACTACTTTTACCTGATGAAATTTACATTTGTATACATGCATGCTATGTGCAATAGTTGTTTAAAAGAGAAAATATGAGTAATACAAATGTGGGGCATCAGTTTCACATCAAAACAACATCCATTTTGCTAGTAACCACTTGCCCTTTAATTCCCATTTAGGGGTACATGTAGATTGAAATAATTATTATATTTATGTGCAAATTATACATTTACTGCCTAAAATTTACAGATGATGATCGACAAAACAGAAACTGCTGAATTTGTCCAGGATTCACGACACGACACCCCTCTGTACTTACTTTGTTGGGTCATATGGTCTCCGTGACCTATGACCTGGGTATGTGCGAAACACTCCACTGCGGCACCCTATGTACGTCCACTTGACGTCTCTCAGAAGCGGCGAGGTTCGGTTCCTCCATATCGGTTCGATTTGAGACGTGATTAAAACATCAGCTCTGACCAAAAAATGTACAGGGAGGTTAATTTTTTTGCAGAAAGTGTACCAATGGTTGCGGTCTAATAATACACACTGCAATGCACAAGATGGAAGCAAAGATGGAAGCAAAGATGGAAAGGGAGAGAGAGAGAGATCGAGAGAGAGAGAGATCGATCGAGAGAGAGAGAAGGAAAGAGAGAGAGAGAGGGAAAGAGAAAGAGAGGGAAAGAGAGAGAGAGAGAGAGAGAGAGAGCCTACATTGAGGTTGAAAGCAGAAAATTAAAAGTGGAAAAGCAGGAAGATAAAATTACAAGTAGCACAGAATAGAGGAAAGAAACAAAATCTCATAAGAAGTGTGCTTTTTGGTAATTTCCATCAACTTTTCTCTCCTTTGTTAATATTTTTGCTGGTCAAATGAAACTTTCTGTGACAGTTATGTATGAACATTTTTCTGATGCAGCTTGAATATACATCAGATTCTAATCCTTTTAACACACACCTTGTATTCTGCTCAAACACACCATCTGGATGATTGCAACCCACGTCAGGGTCATTGCCGTTATAAAACTTATGCGCTCTCACAGTCTTGGTGGCCAGATCGTCATCAAAGAGGAAATCATTTGGATTGCAGTAGCATTTCGGCGCGAAGCGGATCGACGAGTACTTGTAGGATACCCGTAAATGCGGGTATTTAGGTACGTCATAATACACCTCGATCTCTTCAAAGACTTCTGCAAATCAAATCAATTTATGGACATAGAATTTACAATTCTGGGTTATCATTAAACAAAACAGATCTAAATCAATAATTATTCAAAATGACAAATCATTATCAAATGAACAGGGGATGACAGTTTTCTGAATTGTTTTCTGATCTTCATGTTGAAGGAAAATGATTTCAAAAGGGTGGATTCACAATTAACTTCAGCTTTTAGAATACTACACCAGAAATAGGAGAGCAATGTGATCGAAAAGGTCACATTTTTAACATTAACATTGTAACATCAACTGCCTACCTTTGGTCCTATTCTACTCTCCCGCTCTGTCGCCATCGTCTTTGTACAAAACAGATTTCATGTAATCTACCAAACAAAAGCTGTAATTATGACTGTCTTTTACCAATACTGTAATTGTCTATGATTATGATTATATCTTTTTGTATTTATATGATCCTAAAAACGTATTTCTGAAAGGATAATAAATGCTTTATTGAAAAAATAAAACAAATTCAAATTTCAAACTGAATGCGCTAGTTATGAAAATACAATGGCCTTTTGTCACGAAGAGGGAGAGAGGAGCATGTAGCAGAAATATAAAGTCAAACCTGTTTTAGTGACCACCTGTATATAAAGACTACATTTATTGTTTCCCTAATTGAAAATGGTTTCTCATTGAAACATGTACTGAAGGAACATGTCCAAAAAGACCAACTGCCTATTAAGACCACTTTTCATGTTTCCCTGGAGCGGTCTTCATATACAGGTTTCACTGTACTAAGGAATGTGTATGATCGAGAGAATTATATACCTGGTAGATCTTTTCTTGCCAGTGAGCTGTTGTACTCGATGAGGAGGTTGAAGTAGCTTGTGTTGTAGCGATCTCTGTCAGGAGGCTCCTCTAAACGTCTGAAGCTCTGTTTACAGGAGAATGAAACCAAACAAACATGAGCTGATAACCTTATTCAAAACTGTCAGCCATTTAAAAATATCTTGAAACTACTCCTACTTGATTACATAGCAAGGAAAACAATCTCTCTAAAGTTTGCAATTTCCTTGCTAGCCATTCTTCCATGGGAGCTGTTATTTTGATTAAAAAAATTGTAAATAATTTTTATATACAAATATAGCTAAATGTAACTGATAAAATTATATTTGAAATTGTCCGATTCATGGCTTTACTTACCCTATCTGTATCAGCAAGGTTGAAGGCAAAGGAGTAGACGGATTGGTTGAGGGATGTGTAGTAATACGTTGCTGGTTGCTGTAGTGTCTTCACTCCATCTGCGAAGTCACCCTGTAGAGATTAATACAAGAAAACGTGCTTGAAAGTAATGAAAACAATTACTAATAATGATATTTTGCGTTTATGTAGCGCTTAATACATCAAAAATGTCTCTATAAGCGCTTTACAGATATATTATTACCCAGGTCATCGGATTCAATCTTGGCCGCAAAAAATGTATGCACATTCTCCACTCCCTGGGGAGCATTCCAGCCAGGCACCATTTTACACATGCTCACAATGCTGAGCAAACTACCTATACGTTCGCATTCTGCCGGGTATCCATTTAACACCTGGGTGGAGAGTGGCAAATATAGATTACCTTCTTGCCAAAGGACATATCAGTGCAGGGCTGAGATTTTAACCCAGACCTTGTGATCTACAGTCGGGTAAACTATCGACTAGACCAAGACACCTCTACATGTCATCAAGGAATGTCAAATTTCATCTTTTTATCTGCAGATGTAATGAACTATTATGTATTTTGCGTTCCGGACGTGTCTTTTCATGCCACAACATTTGGCTAAGCTACCTAGCTAATAATTAAAGCATATGAAACACAGAAAAGTGAAATTTGGGGAGAAATGTGAAAAAAAGATGTAATACGAACCTTGGGTATTCCCCTAATAGCATCAGGGATGTAGAGGAAACCACTCATGCCCTGTCTCATGTCTTTCTCAACGATACTGAACGACTCTGGTTTCCCTTCCGGCTGTTCCAGCTTGGCGATGTTGATGAATATGGGATCATCCACAAGCTACATAGGAAAAAAAATGTAATGTTACAGTCACAGTAAACATGATTTATCATGATTACATGATTTATCATTTTAGTCAAAACTGCTTTAGTGACCACATTTTTTGGTTTCCCTTGAAATTGGTTTCTCATTGAAACATGTACTGCATGAAGGAACATGTCCAAAAAGACCACCTGCCTATAGATTAAGACCACTTTTCAGGCTTCCTTTGGGCGGTCTTTATATACAGGTTTCACTGTCTAATTGAAAGACCTGTCAATTACACAATTCGCATATGTTAATATTAACATAACATACATGTTTATATCAATGAATCAAATAAATAAATACATGATGCCTTAGGGATGCTTTTCAATGAAATTATTGAAATAGGAGTAATTTCACCTCATGGAATATATGAAGTACTGAGCATGCACATACATACAAAATGAAAGAAATAAAATAAGCTCCTTTGCCTCATTGAAAACCAAATAGCATCGAGGTGCTAGAGGGACAAGATAAAATCTTTCATCCATGTTTGAATGATACATGTATCTAGAGAATCCTTGACAATTGAAGCCTCGTTCAGATAAAAAGCGGCAAACATCAGCGTTTTATTTTATGACGACGTAAAGTGTAATATGCTTCACGTTTCTGTATCTTATTACACAGAGCTCAGTGAATATGCATAGGTCCTTTAATGCTTGCTGTTGCTATTCAATTACAAGTTAAAAATATAAAAAACGGTGGGTTACCATGTCTTATCTAAACAAGCCTTTATGATATATAGAGCTCAGATTTCAGCTTCTAAATAATGTAAATACTGCACTTTACTTCCTTATAGCCAACGGGTAAAACTTTTCAAAAAATAAAACAAATCTGAAAATAAATTCTTACCGCCTTGCTGGGTTTGAGCAAAGGATGGAAGATGGTCTGGGCCTCATTGTCGATAAGGAAAGCATAGACGGACCCCCATTGCTCATTTACGATCAGGTTTTCAATCTCATCCAGAGTGGCATCAATACCAACTACTCCTATTACACTGATAAAAGGCAATGGAGAAAAAACAACACTTGTATATAAGGCTTAAAACTTAAATTCAGACTGACATTTAGAGTCTTTATCTTAACCTCTACGAGCTGCATTGAAGGTTTAAAACAAGACTGGCATTATAAGCGTTTCACATCTTATGAAGATTTTGAAGATACATACGTACATACATGTATAAATATTCAGAAATGTGACAAAACCTATTTGAGACAGGAGAATGAGGGGGAAAGGGCTAGAGAGAGAGAGGGGGAGGGGGTAGGGGGTAAGGAGACAGAGTGTGAGTAAGAGGACATAGATAGGGCTAAAGAGACAGAGAAAGAGAGAGGGAGAGAGTATGGGGATAGGGAGATAGTGAGGGGAAGAGGAAAAGAGAGGAGAGGCAGAGAAACAGGGAGGGAGGAAAGGAGGGAGGGAGAGAAAGAGAGAGAGAGAGAAAGAGAGAAAGAGAAAGAGAGAGAGAGAGAGAGATGGGTTGAGACATATATGACTGTGAGGGTGGAAAGGGAGGGAAATGGCAAGGACAAAGAGGAAAAGAAAGGATGGAAGAAGAATGAATATTGTGGCAAGATCTTGATTTTAAACAAATAAGATTGTAAGCACCTACAATAGAATTAGTCTGGGAAATTACTTCATATCTTTAGTAGATAGTCAAAATGTAAAATCTGTGATATACCATGTACAAGGTACTAATCAGGAAATGGCAGGCAGAGAGAAGGAAAGAAAGAGAAAGTGGGAGGGGGAAGGAGAGAGGGGAGGGGAAGAGAAATAATTAGAGACAGGGACAACAAACATGATATCAAAGAAAGAACAAGAGAATGCTATGTCGATGCAAAAGAGTCAAGGTCAGGGAGGTGGCATCCAGAGACCATTTGCGTTCAGGAACTAGTAGGACAGAAGAAGCTATAGTAACTGCCCTATACCCGTCGCCCCCAACCCCAACAAAAAACAACAAAAGACAATTATTAGTTTTACCTTCCTGTAACTTGGCTAATAGCAGGGATGGCAATGGTCACCATCAACCCCAGGCCCCAGGAGTCCAGGTAGGGAGCTGTCCAGAGACCATCGGTGTTCAGGGAGTTATTGGAGAGGAACTTAAAATAATCATCCATCTGGGAGATGAGGTCCTCCCCGTTCTGGAGCTTCCTCATGTTGCCACGGTGATCGCATGCCAGCTTGCCCGGAAACTCCTCCCCATCGTCCTTGGTAAGATAGCTGAAAATTCTTGCCTGGAAGAGAGAGAGAGAGAGAGATGGAAGAGAATGATTGGATTAGTTTCACAGACATATATTCATCAGATCTGGGGGGGGGGGTTGTTTCATAAAGCTGTTTGTAAAGTTACACATGACTTTACGAACAACTTGAATATGAAGTGCCAGATAGGATGCCCAAAGTTATTCCTGATGTTTTAACAAAATGTGACTATATTTCCAATAAGCTCAATTAAATTATGGCAAAAAATACACTTTGCATTAAACATGTTTGTTATAATAAAATGTTAATCTATATCTGCACAGTTCAAATTTAGTTGATGCAGTTAAAAATGATTGAGCATCCCCCATTTGGCTTTTCATATTTAAGTCATTCGTAAAGTCATGCGTAACTTTACGAACAGCTTTATGAAACACTCCCCTGATTATTAATACTAGTGGAGTCTTGGATGGCGCTCATGTCTGGCGCATTGCTACTCCTGGAACTCCATTATCATTACCATGGCTTAAGCGTGGCTGCCATTACAGCGCTCGAGCATTTGAAGGAATAAATCTCTGCCGGGTACCCATTTACCTCACCTGAGTGGAGCATGGCAAATGTAGATTGATATCTTTCCAAAGGACATTAGTGCTGTGACATGCATGGATTTGAACCCAGTTCTAATGGTTTTAATGGATTTCAATGTTGTTTTTTTCCAGTCAGTGATAAGTTTCAAATTATTGGAGCGAGGTTTGCAGTTACACCTCGTATTCTTTCGACGCTCTATCTCTGCCAAAGACGATAGGTACAACCTCTCAAAACGTCGAGATAGAGCATGAGTGGGCCCTTTGCAGGGCCAACTAACCCTTTCGAGTGAATACATGGTGTAACCGCAAACCTCGCTCAAATCTATCATCACCATGGAAGCCTTCAAAGATCACGAGTTTTAAATTGGTCACATGATTAACATCTCACTCACCCTGGGGCTAGCTTTACTGTTGTCCATGGCAACCTCATCCCAAACTTTCTCCCACTGATACTTGCAAATAGGTCCGGGTACAAACCCACTGCGCGTGTAGTAGCCTGCAAATATAGAGAAGTCAAAATGTTTTAAGGTAGCTTTAATAGCTAAATGCAGTGGCACGTACAGAAAGATGCGTCTGCAACACAATGGGCATATTAGTCAGAGATTCTAATTTGACATATCTGATTGAAAGTTAAGGTAACATATGATACATAATTGAGAGAGTACATGTATTTACTAGCTCAATATCTTTCCATAATCAATGAAAAATTTATTGTTTGAAGGGGAGAATTATTTCACTAATTTTCCCCCCTTTTTATCTTGCTTTCATTACCAATTCTAAACACTGATTTTGCATCTTAGCCCCCCCCCCAAAAAAAAAAAAATCAAAAGTTAGATGTGTAATCATTAAAAAATCTATTACTTTGAGAAGTAATAATGTCAATCCCATAGAAGGGTGTAAGAGCAATGCCAATAGCATTGTCCTCATGGTAATTTTCTCAATATCCCTCATCACGAAAGACAATTAAGAACCCTATGAGGTTTTGACGGGTCATTACCAGGCCCACATCTGACGTGTTCTCCATCCGTGTCCTTCCCATCAGTCACCAGGATAATGAGGGCTTGGCATCCCGTTCTTGATCTGCCTCCAAGCAGTTGAAAGGCTTTCTGAAAACCATGTCTGAGGGAAGAAGAGAAATATATATTCATTAATGTCTTAACTGTTCACAACAGACATCCATACACATGCAGAACAATCTCTGATCCATGTTTAGTTCAGTTCCAGTTTCAGTTTAGGTTGGTTAGTTTTTTGTTTTTTTTACCTGACTGCTATAAGAATGCATGCGTATGCTTGTAATGCCTGAGTCACACCTTTGCGTATTTGGCTTGCGTATTGCTGCGTATTACCCGAACGCAGATAAAGGCAGTCATACCCAATAAAGCCCACTTGCTCACTACGTACTCAATACGCAGACTAGCGCAAATGCCTGCGTTGGTCGCTCGCTAGTTTTAAAATTTTCTAAACTATCGCAAGCAAACGCAAGGTCAAATCGTCTACGTGCGGATACGAGTGGCAACCAGTGAATGCAAGCGACAGAGAGTGTCTTAGCGCAGGTATACGCAATCATACGCACCTCTTTTTCGGAGCGCGTGTCACTGCCTATAGCTGCGTTTCCTGCACGATTTACCTCGCTTTAGCTCGTTGTCGTTCGCATGATTGCGCGTATTGTTGCGCTGTTGCATCTGGAACATCTGGCCTGCATGACTCTAACATTTAAATCTTTGACTCCTGCCAGGGAACAGAACCAGCAGGGTTCTTGTATACAGTAGGCCTTGATATAATTCCTTTGGGCCTGAGCTGCCTGAGTAGACGAGCGACCTCTAGCCGGCTGCCTAAGTTCAGCTAGGGTCTGCTCTCCTCGCCAGGAACCAGGTACTATGTTATGCTCGGCGTCCTCCCTGTCCAAGGCTGAATTCGGGATGGAAGGGTAGCGGGTTCTCATCAAGTTGTGCAGGCATACACATGCCTGTACCATGGTCCTGACAGTTGAAGGGGTTTGTCGGAGAGTGGTCAGCAGGCACTGAAATCAGTTGGCAAGAATGCCGAAAGCATTCTCCACCACTCTCCTTGCCTGGGACAGCCGGTAGTTGTAAATTCTCTCTTGTCCAGCCATAGCCGTCCTTGCATACGGCTTCATTAGCCATGTCCTAAGGGCGAAGAACTCATCTGCCACAAAGAAGTAGGGGGTTTCTTCATCATCGTTGGGCATGGGCTATATGGTGGAGGCATTCCAAGGGTTTCAGATTCAAGGCGTTTTTTTAGTTCACATGAGTTGAAGAGCTGTGCATCAGAGGTAGAGCCTTCGTATCCGAAATCTACCCACAAAAACTTGTACTTGGCGTCGACCAGGGCCATGAGTACAATAGACTAATATAGTAGAAACCCTTGTAGTAGTAAAATATTGACCCACTATTCTCGGGGCACTTGATTGCAACATGCTTGCCGTCCAAAGGACCAGTGGTATGGGGGATACTCCAGCGGTCTTCGAAGCCCTGTGCGACTGCTTTCCATTCCTGTGGGCTGGTATATAGGGCACCTCACCAGCTCGTCACCATATTCCTCAATGATGGCAGTGCATACCTCGCGTACTAGGAGTGACATGGTATTGTGGGCTACCCTGAAGCTATACATGAGTGTCATGTAGCTGTCACCCGTGGCCAGGTGTCTAAGGGTGATGGCCAGCTTCAGCGCGGGCAAGAGGGCTTCCCTGAAAAAGGTGTCCTGTTTCTCCAGCCTTCCGTGTACCTGTAGTCTCTGCTCTAACTCTTTAAACATTGCAGGGGTTACCCTCAACAAGTGAATGCCTCTTGGTTTTCGTCTTCCAGCACCCTCATCAGTTGGTCGAATTGTCCCTGGTTCTTCCTCCGGCAGATCCAGGACCGCACCCAACAACTTAGAGGGACAGTTCGTTGATGCAGCTCAAGCAGCAGTTTCCCCATGCTCATAATCATCATTCGCCTCTTCTTCTTCCAGCTGAACCAAAAGCTTAAGCTTTTGCAAGGCAGAGATCTGCTGCAGGGCCATTGTTGTCATCAGATTTATTTTTCTTGTAGATGTAGAATCTTCAGAAGCTAAGATGTTTATGCCCAGTCCCGCAAAATGACTAGCATTTATACACCGCCGCAGCCCGAGCAAGCTGAAACGCTGTAGCGCGAGCTGGCACGCATCATTACGAACAACAGACGAGCTAAAGCGAGCGAACACGCAGTGAGACGCATCAAGACCAACTGGTGCGAGCGGCTAGCGAGCAGTTAACGAGCAAAGAACGAGCTACATACGCAACGTGGCGAGCAAACTGTGTATTGAATCGTACTGCTATGAGCAACTGTGAGCTATAGCGTGGTCATAGGCAACCATTGGCAACCGTAGGCAGTCTTTGTACGAGCGGCATACGAGCTACCTACGAGCTATATACGCAATAGTGTGACTGCTACCTTCAAATTGGCCGCGTATTGCTGGGCACGGCTGCGTATTGATATACCCGGCATAGCGCAGAAATACGCAGCAACATACGCAAAGGTGTGACTCAGGCATTAGTAAGCAACCAGGGTACAGACGGCTTCAAGTCCTCTCCAAGGGACTTGGTAATGAGGATTAATGCCTTACCAAAGGGCACTAGCACATCGACTTAGTTTCTAACCCGGAACCTCCCAGTAAGGAGACCACTGCTCTACTACTGAGCCATCACGCCTGCAGCTGCAGTTTAGTTTATTTCATATTTCACATCACTTCACATCATATCATTAAGGAGCTTACATTTACAAAATGTGAAGGAACATTACTATTACATGTAACCTACATTTTCAAAATTATAAGACAAGTAATGATGAGGGAAAAAAAAAGGTCATACAGTTGTTTGAGATACTTAAAGATGCTCAAGCTTGGGTATATAGAGGGCAGCACACGGACACCGTACATAATACAGTCATAGGAAGTCTGCATGAACATTTGCAGTGTAGGTACAGGGCATACAAAGTGCAATCATGTACGCGTACGTTGCGTGTTCGCTAAACGTGATCTAACAACGCTCGGACATAATATAATCTTCAAATTCCCATCAAATATCAAATAAAACTTGCAAGATTAAATTGTAAATAAATATATATTTTACAGAACTATAATAATGTGCATTTTTAGATGTATTTAATTAATCACATATCAATACATTTGATATTTTAAAATTAAATTACAAACAGTCAATCGAATCTCAGGATAAATCAGGCGCGGCACGACTAGACTCGGTCGTTCGTGAAGTAGGCAAGTTGGCGATCACTACATATTGAACACTGAGCCAACGGGTATTACGCTCCCGTGCGTAAAAAGTTCGCAAGATGGCATATGTATCGCACGTCCATGTGCTGCCCTCTATATACCAAAGCTTGAGCATCTTTAAGGTACAGAAGGCAAAATTAGAGGTGAAATATCCATAATCCATAATTTCTTATCTTTCTCCAAAATACATATACGAGCAGATGGAAGAAGATAACTATCTATTCACATTGCCATGTAGTTACTGTATTATTGCATTTTGTTAGAAAGACAAAAGCGCTTGAATTGTGAAAATAAAGTTGCTTGAAATAATTTGCTCGAAAATTAAATCTAAAGTTCAAAGCAGGAGCAATTACAGGTCAGACAAAATTCTTCTTTCTGTGATTACAACGCACTTAGAAAACAGCAGATATTTTCAATAAGAGTTGTCTACAAATAACTCTTAATCTCTATTTTTCCTAGAAAGTACTTTCCACGCAATGTAATTTTCACATACACGTCAATGAATATGGCACAGCAAACACAATGCAACTCACTTGAGTTCGCTGGTCCCGCCAGGAACAAGGTTGATTGTCTTTGAATACAGGTCTTTACGATGTGCTGTGGTGGCCGGGACCAGCGTGTCATTCTTACAGCTCTGTACTTCGGTTCTGTAATAATACCATCTAGACAAAAGAAAAGAAAAACATGTAGATCTATACATTAATCTGGAAAGAGATGGGTATTTTATATACATTATGAATATTAGTTTATAATGTAGTTTGTATACATATGTCTGTTTTGTTATGGCGACCCCACCACAAGCCTTGTGCTTTTAGGAATTTTGCCTCCTTCCTACATAACATTGTAAATATATATTTCATGATATTTTCATTTTGTTTTTATGAAAGAAATAAATGTTTATTGAATTGAAGTGAATAAAAAAAGTCAAAATGGGACTTACTTTCCTTCTCCGTCCCAGTGACTAGCCCTAGCACAGATGATGTTGACATAGTCCTGTTTGGTCAATGTATCCAGTACGGTCTTCACTACCTCTGTGGCAATCTTGAATTTCTCTCCTTTCATGGAGTAGCTGTTTAAAGAAAAGGAAACCACATAGGGAGAAATGCAGAGATGCCAACCTCTTGACACAAAAAAACAGACTGAATATCCAAAAAAATCATATTTTGGAGAGAAAAATCAGATTTTCACGAAAACTCAACACTACCACTAACTTTCTTGGCCCCGGGCCAGTAAAATTTCAGAAAGATGTTTTACTGGTAAGAACGGTCAAGTGAAATGTTTGCTCTTTCATTAAAATTTAATTAGAAAATTGTAAAGCAAAGTTTTTGTTGGGGTTGCTGGGGTTTACTTGTACATGTTTCTATGCGATTCCGTGGTTTTTATGGGTTTTTATGGCAAAAAAAAAAAAAAAAAATCGTATTTTAAGAGGCGATATCGTATTATCGTATTTCACTCTTAATATCATACTAAATACGATTTAATCGTACTGGTTGGCATCTCTGGAAATGTAATTAGAACTACAATCAAATCCATCATGACTACTGCTTTTATAGTGAATTTTGCATTTTTCTCTACATGGTGCAAATTTAGTCGACCACTTACACCACAACCAACTTAGAGCAACTTTGAACACTATCATAACTACCACCACCATATGATCCCTACCACAGCCACCACAACCACCACCACTATCACCATCACCAACATCATAACCATCACAATCAATATCATCATCAATATTACCAACATCTTTGTCACTATCATAATCACAATCACCATCATCATCATCATCATCATCATCATCATCATCATCAAGGTATTCATCAACATTACCAACATCATCATCACCATCATCATCATCACCAACATTATCATCACCTTTATCATCCTTCTACACCATCAAACCACCACTATAACCACCATTTATCATCATCACCATCACCACCACAATCCCCATCCACCATCAGCATCATCACCAACACCACCATCACCATCATCACCACCATCACAACCACAACCTTCATCATCACCACCATATCACCACCACCACCACCACCACCACCACCACCACCACAACCACTATCATTATCATCACCATCATCATCAGTACTTGTATTAAAGTTGCCCTAAGATGCTGCAAATCAATCAAAGAATAACTTTCTATCAGATATCAATTTAATATACACCTGCGTAATTGAAAGATTAAACGAGAACTCGTTTGAGATTTAATCTCAATTATATAAGTAATAAAAATGAGGGTTTACGTTAAATGAGACCCCGTCAGTGCGCATGCGCTAAACAGCAATATTCGTAGATAGCCGAGGATGTGCCTACTGAACCAAGCAGAAAGATAACGAGAACTGTAATTAATAACCATACCCAGCACTAGGGAGGGTAAGGGAGGGACGTAAACCCTCATTTTTATTACTTATATAATTGAGATTAAATCTCAAACGAGTTCTCGTTTAATCTTTCAATTATACTACGTAATGCCATTTCGGGATTACGTTAAATGAGATTTTGAAGCTCAGTAGGCCATCCGAACCAGTGCTCAACACAATAATAAACATTATTGAGAGAAAAGCAAGATAAACATGCTGCTAAAAGGTAAACCAGCTGACCTTATAATGCGATGCCAAATCTAGGACATCCTTTAGGACGTCATGATTGCACCTGTGAAGTTAACGTTCCTGTTCTCCACTGGTTTCATGTAAAAAGTTTGAAACGTCCGTTCAGAAGACCAGCCCGCCTGGGCTAGTATATGCTTGATAGGCAGATTTGTACTGTTTGCCGCCGAAGTTGAAGCAGCTCGGGTAGAATGAGCTTTGTAGATGTCTGTGTCGATCCCTGCCAAGGTCAACGTTTCCTTCACCCATCTGGCGATGGTCTGCGTAGTAACGCTTGTGCGGTTTCTTAAAGCTGATGAACAGATAGCGTTCCTGTCCCCTGACGCTCTCCGTTCTGCGCAAGTAGTGCCGCAAGTAGTTAAGTACACATAACCTCCTGTCTGGTGGATATGCCTTCATTTTCAAGTTGAAGTTCACATTTCCCGGTTTCGTTTGCTTTAGGAGGTCCTTAAAATGAACAGAACTTCGCTGCCCTTGATTTTCATGTAGTCAAGATGCAAGCTGTGCAGTGACTGGACCCGCTGGGCGATATCAGAGCCATAAGTGTGCAAAGTTTCATAGTCAAAGTTTTTAGTGTGAGCGAATTCGCTGGTGCCCACTTCCGTAGATAATTAAGCACTATGTTCACATCCCAAATCTCCTTATATCTTGGCGCTGGAGGGCGCAACTGGAATGCTCCTTTACAAAAGCGACTAATAAGAGGATGAGTTCCAACTGTACATGACGAATCCTCAAGTACTAGGAATGCAGACAAAGCGCTGCGTGCAGAATTTATAACACTATAACTAGCTCTTTCTCTTTCAAAGAGTTCTGACAAAAATCAATTACATCATTGGATCTCGCCTGGAGATAGTTCAAGCCTTTCTTATGGCAGTATGCCTTCCATTTCCTTATATAAACGGCATAGTTCTTTGTCGTTGATGCTCGCCACGATGCTGCTATTACATTGATAGCTCTTGTACTCAAACCTTTACTTTCTAGGGGCTGGCGCAGCACCTGCAACAAAGCAAATCAAGTTGATTATTAAGCGGGTGTGGCTCATTTGTAATAGGCTGTGCTAGTAAGTTTGGCCTTCTAGCTATGAACATGGGCTCCCAATAATCATACTCTTCAAAAGGGGAACCATGGTTGGGTAGGCCAGTTTGGAACTAAGAGTAGGCCTGTTGCATCATCGCATTTAATCTTTTGTAAGCATTTTGCGATGAGGCAGAAGGGTGGGAAAGCGTAGAAACTTAATGGTTTCCAGTCGATTGTGAAAGCATCAACTGTTTCAGCTCCAGGGTCAGGCAGCCATGAGACGTATCTGTCAACTTGCTTATTTAATCTCGATGCAAATAGGTCTATTTCTGGGAAACCAAATTGCTGAGCAATTTCTTTGAATGCATCTGTATTTAGCATCCACTCTGTCCTGTGGTTAAAGTGTCTAGACATGTGGTCTGCCTCTGTGTTTAGTTTCCCTGGTAAATGGGCAGCTGATAGCCATATGTTCCTACTCATGCACCATTCCCAAATGTGTTTGGCTGCCTCATTGCAATCTGCGGACTTGCAGCCCCATATTGTTAATGTATGATACTGCGGTTACATTATCAACACGGAGTAGTACATGCACATTTTCCACATCAGCACAGAAGGATTGAACGCCAAACCCGGCAGCGACCGTTTCAAGGTAGTTTATGCCATAATGTCTTGCTTTGTGCAATTCTATTTCATTCCATCTACCACCTGTGCATGATTGGAGGTTAGTAGCACCCCAGCCAGCCCCACTGGCGTCCGTGCGCAACTCAAGGTCTGGTTTCGGTCTTCTTATTGGAGCGAATGAAGACGTTACATGTTCAACCCACCATTGAAGTTCACCCTTGGCTTCTTTTGAAAGTGTCATTTTCCTATCGAAATGACCTCTGTTTGCTTTTAGTGCTGCAATTTTGTCTCCCTCTAAAGTACGATAGAAGAGAGGGCCATATTGGACTGCTGGGAAAGTTGAAACGATCTTCCCAATAACCCTGGCAACGTGCCTTATTGAGGGCTCCTTAGTGTCAATAAGCTCTTGACAGAGGCGTTCGACTTCGAGCGCCTTGCTTTCTGGAAGCCTAATTTGCATAGTATTTGTATTCAGAACAAAGCCAAGGAACGTTATCTCTTTGGTGGGGGTAAGTACCGATTTTTCAGGGTGAATAATGAACCCGAGTTGTGCAAGGATGTCAGTGGTAGCCTTAACAGCTGCTATGAGCTTTTCTTCATTTTCTGCAATGAGGATTGTGTCATCCAAATATCCTACCACAATGTGACCAGCTTGTCTAAGCTTAGAAAAAACTGGCTTTAGTAATTTTGTGAATAGCCTTGGTGCTGTACTGAGACCATTGGGCAGTGCTTTGAATTGCCAACATTGACCATTGACAATAAATTTGAGGTATTTCCTATCCTCTTGGTGGATCGGTACTGTATAATATGCATCTCTGAGGTCGGCCGAGGCTAGAAAATTGTCAGGGATACAAGATCCAGCACAGTGTGGATATTATCCATTTTAAAATGCTGATACATCATGCATTTATTCAATTCTGAAAGATCGAGGATTAGACGTACACCTCCATTCTTTTTGGCGTAGTAAAAATATTAGAAATGAATTCACCCTCTTCATGTACACAGGGCTCAATAACATCTTTACGATGGAGGCTAGTAATTTCTTCTTGAATGCGCTTAGCGTCCGGGACGCTCCGTTTATAGCGTTTAGCCTTTAAATCAGGCAAGTCTTTAATTTTTTCTACATCAAACTCGATCTTGTATCCCGTGACAGCCCTAATAACAATAGGGTCTGTTGTTAGCTCTTGCCAATTTTTCCTAAAATATCTCAGTCGACCACCCACTTGGGGAACACTACTACTAGTACTAGCATTAGTCATAATATTTTCGCTAAAAATGTGATTAGTGTGTGAGTCACTGACCTTGTCATGACTTGGTCTTGGGAGTTCTACTTCCTCCTCTGCTGGCCCGTGGGACCCCTCTGGGCACCTGGCGCTTGCATTTGTGGCTGGTTCGAGCCTGAGACTGAGTGTACGGAGGTAGTCTGCCCCTCCTGTTCTGTCTGTACCCTAAAAAGGGCCACCCTGCGATCCTGACATTGGCCTGCTATACCCGTGTGATTGGCTCTGTGAGCCCCAGCGGTGCCCCGGTGCATTGTAGCCGCGTCCCGATAGGGATGCGAAGCAAAGCGGTGTTTGAATTTGTCCCTCATCACACCGGCCGCTGCCAGTTGCTGATCTTTGAGATCCTTCACCTGCTTGCCAAGATCATCACCGAACAAAAGTCTAGTAGCTGGCAGAGTAGGTTTGCACAGATGCGTAAACCTTGCATTCAAGTCAGGCTTTATGAGCTCTTTCCGCAGGCAGTTCAGTTCAAAGTTAGCGTTGCAAATCAACGCCAAAGCATCTTGCTGTGTATCAGTTATACCGCCCTTAGAAACGGAGCGGGTAAATGCATTGATGCCATGAGTGAGTGATTTTGAACTCGCTGTAACTTCAAGTCACGGCTTTTTGTCATCGGAGGTAGATTGTCCCATATTGCAGGGTTCACCTTTGGTGCCTCTATAATCTGACAATTGCTCGGAGCTGGGTATTTAGCAGAAACTTCATCAAGAACTTTCACCTCCAATTGATGTGTCATGAGATATGAAGTAGATTGGGCTATCTCCTCCTCAATAGGATCTCCGATATCCGACACCATCGCAAATTTTGCGGCGATCGAGGAATGACAAAGTTATCAGGTTGAGGCATGTCTGTGTCAAAATTCTCTTCCTCCGAGCCGGCGCCCGCTTCAGTATCCGCGGTGGACCGTAAAAATCCATGAGCCCGGTGGGCACAAAGTCTTCCCGCCGGTAGCCCCGGGAGCCGCGAGACGAAGACGGGCATAAGCTGCCGGTGGCAGCCGTATCATTAGCAGCGGGCAACGCCTCAACCACTCGCGAGGCGCTTCCATTTATCAAGTCTGCTATTGAAAGTAGAAAATGGAATCGTTGAATTCACTTTCTGATTCCCGTCTCGCTCATTGCCTTTGGCTCTGAGTCCGACTTTGTTTTACTTTTAGCTTTCCCGGCCCACTCTTGCTGACTTTGCCAGCCGTGACTTTGCCACTGGAGTTGGGTAATTTTTCTTTCCGTCGGAGCCCGTGGCTCTCGCGCTACCAGGCGGTGCCTGGGGTGGAAGCGCGGACGGAGGACATTCAGCGGTGCTGCTATCCATTTGAGACGATACAATTCTATCGTAAAAATATCACTTCAGAAGGGCGTGATTTATAAAAATAAGCGTCTCAAAGTTATCAGTAAATGTCAAGCATGAAACTAATAACGTTTCTTACCTTAGAAATTCGGGATTGCGTGGATAATAATATCTAATTTCTTGAGCCAGAAAGGTGTCCTTTCGCTCAAATAACACGCGACTGACGAAATTGCTGTTTAGCGCATGCGCACTGACGGGGTCTCATTTAACGTAATCCCGAAATGGCATTACGTAGTATAACTAAGAGTGGCAAATGTAGATGAATCATACCTGCAATCTAGGATGATGACCACATCTTTGGGTCCGCTGGTGGCTGCAATGTACCAGGGTCTGACCCTGGGGTCATAGTCGTTGTAGAACCCCACAAAGTTGGTGTCCCATTCTCGGCCAGGGTACAGTCTTACCAGACCCTCAACCGAGCCGAAATATTGCCATCTGAGGAGTTAATGCATACAGTAGACATGAATGAGCATATACATAGTATACCAACAGCCAGAAGGGCGTTGACCCTGTGTATGGGTCAACGCCTCTCTGGCTTCAATCAGACAAAATAACCATGCATTTCTGTACATGTAGCTTACAGTAATGAAATGAAGTGGACATGAAAAATAAGTCTTTTTTTGTTTTTTTTTTCTTCTTCTTATAAAAGACTGCATCTATATACTGTACAGTATGTTCAGGTAGGAATCATCTTCACCTACATACTGTATTGGGGCAGTCATGCACCAAATATTGACCATCATCCAACTGGAAATAAAGTGTAAAGTTCATTGTGGGATAGAAAGAGAAAATGAGGCAAAAGAAAAAGCCCCCAGATACAGAACAAGAAAGGGGAATAGAGAAAAGAGAGTGTTAGATTTTTTTTTAAATTAAAGGGAAACAAAAGGAGAAGAAGAAGGAGATCAGGGCGAGGGATAGTGGAGAGGGAGGGACCGGAGAGAGATGAAGATGGCGGTGATAATGATGATGATGATGGTAATGATGAGTTGAGGACGAAGAGAATAATAGATTGATAGAGATGAATAGAGGAGAAAGACGGAGAGAGGAAGAGAGAGAGAGACAGGGAGATGATGGAGAGAGCGGACGTGATCTGGCAAAACAACGTATGTCATTTTTGGACCTTTTTCAGGTTTTTAGAGTTTTGGATATATATAAAAAATCTCTTTCATCTGTCAAAATGTCAGTTTTCAAATCGAATTAAATTTAAAGAAAATTGCATCTAAAGTTCATTTTCCCATTTTTATCCAAATAATCTGGCAAAACAACGTATGTCGACTTACGTTGTTTTGCCAAAATATTTACGTCCCGGTTAGAGATACATTTTGCCAGATCACAGCGCAGCGTGCATAAGGACATACGTTGTTTTGCCAGATCACAGCGCAGCGGCGCGCAGCGTGCATAACGACATACGTAGTTTTGCCAGATCACAGCGCAGCGGCGCAGAGCTTACATAACGACATACGTTGTTTTGCCAGATCACAGCGCAGCGGCGCGCGCATATAACGACATAAGTTGTTTTGCCAGATCACAGCAGCGGCGCAGGCGTGCGTAACGACATACGTTGTTTTGCCAGATCACAGCGGTGCGGGGCGTGCATATCGACATACATTGTTTTGCCAGATCACAGCGCAGCGGCGCGGAGCGTGCATAACGACATACGTTGTTTTGCCAGATCACAGCGCAGCGGCGCGGAGCGTACATAACGACATACGTTGTTTTGCCAGATCACAGCGCAGCGGCGCGGAGCGTGCATAACGACATACGTTGTTTTGCCAGATCACAGCGGTGCGGGGCGTGCATATCGACATACATTGTTTTGCCAGATCACAGCGCAGCGGCGCGGAGCGTGCATAACGACATACGTTGTTTTGCCAGATCACAGCGCAGCGGCCCAGAGCGTACATAACGACATACGTTTTTTACCAGATCACAGTGCAGCGGCGCGGAGCGTGCATAACGACATACGTCGTTTTGCCAGATCACAGCGGAGCGGCGTGGAGCGTGTATATCGACATACGTTGTTTTGCCAAATTACGCCAGAGATGCAGGGTGAGTCGTGTGCTGGCAAAACAACGTATCTTTACAAAATCATTGATAGATTGAAAAAAAAATGTTTTATTGAATAATTTTACCCTGCATGGTAATAGAATATTATCCGCTACATGTAGACAATATATCTTGGAAAATGATTGAGGAAAATGAATGAGGAAAATAGGAACATAGGAACACTTTTAACTGTAAAATTGAAAATCTCTGATATCGAAGTACCGAAACAGACATACGTTGTTTTGCCAGATCACGGCCGAGAGAGATAGTCAGAGAGATACAATGTAGAGAGAGAGATAGTCATAGAGAGAGAGAGAGAGTGGGGGGGGGGGGAGGAAGCGAGCAGAAAACACTTCATTAAAAATGAGTTGTTTAGTTAACCTGAGGAGGTTGTCTTCTTCATGATTCTCTTTGAAGATTTCTTCCAGACCACTGGTGAAATAGGTGCTCTTGATCACACCCGAATCAGCTCTGTTCACGCTGTCAGATATCTTCACGATGCTGGACGAATAGCTCACTGGCTGCTTGAAATACCTGGCACAAGAAATAATATACAAGCATGTTCACACTGTTAAGATATTTTCACAATACTGGCTACTTGAAGTAACTTGTTAATTAAGGCTTTAATAATACAATACAATTGTTTTTCTGCCATTCCCTTGGAAGCATTATTTTCCTTCAACAAATTGCAAACAAGGATGAATCATGACATGGCCTTCCAGATTGACAAAGCCAGAAGCGACATAGGCAAGTTTGCATATGTCCGATGCTCTATCCTGGAATGAAACAGCTTTCCAGCAAATTTAGTGCACACTGACAGTCCAGAGAACCTCCAGGGACTACTCCTGAGGCATCTCAGTGATGCCCTTATCCCGTTAAACCTCAATTGTCTTCCTCACACCACTTGCCATCTTTAGTTCATCTTTGTGATAGGCTGCACAGCATTTTGGAGATTACTAGAAGAAGAATACTACATGAATAGCACACCAGGGGGCTGTTTCACAAAGACTAAGATCAACTAATTAAGTTGGACTTGAACTATGGCAGGCCATTCATGCCACTGGTTGCTCTTACCATTGGTCTCTCAAGGGACGCCACAAATCTACAGAATTTACATTTTTTGATAGTTCATTGTTGACAAAATAAATGTGGATTTTTGACCACGATTTGTACGTGACGTCCCTTGAGAGACCGATGCCAGGAATGGTGAGACCAACAAGTGGCATGAATGGCCTGCCATAGTTCAAGTCCAACTTAAGTCGATCTTAGTCTTTAATTGTGAAACACTCCTCATGTACCTGGCAATTGAATAAATATAGATTTACCCATTATAGATGTGTTCACACTTGTCAGATGTTTTGACAATATACATGTAACTGAATAATTAGTTCATTGGTTGCTTCAAATACTTGGCAATGAAAACAATAGAATCATGACTTTTGTATTGATGAACTATAGGGGGAGGGATGGGAGGAGAGATAGGGAGGGGTGGGAGAGGGTGAGTTTAAGAGCTGGATGGGGGAGAAGAGAGGGAGGGGAGTGAATTATTCTTGAAATGCCTGGCAATGGAAACAATATTTTTCACAGATCTACATGTATGTAAACACTCTATCAGATACATATAGCTTGATAATTCAGGATGAATACATATAGCTCACTGGCTGCTTGAAATACTTTGCAATGGAAATTTGATAGATATGTTCACATACAGCATGTTTCTTCTACAAACCCAGAAAGTAAGGGAATCGGCTACCCAGAATTTAAAAAAAAGAAATAATGCCCACTGGCACGTACATAGACGTCTGCAAAAGCACAACTACTTGTGTTTGGCTTTTATTTTTTAGCTTTTTTAACCCAGCCTGCCCTTACCACGTCAAAAGAACAGATGATGTAATAGTTTATTACATGTGTGTCTGGATATTCCTATGGGAAAACATGTAACGTTACATGTAGGTTCCTTGACAATGGATGAATGACATCACAATTTGATAGAATGTAGACTATAGTTATCAACTACATGGCACGTACCATGCATTTTTGGTAGCTGAAGCATAAAGCCTCACTTGCTCCTCAAAAGAATTTGCACAATGATAGTGAATTGATCGGAATAACACAATATGATATGAAGGGATTCATGACTAATTTTTCTTTTGATCATATCATCCAAGCATATGATCAGCGGCTTAAAGCACAAACATGCACTTTAACTGGCTATAATAGCTTACAAGCTTGTGATGAATAGATTGATTCCTCCCCCCCCCCCAACCTTGACAGAAAATAGGTGTGTCAATGTCACAGCACATATACTGCCATGAAAGCACATTCATTATACTCTCTTTGACATTGAGCTTGTGATTAAAATGGCGGCAAACTATAAACTTTATGGACTGCTTTTTGTCTTTATGAACTGTTTTGATCACTCCTATATGCTAGCAAGCTCAGCAATAACATTCAGGGAAGAACCAAAGACAGATTTATCTTGTTACGTACCAAATGACAATGGCATTTTGACTACCATGGTCTCCGTGCCAGACCTGTCTGTACCATTGGATCGGTACACTATAGCTTGGAACTCAAACCAGGATGGCGCTGGTACATGGTTTATCAATGGCAGTGAATGCCTAATCTATAAAAACAGCAGTGATCACATACGGAATCCTCGTTGGAAGGCAACATTTGTTTACAATCAAAATTTTATTTACTATAAGATGGAGGTTAAGGATATGGTATTCTACGATGAAACGCCTAAACTCTATGCTTTTGTGATTGATCGTACGAAGGATCTGATAGTAGCAAGGTCTTCAGGCACAGCCTATTTCAATATTGAACATGATAGTGACTGTCCACTGCCAATACCCACTAAAAACATACCACCAAACACCAAGGAAACATACTCTGCTTTTTCAACTCGCACATCATCTGCTGCAACAGCATCTTCTGTAGGGGGATATAAAATGGACTCTTCCTCCATCTCTTCAACTCCCACATCATCTCCTACACCATCACCCCCTGTAGAAGGATATCTATCCCAGGAGTGGAATATATTAACTTCACACGTGGAGGAAATAAAGGATATCATCAGGTTGATTCCAGTAAGTGACAATGCCAATTCATGGACCAATACATGTACATGCGATATCGTAGCTTAATGAAGCCAGGTGAAATTGAATGTGACGTGTACATGTACTCTCTAGCCCAGATTATTTCCAAAACAGATTTTGGTGCTTTAAACAAAATTAAATGAAAAATGTAAGAAGGAGAAAGTGTTTAGTTTTGCTGGAAATATTTTATAAATACATTCCGACACTTTTTTAAAGAGAATGTAAAAGTATAAGCCTACATGAAGTTCTAAGATAGAATGTTAGCAGTAGTGTAGTGTCAGTCCAGCCATTAATATTAATAAGACATATTGGTACATATATGTGCAGTGAAACCTGCTTTATATAGCGACCACCTGTACAGAAAGACCCCCTGTCTATAAAGACCACAATTTACATTTCCTGTGAATAGCGTTTGTCAGCGACAGTGTAACTGGCAATACACGGTAAATCTGTACAAAAAGGCGAATACAAATTCGCTGCTTGATCATGCAGCCATTCAACGCATGCAATACATGAACTGTCAAATCGCAGCACATGATAAAACAAGCTTAATTTGGTTTTAGCAACAAAACAAAAACAAAACAAAACAAGAAA
Organism: Mesocentrotus franciscanus; assembly: GCA_037976565.1. Classification (NCBI taxonomy): domain Eukaryota; kingdom Metazoa; phylum Echinodermata; class Echinoidea; order Camarodonta; family Strongylocentrotidae; genus Mesocentrotus; species Mesocentrotus franciscanus. Next base: position 10,728,255 of record CP137678.1, read on the forward strand.
AAAAAAAAATTGAAAAATCTGAATTTTTAGGTCCTAAAAATCGAGAAAATTGTAATATTCTGGATTATTCGGAAGGGTTGGCAGGTATGATGAATTGCGCAAATTTCACAAATATGAAACACTTGTGAAATTCATGAAGAATTTATGCACATGAAAATTTCTGGTTTTAACGAATCAATCTTAAAACATATACATGTACATGTACCTGGTTGATAAAATGTATGATAGGGGGAGAGTACAGTTCGGTACTTGTAGGCTACATATATACATGTACATGTAGGTACGCCTCTCTTTTAAAATGTTCACTTTGCCCTTTTCTATATATCTAGTTTCTTTGTCTTCATTCTTCATTTCTTTATTTTTTTATTTATTTTCTTACTACTTGATTCAATTGGGGGCCCTCAAATGGACGGGGATGGTAAAGGGTCCTATCATCTTCTTTTAATTCTCTTCGCCTCTTTCCCTCTCTACTTTAATCATGTCACTTTGCCATTTTATTCAATTGGGGATCGATGCACCCATCCCCCATACTGTCTGTCCAAATAACTGTCCACTGACTGTCCACTATCTGGTACTCGAGAGTTGGACTATTAAAAGAAAACAAAAACACACAAAAACAATATTATTTTGTTGTATTTTATTACAGACAAGCAATTTCCATGCCGGTGACATACTCAACTACATATGCTCTACTTTCCTAGCGATCATCGTTGGCATACAACTTTTCTTCCCAGATATCTACGACCTCACCAGGGAATGCTTCAGAACACTATGGAGGTGGATCCGACAACGGTTCCATGAGGACCGACAACAGTTCCATGTGCACAGGGCACCGGAAGAAAATGATGCTTTGAATAATGATTGATATTGCAAAGTGAAAGATGAAAGACCTCTTTTATACATGTAGCTAGGTATTAAACAGATCACAGAATATTAGCATTTTTTCTCATAGTCTATCATCTATTCATTTTTGAAAGGTCTTCCTTTTACAAACATCATGACATTTGGCAGGAACTAGTACATGTACATGTAGGCCTATATACATGTACATGTTTATACATGTACATGTACAGAACATGTATATACATGTATATACATGTACATGTACATGTACAGTACATGTATCTTTAAAACAAGTATGAGAACCTACAGTCCTAAATGTACATGTAGGTTCCATCACTTTTCATTTAAAAAAAAGAAGGAAATAATAAAATAAATGAATTTTAAAAAAAGAAGAGGAAGAAGAAGAAGAAAAATTCCTGTCCGGTGCTGATTATGGAGTTACAAGTACAAGTCTATCTATTCGATTTCGAAATTAGTAATCTGTAACAAAATTTATCTGACCATTTGCTTTTGTTGAATGAAATCAGTCCTGGGGGCCAATTTCTACGACAAAAAATGAGTTGTATAATATAAGACCGATATTGTTAAACAAAGAAGGATCAACTGGGATGAGACTGCTTAAAGCTAATCTTGTGCTCTGGTATGGGAATCGTATTTTTAGAGAAAATTGCTAGATATATTCTGGATTGTTTATACTGCAGTAGATTGGTTGTTTGAACCAGTGAAATGAAAATAAATGTACAAAAACGTACTGGGCATCATCTTTGATAAAAACCATAACTCCCATTTGCACATAGTGACCTGTGTTTAATTAATAAGCATATGGTGTAGGGCCTACTTAACCCAGATTTCCTTGTCTTTCTATGCTCAGTACTCAGCCACTATACATTTTCTACCAAAATTGTTTGGCATATGTCATTTATTTGTAATCTTGAAGATTCAGTGTAAGTTTCGTTGGATTCTGTAAGAATTTATTTTCTATATTTACAAGAAGTCAAGTTTATCTTGAACCTTGCTATGTGTAAATTTTAATATTTCACCAATTGTGCATATTTGTTAGTTTATAAGATGCTGTCTTTCAATTACATTAACACTTTTGTCAAGGCTGACTTCTTATGTGTGTATCAGTTCATAGTTAACCAATCATATTCATTTGTAATCTTCGTTGTTCAGCAGTCAAAACCAAAGAATGATAAACTGTGTTAAGACTGCATGACTTTTCTTTATGTGTACATGTATGTTTATATTTCACCAATTGTACTTATTTGTAATTTACATATGATTTTTAAATTGGTTTATTAACATAATAGAACAATCAACTTTGCTATTCCTACATAGATTCAATGTTCAGATGTTGTTCAGATGTTGTTCAGATGTTGTTCAGTAGTCATATAACCAAAGATTGATCAATTGTATTGAGCCTGAATTTGCTGTGTGTTAATATGTTCATACATAAATGTTACTAATTGATTGTATCTATTTCTAATTTTACAATGCGAATCTGTATGATGTGGTCCAGTGATCAATATCATACAGTGATCAACTGTGTCAAGACCGACTTTTCCGTATAAAGTGTTTCTTCATTTCTAACCAATATACACTACCGCTCAAAGGTTTTGGCACATCGGTTCGGTTACGGTTTGGCACCCAATGTCCTATCGTAAGCTTCTGCGGTTTATCTCCAAGGTTTTGTTGTTCGGTGAGAATCCGCGGGAAGCTATCGGAGCGCAAACAGTGAGCGTACGATGAGCAAACGGTGAGCAAACGGTTAGCCAGAGAGAGCACAAGCACGGAATTCTTTTTCTGAACGGTAAACGGTGAAACCCCGCGGTTAGCTAAAGAGCACGTACATGTACGCGATGACAGCTGTATTGTGACGTAACAATGACTGATTTTACAAAGCCGCATGTAGATCTAGGAATCACGTTTGCTATAAATGTTTAAAGAATGAAGAATTGTGCTCTGCATTCGGAATGATTCTGGTGAAGATAATGATGGTGAAGATAATGATGGTGACGTTCTGATGAAGTTGTTGATGATGATGACGATAAAATCATGAAATTATGATGAGATGGTGATGATTGTAGGGTGGTGGTTAGGTCTTAGGATGATCGTGAAAAATTACGATTGTGAATTTGATGTTGCGATTATTTTTAGTTGTCGACGTGAGATTCGCTAGAGGCTTGATAATAAAATCTTTAAAATAGAATGGATCAATGACTGTCACTGTCTTAGGAGTGTCGATTAGACCAGAGTTGATTTAACAGGAAAGAATGAAGGAGAGAGAAAGAATGAGAGGCAGGCAGTTTTGACAAAATTTGAAAAGTACTGGATGGAGTTGGAGAAAGCTGAAGATATTATTCGGGAAGGAAAGGAGATGAGGTATCATCAAGGCCAGAATGGGTGGAAAACAAAATGATTATGGTCTATATATGAAAAGGGGAAATGACTATCGACTAAACAGTGTTGATTAGTTATAAATATAAGTAGGCAAGACACGAACATGGAAGTTTTCCGCACAACTTTCTACTCTAGTTCCTCTTTATATCCATTCATTCATAAAATTAATGATTTATTGAATAAAAACTTCAATGGCAGCCGTGCAAAGCTGCATTGATGATGTGTACAGTATAAACAAATTTTAAATTGACAACTGACAATTACAAGTAATACAAAATCACAATCAAATATGGTTAAAAAAAAATCATGATCAAAATATGGAATGTATAATTTATACTGCCAGAATTACAGACAAAAGAATATGACAAAAATGTAGTACCGAGAATGAGAGAGAGAGTGAAAGAGGAGTGTATGTAAGTGATGTAGTAGCCATTTCCTATTTCCTCCATTCCTGTCAAAAGTAATCAAAACTTATTAAAAAACTAATCAAAAGACAAAACCTTTCCGAATATTCAATCAAATTTTAGATACTCTTGCTGTAAGTCAGGCGCCATGTTCGGGTTCGGTAATATAGTATTAATAGCAAGACCAAGAAAAGTTTGCAAATATACTCACCCCTAAACTTGTTTTACTATGCTCGCGTGGCTCCTGTCAAATTCTACCAGTTTTTACCCAGCAAGCCCCTAGGGAAACAATTTTATCTCTTATCTTGTCGACATAATTATATCATTCAACGACTCGACTCTTATCTCAATCTCTTGCTGAGTGACTTGATGACAGAAAAAGTGCATGTTACGCAATGTGGTTCCCACGCTCGGACCTGTAGTTCTTGGAGCCTTGCCAACTGCTCATGACAATGCAACATAAATATTTTAAAGGGTAAGTTGAGTTGTTTTCCTCTTTCCTACTACGAACATATCCATTTCTATGAAAGAATATTTTATTAGAATGTATATGGTTCTATGTGTTTGAACACTATTGATATTGATGAAATCATACCATATTTGAGTTTTCTGTTGTGCAGGAAACCTACATTTTGTTTTCTTTTATCCAAACACCCGCCTGTTTTGAATGTAAACATTCCCCTTCCTTATCTTGGGTTGTTGATTATTAAGCAGCAAATGGGTTTTCTTCCAGTCTCTCTCTACCCCACCCCCTTTATCTCTTTACTATATTCCCTCTTTCTTTCTCTCCCTCCCCATGTCTCTCTCTTTCTCTCTGTACCCCGTCTCCTCCGTCGCCTTTCTCTTATTTCTCTTCCTCTCTCTCTGTCCTTTCACCTTTTCTTATATTCATTCCTTTCCTGAAAGCCTAGTCTCATAGCATGCGCGTCATTTTCACTGAAATAACAGCCATATGTATCCATGTTATAATAAGTTCACAACCCCATATTAGATGTGATATAACTTGGAAATAATCTTATAAATTTTGCAAGAAAACAACTTACCTTCCTGTTTTTATGTCAAATACAAGAGCTTCCCAACTCAGGAGTAATCATAGCTTGCATGTGAACTGAATGTCATAAAATGGAGATCCCATTGTCATTATAATTCGAGGAATCCCTGAGCGCGCAGTACATATCAAATTTCAACCACCTGTATTTGGGCCATGAGGTCATGTCGATATCGTGTCGCTTTTGTTTAAAAACAATCCTGGTTTGTGAAAATCCTGGTTTGTGAAAATAATGTTTGCGGTCTGTGGCAAAAATTTGTATTTTGTAGGGTCAGGGGTCAACTGATTGGTAATGAATTAATATATAAAGAATTATTTGTTATTTGGAGTTATGGATCCTTCATTTAATTTTCAAATCTCTATATCTCTTCCTTTCTCTTTTATATCTTTCACCCCCTCTAGATCTCTCTCTCTCCCTCTCTCTGTCCCTCTGCGCTCTATTCCCTCTTTCTTTCTTCTCTCTGCCTGTCCCACTAACCCCTCCCCTCTTCTCTCTTTCTCCCTTCCTTACATTCATACCTTCCTGAAAATCTCGCTACATACACATCATTTTTCTAGAAATAACAGCCATATTTATCCATATCATAATAAGTTCATAACCCCATATTAATAGATGTGATATAACTTGGAAATAATCTTATAAGTTTTGCAATAAATTTTGCAAGAAAACAACTAACCTCCCTGGTTTATGTTGAATACAAGAGCTTTCCAACTCGGGGAGTAATCATAGCTTGCATGCAAACTGAATGTCATAAAATGGAGATCCCATTGTCATTATAATTCGAGGAATCCCTAAGTGCGCGCAGTACATATCAAATTTCAACCACCTGTATTAGGGCCATGAGGTTAATGTTGAGATCGTGTCGCTTTGCCCCCCCCATCCACACGTTCTTGGCGGGATTAATCGCAACTGATCTCCCCTTCTTTTCACCCTTTTCTTTTCTTCTTCCTCTTTTGTTCCTTTTTAGCTCTCTTTCCCTTATTCTTCCTTCTCTCTGCTTTTTTGGCGGGGGAGGCAAGGGCCTTAAACATTAATTTAGATTTTAGGATCTACATGTAAATGAGCAAGCTGTCGTACAGTGTAAGTCAAAGTTCATATTTCCGTTTCAATTATTTTAAAAATCAAGATGGAATATAACACTGCAGCCAAAGCGGGTATATGAAGACGTAAAGAATGAAAAAAACTTGTTGCATATCTCATTCATCCCGGTCCGGCCGAACCGAACCATTCCTTCCACACACTACCCCATACGCCGTACTGAATTCAGTCTATGTATAATTGCGGTCACATGAGCAAGATGTAATCTCAGCGGAATAACCGTCTATGAACATTCTTTCACGCTATTGTGATGAAATAATCAAGTGATTGTGACATCAGTGGCAAGCGCGCATCGGTATGATTGTGAACGCAATGTACTAGTACTCCGATCTCCGCGTGTGCGCGACTTTTGAGATTTCTACAGATATGCGCTCGCAGACTCAGCGCACACATATCTTTCTATTATTAACCAAAACACTTCGGTGAGCAAACGGTGAGCATCAAGAAGCAAGCGGTGAGCGAACGGTTAGCTAACGGCAAGGCACCGAAGAGCGGTGAACGGCGAGGCACCGTTCTCCGTTCACAGTTCGGTGCGGTGCACGAGACGAAACCGATGCCAAAACCTTTAAGCGGTAGTGTAGTATCAATTTGTAATTGAGTCAGCAATCAATATCATACATTTTTTTCTGTTACATATTTTATCATTTTAAGATGAACACATGGACAGGTACAGGCATTTACATGTAAATCTAAAAGATGGAGGGCATTGATAATACTCTGTTCATATTTTTAACAGCATTGTACCTTGTGATACATAAATAAATCAGAAAATGTCATAAAACTTACGAATTAAACGTGATGTCTTTGGGTAGCGTGTCCGAAATATCAGAATCCCTGTATACACTTTCATTGAGCTGAGAGAGCTTGGTGAACGTAAAATTATCATTGGTTGAGTTCATGAAACTGTCATACAAGTCCACCACTTTCTCCACAATTTTCTGAAGAAAAAAGAAGAGAAAAGAAACTGACAAATTTATATTTAACTCTCAATATGCACTGTACAGCACTACATGTAGGCCGGGTGTGAGCAATTGATCTAAAGAAAACTAACTGTACAATCTCATAGATGAAGATAAACATTTGCACAACCGACTGTTAAAGCTAAACCAGCACAAGCCCCCCACTTTGACAGCCAAGTGCTATATCTTTTAATAGTACACAAGACCCAAAATGTGCCCCTCCCCCTTTTTTGTGTGTTGCTTATCAACAAAATTCTGATTCAAAAGGCGTAGAAATATCCAGATGACCTTTTTTCAAGCTATTAAATTGTCAGCGTATATATTTAAAAAATACTGTGCCACCTCTGTAACAAAATCTTGGATCCATTTCTCTTTATGGGGATAGCTTTACGACTCACTCTAGCAGCTCTTTCTTTCCTGACGAAGTAGTCCCCTAAAAGGGCCTTGACCCGTTTCACCGTCTCGTTGCCGTTCTTCTCTTGTAGGGTGTAGTTGGCAGTATCAAAGAAATGCTGTGTATAATGGGACTGCAGACCTTCACTTGTGAGCTGAGAAGAGAGAGACAGAGTGATAGAGAGAGAAAAAAAGATGACGACTGTAATACCAGTTGATGTGTTTGGTGTTAAACTGGGTGGAGAGAGAGATATACATGTAGAGAGAGATATAGAGATAGAGGAGAGAGAGGGAGAGAGAGGGAGAGAGAGAGAAGAAAAGATGAGGATTGTACGGATTGATGTGTTTGGTAACTGCGTGGAGAGAGAGATATAGAGATGGATGGGAGAGAGAGAGAGAGAAGAGTAGAGAAAGAGAAAAAGAGAGAAAGAGAAAGAATATGGATGAAGGGCGAGGGAGGGGAGAACTTCTGAGACTATAATAACAAAGTGGAGAATTACATGTACATGTACATGGACAAAGACCATAGAATAGGAAGGAGAGAGAGAAAGAAAGAAAGTACAAAAGTACGAAAGTAAAGTATTCCTTTACAAAGACAGAGACAGATCAAGTACAAAAATTAGAAGTATTGTAGGAACAAAAGACTGGAAGAAGAAAACAGTAAATAGAGACGGACAAAGAATGACAGAAAATAAGAAAATAAAGGGAATACGAGAAGATGTTTACACTGTATTCATGCATAATTGTAACTGTTTATCAAATATACATGTACCAATGACAAGTTTCTTGTTAAAAAGGGAGCTTTTTATCACTGAAATGCAGGAAGATTAAACACAACACTTACATGGACGATATAATTCTGTACGAGTGTTGCCCAGTTTTCAACATGAGCAGATAGTGTCCCGTCCTCCGCATCTTTACTGTAGCTGTACATATGTGGCTCCCCGTACATCTCCCCGTCGCAAGGTCTTCCACCAAACAGCATCATCGACACCACCACTAATGCAATAATACATCTGGAAGCCATCGTGAGATTACGCTCAGTGCTAGAGGCTTCGCTGGCTGACTGGCTGGCTGGCTAAGGATGAAATTGCAGACACCTCCTAAACTAAGCAGGTTCAGTGAAGGTCTGGCATGGCGGCCGAATCTGCTTTTCACACTCCCTCTTTGAATGTTTACCCTGCGTAGATAGACACAGACAGGAATGTGAGAAAATGTTTTTTGAGTACACTAAGGCTGTAATGTATGGAAATAAGCATTGCTATAAATGGCTGACTTTGATGTACATGTACATGTAGTGGCGTAGTGGCATTGTGGGATATGTGTTTGAGTAGATAAAGAAGCCAGGGGATTTTATTTTGACGCGGATTTAAATTGTTTTGTTGAAAAAAAGGTACCGGTATGTGAAGTAAATTTAAGCATACAAAAACAGTTCAGTAAGAAAAATCTAAGGGAGTTTATAATCTAACTCTTCAAAGCTTCAAGGGGAGGGGGGGGGGAATATGTAACACTCTGTTGGGAAAGAAATCTCACATACAGTACATGTACATGTACATATACATGTAAATGATATTAAACAAATCCAAAAGAGCTCCTTACTTTATTTTATTTTTTTAAATTATTTTTGGAGGGGGGGGGGGTGGGAGCCTAATGAACATTCTTTCTATTACTGTACAAAATATACTGAATTACAGTGTACATGTACACAATTTGTAGAAATAATGTAATCCCCTCATCCTGTTCCCAATTTTGTATCACACACAAGTTTTGTGATTCAGGCAGAAATGCAAATGATTTCAAATGTCAATTTCAGCACACAAAAAGTACAATGGTAATTGCCCGAGAAGACACTACACAGGCCTATGACACAGATACATGTACATACATGTACATGTACATGGCTCTTAGCATACATGTACATGCAAAGCTGGCTTTCCTGTACATGTACATACTCTGCATGCAGCACAAAATGAAAGTTCCACAGACTGAAATCTCATTGTCACAAAAGTGCATGACTGCAGTGTGTACCTTGTACATGTACAATCTACATGTACGTGTATAGTACATGTACAGGTACATGTACATTTAATCAAACAAAACTGTATCATGAAACATTTTACTGCTCCTATTTCAAGTAAGGATTATTACAGTTAGTACCTTATTTTCTAGCCACAACAAAATTTCTTGATAAAAAATGCAAGAAAAAGTACACTGTAAAAATACATTCACATCTTCTACAGATCTAAGAACATGGAGTCCTTCATTGTAGTGTACATTATACCAATTCATATTATTTTGCATGGATATCCACATTTTAATCCATGTGATAGTCAGAGTTGGACCATATGACATACAGTGTACAAAAGAATACACACTGTATATGGTACAGGTGTACATATTTACATTAATGTATCGTTAAAAAAAATATTGACTGCTTATAATAGAGGAGGCACTGTTAGAGCTATTGCCCAAGGTGATCTCAAAACTGTACATACACATGTACTGTACTGTGCCCCGAGACAAAGTTGAGAGGCATTGTGCAGTCTTGAGATCGCTGAGGAGCTTTAGTTTTAACCATGACCCGAAAAGTGAGCTGTCAATATTTGTTTTATACATTTACTGTATGTACAGCATCCCTCGTGTCGATTCTCAAAAAAGATATTTTAACAAAATATGCATGTTAAAATGTGCCTTTTTGTAGAGTCTAGGGAAATCTACCAGTCTAAGCGCATTGCGCGTGTGTCTCACTGCGCGTATATTGTTTACATCTGGCATAACTATTGAGTCCCCTCATTGTATGCGCAAGCATAACTATGCTTGGTCAATATTTTTCGCTATAGTGCCCAGCAGACAGTAGCAAATTTCATGTCTGTGGTTTTGACCAATCAGACGCCTAGAATCTTAATAATAATATGCGGTCTATATTGTACTTTGTCTGTATTGAATAAATAAACTTTTTTTTCACCAGATAAATAAACGTATGGTGTAAATGCTAACATATCTTCTACAGATTTCAAAATCCAACGTACAGTTCTTTTCCAACCATTCCCTCTGCCATTAAACTGTTCAGGTTTGATGCACAATACCAATTCTTAAAGAGCAAGTACAGTACATGTACATGTAATTAAGCTACACACATGTACAGTATAGTGTACATGTACATGCATGTACACGTACTTGTGCCTTTAAAAAAAGTCATTACAAATAAAAATAAAGATGGGTTCAAGAATGTAGCCAATGAGAAGCGTCAAAATGGATCACGTGTGCGTGCATTAATTTTAACCATACACGCACTTTGGTGATATCAGCGTGCAAAAAGTGCGCAACCAAAAAGCATAATGCACGGCTGCGTGTAAATCAATGGATGTTTACCATGCATTGCGCAGTTTGTTTACGAGGTCACTGCCCTCGCGATCGTTATTTCTTATGAAGGTTGCAGGTTTACAGTGTTTAATATCGCTGTGCTAAGTAAGATTGTCGACCCATTTTATAAAACAAATAATACACAGGTTTTCGTTCGTGACGTTATGGCAATGCAGCGCCATTCGGGTATTCACAATGGCACAAAATACACTCGGCTACGCCTCATGAATTTTATTGCACCGTAGTGAATACCCTCATGCGCTGCATCGACCATAACGCACTCACACCTGTGTATTATTTGTATATTTTACATAAATATCTGACAGTTTGAACATCAGCCAAGATCTCTCGGCTGCCATGTAAAGAGAAAGTTCACCCTGATATTATCTTGGTTTTTTAAAAAAGCAGGTAAATGAGAGGAACAAATTAGTGAAAGATTGAGCAATATCAGATTAAAAATAGGAAAGTTATGAATTGTTGAAGTTGTCATTTAATAGTGAAACACAAATTGGCAACACTGTGACGTACATGTACATGTATCTTGTTTCATACAAGGGTTGTATAAAAATATATTTTCAATCATTATTTTTAGGGTGAATGAAAAGTTTGTAAAGGGAAAATACACAATTTTGAAGTACATGTATTTATAGCAAATGGGAGGGGACCTCTCAAGATACATGTACATGTATGTCACAGAGTTGCCAATTTGTGTTTGATTGATCATACCTTCGAAAAACTATAACTTTCTAATTTTAAATGGTTTTTGCTCAAACTTTCAACGACCTAGTTGTTTACTCTCATTTCTGCTTCTATTATAAAACCATGCAACCTAATATCAAGGTGGACTTCCCCTTTAAAATAGAACGGAGACTCTTTGTAACATCACACATACAGCTACACGTACATGTACATGTACATGTACATGTATGTCACAGAGTCAATTTGTGTTTGATTGATCATACCTTCGAAAAACTATAACTTTCTAATTTTAAATGGTTTTTGCTCAAACTTTCAACGACCTAGTTGTTTACTCTCATTTCTGCTTCTATTATAAAACCATGCAACCTAATATCAAGGTGGACTTCCCCTTTAAAATAGAACGGAGACTCTTTGTAACATCACACATACAGCTACACGTACATGTACATGTACATGTACATGTATGTCACAGAGTCAATTTGTGTTTGATTGATCATACCTTCGAAAAACTATAACTTTCTAATTTTAAATGGTTTTTGCTCAAACTTTCAATGACCTAGTTGTTTACTCTCATTTCTGCTTCTATTATAAAACCATGCAACCTAATATCAAGGTGGACTTCCCCTTTAAAATAGAACGGAGACTCTTTGTAACATCACACATACAGCTACACGTACATGTACATGTACATGTATGGAAATGTGTCAAAATAAATGAGTAATTAACCCCTCACCAAAATGCAAGAGCCTTGTATACTGTAGACAAACATACATGCACATGTACATGTGTATCTACATGGACATGTACGTATGTAAATAGATAGAATTATTGGTAATGTACAGTACACATAAATGCACTCATTGCCTAACAATAACCAGTCCATCATTCCTCCTGCTTCATATACAAACAATGAATACAATATGCAATGTAAACATCAAACTCCTGGTTCTCAATATGCACACATACATGTACATGTACACATTAATTTTACCTCCCACTGATATGAATGGTCATTACAGGCAGAGCGACGGATGGCAGCCAGACGCTAGGCATGTGCGTGCACCACTACGAAATTCCCATCATCTAAATTGATTACTACTTGGATCAATACTCCTCTAATGCCTAGGGAAGCAGAAACTGAACGGACACAGGAGACTGTGTGCACATGTCGATAGGTTTGCAGCTGGGAGTTTTAATGCAAAATGGAGGTTTACTGCGCTGTGTTCGAAAAAAAACATGTATTATTATTATTATCTTATTCTTGTCTATACATACATGTACATGTAGGTCTAATTATACATGTAAATGCTTTCAAACTACATTAATATACAAGTACATTTGCATAATGTACAATACTTGATCTTCATTTCAATTTTTTTCTTTTTGCTAGTATACCATACCTGCCAACCTTTGAAGACTAAAAATAGTAATCATTTTTTACGAGGACTGTGAGGGAGCGGTGCGACCAAACGAGGGAGCGGGGGGTGGGTGTGGGAGGGCAAATCATGGCTGCTCCACTGCGAAATCTATGTGCTCAACGCAATCGCGGTCGAAACAAAAATCACTTGTATGTTTTGACATAACAGTCCCATATGTATAGTAATCCACGTAAGTTTGTATGGTAAATGTGCGCGTGAAACAAGAACACATCACATGTATCGCATTGCATGTAGTCATGTCTGCCCACGTCATGTCATATTACTAAATAAAAAATTTAAAAAAATAAAAATAAAAAAAAAATAAAAATTTTTAAAAAATTTTAAAAATCAAAAAATCGTAATTTTGTGACACAAAATCGTAAGTCGTAATTTAAAACCAAAAATCGTAGTAATTACGCCAAAATCGTAGTAGTTGGCAGGTATGGTATACATGTAGTTAATGAAAAATATGTCGTTTCCTAAATGTTTTATTACGTTTGTTTTTCATATTTCATGATCGCAAATAAAACCAAACCAAACCAAACCATCCAGAAATCTATGTTCATGGCTCTTTACATGCATGTACAGTACATGTACATGTACATCCCCACACATAATTTGACATTTCTACATGAACAGTACATGTACTGCACGTTGCTATCAAGTATTGCACATTCATGCATAATTGTTACATGCATGACATGCAGTGACCCGTTTTTATCTACAGGTATGTTTGAAATTAAATTAAAAGTAATTAGACAAATCAAAATACTCCCAGACTATTTAAAACATGTGCGTGTAAGATCAAATCAGTATTTCACATTTTGCATCCTCTGTTAATTAAAAAAAATCCCATAATATTAAAAACACGAGAAAGGCATTCCCATCATCTACATGTAAATTGATTACGGCTCGGGTCAATACTCTACTAATGCCAGGAGGAGCAGAAACTGAACATGGGGACAGACATAAAAGAATGTGTGCACATGACGATAAGTTTGCAGCTGCGCATTATGCAAGAGAAGATTAAAGGTTAATTGTGTTAGAACCAGTGTACATGTACACAATCTGAACATTGTCTAATTTTGTGTTATACATCACAGAAATAACATCTTTGTGATGATTTTGCATCATTTCTTGATGTACATGTAGAGTGATGTGAAATACACATACAGTGTACTGTACATACAGTGTACATGTACATCTACAGACATGACACAAACTGAGCAAATACATGTACAGTGTACAGTACATGTATCATTAAGAGAACATTCTCAAACCTGTTTTCTTGTTACACCATTCAAGAAAAATATAAGAACACTTTATATCAAAATAAAAATATTCATGTTGCAATAAAATGTAATTAGCATCAAACAGTGGATACACATTGGATATATTCCACAATACAAGTGCATACGTATACGGATGGTGGGTTGCGTGTGGGCGAGTGCCTGCGTGAAGTTTTCTACCAGTGTCATTACGGTAGAAAAATTCAAGCAGGCCCTCGCCCGCACGCAACCGACCATCGGTATCGTACGCACTTGTACCGTGCAGCGGGTTGCCGTGAAACCTGTGAGAAAGTGTATACTAAAGTGTTTGTTTTTCAGAAAAATACTCCACAAAAGATATTAAGAAAATTGACACGAAACAGGTAAGAAACACAAGGACTTTTAAATCATGGCCATTACTTGAAGAAAAGATGAATATTTAATTGATTTTTAGGTATGTTTTAGTAGGGTATCTCTACGCCGGAGTTACGGGGTCAAAGTAGGGATATGATTCTGAACAAGCGCCCTCCTGTTTTTGTGAATTTGATGATGTGGAATTACATGTATATGTACTGTACATTAAGAATAACAATAACAATAGATGAACACTTGCTTTAAAAGGCTTAGATTCTATTTCTATATAGGCTATAACTAGATCTACACATGTACATGTATAACTAAGACAAAGTTAAAGTAAATGTCAGGAACTTATTTCTGTCATGCACACCTCACGGCCATCCTCATCACGAATGTGACGGAGATGACCGTGATGGAGTGTCTGATAAAGTTTAAAAACTCATTGCCATTTGACATTATTTGAATTTATAAAATGTCAATGAAAATGACTTGATTCAATATCGACATGGCAAACACTCCCAACAGTTCACTTTCACTCAATAAAATTGGTTAAAGGTATACAATACAATACAATACAATAAAGTCATTTATATAGCGCTCTTACAAACTAGCTGTTGTTTCACAGCGCTTTACATAAAAAGTTATAAAGAATCTATTGTTGATCATGGACAAAGAGGAGAGTTTTGAGACACTTTCGAAGACATCCAGAGAAGGAGATGAACGAATAAAACGTGGCAGCTCATTCCAGAGTCGAGGCGCATGCCTGGAAAGCATTGTCGCCAGCTTTGGTGTATGTTCGAGGAATTTGTAGCAGGGTGCTGTCCGTACAAGAGCGAAGGCCAGGACGAGCAGATTGGTAGGGTACGATGAGAGAGTTGAGATACACTGGAGCTTTGTTTTGAATGCACTTGTAGACTACCGTCAGGATCTTGAAAACAATGCGTTGCTTGATTGGAAGCCAATGTAGTTCTTTTAGCAACGGGTGACATGATCATGCTTATGGGCCGAGTAGATCAGCTTTGCTGCACGATTCTGGACCTTCTGGAGACGCTGCATTTGTGATGACCTGATCCCATACAATAATGAATTGGCATAGTCAAGACGAGACAACACTATAGCTCGGACAGCATGCTCACATGCTTTCGCATTTACGAAAGGTCTAATACGAGCTATATTTGATAGGTGGTAGTGAAGTCCACGACAGAGGGATGACACATGACGATCCATCTTGAGTGCTGAATCAAACTCCACACCAAGACTTTTTGCAGCAAATGTTGGATTTATCGAGATGTCAGAAATCGCCAGTTTGACATCAGACACATACTGCCGTGCTTGTGGGGTAGATACTACAAGAAACTCAGTTTTGTCACAATTTAGCTTCAACATATTAAACGCCATCCACTTCTGGAGATACTCAACACAGCTTGATAAAGATGAAAGAGCATGGTTCACTGATTCTGTACTCCTAGGATCAGCAAAAACATACAATGAGATATCATCTGCATATGAGTGATAGCGCACACCTTCATACTGTCCAATTATGTCCGATAGTGGCTGCGTGTACATGCTGAAGAGTCGCGGTCCGATTACTGATCCTTGCGGTACGCCGTAATCAAGAGACTGTTGAGTAGATAGTTCACATGTTACTTTGCATCTGCTGGTGCGACCCGACAGGTAAGAAGTGAACCAGGACAGAGCACTGCCTGTGATATTAAACACTTCGAGAGTCGATCAAGAAGGATTGTATGATCTACTGAGTCAAAGGCAGCTGAAAGATCTAGGAGAATAACAAAAGTCACATGTTTCTTGTCCATAGCCTGCAGGATATCATTCTTCATCTTCAGAAGTGCTGTCTCCGTGCTATGATGTCGTCGATAGGCTGACTGACAATCACTGTTGAGCTCATTTAATTCCAAGTGCTCTGTAACCTGCACCAGAACTACCTTTTCAATGATCTTGGATAGGAAGGGTAGATTGGAGACCGGGCGATAGTTTTTCAAGTTATCTCGATCGAGGTTCTGTTTCTTGATGAGAGGCGTGACAACAGCTTCCTTCAGGGATGAAGGGAAGTCCCCAGACTCCATGGATATCTTGACTATTGACACTATGTGAGGTAGAAATATGTCAATGTTCTCCTTTAACAACCACACTGGAATAGGATCAAGTGAGCAAGACTTATTTGGTGATGCCATGATAACCTTGCGGACTTCATCTGCGGTCACAGAGTCAAAGTCGGTATAGACCAGTTTTGGAAACGCCCCTCTCTCAAAAAAATGAAATGGAAGCTCTCATTACCAATCATGTGAAAGAATATGTTTTGACTAATACGTGATGATACAAATTTTGCCGGGAAAGTCGGAAACCGCCTACTAATTGATATATTTGGTAAATTATTATATCTATTGGGACCAAATAGATATCGCGCACGTGGTCGCGTAGTCCGGCCCATATACATCTTTCTGTGTACAGTGCTTGTAACTTTACCAAGACAGGGCCAAATTTCTTATCATTTTGATGACTCCAGAACCTTGCAGTACATACCAATACTTATATGCTAGATGATCAACCTTTTCTGATCGATTCCACAACGTTTCTTTCACAGTGCAATCGCATTACCAGAACTGGTCTTTCTCTTTAAATTCACTTTTAATTTTACGGGTCTAGAATTAGAATAGATTTGTATTTTTTACATGTCCAGCATTTTCAGCATTACAGATGCAATCATTTAATTAATTATAGACCTACTGTGCTTAAACGACAATGATTGGACCCTGGTGTTAGAATCATGCAAAATGGCAAAGCCATAGATACTAGTCTATAGTCTATAGACAAGTATAGACACCGTTGGCCGGTGACCCGTCTCGTTCAGGCGATGCTAAATCAGCTCCGCTACATATCATACGGAGAGGGAGCACGAAAGACCCCATGGCCATGCATGCCCAGTTTACCCACAGCCACAGCTAGCACAGGGCAGGCGCAGGTTCGGTGCAGGCATATGCATCTTGCATTGTATTGCTACGTCAATTGTAACCATGTACGTACCGGTACCACCACTCGCGGAACGGCCAAAACAAGACAGCATCAATTACGGTTTTTAAAAAAACGACCACATTTTGCACGTAAGACAAAGGAAAGCACGGTAAAATATATATACAAATTCTCACTTACCTTCAACCGTGTATGTACGAATGTATTTCAACTAAATTCCAGCTCAAAATCGACGTATAATCCAAATGCATGAATATCATCTACGATTAAACACCGGCATCACCGCGGCCATATTCACATCAGCGTAAGATATCGCGTAGTCTGCGATGCAGACTCAATTCAATCCTTCATTTTTGCATTTTTGAACCTAATCTCGATCCATATGTTATTGTTATACATGTACTACTTATAGCAATTTATTCTTGAAAGGGACAATCTTGTTCTCTCTCTCTCTCTCCCCTCTCTCTCTCCTCTCTCGCTCTCTCTCTCCTCTCTCTCTCTCTCTCTCTCTCTCTCCCTCTCTCTCTCTCTCTCCCCTCTCTCACTTATGAAGTTCTCAATTTTGTTGATATATTTTGTTATGTTGTACTCCAGAGCATTCAATATTTATATCATATCCAAGAAAAAATGTAAGAGAAATTATGCAAGAAAGAAGTAAACATTGACCACATCACTGAAATTTACAGTGTAAAGTGAATGGAATGATAGTCAAACTTTATTTGGCCACAGAAATATACAAGTTCATAAACTTATTTTACCTTTTCCACCAAAAAAGCTGAATATAGAGCAACATACTGAATCAAATCATATCTGTCTGATTATACATGTATGCATGTGTGCATCACAAAAATCCTTGCAATCATTTAGGTGCAGTTTCACATAATCAAATCAAATATATCCCGTAAAATAATGCATAAATACAATGTCATATCAAGTACTGGTAAATGTAGCAAAGGCACTTGATCCAGTATTTATAAAAGCGTAAATAAGTCTATACTTTTTCCAG
Organism: Mesocentrotus franciscanus; assembly: GCA_037976565.1. NCBI lineage: Eukaryota > Metazoa > Echinodermata > Echinoidea > Camarodonta > Strongylocentrotidae > Mesocentrotus > Mesocentrotus franciscanus. The sequence goes on from CP137678.1 coordinate 10,746,500, forward strand.
TAACACTGTATGCATGTTTAAACCTGTACCCCTTACGAAAAGCTCTCGTTAAAACTATACCCCACCACTATAACACAGGAACCAATGTAAATCAGGTGGGGTATCACGACCACTTTCGTTTCTCTCGTTAAAACTTGGACAGAGCCACTATACCCCACCACTATAACACAGGAACCAATGTAAATCAGGTGGGGTATCACGACCCCACTTTTGTTTCTCTCATTAAAACTTGGACAGAGCCTTGCAGCTGATATCGGATTGCAGCTGTACTCTTTATCATCTTACGTAATAGTGTAAACAAACTCTTACTGGGGCTCTGGCCGACAGGAAATGAGAAGTAGGAAATGTATATTTTGCTTCTTTTAAGATATTTTCATGTCCAAAAGTCACTCATAATTTAGATGAAGACCAAAATGAAAGTTCGAACGAAGCAAAATGACCCAGAATTGGCGATATAACAACAATTTTAACTCTGAAAACTATCACTCTTTCTCCCTTCCTCTCTCTACCTCTACCATGCTTATCTCTCTCCCTCCCTGCTATCACCCCTTCAAGGTCTCGGGCAGGGGGGATTACATTGGACAGCGCTAGTGTTTACTTTAGGCTTAATGCTATCTCAGCTCTAGAAGTGTTGAAAGTCAAATGGGGGTTTCAATTTTAAACAAAGAGTTTTCGTCATGCCGATTGGGTAGATTTAGTCTACTGATTAATGGAACAGCTAAGTTTCAACTTCTTCACTTTGCCATAATTCTGTAATTACATGGAGAAAAAAAAATCATGTTATTATGAAAACAATCCCATTTTTACATCATGACTGAATTCATTTTCTTTTCATTTTGTCATAGAATGACAGTAATTGCAGTAATAAAGAGCTCCAAAAATCAGCATACTCAGTTAAGCGTGTGCCTTAAAGAGAAAGTTGAGTTCTGGGAAGAGATGCCTAATAATTTGTGAGCATTATCATTGTTATTATGCAAGTGTAGAAGAACATCAGATAAAAAATGTTCCCTGGAAAGCATGGCTCTTCAAATGCCTTAATATTCTAAATATGGCATATAACAGCATAACAATCGGGACGGATTTTTATGCCACATGTTCGTGTAGTCCCATATACATCTTTCTGTGTACAGTGCTTGTAGGCTTTACCAAGACTGGGCCAAATTTCTTATCATTTTGATGATTCCAGAACCTTGCAGTACACACCAATACTTATATGCTAGATGATCAACCTTTTCTGATTGATTTCACACCGTTTCTTTCACAATGCAATCGCATGACCAGAACTCAACTTTATCTTTAATGAATACAAGCTCCAGTGATTTTCAACTTCAATGGTAATGCATGTGTCACCTATTGCCCTGGTCACAACTGGCCGTGCACCTGTCTGCGTTCGGTCTACGGTAGATTTCGCAGAAAGTCCCTGCACGGATCTGCACGTGCAAAACGATGCAAAGTGAGTTGTGACCATGGCAAGTAATAACTCATTCAAAGCAATGCACACCTGTAATTTTAAGCCTATATTCCTTTTAATAGTAACTCCAAACTGCAAATGTAAAAACATGATCCCTCAAATTTTATAATTGAAAGTGAATAATCCAAATAAAGCAATCAACTATTCTCATTCATGTTAATGACAGTAGTATATATATATATATATATATATATATATATATCAAATTCTCAATCTGAAAACAAAATGGACATGTATACTTAATAATCATCAAAAAAAGACATCAATGCATTGTTTGTAGGTTTGGTCATAAAATAAATCTCTTGAAGCGGTAAATGAAAAATGTAGCAGAAACCATATAAAAACTATGTTCAGAAAAATACATGAAATAATAAATGAAAAATACATGACTATTTCAATCAAATTAATAATGATGAAAGCAATATTGGTCAGAGAGCTCAAAATTAAGCTGGAAGAAAGAAAGAGAGAGAGAGAGAGATGGGGGTGGGATAGAGAGGGGGTACAGATAAAGAGATAGAGATAGATAAATGGGGAAATAGATAGAGAGATAGAGAGAAAGAAGGATGGAGAGAGAGAGAGACAGGGAATCCAAGCAAGAGATGAGAGAAAAAAATGAGACATAAGGGAGATTGTCAATGGCTGAAAAAGAAGCATATACATGTAATATTAAAACATGACACATTTTTAAATGAAACAAATAAGTAAAATAGACGGGATTGATGAAAGGGTGTAGTTGGAGGAAGCAAGGAGTACCCAATCTCTCTGTGTATCAAAAAACAGAAGAAGTTGAGATTTAAAAAGGCACAAATTAGCAAAGTATATAATAATTAATTTCTCAGGTCTAGTAATGCCCAAATTTTATCAAATTGTCATTTAACTCACAGATAAAATCTACTTCAACTCAAACTTTAATTTATTTTTACTCTTCACTGAAGTGAGGGGGGCATACTATTTATGAGTCTACTCTATGTACAGAGAAAATGAATGTCTCATGGTGGTTTCCATTTTCACATGGACATTAATCTTCATTTTAACAAAAAGAAATTTGAGTAGAAGTAGAAAAATCAGATAAACACATTGGTTTTATAGTTTGAGAAAATCAGACAAATATGAAAGTTATGAATTTATCAAGTTAGGACCATTACCAGAAAATCTTTTAATGGTTATTTGGTTATATAAATATATAGGTGATATCATACATGTAAATGGGAACTTTCCATTTGCTATTTTTCATGAAAAATTATTGGGGATATCATATCATCATATCGTCCGTTTGGAGTCAAAAGGCGTTAAACTCATACACTTAAAGGGAACCAAAACCTTCATCCTAAGTTACCTTTATTGTAAAGTTTAAACGATTTGAATAAGATTAGTGAAAAATTGAACAAAATAAGGCAAAGTATAAGGAAGTTAACGCTAAAGAAATAACTTGTCACCAGAGGGCGATATTTAATTTGATGGCATCATTTGTGGACAACTCTCCATGCTTTCTGATCATGGAATTTCATGTTTTTCCTTCTTTCTTGTGATTGAGATAATCTATTCCCCTGAAAACAAGATATAGAATACAGAATGATATTCTACTTCACATTTTATGAAGTCGGATATTGAACACAAATGAATACGAAGAAAATGAAAGAATTGTGAAATTCCATGATCAGAAGGCATGGAGAGTTGTCCACAAATGACGTCATCAAATTAAATATCGCCCTCTGGTGACAAGTTATTTCTTTAGCTTTAACTTCTTTTTACCTTGCCTGATTTTGTTCAATTTTTCACTAATCTTATTCAAATCGTTTAAACTTTACAATAAAGGTAACTTAGTATGAAGGTTTTGGTTCCCTTTAAATAGATTTAACACCAATTTGGCTCTGAAAAGACAATATCTTTATCCATACTCCTGTCAAAGAATGTATAAATCAGCTATATTGCTACAGCTACGAAATGAGCCAATTTAAACAATTTTAATTTATTTTAAAAAAAGGAAATATCTTTAAGTATGACATCACGCTAACATGACCGCATTGCTCAAATTTTTTTTAAAGGTTCATTAACTTGTTTTCTCAGATTTTACCGTTTCAACCTAAGCCAACTTGAATGGTTAATTTCTCTTTAAAAGAAGTTTGTTGAATAAGTGGGTCAAATGTAGACAGACAGATATATCACAAATCAAGTACAGCATTATACTATAGAAAAACCAATGTGCATCACAATTATACAGATAATAAAGATAGCACAAATTCAATTTTCTTTCTTCAAATAATTTAACCTCTTGTAATATTCACAATACATCAGTATAAACAATTACTTCCAATTTATCTGAATAGTGGAATACTACAATAAATCAACATTGCAGAATTCATATAAATGAATCTTTAATTGCAGTAGATTTTCTGGAAACCAAAAGAAGCATTATATGTACAAAAGACCCACCAAACTAGAACATAGTGCTGTATTTTCTCAAGAAATAACAAATACTGTCAATATTGCAAACAAAACAGAAGATAATATAAGGCATTACTATGTAATCATAACATAAACATATATATGAACAATAACAAAAAAGATCTCTTACAAGTAGCAGAACCTATTCTTGCAAGTTTTATCTTGATATTTCACTGAGTGACATGGACGGAATACACACTGTATTTGTGCAATTCAAAGAAGGAATTACAATCAATTAAATGTGTTGACATTAAAGGCAATCCTTAGGGATTTTCTATGTATCACAATGCATCACAGTTTGCTTACACAGGACATGGTGGAATTCCCAATTAAAGGGATTGGGTAACTTTGTCTCAGATTCTGAAACAAATTCCTGGATTTAGCTCATGCTGCAATGATAATTATAAACCTTTAGGTCAGTAAGGAACCCCATGACTTTTACAAGCCTGTCTGATTATCAAGATATTTATGATTGGAAATCGAAATCAAATTTTGCGTTTTCCTAACGGTTTTCATTACACTACAGTCATTTGTGGAAAATGAGTACCGTATTTGCCGGCGTAAAGGCTGCAGTATTTTCTCTTCCGAAAATATAAAAAAGTCTGGGTGCGGCCAATCCGCAACAACAGTTAAAAATCGGCTGTTAAAACAGCACGTGATTTCGTACATATGGGACTCCCAACGGTACAATGACTAGATCTATACCAGTAATGGTACAGGACATTTCTAGATTAACTCCACACATCTTACCGACTATTTCATGTTGCATTGTTGACATGAAGTTTTGTCGATCTCGTGAATAAACTTCATTACCTATTTTTAACAAATTCTACCGGTAGATCTAGATTTAAGTCAGTGCCATTGCATTGCTAAAAGAAGGGACCGTTACGGAGCTACGCAACGCAGCTGCGCATCTAGCCAAAGTCGCAATTTGTATTACACTGCACATCGTGGTAGGGGTATTATACATGTACATGTATGTAGGATACCAAATCTGCCTGCGATACAGTACTAGCTTAAAATTGATGAAGATTTGCTAAATTATGATCATTTTTTTAGGTAAACTTCCTGTAAATTTATAAGAATATTGATGAATTTGGTATTAGTTTGTAGAAAATTACGATTATTTTGTTTGGTCCGTTTGTTTTTTTTTCCCTTTTTTTTTTTTCCCTCTACAAAATGTCAAAGTTGGGGGTGCGGCCTATGCGGCGCTGCGGCCTTATCGCCAGCAAATACGGTATGGTAAAAACCGGTCACTAAAAGATTTTAACATTTTTGAGGCACTTCATGATTATTTTGAAGCGCAATTTTTTTAGGTCTTCAATATTACACCATATTACAGACACTGATAACACGTAGGGCCATGCATCTCAGATTTGTAAAACTGGAAACATTGTTAAACGATGCCTTTAAGAGATATAATCATGTTCAGAATACCAGCCCTGCTCTTATATCACAATGTCACTATGATCACAGCAAAATCTGGGCCCTGTTTCATAATACTTGTTATCGATAACAAATGCTAAATTTCTATGAATAATTTGCTCTCAGCCAATCAAATGCCACGATTTCAGTTGCTTATAACAGTTATTGAAGTTTTTTATTGATAACAAGTTTCATGAAACATGGCCCTGATCCACAAAAATGTGTGCCAAGTTTTCACTGCACTTGTGCAAGATATTACTCCCTCTTTTCATAATAGACTACATCCCTGCTAAACATAATTTCAGTGGGCTGGAAGAGTCAATTTTGAGATAGTAGGGGTGTTTCACAGCATGAAGACGACATGCGTAAGATAAAATAGCCAATCCATCAGATTGACTTCTGCGAACATGCTCCCCTCTTTTCATAATAGACTGCTCCAATACCTGAGTCTATTTCAGTTAGCTGGAAGAGTCCATTTTAAGATAGGGGTGTTTCACAGGATGAAGATGCCATGCTTAAAATGAAGATGTTGATGCATCGGGTTTCACTGAGGCAAAAAAATACTCCCTCTGTTCACAATAGACTGTTCTTACACCCATGGCTATATACCGGTAGGTGAGCTGGATGAGTCCATTACTTGATAGCAGGGGTGTTTTAGGAGATGGAAATGACATGTCCAGTAAGATTAAAGTCTGGTTCTCCATTCGGATAGCCATTTGTGCTGGGCCCATCAGGCAGGAAGACTGGAGGTTGTGGAGGCATCGGCATATTTCTGAATAACAAGCAAAAAATATATGAAAACATTAACAGGTGAACTTTACAAGGACAAACAGCCGAGACGTAGAGACGACATTCGAAGATACAGACATACATAGAATCTACCAACAAGAAACAGATTTGCTCATCACCACCTAGGATTCATGTTTCCTTTAAAAAAAGTAAAGGAACTAAATAATTGCTTAATGCTAAATATATTACTCATTGCGGATGTAGTATCGAAAATAATATCGCTAGTGATATTCGTTTGTCTCGCAATGTGGTCAATAAGGAATCTAAAAGATCTCGACGTTTCGTGCGCCGCTGCAACACTTCGTCAGGTGATAAAAACTAATGTAAGCAAGGGTGCTTTATACTCTACGGGAGGACCGGCGCGACGGTCTATAATTCGATCGATAATTGGAAAAAATAATGCACAAGGCCTATTGGCCTATCGGCTGATTATGCAAATGGCCTAATGGTCGACGCACACGGTGCTCAACCAATCAGTAGGCCGCTGGTTCGGCTAATTATGCAAATAGCCTAATGGTCGACACACGGTGCTCGACCAATCAGCAGGCCGCTGGTTCGGCTCGCCTGCTGGGCGGAAGCAATGGCGAGCTCAACCAATCAACGGGCCGCTGGCTCGGCCCCTCTGCTGAATGGAATCGACCGGTGCTGGCCGGCTGGACGGGAGTGTCATGGCGGCGTATCGTACGCATCCAAAATTCGGGATATCGATCCCGTTGTCTCTGTTGAAATTATTGGGATTGAGACGGATATTGATAGCTTCTTTTACCCTCCGTGTGTACCAATGCCGTTCCTGGGAAAGGCACTGAACCCCGTCCCAGTCTGGTTGATGCTGGTTATCCCAAGCATGTTCGGCTACGGCTGAGTTGTCAGTTCGGCGGAGCCTGACGTCCCTCTTGTGCTCAGTGATTCTTTCTTTTATCGGACGGGCAGTTTCACCGATATAGGATCTATCACATCCTTTGCAAGGGATGTTGTACACAATGCCGTCTCGTCTATGTGGAGGAATTGGATCCTTGGGGCGTGTAAGTTGTTGACGTAGGGTGGTATCTGATCTGAAAACCGTTCGAATGCCATGGCTCTCTAGGCGGCGCTTGAGTTGTTGGGAGACACCATCAATGTACGGCAAGACTGTAAATGTCTTGTATACCTTCTGATCCCTGGGTTCCGACGATCTCTTCTTGGTATTGTGTACAAAACGGCGTGGGTAACCGTTGAGACTCAGGGCACTGTGAACACGGGTTCGTTCTTTGCATGGCTGTTGAGGACTTGTCACTATGCGTGAAGCTCTGTCAAATAGACATTTCACTAGACCTCTCTTCACCGATATGGGATGGTGAGAGTCAAACGCTATGTACTGGTCTGTGTGGGTAGGCTTCCTATAGACTGAGGTGGAGAGCCTATGGTTGTCGTGTCTATGAACTAAAGTGTCTAAGAATGCTATCTTCCCTTCACATTCTATCTCTGATGTGAACTGGATGGTTGGTTCGAGGCTGTTCATGTGTTTAAGCAGATTATCTGTTTCAGAGATGGGAACTATGATGAAGGTGTCATCTACGTATCTCTTCCAAACACGAGGCATGCAAGAGAGGGGACATGTGTCCAACGCTTCTTCTTCGAAACTCTCCATGTATAGGTTGGCCACGACAGCCGAGACCGGACTGCCCATGGCTGCCCCTTCTGTCTGTTCATAATATGAACCTTTATACAGAAAATATGTGGATCGAAGGACAAACTCGAGGAGTTGAGTGAGTTGTTCCGGTGAGAGTGCGGTACGGGTGGACAAATTGTTGTCTGATTGTAAGCGTTGCAATGTAGCATTGCATGCGCCCTCAATCGGTACATTGGTGAAGAGTGAAACTACGTCAAACGAGACCATGCGTTCTTGCGTACCGATGGTTTGCTCTGCTATGAACTCTGCAAAACCACTCGATTTTGGGAATCGTATATTCAGTCAAACCGGTGAGCGGAGAAAGAATCTCTGCTAGGTACTTAGAGAGGTTATAGGCAAAGGAGCCTATGCATGACACTATAGGTTGTAATGGTACTGTGGGTTTGTGTATCTTGGGTAACCCGTATATTCTAGGAGGTTGCTTCTGTGTGGGTTTCAGCCTACGATAGGTCGGTTCATCCACCGCATTGTCTTTCTTTGGGTTCAGCAAGGTGCTGGAAAGCTTGCGAGCCAAGCGATCTGTGGGATCCTTCTTTAATACACGATACGGACCAGACTCCAATAAGTCGGTCAATTTCTCATGGTACATTGTGGTGTCTAGAATGATTGTGGCACGGCCTTTCAGATCAGATACCACCCTACGTCAACAACTTACACGCCCCAAGGATCCAATTCCTCCACATAGACGAGACGGCATTGTGTACAACATCCCTTGCAAAGGATGTGATAGATCCTATATCGGTGAAACTGCCCGTCCGATAAAAGAAAGAATCACTGAGCACAAGAGGGACGTCAGGCTCCGCCGAACTGACAACTCAGCCGTAGCCGAACATGCTTGGGATAACCAGCATCAACCAGACTGGGACGGGGTTCAGTGCCTTTCCCAGGAACGGCATTGGTACACACGGAGGGTAAAAGAAGCTATCAATATCCGTCTCAATCCCAATAATTTCAACAGAGACAACGGGATCGATATCCCGAATTTTGGATGCGCACGATACGCCGCCATGACACTCCCGTCCAGCCGGCCAGCACCGGTCGATTCCATTCAGCAGAGGGGCCGAGCCAGCGGCCCGTTGATTGGTTGAGCTCGCCATTGCTTCCGCCCAGCAGGCGAGCCGAACCAGCGGCCTGCTGATTGGTCGAGCACCGTGTGTGTCGACCATTAGGCTATTTGCATAATTAGCCGAACCAGCGGCCTACTGATTGGTTGAGCACCGTGTGTCGACCATTAGGCCATTTGCATAATCAGCCGATAGGCCAATAGGCCTTGTGCATTATTTTTCCAATTATCGATCGAATTATAGACCGTCGCGCCGGTCCTCCGTAGAGTATAAAGCACCCTTGCTTACATTAGTTTTTATCACCTGACGAAGTGTTGCAGCGGCGCACGAAACGTCGAGATCTTTTAGATTCCTTATTGACCACATTGCGAGACAAACGAATATCACTAGCGATATTATTTTCGATAAATAATTGCTTGTTTAAACATTCTGGAGGACAAAGTTCAAGTTCAAGTTTAGTTTATTTCCTTTTTTGATAGTTCATTATTGAAGGAAAAAATACTATCTAAAGATCATAATTGAGAGACCAATGGTGAGAGCAGCCAGTGGCATGAATGGCCTGCCATAGCTAAGTCCAACTTAGAGTCGATCTTAGTCTTTGTGAAACACCCCCCATTAGGCTATTTGCATAATTAGCCGAACCAGCGGCCTACTGATTGGTTGAGCACCGTGTGCGTCGACCATTAGGCCATTTGCATAATCAGCCGATAGGCCAATAGGCCTTGTGCATTATTTTTTCAATTATCGATCGAATTATAGACCGTCGCGCCGGTCCTCCCGTAGTATAAAGCACCCTTGCTTACATTAGTTTTTATCACCTGACGAAGTGTTGCAGCGGCGCACGAAGCGTCGAGATCTTTTAGATTCCTTATTGACCACATTGCGAGACAAACGAATATCACTAGCGATATTATTTTCGATAAATAATTGCTTGTTTAAACATTCTGGAGGACAAAGTTCAAGTTCAAGTTTAGTTTATTTCCTTTTTGATAGTTCATTATTGAAGGAAAAAATACTATCTAAAGATCATAATTGAGAGACCAATGGTGAGAGCAGCCAGTGGCATGAATGGCCTGCCATAGCTAAGTCCAACTTAGAGTCGATCTTAGTCTTTGTGAAACACCCCCCACAAAACTTCACCACATGAAACGTTAAAGAATTGCACAAATTAACTGATGTGTTATTTGAGATTCAGGTATTTGTGACCAAAACCTCTCGCAAATATGTACCACTTGTGAAACTCGCAAATATTTCATGCAAATAGACACGTCTAACATACCTAGATGGTCGTTCTAAATCTGTGTAGCTCTTTCGCCCGAGGGTGAGGCTATCCAGGGGGTTTGTACGGGTTCCATGAGGGGCCGAGGCAGGCATGTGGGACTTGGCTACTACCGCATCAAATTTCTTCTTGCCCCCGACCATGCCGGGCATCATGTAGACCTTGTTTAGGGCGGCCGTCCGATTCCAGCGGGAGCCGTTGGGTGGCAAGACAGGGGGAAGCTCACGTTCTACACAAAATAGAGGGCGACAAAACATTACAGTAATTTCCAAATTTGATTCAGGTACATTTAAGTTGCTGTACCTTCGTTTTAATTATTAAGCTATAAAAACATGATCAAATTTTTAGATTCCAAACAATAAGCAATAAAACAAAATTTATGTTCGATTCAGACCACTGCCCACCAGCCCCATGTGATCCGCAGTCCTGTGATGTATCCACTAGACCACGATACCTCCATCAGGGTTGCCCATTTCAAGAGCTGATTTACTTAGGTCTTAGGAATTATTTCTTTTGAATGGTACAATGGATTGCAATGCACAGCAGCATAGCTGCCAACCATTCCTATTTTGGAGGAATAATTCCTATTTTTCCTTCAACTAAATTTTAGAACCCTGGATTCATTTCTCTATTTTTTAATTTTTAAACCTCTGTAAAACAAGTATGCATAATGGACTATATTCCTAATTTTGCCTCGAGAGATTCCTAGCTTTTGGAGGAAAGGTTGGCAGGTATGCAGTAGGTGTACTATGAGATTGAATCAACAGTGTGCTTACGTGGTTGCATAATGTATTCTTGACTGCTCTCCATGATCCTATTGGCTTCTTCTATCCGTTGCCGTTTCTTAGCATCTTTCGCTTCCTTCCAGCTCATCAAGAAGTTCTTCTCTGTATCACTGACTTCTCTTCCATCCAAAATAGCTGCAAGAAAAGATAAGTTAAACAAAATACACAAAAACAATGATTGTTAAAGACATAGTAGTGGGCTCTCATGGGGAATTCAACACCCTTCAGGTGATTGCTCAATAACAGGTGTTGTCAAACACAAGGATTATCCTTCAGTTTTATGACCAACATGCCTTATGTGATGCTTCGCATTTTCCACCCATTCCCCCATATGGTAAAGTCATTATCTTACGTTCCCTCACCTAGTCGAGAGACTGGGGGTATTTCTCGATCGGACTACGGATTTGCTGTGTGCAGACTTGTACACCCATTGATGGTATTTCCATCAAGTCTGGTGTCAGCGAATTATGGCCTTCTGCACATGGAAACCGACGACCCTCTCCCTCTAAGTCTGAATAGAACCTCTTGATACATCTCATCCTACTACGTACCTCCTTCAATGTGAATGTTTTGGTCAAGGATTATTACACTTTTCCCATCCCTGTCATACAATTCTTCCCTACGAGAATCAATGGGAAACATCAGAAGAAGAACTCTACAATATCAACCATATCAATTTTGTGGTATTTCCAACCAAAACCACTACAGGATATTTATATAGCCCACATATATCCACCATGTAAGGTGCTCAGCTAGGGCACTCCAATATCAACCCGGCTCTGCTAGGCTACCGTATCAGTGCTCACTACATTTAACACCTGGGTGGAGAGTGGCAAATGTAGATTAATGTCTTGCCAAAGGACATTAGTGCCACGGCAGGACTCAAACCCCGAACCATGTGATTGTCAGTCTGACAACGTATCCACTAGACCACGACAACTGTACGTATTAACATATTTTCACATGGCAGTGATCTCATGTAATACAGGAAGAGATTCTGTGTATAATGTCAATCCCATTCTGCAATCACGATTAAAAGTAAATTGGAGGTAAATTGTAAACTGTATAAGCTGTTATTTTCGTGAATTTCGCGAATTGCATATTATCGCGAATATATTGGCACCTCATCATTCCAAAGCGCGAAAATATCAGCATAAAATGATGTGCTTGCGTCGATCGCTAGCTACTAGTAACTGCCTTATGTTCGTAATGCAATGCTGTCGCCTCCCGCCCTGCGCGTTCCTTCTCTCCCTGCGCGTATATTCCACAGATTGCACGAGGCACGCACGTAATCCTCGTACCGTACCGGTACTCGGCTAGCTGTATGTGGTGCGATGGGCTGCCTAAACTTGTGTGTGTACTAACGTGACCGAGTCTGTGTGTGTATGTGTTGGCGTTAGAAAGTTTGTGAATACTTCATGCCCATTCATTAATTCTGCTGTGTGCTATTCGCGAAAGCAACGACTTGCAAAAATGTCTCTTAGCCTGTCATTCCCGAAAGTATCTGTACGCGAAAAATATCAGCTTATTCAGTACTAGAAAGTAACTGTGGTGCACCAGGGGGTTCTCTCTGTATTTTTGTTTTCTTCCATAGAAAAAGAAAAGACTGGTTCTCCTTTCTCACCCAGTTTACTGTTCATGACGATCACTCTGTCCCTGTACTTTGACTTATTGCAGACGGGGTTGCCTACCAGCTCCAGCCTCCAGATCTTGGGCCAGGAGCCGATGAGAGCGGAGAGCGCCCTCATGTCGCGAAGCTTGTTGTCCGAGGCCACAAACTGCATGATGTTGCGCAGGATGCCCAGCTCCGAGATGTCGTCCAGGCCGTTGCCACTTATGTTCAACACTTGGAGGCCCATCTGAGGAAACATTTATTTTCAAAGAGATCATACATGTGTTTCGACTTGAAATCAGAAATTTATGTGGTACACTTGTTCATTAAAGAATAATGCATTATCGCATTCTATATGAGCACTAAAAAAAAATATTCACACACGTAAAATCTTCCAGTTTGAGCTTCATAATAGTTGTACGAATAGCAAAAAGAAATTAACAATTTCAGGGTATTTGGCCTTCCAGTCCGAGAAATGACTAGGTTGATGCTGCAAAAAGGCAATGTCAATGACCATCACCATTTTGATGACAATTTCGGGTGCTTCTCAAAACACAAGCCTACAGTACAGTGCCATTTCTTAACTATTCATATGAAGATGATTTTACATCTATTGTAATCTCCATTTCTAATACTACTGCAGTTTCTTCTGACAATCAGATAAATTTGGATCAAATGTTGTGGGTGATCAGACACATTCTCCACTAAAATTATTCCATATTCCAGATTCTGTCTGTTTTTGTTTTTCTTTCTTTGTTCCTCTCCCTTACACGCATCCCACACAGAACGTGATCACTGAAATTCACACAGGTTGAAAAAGGGGGTATGCATGCAAGGACCATCTCTGTTTTGGCGTTGAGGGTGTGTTATTTTCTCAGTCGATTGGGCGACACAGAAACAGTCCAAGCAGTGGACTACACTGAAATGTGCTCCAAACTTTATTTGTTTGAGATATAGGCTTGAGGGATAGGGTTGCGATTGAATTTTATGTTGGACTAGGCGTAGGGTTGCACATTCCAAGGTTAAGGTTGGATTCGGTGACTGTTCTAAGGCATTGGTCACTGGACAGTATATAGTCGCCTGATCATATATTTTTAAACCATACATAAAGGCCACAAAACAGCCATCACGTTTTTTACAATGTGCAAAATGAATGGCAACTGAGCCCCACAAAGGACTTGCGCTTATTCACTGAGCTCTGTGTTATAAGATAGAGAATGGTGACACTTTACGTCATCATAAAAAAACCGCAGCGGTTAGCCGCGCCATATATCTCAACGAGCCTTAATGCCTGATGAATTTTATGTGACTTACCGATAATGCTACCAGCGTCCTTGGTTCAAACAGTAACCGTTCCCCCGAAGGTAACCTTTGGTGCTCCATATGAAGTTCTTTTAACTCCTGTAACTTCTCCAGACCCTCTAAGACTGCTATCTTATTGCCTCCAACATATCTGAGATTTAATGGGGAAGAAAAAAAACTTTGTTGAAGATCAGTTGCAATAATCATGAAAGAAACAGAAATGAATGACTTTTGGGGGGAATTCCAGGACCATGAAATGGAGGCATTTTACACACTAAAAAGCCACCGCAGTCAATCATCAATTGGATACACTGTTTGGAGATCACACAAAATTTGTCCTGATTTGAGTAGTGCCTGACTTTTCCCTGATTGTGAAAAAGAGATTTTTTTTTGGGGGTTCCCTGATATCAAGGATAGCTGGAAAATAAGTTGTACCAGTAATAATGTATTCTTTAAAAGCTAGGGCTTAGCACCAAAATATGTAACAGTTGACCACAAGTTTTGATCATATACCTAAATGAAGATCACAGGATAATACAACTACATGTGTTATACATGTAACAGTTGATAATTTTTGCAATCTATTTCTCACCTTTTCCTCATGATACAAAGTGTTTGCGATGTCATTCCTGGGTCAGCATTCAAATGTATAGAAGTTACCAAGCAGTGACAGTATGTGAGTTCAGAGAATGTGTACATAGATAACTCATAATAGGGGTTTGACAGTTCAAAGTGATACTTACAATTTAGATAGTTTGTGCAGAGGAGTAAGATTTTCTAATCTGGTAATCTGGTTGTTCTGAAGATAGAGATGAGTGAGATTTCCAGCAAAGCCAAGATTCTTGATCACTGAGATGTTGTTATCGTAGAGATAGAGGACAGAGAGGCTGCGACACTGAGAGAGATCATCCTGAAATGAGCATGAAACGTTAAATGAAACGTAAAGAGGTGTATCCAGCTTTAATACAAGGCATGAAACAATGTTTGAAACATAAATAGGAGATTTCCAGCAAAGCCAAGATTCTTGATCACTGAGATGTTGTTATCGTAGAGATAGAGGACGGACAGGCTGCGACACTGAGAGAGATCATCCTGAAATGAGCATGAAACGTTAAATGAAACGTTAAAAATTGTGTAATCAGCTTGAATACAAGGCATGAAACAATGTTTGAAACATAAACAATAGATTTCCAGCAAAGCCCAGTTTCTCGATCACTGAGATGTTGTTATCGCATATAGAGATACATGTAGAGGACAGAGAGGCTGCGACACAGAGGGATCATCCTGTAATGAGCATGAAACGTTAAATAAAACGTTAAAAATTGTGTAATCAGCTTGAATACAAGGCATGAAACAATGTTTGAAACATGAAAAATAGATTTCCAGCAAAGCCCAGATTCTTGTTCACTGAGATCGTTTTATCAAAAATAGAGATAAAAGACTGACAGGGAGTTTTTTTTTATTTTTTATTTTTTCATTTGTGTGTTTATTAAAACTTTCAATCATATAAAAATTACATATTTACAAGTCCACTTAGACAGGCCCTCTTAAAGACCTAAACCAGGGTAAAATAAAACTTGAAAACAAAAAAGAATAACGATAATAAAAAGAACACAAGGAACTAAACAAAAACAAAAATCGAGAAAAAATTACTACAAAAGAAGGATAAACATTCCTATAGAAGTTTACATCAAGTGATTCAACAATCACCAATAAGCTATATAATACAGTGTACAGTATATACACGTATATATATGCAAAGCCATCTAGACTGTCGTTAAAAATGAGGATGGACAAGGTATGTTTAAGGAGAACAACATGCTTCATGCAGTTCAAACATGTGTTCTTGTAAAAAAAATTTTAGATTTCCAAAGTCTACCATTTCAATATTTATACTGAAAATATGTGTATGTATTGGTCAATGTTTTTCTTTCCTTTTATAGTAATTGTTGCTTTAGGCTTAAGTTTCTTCAAGTACCATCTTTTCCTTTCTCTACTTTAATTTTCTTTCAAATAAAAGAACAAAAGAAAGAAAAACAGTAGATCTGCTTATACCTCTCCTGTAACTGAGGAGCTAAAATGTATATTTGCTCAGCACTTCTCTCTGGTTCAGTTTTCTTAAGGTGATGAAAGGACTAGCCTCTTTTTGTTTACAATAGACCCTTGGACATTCACAGTCAAGTGTTTATTTTTGGAGCTATTGTTCCAAAACATGTCACACAACTCACTATCCATTTACATGGACTCACAATTTTATGTCTTAATGCCATGCCAAACATCTGCCTGTTGAAATGTTTACATCCAAAATGTGAACTGCCAAATGAGTTTTGGTTTTGAGGTTTCAGTCAACAATCTTTCAGGCATTCTCCCACAACAAAAGCATTTTTTCATGACTCTTCATTCTTGCGATTTAATATTTGTAAAGTAAGAAGAAAATCATTGTAAACTGATGTTCTTTTTCAATTTTTATACTCCTTTACCTAAAAATGGGGGGAAACCACTTTCATACAAGGAGATTAAAAACTATTATTTTTGCCCTTTGCTACTTCATGCTTTTGCATACAAGAAAATAATAATAATACCTGTAATAATAATTTTAAAAAATTGAGTATGATACTGGTATACAAAATATTATGCAACACTTTAACAGAAGAACTTAAGAAGTATATTTTGCTCCCTTGTTTCAGGCATATTATACATGAAAATTAATTTTTATGTTTTTTTTTTCTTCTTCATCTTGGGCTGTTCAGGAAATGTAAAAATGCTTTTAAAAAAAACACACACAATTTTTTTTTTTAATGGAAAACTGTGGTTTTATTATTATTTTTTTGTTTGGGGAGGGGGCCTCACTTTTAAGACGTCAAAATGCATCATAATCAGAACAAAACACTCAATAACACACTTTTCAAACTTTTTGAATTGAAATTAATACTATTACTTAATGATGTATTATTGTACTTACGATCTCGTCAATGCTCTTCTCTGAGAAATAAAGATGTGTCAGTTTCTTGAGATACGTTGACAACCCCTCATCCTTCTTCTTCCGTGCGCCGCGACGAACGTGCAATCAGATCTATAGTCAGTTTCACCATTTTGGCAAGATTGTCGCCTGACACAACCTATAGGTGTGCATGTAGTTTTTTCAAGGATTCTGCAGTTCTACTCTTTTCAAATGTTCCTTAATTAAAACTTTGTTATCTTGATGTACACATGCTGGTGATCCTGGCGACTTCTGTACAGATCTGGGAGTGGTTCCCTTTTAGAAAATGACTGTTCTTGATGTCGGTTGCTCCAGATGTTGCCATGTTTGTTTGAAGGTCATTGAATTAAGGCAAGATGGAGGTCACATCGAAGTAGCTATCTTGAAGATTGGATCCAGATTTGTTGGTCACTAGTTTTATGTGATCATATGCAGATCTTTGATGAGCTATATAAGACTGCTAGCATACCTGATTTAAAAAAACAAACATCAGAAATAAAATGAAAGGAAAGTACCAGTACATGGTAATTGGTAAAACATATACTGTATTTTTTTTTCTTCTTAAACTTCATATCCATTTCCTGTTTTTTCTCACTTTATTCTTGGTAGTTACAAATTCATGTACATTTTGATGTCATGCAATTTAAACCAACATGCATACATAGTGCATACACCTGTACATGTAGTTTGTAAATGCACAAGGAATTAAGTCTTGTAACTCTTTGTCACATGTACATTGTACATGTACAGGTACTAAAATGTACTTTCTCTTATGAAGAAAAAGAACAATGGCAGATCAGGGGGGGGGGGTGTGGTTGAAAAATTAGAAACAAGCATGGTAGCAAGTTAAAATTCAAAGTTAAAACATTTTCCACTCTCCACCCAGGTGTAGTAAATGGGTACCTGATAGAAATGTATTCCTTGAATGCTTTTTGCACCTTAGGGCAGCTAGGCTAAAGCCAGGGTACAAGTATAGAATACTACTTTGTAGTTCTACCTTGAGCACCCCTGGGATGGATACGTGTGCAATATAAATGAAGAGCTCTATTACTATTATTATCAAAAAGAAATTACATATTTGAATTCTTGAATGTGTTTTTTTTTTCTTTTTTAACTTAAAATTCTCTCTCTCAAAAAATTTAAGTTCAACACTATCGTAAGTGCCCCCTCGATACCACAATGATGAAGTTATAATCATGGTATTAATTCTGCTTATTATAGATCTTAGCCCGTCTTAATTATAGAGAGTTACGATTGATCCAAATCAATTGCAAGTCCTCCAATCAATCCCAAGTTTGCAGTCTCCTATCTCTTTAATTGCACATACATGTAGTTGCGATTAATATCGATTGCAAATAAGTTGTCATCAACACCAACTCTTTATAAGACAAGGCCCTGATCAAAACTGAAAAGCAAAAGATTCTCCCCAAACATAACACAAATGAAGTGCATTATAATTCACATCGAGAGTAGACTTTCACTTTTAATAGGTCAAACTCCATTTAATTCATTCCTTTCTGCAAACCTTTACTGAACAGTCTAGGAGAACATTGAAATGGGAAGGTCTTTCAACATTATTTCTCACAACATTGATTTTCATGGTAAAAATCAATACCCCTCCAGCAATTCAAACTTCAACAACAGTTTTCAATTGAATGTGGTTTGTGCATCAAACATACAGGGACTGTTGATTATTTTCAGGACATTTGATTTGCTCTAAATGAAAGAAGATGTAGAATGGACAGTTGAATAACAACAGTCTCATGCATTGCTGATGTTGAACAATAGGCTTTATCTGCATGAGAGTCCCTTTACTTGAATAAATGTTTAATTTTGAAATATTTACTAGACCCCTCTATAAAATACATATCATTGGAAAGAACTTACTCTCTGCATTTTTTTGAGCCATAAGAACATGAAATAACCCCACTCCATTGCCGAGTTATAGAACCTGAAAGTTACAAGCAATTGTGAAAATTGATAACACATAAACGTGCATACCAAAAGTGTGATTTTTTGTGCGCAGCATGGTAATGTGTTTGTGTACAAGATTGTATGGAACAGTGTATTCAATGAGTACATACATGTACCTGTCGGTGTATTGTTTATAATTTCAAACTGTGTCTTGGTCTTTTCTCAACAACTTAATAATAATGATAGAGCAATTTGTTTCTGTTTCTTTTTAAGGAAGATATTGTAACACTAAAAAATATAACATGTACTGTACGTATGATCCCCTTCATATGAAACCAGAACAGAGGTCAAAAGAGAAAATTAGTTGCTTGAGAAAAATGTTTGTGAAGTGTCCTTCCACCTTTCATTTGTGAACAAATGTTGTTTTAAAACTAAAAGTTTTATAAATATTACATGGTAATATTAAAAATGTTTATTTCAATATTTAAATTATAAAATGTATTTTTTGCTCACCATACATGTACTAGGGTGTCTGATCGCGCACCCGATGTTGTGTGCTAAAATCCTTCCCATAGAGATTGCACGCAGCCCTATGCAGTCTATGTGCATTACGCGATCATGCAAAATTGGTCAAAGTTTTTATTATTAAGTCGAGATTCAAACCTTTATTCTTTGTGATCCTGAAGGTGATACTCAATAAATGAGGTGTCATATGAAAGAGCACATTAATTCCAATATTTCCAGAGGGGCGTCATCTCGAAATTCTAAGAATATCTTGGTCAAAACAACTATTTAAACATTGTTTCCTGGCTAACTCGAAATTTGCCACTTATGAGATATGACGCCCCTGGCGATAAGTAGTCCCAGTCGTAAGGAAAATATCCCTACGCTTATTTTTCGCTAGCCCCAGGGATCACAAACAATTACAGTTTGAAAATACCCTTCCCCACATTTTTTGGATCAGCTAAGTAGGGAGGCGTGAGCTCCATGCCGGCCGAACCCATGGTGATAGCGCGTAAAATCTGCACATGAATATGCATCGGGCCGCGTGTCTACAAACCCGGAAGTGGGTGCCCATTAAAGACAATGGATTGCCGATCGCGCATCATTTAAGCAACACGCGTACGCTTGCATGCGTATGTGTACGCTTGCATATTGCGCAATTCAGCTGTTGTGCTAAATTTAGCAAAACAACATAACTCTGCGTGTACGTCTTTTTTGTCGATTCTTACAAAAAATGGATGAATATTGTAGGGAATTGAAGGGGCTGTTACTTTTGATAGAAACATCGGTGAGTCTTGAAATTTGAAATGTATTATTCTGAGTGAATAATATTTTCAATTATCCAACCAAAATGGTGAAAAACGATCCAAAAGGGAAAATTGAAAAATCGTTCAGACACCCTACATGTACTGTACATGTATTGGCAACTAGCACTGTCCAGGCCGACGCTCTCCCGTGCCCAAAGAGCACCGGCATGGTACCATGGATAAAATGTAAAAACTGTCAACTCACCACTCAGAAACTGGGACCAAATCTCCGGATTTCTGTTTGGACTCGGAGGAATATTTGTCTGTCATCTTTAGTTTTAAAAATAACATTGCTACTATTATTTGTGAAAAATTCAAAAGCACAAATCGGCGCCTTCAACTGCAACTCGAAGTAAAACTGTGTGGGTTTTCGGAGACGAACCTTCCACCGTAGTAGGTCTACGGTGTCGGCAAAAACAAAAAAAATTCCAAGAAAAGTAATTTGCAATTGACAACAACAATACTAAAATAGTTTATGATAAACCTTGAAGATTCAAAAATAATATTCTTTTCCATATTTTCCATGAAGATATTGCCAAAAAAAATCCCTTTGGAAACCATGAAGTAATGTCACATTGTTTGTGTTGACTCAACACAAATATAGCAAAGCCACCATACTTCCACCGATGTTGAACTCTCGGGCTAAAGATTATGGCAAAACCTCACGGCTTTACAGGTGTCAGACCTGCCAATGTGAACAGTTTCTTCCAAGCGGGAACTCGGGCAAGCAGTCACGGCATTTGCGCTTCAACTTTACTTGAAGACATAGACACTAAACTGTTTCTGACTTAGATTTCATGAATTCCGCTAAGTGAATTATAAAATAATTGATTTAGAGGTGGATATATCATCATCAATATTTCTGATCGAGATGAGGTATAATTAGCAACAGATGACATATGGTCTAGTCTTCTAGATATATTTTACTTTAGTTCCAACGTTGTCAAATAGATTTTTTTTGTACTGATTATGTTCACTTTTGTGTCTTTGTTTTTACTATACAGTCTATAGCTCTCCACACAGCACAGGCAGGTGCATGCTAAATACATGTACATGTATGGCTTGAAGTTGAAGATATCAATGTCTTATGTCATAAATCACCGAGCTTGAAATTAAGCCGTAAGTCTAGTCTCTAGATCTAGCCCCGGCCCTGGCCCCCACGCCAACGACACCGGACGAGACGCGAGATGGGACCTCAGAGCCGAGCCCAGGCCGGAATTACGGCACCGCACCGGCGTCTCATCACAGACACACAATCGCTCTCCCCAGCGACTGGTACTGGTCACATAAACACACCCAGAACCAGTCAAAAAATAATCTTTTTTGTTATGTAATAGAAGCAAAAAACAACATAAACAAATTCACTTTCAAAACACAACTAATCAGTTAATTCTAAAATACGTCAATTACCGTGAATTGATGATAAATGATGACATTACCGTCGTTGCTCTTCGATCGTGTTCGGCGAGCTCGAGCGTCTAAATAACCATGGTAAACTATTTTTCGCTGGGTACAAATTTTACTGCATAAAATCCTAGGGAGCACATGCACAGAGCTAGAGCTAGAGCTAGAGCTAGAGGAAGCAGCGAAATATAATCGCTGCATTCGTGGACAAGAATCAAGATGGCAACTTGCATTGGAGAAACTGATTTTCCTCCGTATGTCATAAAGTGCATGAATGACACCCATTTTCTTGTGGCAGGGGGTGGAGGAGAATCCAAAACAGGTGTACCCAATGCCCTGGTAAGTTGAGTACTGAAACGTCGCTTTGTCGTTATAAATGAATTTTAATTTTTAAATTGTTTAGTCCCACTAATGAGTTTATATGTTAGCTCACAAAAATCATATAACTTTATTATGTATTTTGATCGAATTCACTTCAGAGTCTAGAGTCTATTTCCATATTTCTATTAATGAAATAATGAATATTTCCTTCTTCCTGCTTAAGTAACGAAAGTTTCTCAATTAAATTGAATGAATGGAATATGGATTGTCGATTGATTTGATGAATGATGGATGAATTGAATAATGAATTGAATTGAAATTGAAAAGAATGTCAGACTTGGAGACAGATGCAGAGCTCAGAGACAGCTGACAGAGACAGAGAGGGGGTGTAGGAGAAAGCCCAGCCAAATAAAAAGAATAATAATAATAATAATAATAATAATAATCTTTTATAGTCCACTCCAAATTTTATTAAACCGAAAATGGAAATTCTTTGTGCCCAATTGATCGTGAGCCCGGCAGCCACTGAGCAGCGCCAGATCGACATTGCTCTATCCCCTTATTGTTGAACGCCAAACAAGGTAGCAGCGACTCCCATCTTTTAACGTCTTTTGGTATGACGCGGCCGGGGTTCGAACCCACGACCTCCCGGTTATGAGGCGGACGCTCTACTGACTGAGCCAACAGTTGAACTTATGAGTTATGAATTAAAAACTAAAAGTTTGTCAAAATCGGAAAACTTCCCTCTTCTGGAGTTCTGAAATCCGAAGTTAATCTTCGGAATTCAGAAGTTTAAGGTCTGTTTAATTACTAAATCCTTGCGAATCTTAAATTGGCATTTTGGTCAGTGGATCGTGACGTAGTCGTGGAACAACTGTCCCAATTGTAGTGTACATTAATATAATCAATTTCTCTTTTTCCTATTTTTAAGTGCCTTTTCCCTTGAGCACTACTCAAAATATATATTATGAATAGCATATTATTATAGGTCCTCTGAAAAGAAATAAACCCTCTTCAATTGTACATTTGGTTGTAAAAGGGCATTTAATATGCCAATTCCCTCCTTATACCCTTGGGTAACATATTTAGGCCTACATATCATTTTGTATGTTGAAATAATTGGGAAAGTAGTCCAGCACTTTGTCACGTCACAGTGACACTACCGATTCAGGCAATTTGAACATACAGTGATTTCTACAACTGTCAAAAAGTAATAATTTTTTTTCGACAGATTTCATTCAAACTTTCACCAGTGTGCTTATCTGATTTTTTTTTGCTTTCTTTTTAGAGTACTAGTAGTTGTCTGTTAAAGACATCGTTTAGCAATGCCAAATCTGAGATGCATGGCCCTACGTGTTATCAGCATCTGTGATATGGTGTAATATTGAAGCATTTTTTAAAAATGTGTTTCAAAATGATGATGAAGTGCCTCAAAAAAGTAAAAATCTTTGAGTGACCGGTTTTACCATACTCGATTTCCCCAATAGACTGTAGTGTTATAAAAACCGTTGGGAAATAGTTTTTGAAATTTCGAATTCCAATCATAAATATCTTGATAATCAGACAGGCGATCGGCTTGTAAACGTCATGGGATTCCTGACTGACCTATAGGTTTATAATTATGATTGCAGCATGAGCTAAATCCAGGATTTTGATTAGAATCTGAGACAAAGATACCCAATCCCAGTCTACAGATAAAGTCATGCAGGGGTAGAAGGTTATTTCCAGTAACCTTGTACAAAAGTATTGATCTCCTCATTATCTGTCTCTCGGTCTCACCCATCAGGAAATATTTGAAGTGGAGTTAGGAAGCAGTGGCATTGCTATCCAGTCAAAATGCAGGTACAACACAGACAATGGAGATGATCAGAGTGCAATCATGAATGCTGCCTTGAGGTAATTCAAACATTCTCTTATACCCAGTGGCGTAGCAGGGGTCTAGACATCTAGGGAGTCCTTGCCTCATGAAAAGGGGGTGTCTGTCTTACATAGTTAATGAAATTATATGAATTTACAAGGCTACTGAATTGGGGAGGATGTTAGATGGGGTCCTGCCATCTTATTGTCAATTTCCTATTCCTTTCTTTATATTTCTCTCTCAATTTTCTGTCTTTTTTTAATATGTGTGGGTGTGTGTGTTTTTATTTGGGTGCTTATACATGTACCCCCTCCATCTCTGCCAATATCATTGAGGACAGAAATGCCTTAGTGGGGGCTGGGGGTAGAGAAACCTCCACTATATTCAACTTAAATACCTTCATGTATATAAGATTCACTTTATTCCAGCTTGTCTCTGCTCAGCTTGGCAAATAAGTTCAATACTATCTCTACACCACTCATGCTATTTCTTTACCATTATACAAAGCATTGAATGGTCAAGCCCCAAATTATTTGTCTGAATTATTATCTTTTAAATCACATCCATATGCACATACCTTATGAAGTACTCAGGACAAGCTGCTTCTAAAGCTAATTCACACAAAAACAAAAGTAACTCTTGAAGATTGTGCATTCAGTTGCGCTGCTCCAAAGCTTTGGAATATATTTATAACCTACTACTAGACATAAGAAAAACCTCATCCGTTGGGGTCTTCAAAGTTTTGTTGAAGATGTACATGTACTTGTTTTCGGGAGCTTTTGTAGATTTATTTTAATTGTGTGTCTGAAAAGTAGCACTGTTAAGAGTTTTGTTTTCATCACAGTAAAGTATATTTATATAGTAGCTGCGCTATATAAATTGATCTAATTGTTATTATTATTTTGTGGTATTACCATTACTCTTTGGAACTATTAGAGGGAGACACACAAGAAAGAGAAGAAAAGGAAGTTGCTTTTATAGCCCCATTCAAATCTGTGAAACTGTCTTTGATTTAAATAATCAGTTCCGATTGATTAGAAAAAGTAAATCATACACACATGATTGCGATTACTTGAAAATCTTTTTGCAGGTACGACGGTAAAGAGTACCTGATGGCAGCGGGTAAAAATGAAAAATGTCAGATGTACCAGATGAACAAGGTGGTGGAATCACTCATCGCTCAGACGATGGGAAGGGATGATGAAGAAAAGGAAGAGAAAGGGAAGGAGAGTAAAGAGGAAGCAGGTGGGAAAAGAATAATTATTTAGGACTAATATTATTATTGTTTTTTATTTTTTATTTATTTAATTATTATTATTTTATTAATATTATTATTTTTTATTTTTTATTTATTTAATTACTGGTATAATTTTTTTTTTTTTTTTTTTTTGGGGTTGTTTCCTATTAGAGTACCTTGAGTTTTGCATTGTGGTATGAGTAGTGCATGTATCCACTTTCATTGGAATGGAATAAATATGTTTCGTAGATCTGTTAAAAATATGATTGGACAATACCAAGCAATAGTGATAATCGATCAAAAGTCATGTTGAAAAGAAGAGGAAAATGCTTTTGTTGCTCATACATGTATATTCTCCTTCTCATGCACTGTTAGAACCTGGAACCATCTTGCAGGACCTATTGTCAAAATCATTGATCCAATCTGCATTCAGAAAGGCTGCTCTACCAGTCATTAGTGCCATACAGCCTCCTGTTGGGCCCCGCATGCCATAATCATAGAGGCATATTTAACGTGCTTCGGGCACACTAACATTTTATTGTATATTCGAGAAAATGCTATTATTAACTTCACCGAGGCACCTCACGTTGCATATCATCATCCTGGGATAGGTTCCAGGAGCTGCTGAAATAGACTATCATTTCAAGGTTTCAAGATTTGCAGAGTGATAACTTAGTCTCCATTTTTGTGACCTTGCAAGAAAACAAAATAATAACATTAAATTTCAACTTGTTTTTTTTTTTTTTTTAATAGTCACTCTCAGGAAAAGAAAAAAGAAGTCATCTGAATCAAATGGCAAGAAGAAATCAGAGCCTCCACCTGGCAGACAGTTGGTCCATTTTGATGTCAAGCGGCTTCAGTCGGTTCAGACGGATTTCAGCCCGACTGACTCGAGTCAGAATGCTGTCTGCTTCTCCCCAAACGGGATGTACTTTGTGACAGGTGGTGTGGACGGTCATATCCGAATGTGGACAGTAAGTACCTATTTAGGGATGGAATCCCTTGGGTAAAATTTACATACACTGCATATTGAATACTGTGGAAGCAGAAGACATAGGGGTTTAGAATAAAAGTGTCTGAATTTTGCAAGAAATGCAGATTTACTAAAGTTTGGTGCTACAATATAACTGAATCACAAAACCCAATTTTGACATTTTTGAACATTTCTTTTTGTAAAAAAGTTATTAAAAAAATATTTTTTAAAATGACAATTTTTTTTTTTGTATTTATTTTTAATTTTTAGGCTTGTTTGAAAGTTTCTAGTTTTATATAAGCTGAAATTCAACAATTTCTACCAACCTGAGATTTAGAATGATTCTATTTTTCATTACATCAGCGAAGTATTAGCTTTTCAGGTAATGTCTTCAGATATTTTTTGTATTTATTAGCAATCATCAGTTTAGGAATTATCAATTGGATCATCTTGCAAGTCTTGCATCTTCACTTCCCCTGCTTTAGCCTTAGTTGTGTGTTGACCATGGTATTCTACAGAACAAATAATTTGAGTTGTTTCCTTCTCCATTTTGTAGTATCCCACGATAGAGAAAGTGTATGACATTGAAGCACATTCCAAAGACATCGAAGACATCATGATCAGTCCACTGGGAAATAAGGTCAGTATTAATATATCAGCGGATGTATGTTTTGCATTTTGTTGTTTTAATTTCATCCGATTAGGGCCACGTTTACACAGTACACACTTAAAAGTATTTTTGCTGAAGTATCTCATACATGTACCTCCTTTCAAAAAGGTTGTAAAACATTTATATGGAAAGCACTGTAACTCAGTAAATGTAATTTATAAAACCTGAAAATGTTTATTACAAGCTCTGCAAGTTTGCTGTTCTTAAATGATTGTCTATTAACCGTTTAAAAATGTGTAGCAAATGAAAGGAGAAATTGTTTCTAATAATGTAATTTTTTAAAGTAATAGTTATCCTATTTTCCTCCTAATCAGCTTATCACCATATCCAGAGACCAAAAGGCTTATGTGTGGAATACGAAAGATGGCAGTAAGATGTGTGAATTAGAATGGGAAGAATGTCCCGATCATAAATCATACAGATTTGGCTCCTGTAGGTAAGTCATAATCGTGATTTGTAGTTCCCATACAGTTAACAACTAAATTATTCATACCCTTACTAAGTTTTGTAAATTTTTAAGTATGTGAAAAACTTGATCTGTCCCAAATTACGTTTCTTGAGAATGTGACATATTAATACATCAAAGAATATTCAACAAAGGCCTTAGTTCAACCAGTCCACTTTCCATTCTTGAGTGACGAAAAACTCATAAAACGTCAAAATTTACAAGGGGTATGAATAATTTAGTTGTAAACTGTATCTGTTCACAGTTAGTATTTGTGATAGCAGTGTTAATAGCAATCCTTTGTGATATCACTCATTTAATTTCAGCTTAATTTCCACTCGGTATTAAAATCAATATTTCTTTTTACAAATATAGAGGAATACAAATGATATAAAAACTAACATATTTGCGTTACAAAATCACATTATCATAACTTTTCAGTATCATTATTTTTTTTTGAAAATATAACAATCGGTAGTAGCATGTTGGAGGAATTTTCTGAAATTTGATGTAGCAACATTTCCCCGTGGCTCTATGTAGTAAAGATATCGGATTTTGATTATGGTTTGTGTTAGTGACTGGGTTTTAGGAGATATTTAGGAGTACAGTCAGAGTTGTTAGGTAGTTATAATTATTGGTCCCGGTTTAAACGTAGGAATTCAAATATTATTGATTATTAATTATTTGGCTTTACCTGTGCTTAGGAGGAAACCGTAGATCGCAATCACAATAACCTTCTTGTCACTCCAGGTCCCCGCCTTACAAAGAGTTGCCATTGATCCGAATCCATCTCCTCTAATCAATCGCTAGTTTGCCGTCTCCTACATGTATCTCTTAAGTTGCGATTAATTGCAACTGTTTATAATACAGGGCCCTGGTATAACACTAGTTTTCAAACTTGATCATGGAGCATTAGTTGCTGGAAAAATGTCAGATATTCATTTAAAGATATGCTTCTATTTATCTGCTGCTTATATGACTTACTTGTTGGGGGCTTTTGAAAGAATAGTAATAATAATATTCTGTTTCTGTATTGCACATATCAAATTATAATATAATGTAATGCTTTGATAATTTATTAATCTGGCTTTAGGTCCGGCTACAGTAGCACTCAATGCATTCAAGGAATACATTCTACCAGGTACCCATTTGCTACACCTGAGTTGAGAGTGCCAGCTGTAGATAATTGTCTTGAAGGACGTAAGTGCTGCGGCAGAGATTTTAACCCTGTACCTTGTGGTTCACTGTCTGGAGACTTAGCTGTTAGACCACAAGACCTGTACATATTGATTAGGAGTATTGCATATATTATCCTTACGCTGACTTAATTTTTATCTTACCTCCATCAAATTGTAGATATGCATTCCTGGATGGTGACGTTAGCAACTCCACAATGTTCACAACGCACACCCCTCACATACAGAAGAAAGGCAGGCAACCCTCCTATATTACAAAATGGAACAGTCACAAGTTCACCATAGACAAGACAGTATGTACAGGGGATGACATACTCTCAGCACTGGCAGTCAGGTAATTCCATTATCATGTAGGGGAGCAGAGGTGTGTATTGTAGGAAGGAAAGAGTAAGATGTGAGATTAACAAGAATATAAAAATAGATTGTAGACAGGTTTGGGAAATATTGATTTTTAAATAGAGAGAGAGAGAGAAAGAAGAAAAAAATGCATCAAAAAGAGAAAATGTGTTAAAAAAGACAAGTGAAAAGATTACGGGAATTTCATTGAGAGATAAAGCACAGTGTAAAATGGACTGCGTAAAACAATTAAAGACCCTATCTGATGAAAATACAACTTAATATATATCAATGGACAGCTTAATTAATGTAGAATACAAATATATAAGGAATTCAAAATATTTACTCTTTCAGTATTGTATGAAAGCAAATTAAAATCTCATTTTCTGCACCCATCCAAATCATAGCTTAGGCGATGAGCCATGCTTTATTAATGCAAAGTCATTGTGAATATGCGAACTCCACATCAGATGAAGTCAAGTCAAAATCAAGTCGATAACTAGGTTTTAGGTCGACAACTTCTAATTTTCAGAGCTATAGATTTCGAGTTTTCACAGAGCTGTTACTCTTCTGGCAGATACTAAAATAGCATATAATTGATATTATTGTAATCTATGGCTTACAAGCTTTCCGTTGATATATAATTCATCTATTTCATTTTTCACTTCTGACCAGGTCTTTAAAAATCAAGGTTTATAAGTGTTTGTTTTAGTCCTGGTACAGGGAGGAGATGTCTGAGAATTTGACAGACTTTGGGGGAAATGTAGTCTGCTTGTGAAAGGAAAGTATGAAAGACAACAATCTATCTATGTTTTGATTTGCAGTCACAGTGGTTACTATGTTGGAGTCGGTACTATGTCGGGTTCTGTGGGCATCTACGTCACATTCAGCTTACAGGTAATCAGAATATTCTGTCAACATACATGTACATGGGTTTATTGCTGTTTGATCTACAACTGGTTCGTCTACTACCCAATTGGTCCATTCCCATAAGGTCAACACCCAGCCCATCTACTATCCACATGGTCTAATAAGCATGTTGTCTACTTCCCATTTGGGCTATTGCTCATTTAGTCTAAATTTCAGTCGGACTAACTTTGTCTAATACCCAATTTGTCTACTATCCATATGGTCTAATAATCATTTAATCATAATAATAATTATCATCAAATGATTATTAGACCTTATGGACAGTTGACGAAATGGGCAATAGACAAACTGGGAATGGACCAACTGGAAATTAGACTAAATGAGCAATAGACTAAATGGTTAGTAGACTTATTGGAGATTAGACCAAATGGCTATTAGCCTAAATAATCATGAGATCAAATGATAAGTAGACAAAATGCTTATTAGACCATGTGGATAGTAGACAGGCTTGGTGTAGACCATATGGGAATAGACTAATTGGGGTGTAGACGAACTGGTTGTAGACCAAACGGCAATTCACCTTTACATGCATATCATACAGGTACAAGGACTGTACATGTACCTCACCCTAGCTGCCCAAGTATGCATAGACTTGCAGTTGTAGTCAGTCTTGTAGTCAACAGATAACATGTGTTCATTCATAAAAACCCTTTTACAACAATCATTCCACATTTTGTGGTTTGCCTCGACAATTTTTTATTCGGAGCCCTAAAAAGTGTGCTAGATGTCATAGGCATCACACACAGAATGGGTATATAGGAGTATACAGATTATGTGGCTTAAAAGTCTAGTCAAAACTTTGCAAGTGTTCTTGCCGTATTTTAACTACGAGGGCATTTGCAGAGCAACCCTTTTCATTTTTGTACTATGACAGTCTCCCAAACTGACATAAAGACGACGAGAAAGCTTACAAATTATTTTTCAAATTTACCAGAACTCAACCGTCTCTTTAATGAAAGCAATCATCTGTTCTTTTATCATAAAAAATGCAGAAGGTGAAATGGGTGGACAACGCGCACAGTATCTTCATCACCGGTCTCTCTTTCATTCCAATGACAAGGAATTCAAGACGAGTCATCGGGGACAAGGACGCTGCCATCCTCAGCCTATCAGCTGACAAGAAGATTGGACTAATTTCCGTCAGCAGACCTGGTATTTTTCTATTTTTTTCTTTCTTGTTTATTTGGTTGTTTTTTTTATCTGGGCATCATTATGAATCCTTAAAGTTCTCACCGGTGAAACACAAATTGGCAACACTGTGATTTATCTTGCAAGGTCCTCTCCAATTTGCTCCGTACAGAGATTTCATAAACCTTCATTTTCTTAGATATTGATGACGGAATAGATTTGTTGCATATGGGGGTTGTATAGAAACATATTTGCAATAATTATATTAAGGGTGCATGTGTGATTGGATATTTTTCTTTAAGGAAAATATAAATTTCTGATATTTTTTAAAGTACAGAGCAAATGGGATGGAACCTGGCAAGATACGTCACAGAGTTGCCAATTTGCGTTTGATTAATCGCAACTTCAAAAATTCATAACTTTCTTATTTTTTATAGGATGTTGCTTAAACTTGACCTGTTCCTCTCATTTTTTCTGCCTCTGTTGAAACCAACTTAATATCAGGGTGGACTTCCACTTTAAATCTTTTCTTTCATCAACCTTACCCTTTCCCAATTCATAGCGATAACTCAAACAAAAAATATTTCTGTTTGTTCTCTTATCAGGTGAATACCCAGCCTTCCTGATGATTCTTGGAGTGCTCATCTTGATCATGCTGCTCTTGTCTTTGTTTGCCTACTTCGGCATGGACTTCTAAAAAGACAATGATGTCAAAATAAGAAAAACTCTGGATCATGGACCTCAGGAAAGACTTTTTTTTCGCTCTGTGTAATACACTAGAGGATCAGAAGCTACATGTAAGGTAGACAAACTGTGTGTTTCCACACAAAAAAGTGACACAGTATCATACCGTGTCATACCGTGTCGATTTCCTGTGGAAACACAAGCGTGTCGACCGAGATACGGATTATCAGAACCACCTCTGGGAGGTGGTTTTTGCCGTGTCGATCCGTGTCGATCCGCTGTGGAAACACACAGCGACAAACCGTGTCTGGCGGGAGGGAGAACAACTCGTTCGAACCGCATATGATCGCATGGAATCCTGTGTAGATCTGGATCCATGCTGCGCTCTGTGGAAACAGATTGGTTTAATACCGTGTCGCCGCGACACGGTATTTCAATTCCGGATTGTTCCACCTTTTTTCTGTGGAAACACGCTGAAAGACTCCAAAATTGACCCTACCACAAATACGATGTTCGACAGTAGATGGCGACCTTCCTCCCACACTGCATAGGTCAGCAAACACGATACTGTGGAATGCAATAAGACAAGGTTTCTTCTGGCTTCCATAGAGAATGTGCAGCAGTTTCAACGAATTCCTTATTTTACTTAACTATTGTTCAGGTTTCATGAACTCCCCAAGGCTTTGATGAGATCTATGAAGGCACCATCATAATCTGTTACTCATAGTGTATTGGTTTCGATCGTCTAGTGGTGCACCCACATCTGTCTGTGCTGCACATTTCATTGCAAAAGCAGGGAAAACTGTGTCAAAGTAAGCATGCAAGTGCTGCCCCATTTCATCCTCAAGTAATGACTCGTCTCGGCGCTTGTTCAGAAGCCTATCCCTACTTTGACCCCGTAACTCCGGCGTAGAGTTACCCTACTAAAACAGACCTAAAAATCAGGTAAATATTCATCTTTTCTTCAAATAATGGCCATGATTTAAAAGTCGTTATGTTTCTTATCTGTTTTGTGTCAATTTTATTATCTTTTGGGGAGTATTTTTCCTAAAAATGAAGACTTATAATATACACTTTCTCACAGGATTCACAGCAAACTGCTGCACAATACAATTGCATACCGTACCGACGATGGGGTGCGTGCGCAACCAATTGTAATTGTATGCAATTGTGAATCCCGTGAGAAAGTGTATATTATAAGTCTTCATTTTTAGGAAAAATACTCCCAACAAGATAAGAAAATCGACACGAAACAGGAAAAAAACATAACGACTTTTAAATCATGGCCATTATTTGAAGAAAAAGATGAATATTTACCTGATTTTTAGGTCTGTTTTAGTAGGGTATCTCTACGCCGGAGTTACAGGGTCAAAGTAGGGATAGGCTTCTGAACAAGCGCCCCGTCTCCACCATAAGTACATGTAATATCCTCATCTTCCCATTGCAGAGCGCATGATTAGAGCTCATAATCATAACTTGCCTCAAAATGATTTGCCTCCGTGGACATAGAGGCACTAGCCTGCTTCTAAGCCGGTGCCGGTGATGGTGCAGCTCGAGTTTGAGGAGGGAGAGCAGCGATCACCGCGATAACCTATTCTCCAATTTGGAGAGGCAGGTGTCATAATCCACCGTAGCAGGCCGTGATATTTCCTTGCCCCCGTCAGATTTTTCTTTGAACTCGATTTTGAAGTCACTTTCTTCTTATTCCCCGCTGCGGAATACTTGGGTTCATGAGGCGGGCCTGTGGTAGTCGCGGGGTACTTAGACCCATGATGCGATTCAACCCCTGGATGTTGCGGCTCAGATCCCTTGCCTCTCCCCGCTAACTCCGCGGGTTTCAGAGGGGCCAGGTTTTCTCCTGCCATTATTAACAACATTACAAGACAACCATGCACAGCTAGCTGCAAAACATCGCAAGAACATGCAGAAAACTCCAGACTAAGCAACTTTAAATGGAAAACAAAAAAAATCTGCTTAAACTGTTTTAATGGTAACTTTGACTTTCATTAACACTGTTACTTTTTATTGAGATGTTGATATGGAATACAACATTTGAATATATTATATATATGCTTTAATACCTTTACAGGTGTGATTCCATTTTATTTTATCTCTTTTTTATTATTTGTTGGGAAAGTTATTAAGGTTTACTCCATGGCTCTTCAAAAGAAAGAAGGGGCCCCGAAAAGGGCCAACATGCTGTGCCGTAAAAAGCTTTCAGCCACAATGCAGGTTAGGAATCATGTTATTTCTCAAACTGCTGATCAGTTTTCTCTGATTATTTACAAGTAGAGTACATGTGTTTGTGTATAATATTTTTGGCTTTATATTTTGTGACTACTCTTACTACTATTATCTACAATTATCTTACTATGTTCTGAAGATGAAAGATGAGTTTTGTTTTTGAAATATACATATTTTATTTACACTTGCAATTTGGGATTTGATTGTTTTGATTTTTGCATACAAGGGTAAGCAAACAAAGAATTTTAAAATCATTTCTTTGAAAACTCTCCCATCGGAATTCTTGCCTCGACAGCACTTTTTAGGGAAGTATAAATTTACTTTTGTTCTTGTTTGATTTGATTATTTGATTATCTGTTATGAAAATTTATATTATTAGACATACATGTAGGTACTGTTACACATTTTTTATAAACAGGGCACTAAAGAGAGGCCTATTGATTTGAGATGTATAATATTTGATTTTGTTGTGTGTGATGTATCTTAGTTTTGAGATGTAATTTATCACCAGTTTCTCTTTATTTCATTTCAGATAGATTGAAAATGAGATTACTTACACATCCTTTATCAATACCTGAACAAGCACATGCTCACGTATTAGCCAGTATACAAATAATTCATGTCTTTGAAACTCATGCATTAATGAATATATGCACTATAGGCACTATAGGAAGGTCAAGTTACGATCGGATAGTAAACGAGACTTGTCAAGTTCATTATCCGGCTCATTGTGACTTGACCGTGGGCAGTGTATATCATTAATGTACAAAGTTCAGAGCATGGATTATTTGTTTTTATAAACAGGTCTCCAAATGATCATAAAGTCAAGAAATTAGCAGGAACCCAATCAAAATTCCAAGAGTCGCACAATCATGAAGTCTGCCATTTGCTTTATGGAATGACAGCAACCAATCGGTATAATGTGCGTCTCGGTGTGCTCATCTAAGTCCTTGCCTTTTAAAATGACGTACATGTCATCGCGTCATGGCGTCTCGCCAGAGACATGCATACATGCTTCTTAGCCATGCATTATCACTTCTTGATGGGAACTTTTTTTGCAGGGCAAACATGGTAGGAAGTAATGATACGCATGTAGGTGTAGATTTCCTACATTTTAGTAGCGCCGTTTGATAATATTAATTAATGTTGACGGAATTGAACCGGTTCAATCGTACGTGCAATGAAAAAGAGACGTTGATTTTATGACATCTTTGTCTATTCATAAGATAATGTGTCGAATAATATTTACGACATCCTCTCATGACATTATTGGTACCAGCAAGTAATTTTTGTCTGGATATTGATATGACACCACCCCCCCCCCTATTTCTTATGAGTTATTTATTAAAGTCACATCAACTACGTCTGTCCTTAGTGTTGAAATGAATGTGGACGTTCATGGAGATTAATATAGATGAAGTCTAGTATTTCAATAGGCCATTTTGGTAATGTAACCAAGTTTATACATAAGTGCCTCGCTTCGTATTATCTTATTCACCTGCCTGATACGAATAATTGTATTTCAATAGTCAGAACGCAAATTGCAAATGTTATGTGTTGCTAGATAGGACAAGCCATCATTTTTGTCCTACCTAGCAACAACTAATGTATGCAATTCAAATTCTGACTATTAAGATACATGTATTCATAACGGGTGAATAAAATATTTTGTATCAAGGCGCTTCAGAAAGGCATCTGCATAAATCTGGTTACATTACAAAATGGCCTATTGGTGAGGTATAACATTGTGAATGAAATAAGCGTGTTGTAACGTCCTCTCAAAAAATTATTGGTACCAGCATGTCTAGAGATGATTAAGGCTCCCATCCCCTCCTTCAAAATTCTTTCTGCTTCAACAATTTACATGTACATGTACATGCAAAACTACAAAATATTTTAGAGTAAGGCAAGTTAGGAGGCGCGATGGCTCAGTGGTAGAGCAGTGGTCTCGTAAGCGGGAGGTCCTGGGTTCGAAATCAAGTCGATGCCGAGTCTAGTGCCCTTTGGTAAGGCATCAATCCTCATTACCAAGTAAAGCTGTCAGTCCCCTGGTTTAGCATACACATGCTTTCTTAGCAGTCGGGTCTTTCTTCTTTCTTATCGAGTCACTACACAAGTCCCGTCCAGTGCTCCACACAGGCTCTGGCACGGCAGTTCACGGCTTCCAGGTCATCTTGGGTGCATGGCTCTGGCAGGAGCGGGCAGACTAGCAGGTGTGCCATTGTCTGTTCCTGGCCGCATTCACATGCTGTTTGTTCGTCTTCGAAACCCCACCTCTGCATTAGGACTCTGCATCGTCCGTAACCAGTTCTTAGGCGGTTGAGGCTTAGCCAAGAAGGCCAAGTCTCGCTGGAGCCGGATGCAAGGGATTCCTTCGGGCTGAGGGAGAGTTTATGAGGAGTGGTCTGGAGGTGGTTAGACCACAGAGTCATCCTTTGGTTGTGAGGGTTGGTATGAAAGGGCTCTACAGTGTACAGGAAGCTGTGTCTCGATTTGAGCCGCTTGCCCACTGGCTGTTGTTGGTAGAGTGGGTGGAGTGGATTGTTTTCTTGTTTGTCCTTTTCTTTCTGGGACAAGTCGGGTAAAACAAACGAACAAGTACGTTTGGTTGTTCGTATGAGACATGAAATTCTATGAAAGGAGCAATATACATGTATACTTGCAACAAGAACACTGCAATACATCAGTACTGAATTCTGTATTTTTTGTACTGTTGAATAAATGTATCCCATAAAATCCATTGTATTAAAGTGTTTTGAAATAGCAGCAGATTTATTTTGAATAACTCAAAGTTTTGAAAGGGTTATGTTTAAGTTTTATAATATGTACAGTGGAACCTCATTGTAAAGAGCTCTGATATAACAAGGTATCTGTTATATTAACAAGGTGATTTTGCTGGTCCGGCCCAGCTCTTTATATTCTTTTGGGGTTTTTACCCTGATTTAACAAGGTAATTTCCATGGTCCCAAGGACCTCGTTATAACAAGGTTCCACTGTACATGGAAAAGTGAATTTTCATCTTAATAATGATTCTTCTTTATATAGTGCACAGGTTTCAAATACATGATTTGATGTACATTGTAGAAGTAAGAGAGGGAGAGGTCACAACAATGATCATCTTTCATCTTGACTAATAGTGTGAATATGCACACATTGGAGTATTACAGCTTGAAGATGAATATGACATTCATGCACGCACTGCATTTGCATGTACATATAAACACTCGTACTTCCTAGGGTGCATTTATGTAATTAACCCTTTCCCAACATTTATTGCACATTTTGTGGCTTGGCTCAATAACTTTTGAATCAGACACACGAGTAGAAAGGGCAACAATTTCTACACACACGGCATCCATTTTTGTTTCATGACTATATTGCATTTGATGCTAGGAATTTTTTTTTAAGGAAAATTAGTTTTGAAAGCCTTAAATTGGCAACATGTTGAGAGATTCAAAATCATTGTTTTTCGATCAAATCTAGCAATTTAAAAAACTAATTTTCAACAACATTCTCACCCTTGTATATTGTTGTCAGAGACATTGCATTATATTCTAGCATTGTAGTGATAAAAGAAAAAATATTGTTAAAACATAAAAATATAAAAATAAAATATAAAACTTGTTGCCAATTTTAAGAACAAGTAGTGATCTCTTTAGCCCTAAAAATAAATCCTATCCTGAAAGGGTTGAAATATTTGAACGTTAGATTATTTGAAAAGTGACATGTACAGAGTTGCAAAAGTGCTAGAGATTACAGGTATGTCCATAAAGAAATAGAAATACATTGATATGTAGAATGTACCACATACAACTCTTTTATTAGTTCCATTTTTGATTGAAAATATGTGATCTATTTTAGAAGACTTTGATATAAATAGAGAACGTGTAATGGTGTACAGTTGACCACTAAATTATTCATACCCTTACCAAGGCTTGTAATTTTGAAGTATCTGAAAAATTGATTTGTCTCGATTGATGTTTCTTGAGAATGTGAAATATTAAAGCTCACATCTAAAAGTGTTCAACAAAGGCCCTAATTCAACCAATCCACCTTTCATTCTTGAGTTACAAACATACAAAAACATCAGATTCACAAGGGGTATAAATAATTGTGTACATTCAATACACAAGTGTACATGTGTATCGTGTAGGTACACGTACAGTGTATGTGTACATGTATATTTTATTAAAAGGATTTATTAACCATCGCTTACTTTTGTGTATGTAAATGTACATTCTAGTGACAAAATCTAATCGGTTTATAACATTACTATTATGGTGTGCTTTATTGTAATCATGCATTTATTTATGTAGGTGTCCTAAGAAATCAAAGCGTACTGTAGAATTGGGAGTTCATTGTTTTATTTACGATTTTTACAAACGAGTATTTCAATATAAAGCCCTGTTTTGTTGGAAATATGTGTCAATGTTCTTACTGCCAGTTTAATGTCAAAATAAAACAAGATACATGTACAATTGAACGTGTTAAAGAATATTGTAGACATTTTAATAAATATACACAAATTAATGGTTATGATATACTAAATATAGTGGTACTTTCATAGCATTTGGGCTTCTTGTTAACCATTTATCAAATTTATGAAATATTGAATTTATATAGGTTTGTTACGGAATGACATAGGTCAATTTGGTCTTTCTGTAACCAAGCTTTTTAAAACTCAATATTTTATGAATTTGATGAATGTTTAATAGGAAACTAAACCGTTGTGAAGTACCTAATATTAGTTTATAACAGTTGGGCCTGAAAGTTTACAAACACCTTGAAGAAAAACATTTTACTCGCATTTTCACAACTGCACTCATTCCAATCAGGAGTCATATATATAAATGTCTGAGTGGTTAGTGATGTATAGTATATACATTAAACATATACCAAACTTGTTTATCTTTCCAGAAGTGAAAAGTTGGCAGGAATGAGTGAAGTTGTGATAATGTATATTGCTTTTCTACCAGGTGTATGTAAACTTTCATTATATCATTTTTATTGGAATGTCTGTAATATTCGTCTTTTTTTCCAAATTGAAAAATACTCTGAAAATGTTATTACGTAACATTTGGAATTTACCATGTGTAATTGAAGGGATCAGTGTAATATGGTTGCTAACCCATGAACTTCATAATAACACTTTTGAAATTTTTTCATCATTTCTTCATTTATTTTAAATAATAGAGACTAATCTGGTGCATATTTGATTTGACTTTTTTTCTATATTTTGAATTTGAATATGAAATTTTAACTTGGCGATGGGTGTAGAGTTCAGTTTATGCATGCAAGTTTTTTTCCTCACAATTGTAAAGGTAAGCACCATATTGCACTGAACACTATTCCAGGTGTGTTTATAAATAGTATTATATGAATACAAAAGCGGCACTTTTAGGTGCTCACAAGCGTGACATATCATCTCCGGGGAGCCAGAAGGGCGCTCATTCATGTTCACGTTTATGCAGAGTTAACGTCCTGGGCCCGTATTCAATTCAATACTTAGAATAAGTAAGAAATTTACTAAGTACATGGCTAAGCTAAGAAGTTTACTTATCTCGTATTCAAATCCCATTTTAGACTTGTACTAATACCCGAGACAAAATCCAAGTAAAATACTTACTGATAAGCATTGTGACATCACACGGTCAATCAAAAGTAATGCGCAATTAACGCGTCACAATAAATGCGCGCTAATATAATTGTGCGCAGGTTATGATACTGCGTAAGAAAACCATATGCCTGCCAATCAAGGCCTCCAAATAATTGGCTGAAGTCTGATAGGGAGCTGTCTTAAATTTAGGGTAAAAATACTAAGCTAAAATTTTGAATTGAATACCAAAATTGGCTAAGTATTTTATCTAAGCCAAATACTAAGTAAAAAGCTTAATTTTTGTACTTCAGTATTGAATTGAATACGGGCTCTGGCTCTCGTAAAGGATACATCCATGAAGGGGCGTATTTTTATGTTTTACTGAATTGTTCAGTACTTGATTTGTATATTAAAGATCTTCGTATATTGCAATTTCTTAGAATTATCAAGAAATAAAAAACTCCAGAAAAACATGAAATTTTGTTGCATATTTTATTCTTTTCATTCACTTCCTTTTTAGTTTGGTAATACATTATGCACCTTATACAAAATTTCTATAAAACATAGACATATTAATCACAACAAAAAATTACATTACAAATGTTACTATTTTACAACATTACCGGTACATGAATATAAATTATTCTCCATAGTACATATATCGATGCTGGTGATCTTGTTTTCCAACTGCCCTATAATTCGTTTGTGTTATAATGGAATAAATATGTTAGTAATTATCATATCTACATTCTAAATATTCTTCCACATATACCGCTGGTGCTGGGGTGATACTGAAGGCTAATTTTCTATACACGGCTTCTATAGAAAGATGAGCAAAATAAAGGAAACATGTAATACAACTACATATAATAAGATATTGCAAAATAATACAAAAGTTAAAATCATAAATCTCACAGATTCTCTGAACAGAAGGCATTTCCTTTTATTATTTTTGTCTTGAAAATAGGAATACACTTATCTGCAAGAAAGTCTAGGAATTTCCCTCTGTAGTGCAAACATTTCTTTGAAAGATTTTAAATGTACATGCACGTACATGTTTAAATAAAACAAGTTTACAAGTACATTACTGAATGTGCAGTACACCTGAATATGGGGCCAAGTCAGAAGCGAAATGCTGCAGAATGCATTGTTATCGTCAATAGTCGGTTCTTCATTTGTTTGGTGGATGGATTGTGTTTTAAAAGAATAACAATGCACTTTGCAACATTTCACTTTTGACTGTCATATATTATTATAATATGGTAACAAGAGAGATATGAAAGCTCAAACTTGAATTGCAGATTTTTTTTTGAGGAGTTAATGAAGAATTGGGACTGTGGACTGTGATCATTTATGAGGTCATGAGTTGAAGCTGCCATATGCTTGCACAAGACACTAAAAATACATTATACTCAATATACACAAATAGTTTGTTATGTACAGTAATTGTCACATCTTGATTGAAAAGAAAATATGAAAAAAGAGAGAAAAGAAAAAACCTCACAAAGGCCTAGTGGCATAAAACACAACACTGGAATGTGGTAAATTGCAAGAAACCATTAAGGATTTCTAAAACAAAATCTTGTCTCGAACATGTACAAGGACCATAATAATTTGAGTCATTATATTTAAATATCAACATCATTAAGTGACAGGTCTGTTACAGACATCGGAGTTCACAGCTCTCCATTTCTGTCTATTATCTGCTATTCTCAAAAAGCTGGTACTACCTCGACACGGCTTAGAAAACCAGACCAGGCGTAAATAGTCAAATCTGACTGGACGCCATAAATATAACCAACAACAACAACATGTTCAAGCTTTTGGCTAAGCATGTTACTCTAAATTTAAGACAGCTTCCTAGCAGACCTAAGCCAATTATTTGAAGGCCTTGATTGGCAGGCATATGGTTTTCTAACGCATATGGTTTTCTAACCATTTTAATGCGAAATGTTAATTGCGCATTATTTTGGATTGACATTTTGACGTCACAATGATAATCATGCTAAGTGTTTTACCTTAAGGTTGGCGTAATAAGGTAAAATGCTCAGATGTGATCTGAATACGAGTTTATACATATTACTTTGCCAGGTAAAAATACTGACTGAAATTATTATGGCCCTGCATTTTTACGAAAACAACGAGCAATACATTGAACTTTTCCATGCTGCATACAATGCATAACACATAAACCAAAAGTCCTAATCATGAGACTGTATTAAAGAGGTGCCAATTGCCAAAAATTAATTTGTTTTCTCTTTATGGTCTGGGCTCCATCCTATATTCAAAATATCAGCTTTGAATACACCATCTTTCACGAAATATCGCAAATCAAGAAATACAGAAATTGGACTCCAAATATCATGTAAAAGCGACTTGTGAGGAGATGAATCCACACACACACACACACACATTATATTTTCCATGTCTGAATTTCCGTCTTGCTTCTCTCTGGATAATTCTTGCTTTCAGAATGCTTATTGCCTCTTTTGGCTTTAGATTTAGTGTTTTAGAAAAATTCCTAACGTTGTTCTGAGTATTCTAACATTTCAATTGACACATTAGTCTCTATGTTTCTGAATATACGTGTGCATGTATAAATGACTATTCTAGCTTCACAGGCCCCTCCTGTACCATTGTTTATCTCCTTTAAGCTCTTTAATTATTAACCATTGAAATGATTCGTACAACCTTTTGGGCGATGTCATGTCCTCTTTGTAAATAATTCCATCTTGCACCCAGTGAATAAAGATTGGGTGCTCGATCTTGATTTAAAAAACGAGTCAGAAAAAGTCTTGGAACCAGAGGGGATTTTAAACCTGCCATCTACTGCTTGCCGGGCAGCGACTCTACCACCAGGCCATCACTGGTCCATGGCACAGTCACGATGAACTGGAAACAAATACCTCAGCTCTCCTAATTCCGACTTATTAATATTCATCAGTCTGCCATTAGGACAACAGACTAGCTTTAAATGTTAGGTTTCCTGGGAATAATTTCAGTTTGTAAAGAAATTTCGGCTTGCACCCAGGAAATAAAGATCACACGCTCAATCCTGTAATTAAAAAACATGTCCTCTGTTGCACTATACACTTGTTGTGTGCAACTATTGAAGTAGGATGATTCTGAGGTGTACAGTACTGTGCAAAGGTATGAAACAAATTTGAAGAGTCATCAGACAATGACGACTTTTTATAGGATATCAAGATTATAGATAGTCACTAGATTCTTTAAAGAATCTACAATGTTAAATTCAAAATAATGGGTTGGCAGATATCAGTACAAAAAAACGGTAAATGCTCTGTTAGGCACTTTGAAGTACTTCAACGCACTTGCTCACAATGGCTGACAAATGTATGTATACACATTGACCAACAGTGCCCTTTTCTATACATATTAATACACAAGTAAATTAATGTACCACAATTGACCAGTGCATCTTTATGTTTACATGTTCACTGTACAGTTTATAAATCTGCATATAAACTCAAGTCGCACAAGTCAAATTTTTCCTTAAGTCAAATCAATTTTTTTTACAAAATTATGCAAAACATGTGTCATACACACTTTCTACAAATTTTGCATTTATAAGTTGCACTACGTTTTGCAGTCCCAACAGATTCGACTTAAGCAG
Source organism: Mesocentrotus franciscanus (assembly GCA_037976565.1). NCBI lineage: Eukaryota > Metazoa > Echinodermata > Echinoidea > Camarodonta > Strongylocentrotidae > Mesocentrotus > Mesocentrotus franciscanus. The sequence goes on from CP137678.1 coordinate 10,789,201, forward strand.
AGTTAACTGTATTTTTTTTTCTTTTAACTTCATAATTTTAAACAATCTCTGCCGATTAAACCCATTGGCCCGTATTCTGAAGTCGTGTCTAACTTAGTCATGTCTAAAATTAAACAACTGTTCAGTTAGACACGACTTAAAGGCGAGGTCGCGTCTAAGTCCTGTCTAACTAAATTTCGTATTCTGAAGTCGTGTCTAAGTCGCGTCTAACTAAACAACTGTTTAAGTCCTGTCTAAGTCGTGTTTAACTACGAAGTGATGTTTAACTTAAGTCACGACTTCTGCGCATGCCCAGTAGGCGTTAATTCTGACATTTTTGCAGAGGATAGACCGAATGTGCATATGTGCGCGCAGCGGATAACGCGCACAGCTGTGCTGCCATGGTGATGCGATCGTGATATCGATATCGACTGCATGTACTGTGTACATATGTACGTACACACGTACTGCACTGCAGTACTGGGCACAATATAAACACAGTTCACTAATAATATCAGTGCGTCAATGCTCGGAAAATACAGAAAAGAAACTTCTCCAACAGAATGGATAGTTTAGTATAGATTATGGAATTTCCAAGATGTCACCATTAGATAAGAATATTTAATATTATCGTGAAAAAAATATATGGGTCCGCGAGAAAAATCCTGCAAAACGTATTTGAAATTTTAGAGGGTGCACGTTCCATCGTTCTCCCCTGCAAGTTCGGGGTCAGCAAGTAGAGTGTACCGCACACGTTGAAAAGCAGCAGAATCGCGCTCTTAAACAGGACTTAAACAACCCCTCGCAGTTGTCTAAAGTTAAACAGGACTTAGACAGGACTTCGCGTTTAACTTGACTTAACCACAACTTCAGAATACGAAAAGGTTAGACACGACTTTGTGTCTAAAGTTAGACGGGACTTAGACAGGACTTTAGACAACTGTTTAGTTAAACAGGAGTTAGACACCACTTCAGAATACGGGCCATTGTCCACGGGAAGCACAGGTTCATGGAAATGAGAGAACTCTGTAGTAAATGAGTTAAGATGCTGTGATCATTGGCATTGACAGAGTTGAGTGTTAGCCTAAATTTAGAGTTATACAATTGTATATTTACACTGTAAAATCCATCCGAATGTCAAACATGGTGAAACCTGGTTAGTACAAAGACCACTCAATGGAGGCCAGAAATGTGGCTTTATATCAAAGCTGGTGGGTTTCATGTAATAATACATGTAATTATATTTATAATAGCTTTTTATGTACAGGTTGATTTTGCACAGGTCTCAATGAGAAACAAAAAAAATGAAGGAAAAAGACAGGTGCTCTTACAATGTATACAGGAAGGTTATTTTCATGTAAATGTACACGTAGGAGCTACATGGCATTGTCTATATCCAAACAATATGGAGCTCTCGATATGCACGACTGATTTAATGTACAACATGAAATTTACTGACTGTCTCACATCTCCACACAATTAGTCCCCGTCTTACATAAAAACTGTTTCGCGACTCGACAGCACAAGCCTGTTCATATGACCATTGTTACATGTGACCCACTCTTGGAGATCAATATGCAGCTGAAGTTCTTGTCTTCACCACAACTCAGATTTACCCCAAATGCGGTTGTAGGACCCAGCCGACGACGCGACCCTCAACTTGACGCATGCGCAGAAAGTCTCAGTGCCGGTTTCACATCGTAGATTACGTTGGTCATGCAAATCGAGAGCTCTCTATTATCTGGTTACGCAAGAGGTCGTGTTTTATGGATGTAATACACTATGCACCTTCATGATTCAATGACTCAGTGAGAAAAAATAGTAATTATGCCTCTTTAATCAAATGTATTTTTACCCACATTACTTGAAAATTACGACCAAGACAATGATCACTACGATGGCTACTGTGGCAAGTATACAGAAGACGCAGCACATTGTCCGTCTCGCCTTTTTCTGAAAAGGAAATTTGAGAAGAGCCATAATGCAGAAAAATACACAAGTTATGCATTACACAATAATACTATCTGTCACTGAATGAAATTTGATACACCATATACACACTAACATATTAAGAAATATTATAGAAATTATGTATTCTCGCTTTAACATAATTGCTTTTAACTGAAAAAAAAATGTATAGGCTTATTTAGTCCACTAGTCAAATTCAAAGACCTGTGTCGTACTGAAATTGAGACCCGATGCTAGGTATAGGCTTTGAAAAACATTCATTATTTGTTTTATATAACATTATACAAATGATGCATGCGCATGAATTCATTATACGATCTATCCGCACTCGAGTTGAGGCTGTGTGTATCTATTGCACGAAGCCGTTAGGCTGAGTGCGATAGATACACACAGCATCAACGAGGGCGGATAGATCCTATAATGAACGAATGAAAACATGCATCATTTTGTTTTATACAACGAAACTCCTAGATCCTTGTTATTTGATGTAAAAAGAATTAATTCAAGATTGTTTCGTGACAGTATATGGCTGACAAATAAATCTCAAGTTTTAATAAGTCTCAATTTAGTGCGCACACATAAGTATAGATATAGCAAGCGCACTTACCTCTATCTATACCCATTTACGCATAGTGCTGCGCAAGAATAGGCCCATGTGCACGCAGTATTAAGCGCTCTAACCTCTACGCGCACTACTGCGCGGCACTGAAAAATCGTGCAATAGGCTCAGTAAATGAATCACACGTGACCGCGCATGACCAATCATTTGATTAGGATCTGGGAGTGAGTTGTATAACAACAAATATATAACAAATATGTAAAAAAATATATTTAAAAAATATATTTAAACAAAATATATCCCCCAAAAATATATCCAAAATAAATTAATAAATAAATAAAAATATATCAAAAAACATATATCAAAATTATATCAAAAAATATATAACCAAAAATACGGTTCGCATATAACCAAAAATGCACGCTGAATATAACCGAAAATGCATGGCGAATTATAACCAAAAAATGCACGCTCAATGATGTAGTCGTTCAATAGATTATTTAGTGAATATCATGTGATCAACAATCCTCCAATCAAATGACAATGATCTACTTAGATGTTATATAATAATGTCTCTTTAACCCTTTGCCTTTGGTAGTTCCTGTTTAAAGGTCTTTTACAGTTTCCATAAGCCCTCAATACAAAGATCATGGGGAGTGTTTCACAAAGACTAAGATCGTCTTTAAGTTGGACTTAAGTATAGCAGGCCGTTCATGCCATTGTTTGCTATCATTATTTACTGGCATTGGTCTCTCAAGGGACGTACAAATCATAGTAAAAAATCTACAAAACTTACATTTTTTGATAATTCATTATTGAAGGAAAAAATATTATCTAAAGATCATAATGGTGAGAGCAAACAATGGCACGAATGGCCTGTTATACTTAAGTCCAACTTAAAGTCGATCTTAGTCTTTGTGAAACACCCCCCTGGTACATGTGATACTAAGCTGTTGTGAAGTTTTTGAAGTGAATATTGAACATACATATCTATCTTTTATACAAGGAGAACAATATGAGACTATACATGTAGTTAATATGTTTATTTCCAATTTCCCTTTCTGCTACCAAAACTGTACATGAACTGTAAGCTTGATATGGGAATAAGAGAGTCCTGGGGGAGGGGCTGTTTCACAAAGACTAAGATCAACTTTAAGTTGGACCTAACTATGGCAGGCTGTTCATGCCACTGTTTGTTCTCACCATTTACTGGCATTGGTATCTCAAGGGACGTACAAATCATTGTCACAAATCTACAGAATTTACATTTTTTGATAATTCATTATTGAAGGAAAGAATATTTTCTAAAGATCATAATGGTGAGAGCAAACAGTGGCATGAACAGCCTGCCACAGTTAAGTCCAACTTAAAGTCAATCTTAGTCTTTGTGAGACACCTCCCAGGAGTTAATAGATTAAAAATAACCCCACAAATATAATTGCTTTCCATTGCAGAAGGGAAACTGACATCAAACTCTGACTTTATGGCAATATTTGAAAGCATGAGAGTTGTCTCATTTGAGCGTGAAAACCAAGATGAGCGTAAGGGCAACAGCACAAACTGCGAGGATTACGAATATACAGCACATCTTTTTCCGAGCCTTTTTCTGTGGAAGGTGGAGACGAAGACAACAAAGACAAAAACATGAATGCAAAATTTGCAGTAAAACACAAAGCTACACAAAGGCGTGCCAAGCATAAGGACATTCACACAGGGTACGTTAAAGTGCCACAGTAATCACACTTCGCTTGAGATGTGAAGGTCGTGGGTTCAATCCCTAGCATGGCACTTTGTCATTGTGTCATTTTATCTATATACATTCCTTCTCCCCACAGAGGTGTTACATGGGTACCCGGTAGGATGCGAACGTTAACTTGGTTGGATTCTACGTGGTTGTACGTGTGTGCTCGTAAAATGGGGCCTGGCTTGAATACTCCCTAGGGAGTGGAGTGTGAGTGCTTAGAAATGTTATATAAAGCACTATATTAAGCACTATATAAATGTGACCCCAATAAAGTAAAAGGGAAGTGGGGATGAAAAAATAGTTTCTGCACACACAGAACAGCCCCTGAATATATTCTTTCCCTTTATGATTAACAATACAGAAACATGAGGCCAACTGCACTGGTGTCATTTATTTTGCCTCTTCGTTTTTTGTTTTGTTTTTTCTCTTTTTTTGGGGGGGGGAGGCAGCCCACCGATTGCCAATTAGGATAAGAGTTGTCAATATCTGCTATAATCAATTAAATCCCATGATCATTATCAACGGTTATTCATTCAGGAATTATTATTATTATTATTTATCAGGCCAATCATAAAAGCACAATACAATGACATTTTGACAGATCATGCAATACATAACAAAACAAGAGGAAAAGGGAGGGAGCAACGTGGGCCAGGGCTCACCAAAGTGAAATTCAACACTATTACCTGGAGGCATGTGAGCCCTCATGAAAATTAGAATTAGAAAAGTAACAACACGTTTAATACCACGTAAATGCAACATTATGGAAACAATTGAATGCGTACATATTTACGCAATGGGTGGATACAGACATGAGATGTGGAGAACTCATATGAAAGAATATATACCGGGTACCTGAGATATGTTGTCCTTTAGCATCAATAGGCCATTTTCATAATGTAACCAAATTTATGCATATGCCTTTGTGAAGAGCCTCGATGCAAATTTTTTCATTCATCTGTGACGAATAAATGAATCTCAATGGTAAGAATTCAAATTGCATACATAAGTTGTTGCTAGGTAGGACAAACATAATGGCTTACCCTACTTAACAACACATAATATATGCAATTTGCATCCAGACTATTGAAGTACAATTCTTCGTGACAGGTGAATGAAATAATTCATAACGAATCACAAGTATAAATTTGGTTACATTATGAAAATGGCCTATTCAATATTAAAGATAAAGTTGAGTTCTGGTCATGCAATTGCATTGTGAAAGAAACGGTGTGGAATCGAACAGAAAAGGTTGATCATCTAGCATATAAGTATTGATGTGTACTGCTGCAAGGTTCTGGAATCATCAAAATGATAAGAAATTAAGCCCAGTCTTGGTAAAGTTTCAAGCACTGTACACAGAAAGATGTATATGGGGCTACACAAACATGTGGCATAAAAATCCGTCCCGATTTTTATGTTGTTACATGCCATATTTAGAATATGAAAGCATTTGAAGAGCCATGCTTTTCAGGGAACATTTTTTATCCGATATTCTTCCACACTTGCATAATAACAATGATAACGGACACAAATAATTTTTCACCTCGTCTTACCAGAACTCAACTTTTTCTTTAAACACAGTGATGTGACAATAAACTATTAGGACAAAATGTGACAACAACTTCACCATTGAAATGACTGAACATTTCCATATAAATTGTACATGTACAAACACAATATTAAAGCCATTGTCGTAATGTACATGTAATCAAATTTAATGCATAAATCTTTGTTCAGTGCCTCGTTACATGTTGTTTCTATTCATCTGTTACGAATAAATGTATTTCAATAGTCAGATTGTGAATTGCATGCATTATGTGTTGTTAGGTAGGGCAAGCCATAATGTTTCTCCTACCTAGCTACAACTAACTTACGCAGTTTGTATTCTGACTATTGAAATACATTTATTCGTAACAGGTGAATGAAATAATTTGTAACAAGGCACTTCATAAAGACTTAAATTTGATTTCAATACGAAAATGGCCTATTTGAGGGGGAGAAAGGAGAAACTGGTATGAGAGAGATTTTTACCTGATATTTGCTGGCAGTCGCTAGTTGTTTTCCTCCCTCTTCTACGTTATCTCCCGCTCTATCTACATTGGCCTCAATAGAATCTACAGATACGAGAATCATCATCAAGATAGAAGGGTGAGAGAAAAAAAACACGGAAATATTCAAGATAATTTCAGTTCTGGTAAATATAGAAAATAAATTCTCACAGAATCCAACAATACTAACACTGAATGTTCAAGATTACAAATAAATGGCATGTGCCAAACAATTTTGGTAGAAAATATATAGTGGCCGAGTAATGAGCATAGAAAGATAAGGGAATCAAGGTAAGTAGGCCCGACACCAGGTGTTTAACACAGGTCACTATGTGCAAATGGGAGTTGTGGTTTTTATCGAAGATGATGCCCAGTAATAAATTTTGTGTGCAGTTTTTTTATTTATTTCACTGGGTCAAACAACCAATCTACTGCAGGATTAACAATCCAGAATAAATCCTAGCTATTTTCTTTCAAAATACGATTCCCATACCAGAGCTCAAGATTAGCTTCAAGAGTCTTGGCACCACATCCTATTAAATGTAACTATGTTATGATTGTTATTGTATAGATCTGCATGAAACATGTAGAATGTAAAGATATATTAATGATCACACAAAAATTAAAAGAAAGAAGGAAAAGGACGGATATTTAAAATAAGAGAGTCTAGGAAACACATCTTATTGTATTCATGTTTTAGATTTGCATAGAATTGAAAGCAAACAATGCTTTTTCTTTTTATTCGAAGAAAGGGCTTGAAATTCATATAACAGTTTTGTCAGAAATTGAAGAAAAAAAATGAAAAAACATAGTGACTATATATCTCAATTATTTTGCATTACTATTTGTTTAATACCTGCATGTAAGTTTTAGAAAAATCACAAGTGAAAACTGATCACTTCTGTTTTTGTTATTAACTAGAATAGAAGAAATCTGACAAATAAAACTATTGAATGGGTAAAACTACTAAACTACATGTATACAACATGGGCTTTGATAGTTTATATCTCTGTTTTACAATGTACGTGATGTTTGTATTCAACTTGTTTTGTTAAAATGTTCTTTTAAAAATAGTTACACCCTTCAGAAATTGCAACACTGGTGGAAATAGATCTTGAGATAAATTGCACGTCTGCATAATGAAATGCCTTTAGCATTTACATTGTACATACAGATGTATAGTTGGATAAGTGAACGGGTAATTTGAGGATTTGGAGAACAATTTCAATTTCAAAAGTCAACAAATAGTGAACCACAGGGTACAGGGTTCCAATCCACTAACGTCATTTGACAAGACATTAATCTACATTTGCCCCTCTCCGCCCGGGTGTTAAAAAGGGTATCAAGTAAGTATGTACATTAAGTCATAATTGTAGTTTGCTCAGCATTGTGAGTGTCTGTAAAATGAGGCCTGGCTGGCTTGCTCCCCATGAAGTGGAGAATGTTGTGACCGGGGTAATAATACATGTATATATGAATAATTGCTTAGATAGAGATAGATATATTAAGCGATACATCTATAGACATTAAACCCAGAATATTATCATTATTATTTCAAGTGAATAGACTCATTGAGGAATATGCACAATATAGATGTGTTGTGGTCGAGTGGATACATCACTGGACTGTGGATCACAAGGTCTGGGGTTCGAGTCCCGCCGCGGCACTAATGTCCTTTGGCAAGTCATTAATCTACATTTGCCACACTCGACCAGGTGATGTAAAAGGGTACCTGGCAGGAATTAATTCTTTGAAATGCTAGAGCGCTGTAATGGCAGCCATGCTAAAGCCGGGGTAATAAATGTGGAGTGCCAGGAGTGTCAAGTCTGACAGACATGAGCGCGAAACAAGAACCCACTATTATTATTATTATTATAAAGTCTGAGGGTGGTATTCTCGAAAGCAGACTAACTTTAGTCCATGGTTTAATCCTCCGACCAAGTATGGAATGCCAAGTGTAAATATGAATATGTTTTTGAATAATTTAATCTGTCACTAAATTAAAATAAAATGTAATAACATAATTAATAAACAACAATATAACTATGAAATAATTATGTTATCATGGTAATTTAGGGCATTCCATACTTAGTCGGAGGATTAAACCATGGACTAAAGTTAGTCCGCTTTCGAGAATACCACCCTGAGTTGCTTACCGATCATATCGCCTTGTTCTGATACCATCATACTCAGGTCTTTGAATATCTCATTCACATCTAACATGGTTGCCTGGGAAACAAGATGAGAAGAAAGATTAAACAGGTGATAAAGAAGAGGGGAAAAATGATAGAGATGCACAGATTGTGTACTGAATACAGTAATTGAGGCAGAAACATGCCATACATCTGTAGGTAGTGAATGTCTAGACCTTTCTGTCTCTCCTTTTTGTCTTTTTCTCCCTCTCTACTTTCTCTACCCATCCTCCCATTCCCCTCTCTCTTCCATCCCTACTCTCTGTTTCCCTCTTTCTATCTCCTCCTCTCTCTTTCTCTCTTACTCTCTCTCTCTTTCTATCTCCTCCTCTCTTCCCTCCCTACTCTCTCTTTCTCTCTTTCCCTCTTTCTATCTCCTCTCTCTTCCCTCCCTACTCTCTCTTTCTCTTTCACTATTCAACTCTCTCCCTACTATCTCTTTTTCTCTTTCACTCTTTCTCTCTCCTTCTCTCTTCTTGCTCTTTCTCTCTCCTCCCACTATTCTACTCTCTCCCTACTCTCTCTTCCCTCTGTCTCTCTCCTTCTCTCTCGTCTCCTTTCTTCTCAGTTTCCCCTTGCTCTCTCCTTCTTGTTCTCTTTCTTTATCCCCTCCCTCTCCGTCATCCTAATCCCCTCTCTTTTCCCTCCCTACTCTCTCTCTTTCCCTCTTTCCTTCTTTCTCTCTCCTTGTTTTTTCTCTCTCCTCCCACTATTCTTCTCTCTCTCTCTTTCCCTCTTTCTTTCTCCTTCTCTCTCCTCCCACTATTATATGTGTATGTCTCCTTTCTTCTCAGTTTCCCCTTGCTTTCTCCTTCTTGTTCTCTCTCTTTCTCTTCCTTTATCCCCTTTCTCTCTCTCTCCGTTCTCTTCCCATCCTCCCATTCCCCTCTCTCCTTACTCTCTCTTTCTCTCTCCTTCTCTCTCCTTGTTCTTTCTCTCTCCTCCCACTATTCTACATGCTTGTCTCCTCTCTTCTCAGTTTCCCCTTGCTTCCTCCTTCTTGTTCTCTTCCTCTATCCTCTCTCTCTCTCTTCCCGTCCTCCCATTCCCCTCTCTCTTCCCTCCCTACTCTCTCTTTTTTTCTTTCTATCTTTCTCTCTCCTTCTCTCTTGTTATTCTTTCTCTCCTCCCACTATTCTATATGTATGTCTCCTTTCTTCTCAGGTTCCCCTTGCTTTCTCCTTCTTGTTCTCTTTCTCTCCCTCTCTCTCTCTCTCTCTCTCTCTCTTTCCACAATCCTAACACAATCTGTAGTACCTCAATTTGCCTGATCTGTTCTTCTCGCTCCTGTATTAACGTCAGATCATAATCAATGGCCGAATCTTGCTGCTGCATTTGAATCTGCATCTGTCTCCTCTTCTCCTCCTCTTCTTCCGATAAAAGCGGTGTCTTCTGGTCATAGTCATTCCCCTGCTCTCCAAAACCGATTGTCTGCATGGCAATGTAAGAATAAAGAGAATTGGTTGACTATTTCTAGACATGAAAATGATTAGGTCGGACTGTAGTGCACAAACTAATTTGAGAAATCAGTGCTGCACAAAGCAATATGATACACCTGCACAAAACACTGATGATTCTTATAGTTGTAATTTATTAGACACATTTTTAAAAAGTGTCAAGTCCATTTTAATAGCATGCTGAAGATTTGTTTTTGTTTTATCAAGTTGAGTCTTATTTTTATGATTCCTCAATCATCAAATTCATCATTTTGTATCGAAACATCCATAATTTTTTTCATTCACTTGGTCCTTTTCATTTACAAGTACACGTACATGGCTATACACACTTTCCTTGATCCATCAACATTCATTCTTTCACTAATCTATTAATTCTTTCAATCATCTCTATTTCCATTTCTTTACAGACATTTAACTATCCTCCTTTGTCCAATATCAACATGTATACCTGTTCTTCACATGTACAGGTACTTTCACCTACTATATTTTTTCTAGTTGCCTTGTGAAAAAAAACTGATCAGCAGCATGGCGAAAGTATCATTTGATGAAAAAGAAATACAATGTATACATGTACAAATTAGATGTGTTACTGTGTTTACAATATCATAAACATACATGTAGCATATACATGTACATAAGAAATATGGTATACACAAAACAATAAACAAAAAAGAATTATACATTACATCACATGATTTACATGCACATAAACATCCAATGGCATCCTTCTACACAAGTCTTCATGTACATGTATACATGTATCTATCTCATCATTCCAATTCCATTCATGCTCTCTTCTGTCTATCCATCTAGACATTTATCAATCACTTCCATATATGGTCATCATCCGTCAATCCAGCTAGGGCCCCGCTGCATAAAACTTATCATTGATGGTAACTTTGGCATCAACATCAACTACTAATGGCAACGTCACTCAGCAGCAAATCAAATTAAGGTTTCCATGGAAGTTACCATTATAATGGCAAAGTCACCATCAATGCTAATTTTTATGCAACGTGTTATCAATAACAAATGCTAACATTTTACATTAAAAGAGTATGCTTTACAATCTAGGCCTACATCAACATAATAAGAGTACAAATAACACCACTACAGGGGTGTACATGCACACCGACACATCCAAACAAGAGTTGTTACACTACTGTAAGAAAAGGTATGTCTGTAATGCTCTCTTAAAATCATAAAGGGAAGATGTATTCCTGATCGTCCAGGGCAGAGAATTCCACAGAGCTGGAGCCGAAACCACAAAGGATCGGTCTCCATAGGTATGCATATTAACAGGGTGTACTGCAAGGAGGTGTTGTGATGATGATCAAAGTTATTGTAACTTATTATTGATAACAAGTTTTATGAAACAGGGCCCAGATATTCCTCTACCCTACCATACCTCACCGTCATTCACTCATTCAGTCATCCCACATTCAAGGTTAAAGGTCATTCTATACATACCCCCTGGCTTTGACTTTGCGGCCGTACGCTCGGACTCGACCTCATCTTGTTGGCCACCCTCTGTTCATGTAAAAGATATACAACGTAGATATTAGTAATATTACAACATACAGTGTACATATGTCCATGTGACTATACATCGTCAGGCCAAGAACATCTTTTTTTTAAATCAAGTTTCTTGCCTAAATCATGACCGCCACCTATTATTTATAAAGCCTTAATTATGTCAAATTTCAATCTTAAACTGTGTTTATTAATCATAATATGAAGTGCCTAAATCAAGTGCAACAGAAACAAAACTAAACACTTATTGTATTTTATTTATCTCAAGTAATAGATTTGACCTAGTCAGCTATTTTACTAATGTGAGGATATGTTAGAGAATAGGGAAGTATGCCTCAGTGAGGTACGTTATAAAATGATAAATATCAACAAAACATTGTTAATAATTCATGAATTTCTTCAAAACTTGCGTCAAATTCAAACAGAAATAAGAAACTGTCTATCAAAAATGAATACTTCAGTGAAAAGGCAAACAAAATTTAACTATAACAGAGTTTGTCTTATTTTTCATAGGTGAAATTTGATTACAATTATCAATTTGACAGTGTAGAGGTTAGGTAGAAAATTATCTTTCTTCTTTTCCAAAAGCTCAAAAAAACAATAGCCAATAATTTTGGGTAATTAAAACAACGATTTCCCATGAAGGAACATATCTGTTCAAAGCATTTAAGCACCAACTACAGTCCAATAACGTATAAATCTACCTTTCCAAGATCAGATCTTATTGTTTTATCTTTCCTTCCTCATATCAGAAAATTTGAACTTTCTTTGAATAGATCAGGGGGGTGTTTCACAAAGATCCTAAGTTGAACTTATCTCTAAGTTGGACTTAATAATTATGGAAAGCCATTAGCATCTTTGAAAATATTTTGTAAAAGTTATTTTAAAAGGCATAAAATGTTGATTCAAATCATTCATATTTTCTATTATCAAGGAGATTTCATGTTCTTGATGTGGAATTTATGAAAAGTCTAAAATACTTGAATTTTTGCTTTTGAATATATTTTATTTTAAGGCTACAAATTAGTTACGGTACTACAAATGGCTCTCCATAATGTTTAAGTCCAACTTAGAGTTAAGTTCAACTTAGGATCTTTGTGAAACACCCCCCTGGCCAGTAATGTTAGCACGCCCTCACCTTTTGTACACTGCCATATCTCTGCACTGTGTCGTGAAAGTCGTTTGCTATCCTCTCGAACTGAATCTTCTTTTGCTGTTGTGAGAAATAACAAGGAAAGTAATAATCTTTCATTCACCTATTCAAATAGAAACTGTATAAATTGTAATAGGAAAGTGAAGATAAAGTTTTGACGATTGGAAAACACAAATCAACAAACAAACAAACAAATGAACAAACATACAATCAAACAAACAAAACAAGAAGCTGTGATTTGGACATATTCAGAGGGTGCACATATATTCTGAATCCATTGATATACAGTGTACATGTACCTCTATGAATAAATATAGCAATTTAGGAAACTATCTTTCAAAATGTAAAATTCTTTTCAAGTTAAATGTAAAACTGCCAAGAAAAAATCCATTTGTACATGTGTATCGGGAAAGAAAATATCATTTATTCTATTTGTGTCCCATTTATTCCCAAGGATAATAAATCAATCAACATAAATCAGTATTGCAATTATCTATACATGATATTTAGTCTGACTCCGATATAAGTTCTAGGAGACTGGAAGACTGCATATTAGTATAATTATCAGATATTATGAAATCTTTGAGGTGGTGTAGCTAGAGACTTTGGAACTTATACCCCCAATTTACAATGTAGCCTGCATAGTCATACCCAGTGTACAGCTTGGTTTTGGAAAAAGAAATGGATCATTATCAATTTTGGATCAGATAAATGTACATAATATCATCAATCTAATGCAATAATAAAAGATAAACAGAGTAAGTTTTAAAGCCTTTTAAAGGGACTTGGTAACATTGTTCAGATGAGAGAAAATGGTGCTAAGGTAGTGACTTCAATGCTAGATGTAAAATTAAAGATAATCTGAAAGTTTTAGTGAAAACAGACCATTATTAACGATAAAAATTGGGAAAAATTGGGAAAAACTGATCTGATCGATTCCTTAATTCTCCCAACTATATTATTACAATTTAATTACATTTAAGGTGAATGTAAATCGTAACAAAGCTATGAATTGCCTCTACATTTATACATGTATATCATTCCAGACATTTAAGTGTTGAAAGATTTTCTAAATCCTGTCTTATGTCTTATTTTCATGGAAAAACGGTTGGGAAAATTCAAAAATGGTTGGGAGAATTTACTGTTAGAAGGTGTTGACCAGTGACGCCTTCAATGAAAACCATAAATATCTTTGTGATTTGAGAATTTTTTGCATGCTAGAGGGTTAGTACAGTAGAAGGTACTGTATATAGTAAGCAACATTTCATACAAAAATTACGCAGTTTTTTCATCAACCTTCAACAATGTTACCGAGTCACTTTAAAAACTAATACTGGTTCCTCAATTTGAAGTGGAGAATGAGAAAAAAGGACAGTTTCCTTTCAAAAGGAGAAAAAATTTCCTCTTTTTTTATTTATTTTATTTATTTGAACCAAAGAAACTGAATACTGACTGGCGAACCAATTGAAACGGTGAGATGTTTATTACTCTTTAATGAACATTCATAACAAATGAATAGTAACTGTTTTCTAATTGTATTTTTTTCATACTTCAAAACCCATGAGAATCATGTGAGAAAAAAAAAGAGTTTCCTTTTAAAAAGAGAAAAAATGTGCTCTGTTGGAAAGAAAAAAACAGTTGAATTTTTCTTCCAATTACAGAAACTGAACACTGACTGGCTGATCAATTGAAACTGTAAAATTACTCTTTAATGAACATTCATAAAAAAATAATAGTAACTGTTTTTTAATTGTCTTATTTTCATACTTCAAATTCCATTTGATGCTGGATATGCTTCCCATTAAATCTCATTGAATCACCAGTGCACTACAAGTATGCAATGAGATCAATGTACTAACAGAATAGACACTTGGTCAACACGACATCACAATCGGTTGAAAATAAGGTCAATAACTTGGTTTGGGTTTCGATCACTTCCTTAATGGACCGATAGAAGTGCTTCCCACCATATCCTATTGACTACATCTGCAATTATTGCACTTCTATATTTTGCAGTTACCTGTACATGTATCTCTCACGATTACATTTTGATTTTCAGAAGATTTATTAATCTGAAAGGTTTATGTCATTCTAAAGATATATAATACTCCATAACGCATAATTAAAACAAAATGAAGTTATATAAAGGGACCAATTATGCCGGCCCCACAAAAGAGAGAATCAGTTTTTCATCATTTAGAGGCAAAAAAAAATAAAAAACAAAAAAATTAAATAATGAATACCGGTACATTTTTATGAATAATATATAAATAAATAAATATACAGTGTATATATAAACTGATTGAACAATTAATAAAATTAATGAAAGATCATATAATGAATTACAGCCTTAAAAATCTGACGCAAAAGAGGTTAATAAATATAGTAACTGAACGCAAATTTTCTTTTTATTGCATTTTCACACAAAATTAAACAGAAGCTTACAACGATGCACACCAAATTCTGTGCATGTTTGTTGACGAGTCTATACTCTCAAAATCTTCGATTGATCTTTTAAAGAGCCATTTGTATATTTTAACTCAAAATATCTTGATAAAAATACGAAATTGATGTTGAAAGCAGATAGTTTGAATATAGGATACCAGCATCACATAAAAAGAAAAATGACAAAAATACAAGAGCAATTTGGGTGTGCTTGTTCCTCTTTATGCTCACACATATTTTTGTATGTATAGATCCCTGCAACACAGTGCATTTTCAAGGATCATGTAGTGTACATGTACTTATCGAATGGCTTTAAAAGTTTATACACGTTACAAATTTATATACAGTGCAAAGTACACCCTACTAAATGTGGCACATGCATAATCTGTTGTTCAATGCACTATCAAGGTGCTTTGCTTTGTGTATTCTCTTTCAAGAGTTAGTTTCCTGATTCATTCACTATTGTTAATTTCAAACTTTGAACTACATGTACATTGTATGCACCCCTTATCTGCGGAAAGAGAAAAATAATTAATTATTTTCATCTTTGGATGCTCGACTCAAGAACTGCAAGTACATGCATGTACTACTTCCAGTTTAATTGGGCATATTTGTAGGTAATAATAATAATAGTAATAATAGTGGCCATTAGTGGGTTCTTGTGTACAAGTACATGTAGCACTCATTACTGTTAGACTTGACACTCCTGGCGCTCCACAATTATTACCCGCCTTTAGCGTGGCTGCCGTTACTCTAGCATTTCAAGGAGTTAATTCCTGCCAGGTACCCATTTACATGTACCTCACCTGGGTCGGGTTTGGCAAATTGTAGATATTTATTGCCAATGGGCGTTAGTGCTGAGGCAGGGATTTGAACCCTGTACCCTGTGGTTCATAGTCCAGAGACTTATCCACTAGACCACACCACCTCTATACATAGTATATAATGTAGTTTGCTCAGCATTGTGAGCGTCTATACAATGGTGCCTGGCTAGAATGCTCCCCAGGGAGTAGAGAATGTGCATACATTGTGTTGCAGGCAAGCTTAATCCGATGACCGGGCCAATAATATGTTTGTAAAGCGCTTTAAATAGAGACATCGTCGATGTATTAAGCGCTATATAAAAGCGAAATGTTTATATTATTAGTGAAACACACCTATTGCAGAATGATCATACATGTACATGTAAATGTACACTGTAATTTAGTGGGCATCCCCCACCCCCTAAGTGCATAAAATGTCCCTCTCACCCCCCCTCCCCCTGGAGGAAAAAAAATTAGAAGCTAATATCTCTTTGACAGTCAAATGAAAATTTCAAACCTGGAATATTCCAATACCGGTATACCTTTTCAACAAACTGAAGTTACACTTTGGCATGAAAAGTCAACCACTTAAAATTAAACATCAAATATTACCTTTTCCAATGTTTTTGCCGCATGACCAAGTTGTGACATACATTGTTTGGTTTGAGAAATGGAGGTATTGGTTTGTGTCAACATCTGTTGTCTGTTTGAAAGAAAGAAAAGGAAGAGAAATTTGTATTATTATAAAATGTAAAATCAAACCTACATACATGTACATGTACTTCAGCTACCTCCTGTATAGAAAGGCCACATTTTGTTTTGTGTCCCTTGAATATTTTTCTCCATTGCAATGTGTACTATAAAAGGAACATGTACATAAAGACAACCTGCCTATGAAGACTGCTTTTTTCGAGGAGTCGTTTACAGGTTTTGTGGTAATATCAAATCATAGTCGTCACAAGGATATAAAAGTGAAAACAAAACCAGTGTTGCCAAATCAACAAAGAATACACATTTTTCCTCTTTCTTAATAAAACTAGGAAAAATACATACTGTAAAGTCACTGCTTTTGACCACAAATAGGCAATTTATACATGTAGCTTAAAGGTAAAGACCAGTTTTGGAAACACCCCTCTCTCAAAAAAATGAAATGGAAACTCTCATTACCAATCATGTGAAAGAATATGTTTTGACTAATACGTGATGATACAAATTTTGTCGGGAAAGTCGGGAAACCGCCTACTAATTGATATATTTGGTAAATTATTATATCTCTTGGGACCAAATAGATATCGCGCACGTGGTCGCGTAGTCCCATCTACATCTTTCTATGTACAGTGCTTGTAACTTTACCAAGACTGGGCCAAATTTCTTATCATTTTGATGATTCCAGAACCTTGCAGTACACACCAATACTTATATATGCTAGATGATCAACCTTTTCTGATCGATTCCACAACGTTTCTTTCACAATGCAATCGCATGACCAGAACTGGTCTTTATCTTTAAAGGTACTACATGTACATGTATGTCCCATTTGCAGGTAAAAAATTGGAAAGGTTAAATTCCAACAGCATTTGAAAGACAATACTTATTTAGAACTTCCCTCAAAACGAAAGGGTTTGAAAATGTATTTTTTTGTGGGAAAATAACGAACATTAGTTCGTAAGTCACTGCTTTTGACCACAAATAGGCAATTTATACATGTAGCTTAAAGGTACTACATGTACATGTATGTCCCATTTGCAGGTAAAAAATTGGAAAGGTTAAATTCCAACGGCATTTGAAAGACAATACTTATTTAGAACTTCCCTCAAAACGAAAGGGTTTGAAAATGGGTTTTTTGTGGGAAAATCACGGACATTAGTTGTCGAATCGACCTACCCGGTAAGTGATTGCAATTACCTAAGCAATGGTCTGATTTTCAGACCCTTTTACCGAATGGTCGTACGTTTTGTGCTGCACAAAGCTTCAATCAGTTTAATTTTGGCCATTACAAGTAGTGGGTTATTGATGTGGACACATGCTCATGTACATGTACCTGTTACAGCTCATTGTATGTACATGTATGTTATTACCAAAGAAAAAAAGATGTCAGGCAGCCACTGCAATAGTGTCTGACAGGGAAGTCTAGAAGAAGGTAAACGGGTTTCCTTGCATAATTTGAATACTAGGACACTGCTAATATTCAAATTTCACAGATAGCACATACAGTCGATGACATATATTCATGAATCCTGCAATGTTCTACAGAATTTTATGTTGGCTGCAAAAGGGACACAGTATCTTTAAAGTGTTCATAACAGCATTATTGGTTTCCAGGGGAAAGAAATGGGTGCCATGCAATTTGAAAGTAAAAATAGTTTTAATTTTCCATCCAGGACATCCTTTTCCATGATCCTGAAGAATCTAACCACAGGATCTACACATTCATAATAACCAGCACACCACAAAACCGTAAAAAGCCTATTTTACAGAACTGTTTTAAAAGGAAACTGAGAAATATCCTGAACATGGCAATTGCAGAACTTATACATTCCAAAGGCATATATTTTGTATAAAAGATGTGTACAGTAGAAACTTGAGGGTAATGTAATAAAATAAAGTAAAGAAAAACACCCTGGAAATTATATATTTCTTTGGCAAGTGCAACTTGAGTTTTGCAAAACTTGCATTATATAAACTTACAGATAATATACATCTGACAATATCATGTAATGGAACAGTAAATCATTGTATCGAATGCACCTTAGGACACTGAAGAATATGCCAGACCTCTTTAATTTTTTTTTTTTTTGAACATGCTCTAAAGAAAGCATTTTTACGCTTGCAGGTAAGTAACCAGGGGACAGATGGCTCTTAGTCCTCTCTGAGGGAGCTGGTAAGGAGAACAAAGGGCATTTTATACCTCACTTTAGAAATCTAGCCATCTGATTGGTCGAAATTGGAGTCGTGATTTCAAGCCATGCCCCACTCACAGGGCATAGCAATAGCCCACAGGGCCTAGTTAAAAGTTTCTACCCTCATCCTCATTATCCTGCGATTCCCATTGGTTTACTGCGATCCCCATTGGTTTGCGTGTTAAAATTGTCTACGTGCGAGCACGGACGCCATACAGTGCTCTTTGTCTGCGATTCCCAAATGATTGAAACTTTCACTCATTTTTTAAGCGAAGATTAACAGACAGTGTTTCAGATTTTCTGTGATGTTTTAACAAATTTTTACTCACTAAAAGGCTAAGGTAAGAATTCTTGGTAGATTTTTGTTTTAATTCGGCATATAAAAGTCATATCGACTGCTTTAATACTCAGGACTAGCTGTTTCTATACTGGCTCGCGGGATAGTTGAATCCCTTGAGCATATAGAAACAGCTAGTCCTCTCGTAGCAGTCGATATAACTATACTAGTGCTTTGACTTGGTCTCCAATCTGGGACCTCCTGGTTACGAGATCACTGCTCTACCACTTAGCCATCGTATCAATTGGGACATAACACAAGGTACTCTACATGTACAAGAGCATTAGAAAATGTGCTGGTAGGACATGTACTGTATGTTTTGTCATTTATTTCAAGATACATATAATTTACTTTACATTGGCTGTAAAACATCATCCATGGGCTGTAAAACATAAATCATTTTATAGAACAGGTATTGCTTTAGTATTAGTACTAAATTAGACAAATATTGTACAGTGTGTGTATGTTCCAGAATTCAAGGTAATATTAAAATAAATGTAGATGAACCTACAAATTCAGAATTCCCTGAGTGATAAAAAATTTCACTGAGGTCGCAAGCCAAGGGTGAAATAGCATTGCACGAGTGAAAATTCACATTCGGAGGTGAAAACATATGTTTATTGCATGCAATATTGGTATACAAAATTAATGGTATTTGCGACCTCATGCTCATTTTTGTTCATCCGAGTCAAATGCGTATGGCTAAGACAACGCTAAAAAAATAGGAACACCACGTATGCGCAGGGTTGCTGGAAATGCAGTATGAAACACTGTTGTACATGTACATACATGTACGTACAACTTTTACCTTGATAAAAAGGTTGTTATATTGCCAACTCACGCACATACAACAAATTATTTTAGCTTCTCAGTCAATAGGATGCTCTCTAATAGATACATATACTCCATTTCATATTATCTTTTAAGCAGGCAACACATCATACAATCCTTCTGCCATCCGACTTTGGAAAAAATAAATTGCAGTATCACTTGACAAGCCAATTTTAACATTACAAATCTGGGACCCATTTCACAAAACTTGTCATCACTGACAAATGACAGTTTTTGTTATAAGCTAGTGAAATCCTTGCTTCTGATTGGTTATCAGCAGATTTGTCATTGATTGTTGTCATTTGTGATTGAATAAAGGCTTTGTGAAACGGGTCCCTGTCTGTACGACACTTGTTCCTGCGACTAAATTTGCTCCGCATCAATTTCCTACACTAACCAAATTCTTTAATTCAATCTTGGACCCAACACTACACCTAACCCTATCCCTAACTCTACACCTAACTCTAGACCTAACTCTACACCTAACTCTACACCTAACCTGAAACCCGATTGCAACCCTCACCCTAACCCTATATACATGTACACATACTTTTCACGAAATAAAACCAGAAGCAATTGTCACATATTTTCCAGTTTGAAAAGGATCCAAATATTTAAAACAAAAGTTGTAAATACATGTAGCAAGAATCATAAAAATATAAATGACATGATAAATCTATTAACAAAAAGTAAAGAAATACACAGTAAAATGATGGGGGTATAGTGGATCTTTCAGTTGAATAAAAAAGTCTGGATGTACTGTACATGTACTTTACACTTTTAATACTTACATTTTGCCTCGAAGTATATTAGTATCGCTGGGTGTACCAATCTGCCTAATTGCCTTTTCAAGTAAGGATACTGCAGAAGAAAAAGTGAGAAAAAAATCAGACGTTTGGAAAAACTGCGTGCAAGGTAAATTATACAGTACAATGATATTCAGTTTACATTTCCTACATATACTGTAGCACAAATATAGAGGGGTAAAATAAGTGATGTGGCACAAAATTTGGGGTGCTTTAATTGAAACAAGGTAAAAAGTTACACAACTAGGCGTTGTGGCGTGCGCCTGTAATCCAGCTAACAGTGGAAGTTACAAACTGATTCAGCCGAGGACGCAGGTTCGAAACTGAATCGCGTCTTTCGGATGGTGACGTTAAAGGTCGGTCCCCAGACGTAAATAATCATATCTGATTGATACACGTCTGTAAAAACCCAATACACACACACACATGCTCTAAGAAGCAAGTCTTTTCCACAAAGGTTAATATGAGAAAATTGTCTTCCGTGAATATCACATCAATCAACAGATCTTAAAATTCAAACATCTACATTTATAAGATGATCCTTATAAATATTTATAACATGATCTTTATATGCTGCTTATACTTTATATACTGCTTATACAATGTACTCTCTATACTTAAACAAAAAATGTATTGGTTAATGTACAGTACAGGTGTACTTAATGTTCTTGTACCCTTGTAGCTGTAGTGTTATGTACTTGTATACTTTTGTGTTCCTAAAATAAATTTATTATGCATCTTGTGATCAATGTGTTTCTACATATCTCAGGCTTGGATTTTACCGGTACTTGAAATTCAAGGGTGGAATAGACCGGTTTACTAACATACATGTACATGTACTCAAATTTATGGATGTTTCTTTCCTGGGGACCTAGTGACGAGGTATTCCATTAACCAGTTTATAATGAATGAATTACAAGTATAATTGGGATCCAGTCTGCATATACATGTATATTACTTGTTGCTATGTTGGGCAAGCCTCGGGCAAGCTTTCAGGTTGTCTGGAACAAATTTTGTTTAAAAAGTATGCATAATAAATTGAATATGTTAGTAAACTGGTCTACTCTGCAGCCCATGGCATCAAGAGGGAAAAGGAGTGTCATTCTGAGGGGCATGAAATCATTTGTTAATCCATTTAATCCTGGCCTGTCATTGAATGACTGAAACAGGAACCATTGTAGGGAACATGATGATACATCTTCCAAATTAACTCAATTATCAACCTGAGTATACACTGAACACAAAGTTTTGGTATGCCTCACGAAGCTGTATCTTTCATTTGTAACTTTGCAAACAAGATATACTCACACTTAAAAGTTTGTTAGGTGTTTTTATGTGAAAGATAAGATTCTAAATAGAGTTATTCTGTATGTATATGTATCTAAAATTTAATATAGAATCCATAAACACCAAATATTGCTCATTATTTCAATGTTCCAGTTAATTATGTATTATGTTACATTATAGAACAGAATATCATTATACACTGTACATGTACATGTAAATGCAATTTTGGTATGCCTAAGAAAGCTGTATCTTTCATAGTTTCATTTGTAACTTTGCAAACAAGATATACTCACAATAAAAAGTTTGTTAGGTGGGTTTTTTAAAGTGAAAGATAAGATTCTAAATAGAGTTATACTGTACATGTACATGTATCTAAAATCCATAAACATTGCTCATTATTTCAATGTTTCAGTTAATTATGTTATATTTTGGAACAGAATATCATTACAAGATATAAATACTTGTAACAAGATATTACCATGATCATTAGCAATTGTAACTTGAAACATTTCCACCACAACTTTGGCAGCTCACTCGGGAAGCTATACTTAGGATATATTGATATTGAATTCAAATAATATACTTACTACTGCTGTTGATTTTGAATATACTAGTGCTGCACATGTTCATAAGTGTTGTGAAATCACCAAGGCCTGTGATGGGGAAAATTGTAAGACAACAAAATAAATAAATGAAAATTAATACATGATGAATAAATAACAAAAATATATTTCCTTCTTAGTAAAGAAATCAACATTACTCATCTTAGCACTGACAATCTATCTAGTAATACCAATATTATCAAAAAAAAAACTGTTGTAATTGCTTCCTTATTCTCCAAAGCACATAGGGACTGAAAATTGATATGCGCCAAACAAGTATCATTTATCATTATCATCATCACCACTATCTTTCTATTCAATCATCATCATCACCATCACCACCATTGTCATCACCAACAAAATCATTGTCATCATCAACACCATTATCACAACCATGAACCGTCATCATCACCATCATCATCATCATCACAGACATCATCTCCAACAAAATCATCGTCATCACCAACAAAATCATCGCCATCACGACACCATCATTACCACCACCATCATCATCACCATCACCATCATCATCACAGACATTATCATCTCCAACAAAATCATCCTCATCACCAACACCATCATTACCACCACCATTATCATCATCATCCCCATCACTATCATCATCACAGACACCACCATCATGCATCATCACTGCAATATTTACCTTCTCCTTGGTCACTTCTTGTGCCCGTGGATCCATATCCAAACTCCCCTCGACCCTCCATATTTGATTGATCAAGTATCAGACCCGAATCTGGATAGAAAGAAGAAGAAAAAAAGAAAGATATTCCGTTTATATTGCGTTAAGACGGGCAATCGTTAGTTGGTCATAATATGATGGAATTTTAAACAATCAATCAATCTTTAAGTAGATCTATAACTAGTTTATATCTTATTCTTAGCTTTAGAATTTTATCATACTCAGTCAGAATCAGATACTCATTCATACTCATAGACATAGAAAATTTGCTTAAAGTTAAATTACAAATTAATTTTTTCTACGAAATAGAGAGTGTTTATAATACTAATAGAAGTCTACTAGAACTAGATGATGATACTAGATCTATTCTTCACACGGGCAAATGGGTGCCAATTAACGCTTGCGATTGGTAAAATATCATGCTATCAGTATCACCAGGTTTATGCAAGCCGTCAAGCGGAGGCCGATGGCAAAAATGGCAGAGCCAAACAGCTCAGCTCAGCTCAGCTCAGCTCAGCTCAGTCAGCT
The DNA here is from genome assembly GCA_037976565.1 of Mesocentrotus franciscanus. Lineage (NCBI taxonomy): Eukaryota > Metazoa > Echinodermata > Echinoidea > Camarodonta > Strongylocentrotidae > Mesocentrotus > Mesocentrotus franciscanus. The sequence goes on from CP137678.1 coordinate 10,813,076, forward strand.
CAGCTCGGTGGCTGGCAGTGCAGTGTTCTTGTCAGTGCCATGGCAGTGATAGTGGCCGGTGGCAGTGCACTGTCTGTGACTGTGCATGTGTGACAATCACAATCGCAATCACTGGCAAAATGTCGTCGTTTTGTGTTAAATTTTAATCCTAACTACATGAATATAACTAAGCGTAAGATCTATAGATCTACATAGCTTACCTTTGACAGACTGCTTAATATTACTGATTATGAAAATCACACTGTTAGTTGTTTAGCCAAATCGGTACCACACTGGAACTTCGAAGTTCGTTCCGCCATGTACATCTATTTTTATCTCATGACCCACTCGACAAGATCACATGACAAAACAGATTGGTCATGTGACATTTACGTGAGCGACCTTTTCATCGGGTCATTGCTATGGTTTCGGAGGCGGATCACTAACGCTTCGCGCAATATTAATATTTTTATAATTTGCTTAAAACTTACTTTTTCAGTAAAGAATCATTAATGTTCTTGTCTTATATAGGATTTTAGTAAGTAAATGTTTATTGTACGCAGAAAACATACTTAAAGATCCCTTCTATCAGAATTTCATATTGGGTTTACTTTTTAGAGCGCAAGTGCATCAACTATTCAACTTCTGTTATTCGGATGTAAACAAACGATGCATCCATGACTGTATCGTATGCATGCATGCTGCTGCTGTGCTAATAATTATTCATTTAACGTATGCGCTATAGCGGCGTTTAAATCGAGATTTATCAAGGAAATAAGATTATTTTGGAAAATCAACAAGATGAACAGCTATACTAGCCTGCCAGATTACGTTGAGCGCAAAGGATCATTATTCTTGCGATCCAATCACATGGATTATAGCCGTCCAACTCTAAATTCGAATTGGTAAGTTAACCCCTTTTTCCATCGGAGCGCAGCGCGGGTGGTTTGGCTCCGCTGGGCCGGGGAGGCCGGTGGCATACACAGAGTTTGTGGTGAAGATGGCTGCTGCTGAAAATTGTTAAATTGTAGATTTCTTACTTAACTTATTTGTTTATGTTTGATTCTTTTAACAACGTAAGTGTAGATATTCATTGCAATTCACCTAACTGGCATCAGCTACGGAAGCTTCAGTCATGCCATGATTTAAGATTGTTGTTGTTGACTGTTATTTGTTAACTGTTGTTAGTGTTAATAATAATATTCCTGGTTAATAATGTTATTGTTAATGACATGAAAGGATGAATATGACGTTGCCAACCATCAAAACATGTGAAGACTGACCGACTGAGTGAAAACATTTCATTGTAGCATGTGTAATTTGAAGTTTAATGAATTATTGTGATGTAAATTATGTAGAGGTTTAACCTTTCTCATACTGCCATTACTGATGAAGAAAACTGAAGAAGAGTTTGCCAATATTAAAGTGCACTGATTAAATAACAGGCCTAGGCCTAGGCTATATGGAAACTTAACTGTAGACTTTCAAAGTATCTTTGGATCAATTATGTTTATCATTGGACTTCTTGAAAATTAGTTTTCACATTCACTGTTTCACTAATTGAGCCTTTTTATAAAGTAATCTGACTTTAACTTAGTCAGATGAGTAAAATTGGTTTATATACAGTACATGAATTGAAGCAGTTGGATGAGTTGGCTCTGAGAAAGTTGTCTCTCTTCAGTTTAGATCTCTGGATTTAACTAAAAATCTTCTACTTTTTATTTTGTATTTATACCAGATAAAGTTGCAGGTATAACACTTAATCACAATTGGCATTTTGCATATCATAATCATCATCCTTCTGTTTCCACTTTTTTCCTCTTAAATTTACAGGCATCAAGCGAGAGAAGCTGAACCAAAAGATTATGACATTAATGGTTTTGAGACACTTCAAGACAGGAAACTTCATAACACAACTTACAAGAGAATCGGTGATGTCACTGATGGGGTAAGATGGATGTCATATTGATGGCTCAGATCTAGAAGGGCAATAACCTTGAGTTAATTTCTATGAGTTAAAGTCCTTCTGGTTCCCAGCTAATGATACGTGTATAATTATGTGCTCAGAGTTAATTTAAGCTCAGGTAATGACATTGAATGTAGAGAGACTGGCTTAGATGAAATTCTGATAAAGCAAACTTAAATGGAAATAAATCTGTCTTTAACTATGAATCCTATTTTTTGTAGATTTAATTTTTGAAAGAAAATATGGAGTTTTAAACCCAATTGTACCGGTGTGTTGGCTCAGTCAGTAGAGCGTCCGCCTCACAACCGGGAGGTCGTGGGTTCGAACCCCGGCTGCGTCATACCAAAAGACGTTAAAAGATGGGAGTCGCTGCTACCTTGTTTGGCGTTCAACAATCCAAAATGCATCCATTCTTCTTTTTTGAATCATGGGTTGTCTTTATAAATGTAAAATTGAGATTTTAATGTAATCTGATAATGTATAAGCATTCTACTATTTGTTTTAATTATTATATATCATTTCCTTTTCTTTATTTTGTTTTTCTCTGCAGTCTTTTCCATTGACCACAACACAAGACCATCTGGAGCAAGCAAATTTAAAGAAAGACTTTGAAGAAAAGGAGCCAAGGAAGACAATGGTCAATGTTGAAACTATCGCACATATAGATTTAGATAGGTAATGCTCAACCCTTTTATTTGGTATATGTACAGAAAGTCTACATGTTGTGTTATGACTCAAGAACATTTGTTTTAGAGTCTTAAAGTGTACTGTCTTGGTTAGAGTTGTGATTGATCCATATTGATCACGAGGCCTCAAATCAATTTCAAATTTACAGCTCGTATCTCTCTACTACAGATTGGCGAGTGATACAAAATTCATTTTACATTGTCTAATATCCTTCGGCTTTGACACTGGAAATTTTTAATTGGATATTATATCTTTGTATGCATAGGATGAGCATACAGTGTATTTTACTATTCTTTTTTAAATGGTTAAAAAATTATGTAATCATGACACCAACTCTTATTCTGTATAAATTTATTGACTCTCCTGTTTTGATTTATCTCAAAGTGAGGATCCCAAACTAGTTTTGTGATGATATCACAACTTTTTAGGGTATTTCTTCTCTTGATTATTTTTTATTTCTCATCTGGTGTGATTTTGATTTTCAGGGATACAGGCAAACCCAAGACAGGGTTTGGATCAGTTTTACCCAGGCACAACCCAGAACATGACAAGCGCCATCTAGAGACGACAAACCGCGCAGACTACAAACCTCCCTATCCGTACACAGCAGCACCTGTGAGTATGAAAGGAAACATGTTTGTCAAATAATGTTAATTATTATATGAACCCCCCCCCACACACACACACACACACACACTTGTCTTAAATGCTACAAGTATGTACGTTTCTATTTCCTTTTCTTTTTCTTTCTTGCTCTCTCTGTCTTTTTTCCCCTCTCTCTTTTTCACTTTCTTTTTCTCTTTCCCTTTCTCTTTCTCTCATCTCTCTATCTCTGTTCTCTCTATCTCCCACTCTGTCTCTCTTTCTCTTTCTCCCATTGTCCCTCCTAATTTCATAGATAATAGGAAACAAAAATCATATACTCTGCTTTGCCAGTAAAAGTGTTTTCATGTGACTATGACTTAACATATATTGATAATAACAAATTATGAATTCATAACTATTTTACATAGAGTTTCAATTTCCAAAAAAAAATTGTATTCAAATAAATATCATATTCCCCAAATAATTCACTGTAATCTGCATACTATACACACAGTCAGTATTTTTCAGTCTACATGTGACTTTGGATATTATATATTAATTAGACAATAATAATGATAATAATAAAAATGGTGTAAACTTATAGAGCGCACACACCGTCCAGGGACGCTCATGGCGCTAGCTCAGCAACAGTTCTTTTTATAGTAAAAGTAAAGTAAATGTTTATTTGATAATAGAGATATACCATCAGAGACTCAAAAACTCAAAAAACAATTTTGCAACACCCATTTCAATCCAGTGTTTTGTAGCCTACATTTTACTTACTTTTTACTCAACTTGCAATCTCTTAATCTTAGGAGCAACTGCCGGATTTCGCAGACAACTCTAACGCCTACCGAAAGTGCCACAGCCAGTTCACAGACACGGCGGACTACCGGCACTTTGGCCGAAACACGTACAAGGACGAGAGCGGGATTTATGCAAACACGCAGCTGAAGAGAAACATTTACCAAACCACCAACACCATCCCAAAAGTCTTAGAATGATGATGGTGATGATGGTTGTTTAGTAGACTGGACTTTTAATCTATTTATTTTCAAATGAGATTCTACATGATGCTGAGCACTATTGGACATCGACTGCTTCAAATACTAATTCAGCTAGCACCGTCTCACAATCTGTGAGGACGATGATGATTATTATGTTATCTATTCAATTTTTATCTGCAGAAAATAAAATTTCAAATGGGTATGTTATAGACACTGGCTGCTGTAAATGATCATCATCGAGTTTGCTCTTTTTTACTAAAAAACTATGAAAACTATCTAAAATTCCTGAAGTCTTTTGACTTTAATGGATGCTACAATTATTGGACTCTGATTTTCTTGACAATCATTTAATTTTTCTTCTATGATGTGAACACAATTCACAACATCTTAGAATGATCATGATTTTGATGCTGTATTAATTCATCTTTACATTTCCAAAAAGATAGTTTTAAATGCAGCATTTAGAGAGTTTGAATGCACTGAAATTTGTCCAAATTGTGAAGTTTTCTTATCTTTTCCTCCCTTCCAAGATCCGTCCAAATTCTGTCCCATCATGCCATCATCCCAAAATGGTAATGGGATGATGATGATGAAGCAAGTCCCTGAATGTCAGTTTGCTGCATTTGTCTAATGTTTCAAGTTAAATTATAGTTTTAATGATGGAAAAGTATGAATGCTCTAGCTGTTGGAAAAAAGATCAGCTTATGAAATACATGTGTTCCGGATAAAAATATATGCAAGCTGTCAATTGGACAGAGTCCAATTCTTACAAAAGTTGTTACACAATCATTACATGAAATTGCTCTAACATTTATTAAATCCGAAATCATGAAACGGTTGTGATCACCAAGAATATTACAATTTGTTGTTTGATTTTATTATTGAAAAAACACTATATAAAGCCTTCAATAATATATGTGACTGAACCAACAAAGTCTTCATCATTGTAGTTTTCCTGGACCCTTTTTATCCAAATAAATGTTAGGAATAAGTTGACCGAATGCCTACGAAACCGTGTAGTTCCTGTATTACATATAAGCTTATGGTGATTAGAGAATTCAGTGGTCATTTGGTTAGTTATTTCAGTTTTGATGACTCTTCCATCCTGGTGATAGCATTTTCAATTGAAAATGAATTATTGCATGTTGAGGTAATGATTTGAAAATCTATGCATTCTGGTGAGATCAATATTGGTGAAAATGTTGATCTTTTCTTATCTGTGTGAGGACTATAGTATTGCTGCAAAATCTCTTATGCAATCTTGTTTTCAATTGCAGTATTAATCTCTCAGTATAAAGTGTCTTATTTCACAAAAATCTTGCGGACACGTACTACCTTGACATTACATTTCATGTGAAACTTGATTGAGTATTGTTTCATTAGTGACTAAAGTATCATTTGAGTTCTAATGTATCTATTGGTGCAAGTAAAGTGTATTCCTACACCCTGTGTCACAAAGAGCTGTGATTGAATTGAATCGTTCTCAACTTAAGTGTAGATTTATATCAACCACAAACGTGTCCATGGGGGATTGCAAGTCTTTACAAAACAAGACCAAGCTTTGATGGCTGAGGAGACAATTATCATGACTGCGTTAACTCTCTGCATTTTTGCATGTAAATATTAAAGAAAGTATCTGCAAATGTCCTTGATTAGTTTTTTGCAGCCATAAACACCATCTTGTATGTCTTTTCATTAATCAAAGTCTTATTTTTCTAACAGTAATCCAAAGGTTTGGATTTCATTTATTTTTTCACTTACAAAATACTGAAAATAGTAATGTGTGACTCCTTCTAACTACAATTTTTTTTTTTTTTGTAATTCATAATTTATGTTCCCTTTTTTGTAATTATCTGAATACTGTTATGTGGTTCATGTATTCAAAGCTGAAAATTTATCAAATCATGTTGAACATTTTAAGTATGAATATTTAGCAATTTCAGATTTAAGAAAAATAAATTAATATCACGATATTTGATTGCAATAAAGACAATGAATAAATGTGAATTGTTTTGTCTTTCAACTATTTATTTGTTTATTGATATCAATTGCACTCGTAGATATAAATACATGCGTTCTAATATTGTACACTCAGACAACATACCGGTAATAACAATATTCCATTATTTTTACTCATCAAAATGACTCGTTACATTTTGTCACGTAGTTATGCAGTTTATTCAAAATTGTACTACATACACAACTAGAAATAGCAAATATACCTGCATAATTTATGTTCATTTTTCACAGTCGGCATATCCAACATAGTTACAATTAAATATAATCGCAAAGACTTTTGAGAGAAATCAATCTATTAAAGGCAACAGGTCATTTTCGTAATGTAATCAAATTGATATTTAAGTGCCTCAATACGAATTATGTCACTTACCTGTTACAAATAATTGTATTTCAATAGTCAGAATGCAAATTGTGTATATTACTTGTTGTTAGGTAGGGCGACCCATAATGTTTATCCTACCTAGCAACAACTAATGTATGCAATTTGCATTCTGACTATAGTAGAGATACATTGATTCGTAACAGGTGAATGAAATAATTCGTATCACAAATACATATGCATAAATTTTCATAAATGTGGTTACATTACGAAAATGGCCTATTTCAGTTGCTCTGTCCTTAATTTTGAAACGTGTTTGAACATTACAATGACGCGTTACATAATGTAGCCCTTTCGCGACAATCATTCCACATTTTGTGATTTGGCTCGCTAACTTTTGATTCGGAGCTCTAAAAAAATATGCCAGGGGGGTGTTTCACAAAGACTAAGATCGACTTTAAGTTGGACTTAAGTATAGCGGGCCATTCATGCCATTGGTTGCTATCCCCATTGGTCTCTAAATTATAATCTTTAGATAATATTTTTTCCTTCAATAATGAACTATCAAAAATGTAAACTCTGTAGATTTGAGACCACGATTTGTACGTCCTTTGAAAGACAAATGCCAGTAAATGGTAAGAGCAAACAGTGGCATGAACGGCCTGCTATACTTAAGTCCAACTTAACGTCGATCTTAGTCTTTGTGAAACACCCCCCAGGAATTTTAAACAAAGAAAGAATATAAGCCTCAAAGTCCTTATAATTGGCAACACGTTGAAAGATTCAAATCATTGTTTTTTTTTTGTTGATCGAAATTGCCACGTTTCCCCAACTTTTCGACATTCTTGCCCATGAACATTGTTTTCATTTTTATTTTAACAATGTAGCAATAATAGAACAATGTAACATTTCCCCAAAATTTGTAAGAACAATATGTACTATGTCCCATTTGCAATATGTACTATGTCCCATTTGCAACCCCAAAAAATTAAAAGGTTCAATTCTAACGGCATTTGAAAGACAATACTAATTTAGAACTTCCCTAAAAAGGGGGCTTGAAAATGTCTTTAAGTGGGAAAATAACGCCTATTAGTTGTCGAATCGACTTAGGAGCTATAGAGCCAGTAAGTAATAGTCTGATTTTTCAGACCATTGTACAGAATGGTCGTACGTTTTATGCTGCGCAAAGATTCAACCAGTTTAATTTTGGCCATTACAAGAAGTGGGTTATTGATGAGAACAAATGCTTATGTACCCTTTACAGCTCATTTTATGTATGTTATTACCAAAGATGAAAAAAGCCAGTCAGTCACTCAATAGTGTCTGACAGTGAAGTCTAGCAAGTAAACGGGTTTCCTTGCATAATTTGAATATTAGGACACTGCTAACGTTTAAATTTCACAGATAGGACATACATGACATATTCATAATTCCTGCAAAGTTCTACAGAATTTGATGTTGGCTGCAAAAGGGACATAGTATCTTTAAATAAACCCTTGCAATTGCCCTTGATTTTTGTCTTTGCAATCGTATTATACATGTATGCTAGTATAGATTCTGTTGGAAAGGGCAATCCAACCCTTGTCATAATATCATTTGAGTGAAAGCAGAAAATAAGAGAGACAGAATGGCAAAAGTTTGAAATAAATCGGAAAAAATAAGAAAGTTATGAATCTTTGAAATATTAGATCAGATTAGATTAGATTGTATATTAGGCAATTATATCAGTGGATTGTGACGTAGTAATTGATGACTCTCCCGTTTGTCGTTTGTCTTGTACACAAATAGGCCTATCACAAATTTCTGTTTTTCTTCCAAGTGTCTAAACCCTTGGGGCACTATTCAATATAATATAACGGAGAGACCGAGAGAGTGGGTTATTACAGGTCCTTTAAAAAGGAAAGACCATCCCGACTCATACATTTTTGAAAAATTGTAGTATTAGTTATTTTGTGTGCTGGAACAAATGGGAAAATTGTCCGCCACTACATCATAAAAAGCCCATATCAATAGCGATTGCAACTTTTTAAAAATCATGACTTTTTCAAATTTTTTGTCCGATTTCATTCAAACTTTCACCAGTTTTACTTCTCTGATTTTGTTTTCCTTTCTTCTACAGTAGCCTATAATTTGCTACCAAGGTTGGATTTTCCTTGAAGTTTGAGTACTTTGATTGAATCTTGATTCCCATGGCACACAAATATCGTTATTGATGACTTTTTGTGAAGCTTCGTCATATCAAAATTTTGCAAAATTCTTCAAACTCTTGGAGCTTGCCTACGTAAAAGATAGGAGATTGTTAACTTGCGATTGATTGGAGGACTTGCGATTGATTCAGATCAATCCCAACTCGTTTTAAGATGGGGCCCTGATTTGATTCAAACGAATATCAGATATTTCAAGTTGCTTTATTTCAGTCTCGAAAGGTTTGGAAAGGTTATGAAAACTTACAGTAATCACCTGACATTTTTTGCAATTTTTAATTTCATTTTTGAGTACTCAAAATGAGAATATAATATCCTTCCATGCGACGCAACTGGGTACTACTGTTCGCGAAATGTTAATAAAAAATCAAACTTAAATGTTATGCTTCTACTGTAGGATACTGTATATAAAAACTAAATCGATCACAAAACACTTAGTTTACTTCTGAGATGAAATTGACTTCAGTAACATCGTAAAAACATAGCAATACATACCATTATAAATAATCAGCAAATAAATATGGAATGTTCATTTGAAAAACGACATTGCACTCCTTTCGATTTAAGCTATTTTCAGAAAATAAACAAAAGCAACATGAAGTATGGTTTGTTCTTAGACATATGTATGTTACTTTACTTTATACATGGATTTATTTACAATGAATTTGACATAGATTTGCGTAAACTCTGCACAGCATCGGCTCTATAATCTATTCAAGTATTCCTGCTAGTGTCCCTCTATAAAAGGACACAAATTCCTGTCCAGTGAACGGCCCTCTACGGGGAAAATGAAGGTTGTCCCTTTGAACAGTATTCCCCATATCATTGATGAAGCCAGTAATAATGTAAGTAATGTTATTTCATATAAGTATTATTGACAATAATAATTCACAACAAGTGAGATGATTATAATAATAATAATAATAATAGCTAGTTCTTATATAGCGCTTTTTTCAGAACCGAAGGCCCTCTCAAAGCGCTTTACAGATATATATATTATTACCCCGGTCATCGGATTCAGGCTTACCCACACACAATGTATGCACATTCTCCTCTCCCTGGGGAGCATTCCAGCCAGGCGTCATTTTTATAAGCGCACACTTGCTAATCTAAGCACATTAGCTTTCGCATCCAGCGGGTACCCATTTAACACCTGGGTGGAGAGTGACAAAGTAGATCAATGTCTTGCCAAAGGACATTAGTGGCGCGGTGGGACTTGAACCGCGAACCTTGTGATCCACAGTCCGATGACATATCCACTCGTCCACGACACCTCTACCATAATGCTTTATGGCTTCATAAAATAACTAAAATTGAGTTGGAGTTTAACTTACATGAGTTCACATGAGAACCGAAAGTTTTATCAAATATCTTCAACTCAACAGGGTTGTTAAAGAAAATTTCTGGATTTTACATAAAATAATGATGCATTTCACCACAAAGTTAATTATTGCAAGTGATTTTCATTGGTATTATTTTGATGATTCGTCATAACGTGACTATTAAGTCAGATATTATGTTTGATTTTTTTTTCCCCTGGATTTTATGGCTTTAAAACTAAAACCACAGACTGAACATAAAAACTGAACCTTTATAATAATATGCTGATGTTGAAAACTACAAATCAACAAAAATACGCCTATTCAAAAAACAACACTGACCGGTTTTCATTTACAACGACAATAACGCCAAACTGGAAATACTTTAATATCTCTGCTTTACAAACATGTTCAAAATTTCAAAAATACTACAAGGAATTTCTCAAAATTATAAGTTCATGTAAAAGGTACTAGGCCTATGTCCCATTTGCAGGCCAAAAAAAATGAAAAGATTAAATTCCACCGGCATTTGAAAAATAATACTAATTTAGAACTTCCCTCAAAACAAAAGGGCTTGAAAATGACTATTTGTGGGAAAATAACGACCGTTAGTTGTCGAATCGACTTTAGATTGCAATCCTTTTAGTAACTAGTATGATTTTCAGACCCTTAATTGTACCGAATGGTCTTACGTTTTGTGCTGCGCAAAGATTCAACCAGTTTAATTTTGGCCATTACAAGAAGTGGGTTATTGATGAAAACAAATGCTCATGTACCCTTTACATCTCATTTTATGTATGTTATTATCAAAGAAAATAAGAAGTCAGTCAGTCACTCAATTATAGTGTCTGACAGTGAAGTCCAGAAAGTAAACGGGTTTCCTTGCATAATTTGAATACTAGGACACTGCTAACGTTTTAATTTCACAGATATGACATATTACGTGACATATTCATAATTCCTGCAAAGTTCTAAAGAATGTGATGTTGGCTGCAAATGGGACATAGTACCTTTAAGTATTTAAGGATTGAACCAATAATGAGAACGAAACAAATATTATTCTCTTTTTCTTAAATCGGTAAGCTAATTTACACTGACATATTCATCTTGGCTGAGTGGGGAGTCAGCCGACTTTTCGGACATATCTAAATCCGATGTGTTATCCTTAGAAGAACGCATGCGCAATGACGCCAGACTGAAACATCGTTTTTCGTCGTCATCCAGGCAGTGGGCCGGCGAACCGTGCTTCGGGGATTCGGAGGGGCTTCGGGGAGAATCGGGAGCATGGATGTGGTGCTTCGAGTGTTTGGAGGCTGTACACGAGGTGGTGGTGGGACCGGAGTGCGAGATGCAGTTACAGCCGGCAGTGCTGGCGGGTTGGTGGAAGTGGAGGTGGTCGCCGAGGCCTGAGCCTGTCATTACTCTGTGTTTGGAAACAATAATCAAAAGAGAAGAAATACATTCATTAGTCAATTTAAAATACAGTAGCATACGTAGTTAAGGCTTGGGGGGGGGGGCTGGAAATCTCGTAGCGAAAAAAAGATAACATGAAGAAAGACAGAGGAAGAGAAGGAAAAGAAATGAGAAAGAGGAAGGGAGAGAGAGAGAGAGAGAAAAGGCAACGTGAAAAGATCATTATTTCGACCGCATTGTCCTCTTCTATTTCAACATCTTTGTATATCCGATGACCACCCCCACCCCTCCCCGGCCTCATGACACCAATGCCCTCTCGCTGCTTATCTCTCGCTTCGCCTTGGGTAACACATAATCGTAATGGACATCATCCCTTGAAACATGATTAAACATGCTTTAAACAAGCCCTAAATCACCATCGTCATCATCACCAACACCCATCTCCAACTGTAATCGTCATTATCATCATCATCATCATCATCACCACCACCATCATCATCATCATCATCAGTATCATCATCATCGTCTAACATTACTCAGGCCGCCACCACCACCACCACCATCATCCTTATCACCATCCATGGTGCACATGCATGGCGAGTTGGCTCAGTCGGTAAAGCGTCTGCCTGTTGAACCAATGATCGTGGGTTCGAATCCAACCCAGGCGGATGACTGAAGCCTGCGTTGTGTGTTTGACGTGCCCCTCCCCTGTTTCATAGACGCAGGGTATGTTAAGTGGAAAATACTCCGTCTCTCGGATAGGACGTCAAATGGAGGCCCCGTGTAGAGGAGAGTCACCACCTTTGCACGTTAAGAACCCACTGCACGAAACCCCGGTGTAGTGGTCCACCTGCACACCCCCAATCAGTTATACCGCGAGGAGAGACCCGAGGGTTACAGTGATTCAGTTCGCTTTTCGCCTCCCAGGCTCAGGTGACGCCAAATACATATACTTAATAATGATAATAACCATTATAATTATCATTATTATCATCATCATTATTATCATCACCTTTGTTACTATCAACATCTTCCAATTTCATCACCAACATTTTCATCATCATCCCCACGTATTATTGTCATGCATCATTGTAATTGTCATCACTATCTTCGATCAGCAGCAGCATCATCCCATATTACCCATTTATCATTAAATTCATGAACACCACAACCGCCACCAGCATCATCATCAGCATCACCATTAACATCCCCGTCATCATCATCATCATCATCATCATCATCATCCACCCTGTACCACCAAGACCACCACCATCATCTTCACCACACCGTTCTCGCCGATACTCACCCTCCTGCTAGCGACCGCTGAGCCAACCTCGCCATCGCCTCGTTGTACAGCATCCCCGGCGTCAAGCTCGGCGGCGAGGCCATCGCCGTAGCCGCTGCAGCAGCTGCAGCAGCCGAGCTCGAACGCACGCTCCTGGTCGCCGCCGCAAAGTTCCCAGCGGCTGCTGCGGAGAGCCAGGCATTGCCGTGGAAGCCAATAGGATTTGGGTAGGTGTTGATTTGTCGGGTACGCCACGGGTCGACGCCGAGACGCTGTCGGGCCATCTTCCGCCACTTAGCTCGGCGATTTTGAAACCATACCTGAGGTTTAAAAAATAAAAAATCAATAAATCAATAAAATAAGTATATTCTCTTTAATGTAATGAAATAAATCAAAATAGTAATAATAATAATTATAACAATTATAATAATAATAACAATAACAATGATAACGATAATAATAATAAATATTATAATAATCATATTCATAATCGTCATAATAATAATAATAATAATAATAACAGTAATAATGAACAATAACAACATTCTAAATTATTTTATAGATTGGCAAAATGTACATATTATAATTGGGTGTGGAACAGATTCCTAGGGGGGATGCGATGACAGATAAGAAATAGAATAGGAATTACAATATTAGAAAACTTGTTATCAGTTTAGACTTTAGACAATGCTTCACACTTCACTCGTCATCTTCATCATTCTGAAGTCATACAGTTAGGCAATAATTCGTCTACAACATTTGTTTATATGTGGGGATAAACTTCGGACAATCCCCACCTGAACCCGTGCTTCTGTGAGTTGGATGCGCATGGCAAGGTCCTCGCGGAGGAATACATCAGGGTAATGCGTCTTGGAAAAGAGCGTTTCAAGTTCACTGAGCTGCTGCGGAGTAAATGTAGTCCGATTTCGGCGCTGTGAAGAAAAAGAAGAAAGAAAGAAAAAACATCAATATACTGATAATAGTTGCGTGAATAACTTTGACTTGGCAGGATGCAAATAAATGATTGTGATATGGTATTGTGAGTAAATTCCAAGGCTTCGATTACAAAAAATTGATATGAAACAAAATACGCACCATCTGCTTTGAAGGTCGTTTGCGCTCTTTAATTTACTTGAACAAACATTATAGTTATTAATATTTTCAAATATGACTGACCACGATTAAGATAACAGTTGAATTTACACAATCATTCACAAAGGCATGAAGGCCTACCTAAATGTGCGTTATGGGATTACGTCAAACTTTCTCCCGATCACCAGATTGAAAAACAAAACGAAATCCAAATCCCAATCTGACCCCTTCCCCTTAACTACGGCCCAGGTAGCAAACTGGTAACCATGTCAACAAAAAAGGTTGTGATGAAAATTGGAAAGTTGTAAGTGCATTATAAATTGAAGATGATGTGATGTGTAGCAGCAATGTAAACAAGGGAAGAATAATATAAATGAAAAAACTGTGATATGCCAAGATCTTGTACAAAGAATGTTGACACGTTTACCATATTCAGCTCTATTGATTAATGTTAGTAATAATATTGTGAGTTACCAACTTGGTAAATGTTTTTGGAAATGATTGAAGCTTGAATGCTTACACAAACCTGGCGTCTCCGATTATAAGCCAACTCATCCAATAGCATCTCCTCGCTGAGATTCGGGTGAACGCTGGACTGCGAGCATGTTGGTGCAACCAGTGGGTGCGGCATAGATCCAACTGCGCGGAGAAAACAGTGAGAAACGAAGACGAGTGATGACCCTGATTTCACAATAATGTAATGAATCTTATTGCAATATAAATGTAATATGTAAATGAATAAATATGGTAAAATGAAATATGAACCATTCATTGAATGTATAAAGTTTAAATTGGGAGGGGGGTAAAATAAAGTAATTGAATTATACTGAAAACAGTGGAAAGCAAATTTAGAGGTTTCGCAGACGATTACAAAGTAAGAGCAGTAACTCAATTGTAATATGTTGCCTTTGTTTTTCATGCCGCGGTCCAAACACAATTCAGTTATAATTCAAATCCGCCCTAAAACCCTTACCAAAAGAGATACAATGTTTTAAGCTGAAAGCAACGCCTGTCATCAACATCATCACTATCGTCATTGTAAGGCAGCGCTGTTTCTTATATTGGCCTCTTGAATACAGGTGATTTCACATAGAAAATATAAACACTTCTTTCTCTTTCTAATTCCACGATGATCATCATCACAATGGTCTTCATTTTCTCCACATCATTACCAAATCACTATGGTGACGACGCTGACGAGTCACTAATGCGAGCTTCAATCATTTCATCTGTCGCGTGCTCCAATCTAGACTTTAGCCTTTGTATGTTTGTAATAGAAGATGGATAACGCTTACTTGAACCAAAGGGGCTTATAAGTAGTTTTGATTACATTTTAAAGCGATTGACGCCTCCGATGGACAAATGGGATCAACTTTTGATGTAAAGTTTTGTCCCCTGGGGTCACCATAAACATTCCACCCGCTCGCCATTGACCGGACAATCCATTCAAATTGCGACGTAGAAACCCCTTTAGCGGTTTTCTTTTGTGAAATAATTAGTTGTCTTTTAACGGCACCATAATCCGGCATCGAATTCTAAACTTATTTGCTGTGTTTTGCTTCTGATCAACACGCTAGCCATATCCACGCACGCTTTCGCGCACGACGCACTCTTTCAGATTAAAACTGACGGATAAAGAATTGGGGATTACGCGCATGTTTGTACAGCTACGCAAACTGAAGACATCGGTAATGTTTTTACTACCGTGCAATGGTGGTCTACAGGTCTATTGCGGAAAGGAAAAATAGGAGAGAGAGAAAAATCATAGAACAACATTAGAATGCGAACGAAAACAAATATCGAAAACCAGGTAAAAGGGCAAAGGCGGGGAACAGCCTTTTTCCTTCTTCTTTCAACGTGCACTTGACGAAATCTTTAGCATTTGAGTGAAGTTTGATTGGCAATGGCAAATGATTTTCTCACCCAGTCGACCATTAACCGAGCTTACTTGTCTTTAGCTAGACCATAATGAGTGAACGGATTTGTAAATCTCTCATTCAAAACAGGTGCTGGGTATGAATTTAGCGCGGCCTGGATTTCGCCTGGTTCTTATTTAATAATTTCGATGTTTTGAGATATCAAAGCCTGGACTTTGTGGCTGGCTGAACGAACAAGGGGACTACGTTGACTTATAGTTCAATTAGTCCATCTATTTCACTTGTTGATGTGCGTTATTCTCCACCGCGACAAAGACAATAAAGTAGGCCGCCCAGCTCCCGTTTTTCATGCTGTTAAAAAGGCGATCTGTTTTGAATGAATGTATTTTTCGTCAGTCGAAATACATCATTAATTTTCAAATGAATGCACTATTATTTCAAATTGAAAATAACTACAAAGAATCAATCAAGCAAAGAAAAAAACCCAGACAGTTAAAACATGAAAATGACAACGAAATTGCATAAATACCACAAAGAGACAACATTGTGATATAAAAGCCCTACAAATTAAAGAGAGAGAGAGAGAAAGAGATTGAAATGATTGACAAGAAAAAGAAGAAGAGGAATAAAGAAAAATATAAAGTAGAAGAAAAGAGAGAGAAGAAGGAAAGTATTTAATTTTGTTTCCCTCAAAGATATGATCTAGATAGGAAATGGAAAACGAAATACAAAACTACACTTCGCCCACTCAATAATTTTTAAAAAAAAGGGAAAGAAAAGAATAAATGAAAAGGAAACACAAAGAACAATCCATTAGTAGATCAGGGGAGTGTTTCACAAAGACTAAGATCGACTTTAAAGCCACACTATACTACTTGTAGCTACTTGCTCTCTATATAGAAAACAATGCCTAAGCGGTGCCCGTTGGTCCCCCATGATCCTCTTTTTCTTATGTTAATTAAGAGCTGAGTTGATGAGATAACCACCTGTCAGTGACTACGCTAATCCCTCTAATCCCTCCTGGCCAAACTAGTACAGAGGGACTTTAAGTTGGACTCAACTATTGGCAGGCCGTTCATTTACTGGCATTGGTCTCTCAAAGGACGTACAAATCATGGTCACAAATCTACAGAATTACATTTTTTATAATTCAGGAAAAAAATATTATCTAAAGATCATAAATGGTGAGAGCAAACAGTGGCATGAACGGCCTGCCATAGTTGAGTCCAACTTAAAGTCGATCTTAGTCTTTGTGAAACACCCCCTGTTGTGTACATATTCTAGCATAAGCAGCTGCGAAAACAAAACTTTACATTCAATGTACGGTAAGTAGCACTGAGCATGAATATGTGGCACATTTGAATTTCAAAATGAAAATGGCTGGATGGTTCGCATAATATTATAGAATTCCACAATACCCCCTCTTTTATCAATTACTGAATACGCCACTGTTCATGACTTTCCTGGAAGATTTATTAAAGGCATCGTTTAACAATTTAAATCTGAGATGCATGGCCCTACGTGTTATCAGTTTCTGTGATATGGTGTAATATTGAAGCCCTAAACAAATTGCGCTTCAAAATGATCGTGAAGTGCCTCAAAAGTAAACATCTTTGAGTGACCGGTTTTACGATACTCATTTTTCCCTATAGACTGTAGTTTTTAATAAAAACCGTTAGGAAAACGAAAACTGAAATTTCGATTTCCAATCATATATATATTAATAATCAGACAGGCGATCGGCTTGTAACGGCTTGTAAAAGTCATGGGATTCCTGACTGACCTAAAGGTTTATAATTATGATTGCAGCACGAGCTAAATCCAGGATTTTGTTTCAGAATCTGAGGCAATGTTACAGAGTCACTTTAAGGCAAATTAGGCCGACCTGATTGCAATTTCGATCCGCCCTATACAAGAACTTAGAAGATGATGTTCGTTAGGCTTATACATGGCTTAGCGAAATCATTTCCAATACTGAATTAAAGCAACGGAAAAGTCGGTTGTATTTCTTCAAGAAAATCATGATCGAACAGTATCTTTGGACACTATTTAGCTGAATAAAATTTAGAAAGATTATTTTTGGTTTCAGCGATAAATTCGTTTGCATATAAATCGACTTATTTGGCCTAAATTCGCTCATTTAGTTATCTGTTTTGCAAAACTTCTATTTTTTTAAATCATAAACCGAGGATTTATTCTTCTGCGATTTTACATATTGATTATTGTTTATTTTTATTGAAGGCGGTCTTGATCAGACATGGATGAAATATTTTATAGGAAGTTCAATTAGTGATACTCAAACAGCAATTTTATTTTCCCGAGGAGGCGAAACAGTGGATCAAAGAGAGGGATGTTTACACTCTCATGCAGAGTGCTGATTATGTGGAAACTGTTTAACATAGTAAGACACAGTGTGAACACAGACAAAATCACAGTGTGCAAGCACCGCATTGGGATCGCACAGAGAGACGAGATAGCAGGCCTAACTCTCAGTGTTGACTTTAAGGAAACACTGTGTTCACATTGTCTAACACAATAAGACATTATGTGATCACAGAAAGTGAAACACAGTGTGAGCATATAGGAAGGGATGAACACTCTCTGTGTTCACATTGTCAACACATTATGTGATCACAGAAAGGAACACAGTGTGAGCATAGGAAGGGATGAGACAACTCTCACAGTGTTGACTTTATGGAACACTGTGTTCACATTGTCTAACACAGTAAGACATTATGTGATCACAGATAGGAACAGTGTGAGCATAGGAAGGGATGTGAATACTCTCGCAGTGAGTGTTGACTTTATAGAAATATCGTGTTCACACTGTTTGACATTGTGTGACACATTTTCCCACAGAAATAAACCATAGTGTGTGCACCACAGTGATTAATGAGAGTGATGTGAACACTCTCATAGTGTTGACTTCATAGAAATATCGTGTTCACATCGTATGACATTGTGTGACACAATTTAACCACAGAAATAAACCACAGTGTGTATGCACCACAGTAATTAAAGAGGGTGATGTGAACAGTCTCGCAGTGTTGACTGCAGTGTATGGAAACACAGTTGTCACACTGTCTATTATAGTCAGACACTATTTGACCACAGAAAGAACCACAGTGTGTTTGCACCACAGTGATTAAAGAGGGTGGGATGTGAACACTCTTGCAGTGTTGATTTTATGGAAACATCGTGTTCACACTGTCTATCAGACACTTTTTGACCACCGAAAGAACCAAAGTGTGTATGGAAACAGTGTGAATAAAGAGTGTTTCATCACACAGTGTGATTTCATCTCTCTGGAGGTGCGCCTGTCTACCATCTTTATCATACTCCTCCTCATCATCATGGTTACCATGGTTACTAACATCACCAACATAACCCCTTCATGTCGTCATCAGTGACATATCATCACCATCATCTGTAAACAATCTCTTGTACTTCCACTTCCACCATTTAATGATTAAACCCAATTTCTTTTCTCTAATAAGACAAAATTCGTAATAATGAATTGCGGAAATATGGGAAAGAGCCGTATAATAGGCCACAGGGGACATATTTAATCAATAAAAGATGTTTCATTTTCGTCATCTTTTCGGCGTTTTGTTCAAGAGACGGAGGTATTTTGAGAGAGGGAGAGAGAGAGAGAGAGAGAGAGAGAGATGTGAATAAAGACCTTCGTGAGCGGGCTGTTGACTCCGGTCTATCCATTTACCAACCTCGGGGAATAACCTGCCATCGGAGGCAGATCATGTCAGATTCAAATTAATTAAGCCTCCAATGACTCCCGATTTGACACCGAAATGTTATATACCTGCCTTTCGCGGGTGATGCATGCAGGGGTGTTTCATAAAGCTGTTCGTAAAGTTACGCATGACTTTACGAATGACTTAAATATGAAAAGCCAAATGGGATGCTAAATCATTTTTAATGCATCAACTAAAGTTGGAACTGTGCAGATGTAGATTAACATTCTTATTATAACAAACATTTTTAATGCAAAGTATATTTTTTGCCATAATTTAATTGAGGTTATTGGAAATATAGTCACACTTTGTTAAAACATCAGGAAAAACTTTGGGCATCCTATCTGGCACTTCATATTCAAGTCGTGCGTAACTTTACGACCAGCTTTATGAAACACCCCCAGGTCTCATTTTGCAACCGGTTTCGACATCAGCGAATCATGGAGAGGCGCAATGTAGGTAACAATACTGGAGGGTGTTTCACAAAGACTAAGATCGACTTTAAGTTGGACTTAAGTATAACAGGCCGTTCAAGCCACTGTTTGCTCTTACCATTTACTGGCATTTGTCTTTCAAGGGACGTACAAATCGTGGTCTCAAATCTACAGAGTTTACATTTTTTGATAGTTCATTATTGAAGGAAAAATATTATCTAAATATTATAATTTACAGACCAATGGGGATAGCAACCAATGGCATGAATAGCCCGCCATACTTAAGTCCAACTTAAAGTCGATCTTAGTCTTTGTGAAACACCCCCTGGTCAAAACTCGGAGAGAAATGATGTCAAATCAAACCATGCAAGGCCGTGGACTTTTCTTGAAATTGTATTATGCTCACTGTTGTGAGCGAGATAGGCGTTTCTCCTGTCTTATTATGTGATTAACAGGCGATGATAATCGTATGCGAAAACACAACTGAATCAAATATTAACCAAGTGATTTGAGTTTTATATTTTTATTCTTCCTGAGAATATACAGTTTGCGAATCCACCTTATAATACCTAGTATATATATATATATATATATATATATATATATATATATATGCATAATATTATATATATGTTATTTTTTAGATTAATTCAAACTAGCCACATTTTCCTCTTCATTTTTCCCTCCCCACAGCTTTATCAAGTAGTTTGCTCCATGTCTACAATTTCGGATTATGAAGCAACCTGCCCACAATGCCTTGGGTGTCACTGCTCGCTGCTTAGAAATCAATTAACACTGATGCGACTCCAAACAAAATGAGATATCATGCCAGGAGGCGAAGTGGCAAAGAGAGAGAGAGAGAGAGAGAGAGAGAGGAGAGAGGAGGAGGGAGGGGGTGATGGGGAGAGAGGGAGAGAGATAGAAAGAATGAGAGAAAAAGTGAAGAGAGAGAGCTTGTAAGAGAGAGGAGAGAGAGAGGGGTAGAACATTAGAAATACAGGGAGAGAGAGAGAGAGAGAGATGGAGGAGAGTTACAAAAAGAGGAAGATAAATAGAGAGAGAGAGAGAGAGAGAGAGAGAGGGGTGGGAGATAGTGGGAAAAGAAAGAGAAAGTGACAGAGAAAATGAGAGACAGACAGACAGACAGACAGCGAGGGGGAGAGAGAAAGTAAAAGAGAGAGAGAGAGAGAGAGAGAGAAAGAAAAAGAGAGTGTGGAGAGAGGAAGAGGGAGATAGTGAAAGATAGGGAGGGAAGGAGAGAGTGTTAACGGAGGAAAAAAATAAAAAGAGAGAGGGAGAGAAAGGGAGAGAAGAGGGGAACATAATCACGATAGGGATAATATATCAGTGACTATTACCCCACCACTAATCAAAACAGTTGGAAAGCGCATCAATGCGATCTCTAAACCGGAGGGGAGAAGAAGACAAAAATTGGAATGGCGTCACGAGGGAGAGTGGAAAAAAATTGATGTCGTTTTCTTCTAAATTCGCGGAATGGAATGAACTGTAATTAAAAACGATATCTGCCTCCTCTATTTATAATTTACCCCTTTTTTATATTCTCCTCTGTTCATCCTCTCCACGATGGAGATGAAATTGTATGTTTTAGTATTTTAATCAACCCCCGTTTTGTTATGCTCATTTGGTCAGATAATCAGAGATTGTTTAAACAGACATGGAGATCCGGTCGGTTTGGGGCAGAGAGAGAGAGAGAGAAAGAGAGGTAAAATCTGGAAGAAGAAAAGTCGAGAGAGATGTATAATGTATATGGTTTCGCCAAAGTAATTGATATTTTATCTGCGAGACTTATTAGGCAAATTGAACTTGTAGAGCGATACCCTCTGAGTTTCTCTCTCTCTCTCTCTCTCTCTCTCTCTCTCTCTCTCTCCCTCTCTCTATTTCTCTCTCTGTCCAACGTCATCTTCTCAAGTGCTCTCTCTCTCTCTCTCTCTTTCCTGTCTCTTTTGAGTCTCTTTTCGAGCCCTTTTTTGCTATCCATTCGTTCTAACTAATAACGTCGGGGAAATGATTGAAATTTATCCTACTGCTTATAGGCCTACATCTTCAGCATCACACCCCCTTCGTCGCTCAGACCCGCAATTCTCTGAGAAGAGTAA
The DNA here is from genome assembly GCA_037976565.1 of Mesocentrotus franciscanus. Taxonomy (NCBI): domain Eukaryota; kingdom Metazoa; phylum Echinodermata; class Echinoidea; order Camarodonta; family Strongylocentrotidae; genus Mesocentrotus; species Mesocentrotus franciscanus. The sequence continues at coordinate 10,835,131 of CP137678.1, forward strand.
TTGAAGATATTCTCTGATTATGTTCTGCGCATAATACAGAGCATCTTGAGGGTATATTGGTGTATGACAGTTAGGGATGATTTTTTTTTCTTCTATTCTTTAAGAGAGGAGTATTTTTTGCCAGCTTTCCTTGACGGAAACACGAGAACGAAATAATTGAACGAGTGCAAATTTGTAAATGCGTCAAACGCGGGGGTGACTAAAGAGCCTTCAAGCAAAAATGGAGAAAAATCTTGAGAAGGGCGTATAATTACAGTCATGTACTACTTTTGTTAACATCGTAGCACTATTACATCCATTTGATAATATGCGATGAGATTTCCTGGCATTTGCCTGTCATACATACAATATCTCTTTATACATTCGCAGGCTTTTCATATCGAGCGACGCCAGTATCTTGTGCCTGCTTCCGCAACTGCGCACAAAACGTTACACACATTGCACGTCGCACATTCTTAAACAGTGCTATACACGTTTTTAAATTCTATCATTGTAATGTTTACGAAAGTTCTTAGAATCCCTAAACCCGTTTCAATCATCCAAATCATATTATTTCTCATCTTCTTCACCTACAAGTTTACGTCGCAGGTCACCAAGAATGTCTCACGAACTTTGTAGATATTCGTGATATTTCGGTACCATACCTCACAACGATTAAAAATAGTCAAAGAGAGAGAAAATTAAAGTTCGTTTGGGCAGCAATTCAAAATATTTCCAAAACATCGACTTCCTCATTCAAGGGGCCTCGTCGAATGGGGGGGCGGCAAGAGGAAAAGGGAAACTGATTTCATTCAATATTTTTTGGTTCGTTATTTATGAATTGTACATGTACATGTATTAAGTGAATTGAATTATGAGATGATGAAAAGAATTATATTTTGAAAAATTACTGTTTTGTTTTGATATTGAATAAAATCAAAATTAAAATTACGGGGTAAACTAAAAACCCACAATTGTTTATTTATTACTTTGTATCTATTTCAAGCAACTCATGTGCCTCCAAGTGTTTTTATGAACTCTTTTAGTTTTAAATGTAAATATAAACAAATTTGTACCACTCAAAATGTACAAGCAAATGAAAACATCAAGTTCACTTTTTTAAATGAACATAACTATTGATCCGGTTAAATAAAATTCGTTTTGAATGCTGTATATTACATGTCTACAAATAATTAGTTAGAGTACGGAAATTAAAAAGTAAAAACAGAGTAGATATTAAACACCATGTATTACATGATTGTGTACTTCTATGATAGCATAACACACAGCCTAATGCGCTAGCTCTGCGTTCTCTACAGAAAGTGTGCTGTGGTCGCTGATTATTTTCACAACCGTTGATAACCTCTCGAGTACCCCCCGATCAATTTCTTGATGATTTCATCAAACTTCAATTTCAAGATTTGTTTTGGATCTCGATTAGTTAGCCCTCGTGAAAATAGTGTTTTATTCATTTCATCTCATCTTAAAGTAATACTCCTCCCTTCTCTCTTCTCCCTGTCTGTCTGTGTGTGTGTGTTTGTGTGTGTGTGTCTCTCTCTCCTTTCTCCACTTTCCCTTTCTTATTCTCTTCTTCTCTTCTCTGCTCTTCTATCTTTTCTTTCTCTCCCTCTCTCCCTTCACTCCCACTTTTCCTTTCTCTTTCACTTCCCAGCTGTTCATTTTTCTTTCTTCTTCTTTCTTTTCTTCTCATTCTTCTTTTTCTTCCCATTCCTTTTCTTCTCCTTCTTTCTGTCTTTCTTTCCCTGTCCCTCCCTCTCTCATCTCTCTCTCTTCATACTGTATAGTCGAATCACTGTTTATGCCATGTAAAGCAATATCAATCAAAGATAAACAGTTTGGCGAGTATTCCGTTTCTACTCGACTTTTTTTCCCAGTTCTACAAGCAGATGTAATGGGAAGTCAAGCAAATCTGGGAGAAAAATAATCAGTCTAATTGCGGTCCTGAAGAGTTATTGTTTTATCATTATGATCAGGCTATCGTGCGCTCTTCATGTCTTCCATGCATTGAGGCGGATGCCAATACAATTGCAGTCTGTCTTGTTGACTGCATGTGTGGTGATCTGTTTGGCGGCTGACTATATTATACCCCCTTTTTAAACTTATCATTTCTCTCTCTCTCTCTCTCTCTCTCTCTCTCTCTCTCTCCTCTCTCTCTCTCTCTTCTCTCTCTCCTCTCTCTCTCTCTCTCTCTCTCTCTCTCTCTCTCTCTCTCTCTCTCTCTCTCTCTCCCTCTCTCTCTCTCCTCTCTCTCTCTCTCTCTCTCTCTCTCTCTCTCTCTCTCTCTCTCTCTCTCTCTCTCTCTCTCTCTCTCTCTCTCTCTCTCTCTCTCTTCTCAACCCTCTCTCTATTTACAATCAATCTCTCCTCCCTGTCTCCATAGTTATCCCTCGTCATTAATCGCTGTACTCTAGAATGTATTTCTTTTCTCTTTTGCGATTCTTCGAAACGAATTTCAGGCATTTTTCTCAATATTAATCTTTCAAGTAACATGCCTTTACAAAAGTGTTATTCATTTAAATAGTATCTTTTGCGTTCTGTGAGCTTAGCTACATTTTAAAGAATGAAATATAGTTCTGTCTCCATTCTCTCCACTTACTTACATTTTATGGTCTTTTAAAAAACACGCTACTATCTCCTTGCCAATAATCGATAACCATGTTCAAATCACGAATTAATATATTTTTTCACTAAAACGATAGGTGATTATTACCCAAATTGTAAAAAAAAAAAAGGAAAACTAGAAAATAATAGGCCTAAAAAGATAAAAGAAAGAAAGGAAAGAGAGAGAGAGAGAGAGAGAGATGGCCAAATGACATGATAATACGTCGAAATCATCACAGGCCTACAAGTCAGAAATCGAGCGTGAGCAGGCCTGAGTAATTTCTATTACTTTTTACGCGCAATTTCTTTTAATCAGTAATTCATAAGTATGATAAGTGTTCCATTCGGGAGTTCAAGTCTCCTGTAAGCGAGAAATAATGACCCAGCATCTTATGAATGAAACAATCACAGAAAGATTGTTGGGTTGATGAACGAAAGTGGTCAGGTCTGAATAAAACGCAAAGGAAAATAAAAAGCTCAAATTGACGGTAATAAAGAACGGAAATCTGTAATCATTCATTTTGAATAAAAACGGCAGGATGTGAAGAGATTAAAGAAAATACGGCGATTAAAGTTGCCTGTTTTTCAATCATCAAAGAAGATTCATCTTTGATTCTTTGATTTTTACTTTAAAAGTCATACTTTTAAAGTGGAAGCAATTCCTTTGTTTGAGTTTGCAATCGATTCGTATAATATGAAAAATTAAGATGCTTTACAGGAAAATGAAGCTTCTTCAAAGACGCAGGATTTTTATGCTTGTCTTTTCCCCCTTTTAAACTTTCATTGTACTTGGGATGAAAGTAAGTAGTAGAATGAGTTATACATATAAAGAAAGATAGAAAGAGAGAGAGAGAGAGAGAGAGAGAGAGGAAGAATCGGAGAATTATATTTAATTGTTTCTTTAATTCATTTGGAGCATTGGCAATTATTTTACACAGTTTCAAAGATTACAGATTCGATGAATGCGGGTTAATAATAAACAATTTTTTTAAAATCTATCAAACAGCATATGTAAAACAGGAAATTATAATAGGATAATCAGAAAACAATTATACTTCATACTTGTAACAGAGCAACGGAATACGGGTGCTTATTCCTTAAGAAAGAAAATGAAATATACGAATTCAAAATCTTACTAAAGAAAGATGAAACAAGAGAACGAATTACAAATAAACCAAACGAAAAGTGATAAGCTCTGTTTGCAAAAAAAAAAAAAAACTTCCTAGACCTGACTCGATAAAGCACGTAAAATAAGGAGCAAATGATATGAGCAGGATCGTCTAAACGAAAATGAGAAGGAAAGAAGAAGAAAGAAGAAGAAATAGAAGAAGAAGAAGCAAAACGTTAATTACACCCATATCATCGTTTCATTCCAAACATCTTCGTGACAGATTAATATATCTGCTTCAAATCAGGAAGGGGATCATCTTTGGGCAATCAGAATCAGATTTGAATGACGGATTTCATCTTCTTATAAAACAGATAAATAAGAGTCTGGAATATGCTCCTCTCTCTCTCTCTCTCTCTCTCTCTCTCTCACTCGCGCAATGTAATCTTCGTGATAAATTACGGCTATCAACTGAATCTTCTTTCGGTAATCGGACTCGAGAAGTG